>CM042014.1:65477554-66080054 GCA_023525715.1 Cichorium intybus | reverse complement strand
TCTACTGTAGATGGTTGAATTTTTGGTAATAACGACGCGGATTGTCCTTTCAATTCTAGCTGTAAGATGCTATATAAACGGGTATGTATTATCATTCATGTCTACATATTTTCAGTCTCAGTTTCATTATTTCTTACTACCAGTTAATTCTTATAAAATCTCAGATTTCAAATCGAGACATGGAAAACAAATCTCCTATGAAAAACTTGTCAGACGGTGATCGGAATTTCCTAAGGGAAGAGGGTACCTACTTATCGATTGATCAAATATTTCCACTGGAGTTTGGTAATTATATTATCCTAAACTCTTTTTTTTATATTCTGATTCCTTTCTCTAGCGTTTTGATTTTTGTTTTAAACTATGTGAGGTATAGGTGTCCCAGATGTATTAACGTTGGATCAACTTCAAAATAATCTTGAAGTTTTTCCTCCGATGAGTATTATTTCAGAAGATCCAGGGCCTTCATCTTTGGGCTTTGCTTATGAGCCATCTCAAAACTTACCTCCAGGTTAAGTCATTTTGTTAAGCTTTATGTCTGTTTTGCTTAATTATCTAACATATGTTATGCACAGATTCATTCGTAAATGATTTTACTGATGATCATCTAAGCATGAACGCGCCCCTACTGCATAGTGGAGTAGATTTAACAAATCAGGGGTTTTTAACTAACATTCAACATCAGGATCAAATGCAGTTGATCCATGGTGACACTATTGGGTTTGCTTCAGCGAATCCTGGGTTTGTGGGTGGCTTTCAATATCAGAATCACCTTCAAATGATTCAAAGAAATCTAGAGGGATTTCAAAACCCTGGGTTCGTAACTGAAAATCAACAGTTACTGCCGACGGCAGATACTAATGTTATTGCACCAGAGTTTATCTTTGGTTTAACAAATCAGGATAATGCTCAAATGATTCAGAATGACAATAGTACAACCAGATTTGATTCTTTGAGTCCAAGAACCATTGAACTTCATAGAAAAAGTGGTTCTGACCGTGCGTTGACTAAGGAAATAATATCCATGCATTTTGACAAGCCCATTGAACAAGCTGCAAGGGAACTAAATGTTGGAACAACACGGTTGAAGCAATGTTGTAGAGAGTTAGGCATACCAAAATAGCCTCGAAGACAGCTTAAGAGTCTAGAAACTCTTATTAACCACACTCAGGTTAAGAATTGTTTTTCTTTCTCCAAAATTTTAATACCATAAGATTGTAATGACTGAAGGTTTTTATGTAACAGGAATTGGGTAATAATCCTAATGAAGCAGACATAATACTTGGTATAGAGAATGAGAAAAGAGCAATAATCGAGGGTTCCAGTTCGAAAATGACTGATACCACAAAGAGATTTAGGCAAGCTGTCTTTAGAGATATTTACAGGAAACGAAAGGCTGAGGAGATGGAGGAAACTTCATCAAGGACCCATGCACATCAGCAATCTTTGCCATCCGGTTCTGCTATAGATGTTGATTTACTTGGGCATGTAAATGATGAAGGCTCACATCCTATAATAGAAAATATGGTTATTCCTATTCTTCAGGAAGGTTCAAGACAAGTACCTTCTAATGAAGATTGGAATTTCCCAGATCCAAAAGATCTTTCTTCTGCCTTCTTTGGCTCTCAATCAAAATCTTAGACATTGCTCAGTCTGTAATATGTGTATGGTGGTTATCTTTTAATAAGATTAACATAAGATTTAAATTAAGCAATCTATATGTCTATGGTAGTTGTATTCTAAGGTATTAAGTATCTGCAGCGAGTTTTAAGAAGATTCTTCAATCTCTAAAGCTCTCAACCATTGTAGTGTGTCAAACACATTGATCAACATTGATTGTTCACCGGTTCAACCATAAATAACGTAGGCGATCATTTCATGTTTATTGGTGGTATTCTTGTGCCATTGAGATTAAGTTTTCGATAACAGTTATTGGTTATGTATTATTAAAATGTCAGGTCGACTATGTAAGGATTTGGGTATAAGAGATCCATAAAGTGTCTAAATGTATGGTTCTATAGTATTGTAAAATACTCCTATAGTATTTTAGCTTTATTTTACTTTAGGACTATATTGTATTGTTTATTATATGACATTCTGTACCACGACGTTTGCCAAAATGACAACTCAATCCCTAGACTTAAAAATATGTAGTATGATGGATTTGACATAGTCTTTAACTCAAGGGACTATATTTGTGTGGTTTCAATTTCTTTTCCATAAGGTGTAAATTGATGAATTGTTAATGCTAAGAATATGAAACGATTAATGGAGAGATTTATTTTTGGATGCTAATAACATGCTTGATCTTGGTGTTATATAGGGGTTTTAAGACTCTTCATTTCTCCTGTGAGACTCTTCATTTCTCCTGTGAGATATTTTTAGAGTTTCTCTATATATGGTTCAAAGTAAGTTTTTAGACTTGTTGTTCACTACGACTATTTCTAAGTACATGTTAGTCATACCTTGGACAAATAGAGTTGATCATGCTCTATCTGTCCTAGGTATGATCACATAACTACCTAGGCTTACTCATGGTGTTCAACTCATCTTATTACTCTTGTATTGTTCTAGTTATGACACTGTTCTAGTATGTATGTACTTGTACTTATACTTTATAAAAATATCATTGTATTTTAAAGTATACTTTGTACAGATTGTTTTTGAGAGTTTTAGTCCCATTGTATTTATAGTTGTATATCTTAAATAGATTGATATACTTAGTTCACTATAAACAATGCTCTGATACCAATCTGTCACACCCCAAACCACGATAGTGATCAAAGCAAACACATCCATGAACAGTATCATAACAACGTTTGTACAATAGTGATCAAAGCAAACACATCCATCATATACATAATTGTAAATGTTACAAGATTCAAAATACAATACGTCCCAAATATAATTACAATATGATATCAAATACATAGTATGATGCCATAATGAACCATCGTCAAAACTTGTAGTTACCTGATTCATCAATTTCCTGAGAATACAAGTAGTTTGAAAAAGTGCCAACATTACGTTGGTGAGTTCATAAGATTTTTGTATGAGAAAATCCATAGTCCTTTTTCCTTATGAAGAGATCGTGTTTGAAACCAGAAAATCCAATATTTTCATATAAATAAGTTGTAGCCTTAAAAACGTAAAGACCGAAAATGTATAAGTATTCTATACTTGAAAATAGTATTCTTTTTGTATGAAACCGTGTGAATACATGTTTATTCGTAGATTAATTGTAGATTTAATTCCGTAAAACCTTTACGTAGGTAAAATCGTATTTTTATTTGTATCTTGTAGTTTTAATTTCCACAAAACTCGTATGTATAAGTAAACTGTACTTGTATTTATATATTGATAAAATGTAGTTTTAATTTCTATAAAACTTGTATGTATAAGTAAACTGTACTTGTATCTATATCTTGATAAAATATAGTTTTAATTTCTATAAAACTTGTATGTATAAGTAAACTGTACTTGTATTTATATCTTGATAAAATGTAATTTTAATTTCTATAAAACTTGTATGTATAAGTAAAACCATACTTATATTTGTAACTTGTTAGAATGTAGTTTTAATATCATAAAACTCGTATTTATATGTAAATCGTACTTATATTCATATTTTAATGAAATGAAATTTTAATTTCCATAAAACTAGTATGTATAAGTAAAACCATACTTATATTTGTAACTTATTTGAATGTAGTTTTAATTCCATAAAACTTGTATGAAAAATCTATTTCCTTGTAAAATGTAGTATCGTAACCCAGAAAATCCGATATTTTCTTATAAATGTGTTGTAGTCTTAAAAGGTCCAAAGACTAAAAATGTATACCGTAAGTTGTATTATAGTATAAAACTATTTGAAGTGTATATTTATCCACGTAAACAATTTAATAAGTTGATTGTTTTCCCATGTGAGACGTCCTATAACCATATTGTGACCTTGTAGGCCTGCTGCGACGTTCTTCAGGCGTCGGAATGTTATGACAGTTGTCACACAATAACTTTGTGCCGGGATTCAAGCAAATGGCATCAAGAGTCCAAGAAGAAGAAGAATAGGCAGAGTAATAGCACGTCTGGCTGAAGACGTTAAACTTAGCGCTTTTTGGGAGGCAACCCATCGTGTCATAGGCTAGGTTTCATATTTCTTAGAATTAATTAGGAAAATATGTCAATCTCTGCAGGTATTAGTGGTTAAGGCAAGTGTGGGGTCGTGTGAAAGTTTTCAAAATTTTATTGACCGTGCCGCGGGTTTATCAATTGCGCGACGCGGGGTCGGAAGCCAACCCGATGCGTAGGGGTTGATTTGGTGACACGTGCGCCGCGGGTTGTGCATTTGCGCGACGCGGGAAATGATCGGTCGGTTTTCTCCTATATTAAGGTAAGCCGCGACACTATTCACACACACCACGACTCGGACCTCTGATCGACAAATTTTCTCGTGTTTTTCTTGCTCATTTCATTCCCGCTATCAAGGTACGCTATTCTAACTACCTATTACTTGTTAAAACTAGCGATTAGGTGGTTAATTTTAGTGATTTGTCCAAAAAGTTCAAAACTTAGAATCGCCAACGCTAACTCATAGGGTGTTTGTTTTGCCAAATAGAGACCCTAGATGAGTTAGTCGGCACTTAGGCTACCTTGTGGTGTGATTGGATCGAGTTTAAACAGATTGAATTGCGAGATTCAATTGGGGTTTTCAAACAGCCGCTCGCCGCGACGCGCCACTGCTCTCTTGGGCCGCGCCGCGGTGCGGTTGGGAAGAAAAGGACTTAAAATGCAAAATTTTTTCGTGGCTATGTATTTTTGTGCAGATGATGTTCAGATTAGGTCATGCTCTTCTTCAGTTTCCTGAGGGGCCTGCCACTTCAGTAGAGTATAGTTTGAGGAGGGATGTTCTGACTGGTCGCCGAGTCCTCGAGGCGACGATTATTGATAGGGACATTTTGAGAGATGCCGGGCTGTGGGGTGCGATCGAGCCATTCTTGCATCGCACCTGGACTCGTGGAGAGGCATCATTTACTTGTCGGGCTGGGACAGGATAATGGCCACCGGGGATGATATTGTCTACACCGAGCTGTTACTGGAGTTCTTATCTACTATCCAGTTTGCACCTCGGTTGTCAGACCCGCGTTTTAGGATTGTACGGTTTCGACTGGGAGGCAAGCAGAGGGAGTGTAACCTCCGGGAGTTCGGGAGGCGAGTTGGTTTATATACCCCGGCGGATCTTCAGCATCGCCATTTCGCACAGTTTTTGGGGGCGTGTTCTCAGGGCCAGCGAGATAGGCCTGGCAACATGGAGGTTTGGGCACCACTGTCCAATGTCATCTATGAGGCAGGGACTTCCAGGGAGAGCCACCTCCGTGATCCACTCCACCGTCTCATGCACCGTATCGTCTCCAACTCCATCATGCAGCGGGAGGAAGGCGAGAAGGTGTCTGGAGAGGATATGACGTTTTTCTGGGCCCTTCTCGACCCCTCCAGGTTCCTTCACCTCCCCTATGCCCTCGCCATTGCTCTATCCACCCACTCGACGGGTGCATCTGCCAGCAGTCCACTGGCCCGCGGGTATTTCATTACCCGCCTGGCCCGTTCATATGGGATCCTCACTGGCCCCGTTGCTGCCTCCTTGACTGCTTTACCTCCATCTCGCACTACGGCGCGACCTCTGGAGAAGATGAGGCTGATCAAGCAGCAGCGTCCGGGACAGTTCATCCTGGCACCGACAGAGGCACGCCAAGACCCCCAGCTAGCATACGCCCAACCGGGCCGGAGACGACAGAGGCGGGAGGCACCTACCGAGCCAGCACCACAGCCGCAGTTATCTGATGTGTTGGAAGCCATCCAGGACCTTAGCCAAAGGATATCTGCCCGGGAGGCACATGATCGGTGGATGGCAGAGACCTAGAGGATGATCATGCTCCGGATGCAGTTTGATGATATTCGACCTCACCCTTCTAGAGGTGATGATGGAGCTGGTCCATCTGGGACCCACCATGATGATGATTGATGTACTTTTTCTTTCTTTTTATTTTTTGAAAAATATATACGAAACCTATGACATTTCTATCTGTATATGTTTGCGTTTAATTTGTTTGTTGAGTCATGTATGATGTACCAAATGGGGAGGAGTTGTCTCAAACAAGTGTGGGGTCACTGTACCCCCTCCACTTGTTTTGACCACCGGCGTGTTCACTGTAGCGCTACAATTCCGGAATACGAGATCAAGGATCTGCTTGATCGCAATTATACCTGTGATGCTGAGTACCAACCGAGCAATCTACTGTCCAAAAGGGGTAACTCTTTCTCCCTTGTTTTGACATAATTTTTGTACAACGGGGACGTTGTAGGGTTTTAAGTGTGGGGTGTGGACGGTCGAAAGAGTAGTTTTTGAAAGTTTTGCGGGAAATGACAAGTTTTCAAAAAAATTTAGCAACTTTTTCAAATTTTTAATAAATTGCAAGTTTGAAACGAATGGTTTGTGATTGTGATAGCAGTGGTATTTTTCAAGAAATACTATGAAGTTGTAATCATGCTATTATTTAGTCAAATAAGTTGAGTTTTAGGAGTTAGACGATTGGCTTGTTTTAGGTTTGGAATTTAGGAAGGAAATGTCAATCTGTGGCCTTTGTTGTTCGAGCCGGTAGGTCCGAAAAGGGTGGCCTCGAAGAGGCATTTATGCACCTTACCACCTAAGATCGTCTGGTTTGGGATGGTATTTTCGAAAGCTCGTTACACGGACAACATCGAAAGTCATGGACAATTCCTTAATGGCCTTTAGAATCTGAATGAGTAAGTACACTTCATTGTGGACAGAAAATTTGTAATCAAGGCTTCTCTAGAAAGCCATGAATTCCAAAGAACAATTCAATTATGTTTTCGCGAACTACTACACTCTAACTCATAAGGCAATAAGCTTTGAAACCGAACACAGTCAAAAATTGTTTGAGTCTTTGTTATAATTTGTTAAAAACTCTCTTGCTTGGGGACAAGCAAGGCACAAGTGTGGGGTGTTTTACAACGCCTAGTGATATCAAGTATTTTAGGCGTTGTTTAGCCCTATTCTTGGTGAAATTATATCAGATATACTTTGGTATTCTCACTTGTCATGCCAGGACTTGTTTGGAAGAAAAGAATGGAAACAGGGACTAAAAGCGTGCAAAAGGAAGAAGATTGGAAAAGAATGAAAAATCAAGTAAATACGTACGCACGCCGCGGATTCCATAAAGACGCGACGCGGGCTTGAGGCGGTGGAACACATTCAAATGCCGAAGAAACGGGAAAGGATAAGTACGCGCGCCGCGGGTTTCACATTTGCACGGCGCGGCTGCAGGAAAATTACAACTATAAATAGAGGCACTTCCAGCCGAAAACCCTAGCAAAGACCGGGTGTAAAATCGACCTTGAAGCTCTTTGACTCCAAGATTTCGTTCCAGCAACTTCTCAATTGGTATTTTCATGTTTTAGCTTTTATTTTCAATTAGTTAGATAGTAGTAAGCATTGGCTTGTATCCTTGGGAGTGACACCCACTGATATTGAGCTTTGATTTCTGTTTTAGCAACATTTGGTTACTGTTTGGATGTTTGGAATTGTGTTTGAGTAATGAGAAGCATTTGGTTACAAGTAATATTGGTATTTCGGTGTTTTGGATGTTTGTTTTGTGTTTTGATTGTTTGAATTGTGATTGGATATTGTTTTGACCTTGTTTGGGACTGTTTTCCTTTGCTGAAATCAGTAGTCAACTAGGTTAGTTTAGGCATTGAAACTTAGCTAGTAACTGTTCAGTCAGAACCTTAGTTATTGGTTAGTTTATGCTTTGTTTTGTGTGGATGTTTTGGATACCTTTGTTTGCTTCTGATTCAGATATGTACTTCTGATTTCAGAAAGTGACTAGGTTTTGTTTGGTTTGAGCTTAGTTTATGCTTGGCTTGGATTCATTTGATTATTGCTTTTGGGTATTAGTAGTTAGGAAAATAGAAACTAGGTCCTCCAACTGTAGCGTGACACTACTAGTTGGTAATCTGTCATCTGGTCTAACCACGAAGCTCCTGCGGATCGACCCTGACTACCACTGTGCTAGTGTGTGTGTTAGGTATTTCTCTTATTTTTGACCGCATGACGACCTAGGCGTGTCACTCCTCTACAGGTTCTTCTTCTTTTTCTTCATCTTCTATCAATCGAGGTTGATCTCGTGGCAAATCACACTTAAAATCGTCCATAAACTTTTTCGTGCAATCTGCTAGCCATAATGCATGGTTCTGAATATTTTGGGAGTAGCGGATCGTCTACTGGATATCCACGGATAAGGCATTGTATTCGAATCTCTAGGCTCTCATCGTCTGGTGAATGGACTTCATCTCGTTTGTTAAGAACTGCAAATCCGGATTCGCGGGTTTGGTGCGTGCTGAGATACCGTTCGATGCTCGGGACCGCTTTCTGGATGTCGATGGCTCATTATAGAGGGTCGGGAATGGTGAACGGTGGACTGTCGTGATGCTGTCATCGATATACACAACCTCCCGCGAGGTTATGGTAGGCGGGCTAAACGGTAGAGTGGATATCATCGTCAAATGATGGGTATAAGCAGGTGCTAGTAACCCATAGGAGTGCGTAAGGCGCTTGAAAAATGTTGGATTAGGTGTCTAAGCCATGACTTATAATTGTATTTATCTTATTAATAGAAGCAAAGTCCATTTGGGTTGCCCTCATAGCTGGAGGATAGATGTATAGTTCAGTAGAGAGAATGGTTGATTTATTAATTGCTTAATAAATCAATAGAAAATAAATATATAGTTTATTAATATATTTAAGTGTTAATATATTAATTCGAAACTATAATAATTAATTAAGATTTAATCTGGAATTAATTGCATTTAATTTAGTGATTAAATTAATTAATAAAAGGTGCAGGGACTGGTTGGCATTTATTCAACAGTTGAATAACTGGCCAGGTAAAACCAGGGACCAAAATGGCGCCACCCTGGAGGCTCCTCCAGGGTTTGGTGAAACCCTAATTAGGGTTTTGGGAAGCCTGGTCCAAGTGGTCAAAAGCCTTGTCCATTTGGAGGCTTTCTAGGGTTTCAGATGTAACCCTAGGAGGCTATATAAGGAACCCCCTGGGCACCTCTTTTCCCATGCCTCCTCTCTCTCTGTGTTACTCTGCTGGACTGATTTCTCCATTGCTAGGGTGTGACTTGCATTTGAGGCAGGATTCTTTTGCTGCTTGCTTCAAGGATCATAAGATCAAAGGTTGGTTTTCTTAATTAATCTTTAGAAATGAATTGTATCCTTTAGGGTTTTTATTTTATTATCTTCATAGAAGAAAACATAGATCATCTTAGGGTTGCATGTGAACCATAGGAATTTTTGTGTTCATTGTTTGCATAGAACCCCTTCAGTGGTATCAGAGCATAGGCTTGTTTTTCTTATGAATTGATATAAACTGCATGCTTGATTCTTGCCTTGAGGTGTTTTGCAAAAACCCCTCCTTGGGAGGCTTGAAAGTCGACAGCTTGGCTAGGGTTTCCTAACCCTAGCCGCCATGCCCTAATGGTCCCCCTTGATTGCTAGATTTGCTTGCCGTATAAGTATGTTGTTATTTTTGGTAATTGGATTAATATAAAAAACTTGAACCCTTCTTGTTTTGGCTTGTGATTTTCGATCACCATAGGGACCTAGATAGAAAAATTAATTTGATTAATTTCATAATATCTATCTTAGATTTAATTAATTTAATTAATTGTTAATTAAAATATAAATTAAATCAGTTTAAAGAATTAATTTAAAATTTTCAAAAATTAGCTAAAATTTGCGAAAATTAGTGAAATAATTAATTCTAAAATATTTTAATAAGATTAAAATATATCTTATATATTTAACATTAAAAGTTAATATTTATATATAAGAAAAATTGGTTAGTCTTCCCATTAGTAGGCCTCATTCACAAAACTGTCCTATAAAGAGGGTATAAGGCGACTGCCTATAAAATGGCAGTCTAATGGGTATCTACTCTTACCGACCGCTCTCCTGGTCAGTCGAGTGTCGTTAGCCGAACGGGTTTGATAGAACCGCTAAGCCTCTTAAAAGTATAATGCTATAATTGAAAGTACTAGAACCTTAATCAAATCCCAATCTAGTTACTTTAGGTTTAGAAAATGTTAATTGGTGCTAATCCATGAAATGGCACATTGCACTTTGTGGAACGTTGGTGGAGCGTGTGTAGTTTACCGGCACGCCAACTGGGCTCCACAAAGAGTCGCAATGGGTTTCTTGATTTTGTCATTATTAACGGAGCGTGTGTGGTTAACCGGCACGTTAATTAGAGATGACAATTGACTTCAAGAGTACCAAGCAATTTGCATGGTTATTCACACCCGGTTTGTGATCCTCGGTATCCCAATCACAAACAGCGGGGCATTCCCGAGATTCAAACATGCTATCGAACAGTTCGGTAAATCTCAATGAAACTAGGAATTCCATCATAATAAGATTATTTTTCCGCGGTGGAATTGGCTGAATCGTCATTCGCCTACCTAATAAAATTTACATTATAGATTATAGCATCCCTCTTCGATATTGTAGATTGTTATTGTAGGATCCTAGCCTTATATTTATTCTTGGGTGAATATAAGGATTATTATTAAGTGTCTAATTAAAACTATCTTCTTCTTATTCAGATGTCTTCTGAACAATCCGTTCCCCACTCGAACTCCGGTAGTGTCACCTCGATTCTATCATTATGCTCAAAAGTGACGTTAGACGGCTCTAACCAGAATGACTGGATCCGCAACATCAAAATGGATTTAAGGTTTGAACATAAACAGTATGTTTTGGAAACCGAGCTTGTTGATGTTGACCCTGATACTGCAACTCCCGAGGAAATCGCCTCGTACACCAAACATTCTAATGATGCAACCAAAGTGGCTTGCATCATGATCGCCACCATGAACCCTGAACTACAGCGGATTTATGAGGACTACTTGCCTTACGAGATGCACAAAGAGCTTGTGGAAAAGTTCCGCAAGCAGGAGCGCATCGAAAGGCGTGAGGTGGTTAAATCTTTCACAAATGGCAAGCCTCGGGATGGAGAGTCCATCTACACTCACGTGCAAAGAATGTAGGGCTATGTTGAAAGGCTTAGAAAGTTGGAGATGCCTGTTCATGAGGATTTGGCAGTTGACATTGTGCTAAATTCTCTACCCGGTTCTTATGACCAGTTCATACTGGCTTATCATCTGAACAACAGTCAGGCAACTTTGGCTGAACTCCACTGCATGCTTCGTACTGCCGAGGACGGGATGAAAGGGAAAAGTGTGCTCCCGGCCAACCCGCCTGTCCTAGCTATTGGATCTGGCAAGGGAAAGAAAAGGAAGGGCCCTCCTAAGCAAAACTGGAGGGAAAACACTCATGTCGGGTCATCCAGCAATGCCCAAAGAGCCAAGTCTTCCAGTATTCCACACGTCACGAATCCCAAAGAGGCTGACTGCTTTTACTGCAAGAAAAAGGGTCATTGGAAGAGAAGCTGCCCAACGTATCTGCAGGACATCAAGGACGGTAAAGTAAAACCGTCACAAGCAGGTACATATTCTATATCTAATAACTCATCTTTTTCCTGTTCTTGGGTCCTTGACACAGGATGTGGTTTTCACATATGTTCTGATTTGCAGGGCCTAGAGGAAAGTAGGGAGCTGGAGCATGGGAGATTGAACCTGGTCATGGGAAATAGGCGAACGTCACCTGTTACCAAGATCGGTGTCTATGGATTGATGCTCAGTAGTGGAGTTAGATTAGATTTACATAATTGTTGCTATGCGCCAGATATGGCTAAGAACATAATTTCTTTTCATGCTTTATTTAGACAAGGCTTTTATTATGAATTTAATAAATTGAATGGTTCAATTTCGGTTTTCAAAAATGATGTTTTTATATTTAATGCTATGCCTTGTGATGGAGTGTATAAATCTATTATGTGTGTTGACAATTGTGGTAAAAATGTTTTAACTATTGATGCTTCAAGCGGTGTAGAAAAGGTATGTCTGTGGCACTGTCATCTTGGCCATATCAACAAGAAACGCATCGCCCAACTCCAAAAGGATGGAGTGTTGGAATCATTCGACCTCGGGTCGGATGATGTGTGCGAATCTTGCTTGCTTGGCAAGATGACAAAATCACCATTCAAAGGTTCCTTTGAAAGAGGTGAAGGTCTGTTGGATATCATACACACAGATGTGTGTGGTCCTTTCAGAACAACCACGAAAGATGGCACACGGTTCTATGGGACCTTTACCGACGATTTTAGTAGACATGGGTATATCTACTTAATCAAGAACAAGTCAGATACCTTTGAAAAGTTCAAAGAATTTAAAAATGAAGCAGAAAATCAATTGGGCAGAAAGATAAAGATGCTTAGATCCGACAGAGGCGGTGAGTATCTTAGTATCGAGTTTCTCGATTATCTTAAGGAATGTGGAATTGTTTCACAGTTGTCGCCTCCGAGGACACCTCAGTTGAACAGTGTCGCCGAGAGACGAAACCGAACCTTGTTGGACATGGTTCGTTCCATGATGACTTGAGCTTCACTTCCAATACATTTATGGGGGTATGCTTTAGAGACTGCCGCCCATATCCTAAATCTTGTCCCAACCAAGAAGGTTGCGAAAACACCGCACGAGATGTGGACGGGGAAAGTTCCCTCGTTGGCACACATCAAAGTCTGGGGCTGTGAAGCTTTCATAAGACGAGAGACTTCGGATAAGCTCTCGGAAAGAAGTGAAAGGTGTTTCTTCATCAGATACCCGAAACAGTCTTTTGGAAACTTGTTCTACAGACCAAGCGAGGACGTGGTCTTTGTGGCAAGACGGGGGTTCTTTCGAGAGAGAGAACTCATTTCCAAAGAGGACAGTGGGAGTACAATCGATCTTGAAGAAATTCAGGAGACGACCGATGAACCAACCTTAGAGGAAACTAGCCACCAACATGAGGAAGAGGTTCCTCTTGGACCCACCGACATATCATTGCCCCTTAGGCGTTCGGGTAGAGTTAGCATGCCGCCCGAGTTCTATGGTTTCCATATTACTTCGGACGGTGACACGTTGGTCAGTGATCGCACATTGACTAATTTGGAGGAGCCAGCTAACTACCGCGAAGCAGTGGCAGGCCCCGAGTCTTCCAAGTGGAAAGAGGCAATGGACAGCGAGATAAAGTCCATGTATGACAATCAAGTTTGGAACTTGGTTGACAATGTACCAGGTCGAAAGACAGTCGGATGCAAATGGATCTTCAAGATTAAGACCGAAATGGATGGCAAAGTACATACTTATAAAGCTCGGCTGGTTGCAAAGGGATTCACTCAGACCCCGGGAGTTGATTATGATGAAACCTTCTCACCAGTAGCCAAGATCAAGTAAATCAGGATAATGCTTGCCATAGCTGCATTTCATGATTATGAAATTTGGCAGATGGATGTCAAGACCGCTTTCCTTAACGGGAAACTGACTGAGGATGTTTATATGAATCAGCCAGAAGGTTTTGTAGACACACACCCGGATTGAAACAAGCATCTCGCAGCTGGAATCTCTGCTTCCATGAGAAAGTCAAAGAGTTTGGTTTCTCCAGGAGTGAAGATGAGTCCTGTGTATATGTCAAGGATAGTGGGAGTATAGTCACTTTCCTAGTGCTGTATGTTGATGACATACTGCTCATGGGAAACAACATTCCGACCTTGCAAGATGTTAAGGCTTGGCTCGGGAAGTGTTTCGCCATGAAAGACCTAGGAGAAGGTGCTTATATCCTCGGGATAAGAATACTTAGAGATAGAAAGAGGAAATTGATAGGGTTAAGCCAGTGTACGTACTTGGAAAAGGTGTTAAAAAGGTTTAACATGGAAAATTCCAAAAAGGGAGAATTGCCAATCCAAATTAATGCCAAATTGAGTAAGACTCAAAGTCCGAGTATCGATGAGGAAATAGCAGAAATGAGTCGGGTAACCTATGCCTCGGCAGTAGGGTCGATCATGTATGCTATGACATGTACTCGTCCCGACGTATCCTTTGCATTAAGCATGGTTAGTCGATACCAGGGAAACCTTGGAAAGGCGCACTGGATTGCGGTCAAGAACATACTCAAGTATCTGCGAAGGACAAAGAATATGGTATTAGTCCTTGGTGGCAGCAATGACTTGAAAGTGAGTGGATATACAGACACCAGCTTCCAGACAGATAGGGACAGTGGACGGTCCCAGTGGGGCTGGGTATTTCTGTTGAATGGTGGAGCGGTCACTTGGAAAAGTTCCAAGCAGGAAACGGTGGCTGATTCAACTTGCGAGTTAGAGTACATTGCAGCGAGTGAAGCGTCTAAGGAAGCGGCTTGGCTGAAGAACTTTATCGGTGACCTTGGAGTTGTCCCGAGCATTCAGAGTACATTTATAATGGAGATTATAAATGGTTATTATTAATACCTTTGTCAATTGTTTATTATTGTGTTTCTATATTTGCATGTTTAACTTCCTAAATAATCATATTATTTAAAGGTCCACAGTCGATCACACTGTTATGGAGTAAGTGTGAATGAAGACTGTCATGAATCGGTTATAGACTGTCTAATGAGTTAGACATTGCAGTAAGACTGCTATAACATTCATGAGTACTTAGAAAATGGAGATTTGAGTATTGGATAAACCCGCACTTAACAGATTGCTTCATGGATTACATCACGAGCAATGTTAAGATGATAAGATCTTTTGATCTTTAAGTGGAGAGATATGATCTGTAATTTTCAAGGCAGGTGCTCATTGATAATGCGAAAACGCGTCGGTAACTCGGTGTCATAAAACGCATTGTTATAAGTATTCTAACTAGCAAAAGATATGGGTATATTAGTCAAAACTTATCCGTCCCCTGACCCGATAGGGAAACAGATATCTATAGGCCTCTCGATGATTTTGAAGTTGACTGAAAGTGTTGGCCAACCGGAACTTAATTGATGTGTTCAATTAATAGTCTCAAAAGTCATATGCAAATCAGAAATCGAGAAACAGAGCATCAGACCAAGATTGAGTTTTAATCCATGTATTGAGTCTAAAAATATCTTTTTGGATGGAGGATCATCAGATCACTTATCTTTGGACAGAACTGACTAGGTCAGAGTTCAGACAATTAAAGTCATAGACTTATCCAAGTGGGAGACTGTTGGATTAGGTGTCTAAGTCATGACTTATAATTGTATTTATCTTATTAATAGAAGCAAAGTCCATTTGGGTTGCCCTCATAGCTGCAGGATATATGTATAGTTCAGTAGAGAGAATGGTTGATTTATTAATTGTTTAATAAATCAATAGAAAATAAATATATAGTTTATTAATATATTTAAGTGTTAATATATTAATTAGAAACTATAATAATTAATTAAGATTTAATCTGGAATTAATTGGATTTAATTTAGTGATTAAATTAATTAATAAAAGGTGCAGGGACTGGTTGGCATTTATTCAATAGTTGAATAACTGGCCAGGTAAAAACCAGGGACCAAAATGGCGCCACCTTGGAGGCTCCTCCAGGGTTTGGCGAAACCCTAATTAGGGTTTTGGGAAGCCTGGTCCAAGTGGACAAAAGCCTTGTCCATTTGGAGGCTTTCTAGGGTTTCAGGTGTAACCCTAGGAGGCTATATAAGGAACCCCCTGGGCACCTCTTTTCCCATGCCTCCTTTCTCTCTGTGTTACTCTGCTGGACTGATTTCTCCATTGCTTGGGTGTGACTTCCATTTGAGGCAGGATTCTTTTGCTTCTTGCTTCAAGGATCATAAGATCAAAGGTTGGTTTTCTTAATTAATCTTTAGAAATGAATTGTATCCTTTAGGGTTTTTAGTTTATTATCTTCATAGAAGAAAGCATAGATCATCTTAGGGTTGCATGTGAACCATAGGAATTTTTGTGTTCATTGTTTGCATAGAAACCATTCAACAAAATGGCCTCCCCCGACTGCAATGTAATCCAGAGGCATGTCGGTAATACTCTTGAAGTAGTCCGTGATAAGATAAGGCACATTACAGGTCTCTAACTTCCCAATCCACGACCACATGAGATGAAGGTCATGATGTGTAATCCGGTCCGAGTCGGCCCGCGACCAAAACATCGTCGACATGAGATGGTGGAGCATACGGTGTGACGGCAAGTGCATCTGGCCCTCGAGAACCATGTTTGCATGATAACGTATAGATGATATCGTGCCCTAGAAATCAGCACAGGAGAATGAGTCTCTCGGGGCCTTGACGGCCTTCCTCAGGAAAGTTGCGAAGCCTTCCCCGTCAGCCTCCTCTTGTGCATAGATACCCGGACGGACCCCAAACTCCGTCAGGCTACACCTCCAGTTTAGGTTCCATAGACGGAACATGACGGTGTCGGGGTCGTCAATGCCCAACGGCTCCCGGTCAAAGTCAAAAGATGCGATGAACTCAAGAGTGGCCTCACGGTATATCGACTCGTTTATGTGAAATACTGCCTCAACTGCTCGGCAAGTAAATGTAAGCTCATTGTCCTCATACCCCTCCTGAATCAACCATTGCTCCAAATTCTCCAAAATGCTCTACTCGCTGGTCAACTCCCAGTTAACCACTTGAGCCGGTAGAATACGTTTGCGAGAAAGCACTTCGATACGGTCTTGAAACTTTCTTCGATCAAAAGTAGTGACAAATACGGGTATAGCTAGCCAATCGAGATCATCGGAATTGTCATGAGAAGATATTTTCATGCACAAATCAACAAAAATTTCCGAAATTAGGCACTGTTTAGCGTCTTCCGCGGCACGGTAATAACTACCTGTGTCGCGCATGTACGGATGTTCAACCTCTGCATCACGCGTGATGATATGATGCGGCGAGGCGTATGAAACTTAGAACATAATTGATCGATTAACAGTCCTACAGCCTAAATTCTCACTTCTGACCATTGAGTTATGTCGCAATTAGTGTTTTGACTTGTTTAATAATACACATTTATGTCCAGAAACGTCACGTTGCAATTCAGAAGTGATTCTAAGAATTTCAAGAAAAATTGACAAAGAATAGGAGAATTAGAACACTTACTTGAGTTGTGTTGAGTCTATTTGTGTTAAAGTGCCTGTCTATTCGAAGACCTTGTTAAAGACCCCAAAGCGTAAAACAATCAATAGAAGACCCCGAAGTCTGAAGACTCCAAAGCGTATAGCTTGGAGGATCCGAAGACCTAACAGCTGTAATACTTTTGTGTGCACGCGTGATAGTACATTACGTAGTGCATGAATCTAGAATCCTATTGGCTATTACTCTGATAGGATATTCTCTTTAATAAAGTTGTACTATGCGTATCACTGATCAAGTATAAATATCAGTGATACAATACCGTGTCAAAAGCAAGATTGTGAGATTACATCTTCCAAATTGTAAAACCCTAATTGTGAAATCAAAGCATTCGGCACAAGTTATCCAATTCCAGTTGTGTTCTTTATTGTTCATTCTCATAATCAATTGAGCATGTTGCTTATCTTTATTTGTATTATTAGAACATTAAGTCCAAACCACTGTTTGATTGAATTCAACACCCAACCAGTGGTATCAGAGCGGGGCAGCTCGAAACTTACTCCATTGAAGACCATTTTTCTCGTTACAGTTCTATATCTAGTTTGTTTCCTAGATCCAGGTTTTCGCAACTGTAATCACCCTTCTTTGATAAGTTTTTCTGAAAACATCCAATTGATAATCAATCGAAAAGGCTGACTCTACAGCAACCTACACAAATATGTTGAACTTTGCAAATCTCATTGGTTCTGCAACCAAGGCTCCGGTTCTTGTAACTGCTTACTATGACTATTGGTCAGGAAGAATGAATGACTATTTGATTGGGCTTGATAAAGATCTGTGGAGGTCTGTAACTGAAGGTCCTCACACTGACATTGAAGGTCATTTTGTGGTTGCTGAAGGAGAAGATGCTGAAGCTCTCACAACAGCAGATCTGAAGAAATTAGAAAATGATGAAAGAGCTATGCGTGAACTCAGAAGTGGACTTGGTCCAGATGTGAGTCATCACATAGCTGATGCTAAATCCGCCAAGGAAATGTGGGATAATCTAGCCATAAGGTTTGCTGGTGACAAAACTCTTCAGTCAAGCAAAGTTCAAGAGACTTTGGCTGACTTTGGAAATTTCAAGCAAGAAGAGAATGAGTCTCATGAACAATGCTAGGAGAGACTTAGCTCTATGATTTACACTCTTGATAAGTATGGTGAAACCAGAAGCCAACAGGAAATCAACATCAAGTTTCTATATGCACTTTGGAAGGAATGGAGACCTGTCATGCTAATGGTGAAGTCGTATGAAAATATCGATAAGTACAAGCTACCTACTCTGTACAATCTGATAAAGGCTCATGAACCTGATATTGTTGGAAGACGAAGTGAGACTGGTGGATCTCTAGCCCTTGCTTCAAAAGAAGAAGAAGATGATAGTGATGATGATCCTGATGGGTATATAGTTGGCAAAAATGGAGGAACGGTTGCTCTATATGTTGCAAACTCTGGAAAACCCTTTGTGAAGAACTTCAATCCAAAACCCAAACCTAAAATTTACACTCCGAAGGAGGAAAATTCAAAGTCCTCAACTTAGAATCCAACTCCAAAGCCAACTGAGACAAAGACTTCGGAGTCTTCCAAAGTGAAACCTGAAGAGAAGAAGACTGTTGGTGATTCAGGATTTGATTGTAACTACTGTCATGGCAAGAACCATTTTGCCAAAGACTGCATGCGGAAAAAGAAGAATGAGAAACAATCTCAAGTGAAGGACGAAGCCTATTATGCAAGAAAACTAGATGAAGCAAGAGAGAAAACCAAAGATCTATCACTAATGGCTTCGGAAAATCACATGGGGACATATCAAGTATGGTCATCTGACTCTGAGGATGAAGAAGTGACAAAGCTAACTCATAGTGCTTTCATGGTCTATGATGTCGGTAGGAGCTTTTTGGGAAACATTTCTGAGAAGACTGAGATTGAAGAAGTTTTGGGTGAAGATTGGTACGAATGATTTGGAGATGTTGATTGTGGTGATGCTGAGATAAAGAAAGCTTTGGATCCTGATATTCCGAAGATATGGTATGAGGACTCTTCAGATGATGAAGAGGAGGTATTCTTCATTGCAAAAGACACACGCCTAACCACATTCCGGAGCAGGTATCCAAACTTCTATTGTGTTTTAAAATTCCTATATCTAAATCCTCTGATGTTATAGATGAAATAACCCGTGATTGTTCTGTGATGCATTAACTGCTTGTTGATGCTAAAAATAGGGAGAAAATCAGTGAGCAGGAGATTCTCAAATTGAGGGGGATAGTAGAAAGTTTGAAGCTAGCCCTAGAGAAGGCCAATTTAAGAATCACACTGCTAGAGGAGAATAGTGAGAAATATTTGAATAATAATGATGTAATTCTGAAACAACGTAACATATTTTGTGAAACTGCAAAAGGCCTGTATGCTCACGTTACTCGTATTTATCATTCTGCTGATGTTTCCAATGTTCAACATAGACAACTACTGCCTTTCATTGAGTTTAAGCTTAAAGATGTTGATAGCATATCATATGAATATGAATCCATAGTATCAGTCTCCGAAGCCACCAACCCTTCATACAAACTTGGCTTAATTTCTGTTGAAAAACATTTAACTGCTGATAATCTGTTAAAATTATTGCCATAAGAAATTCTAATCTTCAAAAAGCATGTTCCTCAAATTGAAAACAAATCAGAGGTCACTGAGGAAACTGAATCTGATAAGGATCATGAAAGTGATTCAGATATGGAGGAAATTGATTGTTCTTTGTTATCTCCATTAAAATCATCCTCTGCATCGGCATCACCCTCCGAAGACATTCCACAACTGTCTTCGGTTGACAATGGCAAAGCCAAAGTTGACTGTGAAAATGAAATTTCTGAAAATGTGGAAATTTTTAAAAACCAAATTCAAATTTTTGATGAATGTGAGTCATATGAAGATTATCTCAAAAACACTTCAAAACGACTATTCCATGTTGCTTGTGTTTATCCAAAGGTTTCTTACTTCAAAAATAATGTTTTGTTAAAGCTGGAGGTGTACTTTTGATTGATAATGATTTGAAAAAGAATGTTGATAAGGATAATTCCACTGTTACAGAGGAAGGATTCTTTTCTTCTTCAAAAATTGTTGAAAATCAGATGAACAAGAACATGGAAGTGAAAATTAATGTTAGAAAACAAGATTTGTATGGACATAACATTTACAATCGTTTGTGTTATGAAAAAGAGAAAATTCCAAAGAATTTAATTCATCTTTTGAATGCTAAAAACAACAATCACGTTTACACTAACCGAAATTACAAACAAATTCAAGTTATGGAGAAACCTGTAACTCCAAAGATGGATGTTTTTTAGTTATTGGAATCAAAAGAGAGTGTACCACACGCTAAATCTGTTGAAAATGAAGCTTCAATACTCCAACCTGCAACCTCATATCCCATGATGAATTACCCTAACTTTTCGGATAAGAATCAAACTCAAAACACTCCGAAACCTGTGGTACAAAATATCAAAATCTTACAAAAACCGCAATTTCAAAATCATGCATCAACTTCCAAATCAAAATCCATGGTTGTAATTTCAAAATCTTCATCAAAACCAACAGTGGAGAAACTAAAAACAAACTCATCATCAAATCTTGTGAAAAGAAAAACCGACTTCCTACCAACAAAACCAGTTGATACGAAGCCTTCCACCTCTGCGACAAAACTTGTTGATATGAAGGAGTCGACTGATAAATTTTCAAAACTATCCTTTATTCCAACCAAACCAAATTTTCCAAATCCCAAATATCAGAAACCCTCAAAGAAAACATTTTCCAAAGGAACTAACCTGATAGACACATTTCATCAATGGCTAGACAAAAATTTGCACTCGTTCAAAGATAAAAATATTTCATTAAATGATTTCAAACTTGCATACGAAGAGTACCTATGTACTTCTACGTTGTGTAGCTCAATATCAAGGAAATCTACAATTGAAAATTCATAACAAAAATGGAAAAGGGGTGACTTGAATGAAAATTTAACTACGAAGTCAAAAACTTCAAGGTCATCAAACTCTTCAAAATCAACTAAAACCAAGAAAACCTCGAAAACTGCAAAAATCCAACTCATCCAAACAAATATGGGTTCCGAAGGCTACAAATGTTTCAATCTCTTCGGACTCATCAATTTTGTCAACCTACACTTCAGAATCATTTTCTGACTCTTCGGTCTCATCACATGAACCCTCTGAAAATATGATAAATTTAAATGCTAATGAAATATCCAAAGAGGCTGTTGAAAAGTGGATTGAGGAATCATTTGCTTACCCTAAGGACCCAAGATTGATTGGGTACCAACTGCTTCTTGATTGATTGCAGATGATGCCTAATGAGCGGTACGACGCAAAATGGTACATGGATAGTGGCTGCTCAAGACATATGACAGGGAAGAGGGAATATCTAAGGGATTATAGAATACTGGATGATGCAGGGAATGTCTGCTTCGGTAACAACAAAACATGTCCAATTCAGGGTTATGGTAAAATAACAAACGGTCATTTCACAATCAACAGGGTGGCATTTGTTGAAGGTTTAAAACACAATCTTGTGAGTATTTCTCAGTTGGTTATTGGGACTGGAAATGAAGTCACATTCAATCATCATGGAAGTATAATTGAAAGAGAAGACACAAAAGAAGTGTTATTGAAGTCTGAAAGAAAGGGATC
Organism: Cichorium intybus; assembly: GCA_023525715.1. NCBI lineage: Eukaryota > Viridiplantae > Streptophyta > Magnoliopsida > Asterales > Asteraceae > Cichorium > Cichorium intybus. Next base: position 66,058,268 of record CM042014.1, on the reverse strand, counting down.
AATGTTTCCCTTGAATCTCAAGCCTGTGAGTGGTGGGCAAACTCTATGTGTCTTGTCCAAAGCGAATTAAGATATCAGCTGGCTGTGGCACCGAAGACTTGCCCATTTGAACTTCAAAGATATAAACAAACTCGTGGCTATGGAATTGGTTCGTGGTATGCCTGCTCTTAAGTTTGATAATGATTCACTTTGTTCTGCTTGTGAACATGGCATGCAAACAAAACAAAGGCATCCAACTATGATCAACCCAAGAATCACCGAACCTCTTTTGCTTCTCTACATGGATCTTTGTGAACCATCCGCAGTAGAATCAATAGGGAAGAAAAAGTACATTCTTGTGATTGTTGATGACTATTCAAGGTTTACTTGGGTCTTACTTTTAAGAAAAAAGTCTAATGCAGCTGAACAAATCGTCAATTTCATCAAGAAAATGGAAGTAATGCTCAACAAGAAAGTCGAACTGTACACAGTGACAATGGTTCGGAGTTCAACAATCAAACCCTTGATGGATTTCTGAAGACAAAGGGCATAAGTCACAACTTCTCAGCACCATATACTCCTCAAGAAAATGGTGTTGTAGAAAGACGAAATCGCTCTTTGTGTGAAGCAGCTAGAACCATGCTCAATTTTGCAAATTTTCCCATGTACTTCTGGGTTGAAGCAATCTCTACTGCCTGTTTCACACAAAATAGATCTTACATCCACAAGAGGTTTCACATTACACCATATGAAGTACTCAACCGAAGAAATCCAAATGTCAAGTTTCTTCATATCTTCGGTTGTAAGTGTTTTATTCTGAACTTAAAGGATCATTTGACACAATTCAATGATAGATCAGAAGAACGGATTTTTCTTGGTTATTCACAGGATTCAAAAGCATGTAGGGTTATGAACAAGAGGACTCGTAAAATTGAAGAAACTTTCAACCTCTCGTTTGATGATTACTATATCAATAAATCACAACATCCCTTTCCAATGTCATTGATCTTTCCGAAGCCAGTTGTTGATGCAATACCAATCACAACCTTTGACACAGACTTTAATCTTCTCTTTGATCCTCCTGTGAGAGCTGTGGACTCCGAAACGAGAGCACCGGACAATCAAGTGTCCGAATTGTCCAAGCTTACAGATGGTCCAGAAGACTCAACACCAATCAGTGTTCAAAAACCCTCTTCGGTTGAGGGAGAGTGTTCAAATGGATCCGCAGGGAATTCTGGTTTCGAGGGGGAGCAAACCAACACAAGTCTCAACAACCCTCCACATCAAATTTCTCACATCATGTCCGTCTATCCTTCGTTCGAGGGGGAGTCAGAAGTCACTACTGCAAACTCTTCGGATCAAGAAAGAAAAGACTCTCCACCAGCTAGTGTCGAGGGGAAGCAATTTCTAAACTCTTTTATTCAATCTTCTACTTTAAACACTCCACAAACAAATGTCACAAATTCAAACAATCATTTAATTATGGATGATTTTCCTTCCACTTCGGGGTATCCTTCAGACATTGAGGAAATTGATTCTGAAGGACCACCTGAATTTGATCCAAATTTTCCTCCTTTGGAAAAGTGGACTAGAAATCATCCACAATCACTTGTCATCGGTAATGTTCATGATAAAGTATTAACTCATGCACAACTTCACCAAAAACAACTTGAACTAAAAAAAAAATTCGGATCTGTGCATGTTCAATGTCTTTATTTCAAAGATTGAACCAAAGAACGTTAAAGATGCATTTGATCACCCAGACTGGATTGAAGCAATGCAATTGGAATTAGAAAAATTTGAAAGAAGCAAAGTTTGGAGGATAATTCCAAAACCTACTAATGCTTAAATTGTTGGTCTCAAATGGGTATATAGAAACAAACACGACACCGAAGGAAATGTAGTTCGAAACAAAGCAAGGTTGGTTGTCAAAGGTTATTGTCAACAGGAGGGGATTGACTACGAAGAGACATTTTCTACTGTTTCCAGACTCGAATCAGTTCAGATATTTTTAGCTTATGTTGCATAAAAAAAAATTTGACGTCTATCAGATGGATGTCAAGTGTGCATTTTTAAATAGTGATCTCGAGGAAACCGTATTTGTTGAACAACCACCTGGCTTTGTAGACAAAGAAAATCCAAGCCATTGCTATGTGTTAGACAAAGTTTTCTATGGTTTAAAACAAGCTCTTAGGGCTTGGTATGAGACCTTCACACAATTTTTAAAAGAATCAAATTACAAATAGGGTTCAGTGGATCCAAAACTTTTTAGAAAGAAAGTTGGTTCTCATTTGATGTTAGTCCAAATCTATGTGGATGAAATTATCTTCGGATCCACTGATCCAAACCTCACAAAAGATTTTGAAAAATTAATGAAAAGAAAATTTCAAATGAGTGTGATGGGAAAGATTAATTTCTTTCTTGGATTACAAATTAAACAAACCAACGAGGGGATTTTCATCAATCAACAAAAGTATACAAAGAGTTTACTTGAACGCTTTGAAATGACTGACTGCTCCAAATAAAAAGTTCCATTGCCTGCAGGTACAAGGTTGAATTCATCACTGGACAAACCGAAGACTGACATCTAGACGTACCGGAGTATGATTGGATCATTGCTTTATCTCACAGCCAGTCGTCCAGACATCATGTTCGCAGTGTGCAATTGTGCACTTTATCAAGCAGACCCACGCGAACCTCACTTGGCTGCAGTTAAAACAATTTTTCGTAATCTTCATAACACGACTGCGTACGGCTTATTGTATCCAGAAACTCAGGCTTCTACATACAGGCCTACTCAGATTCAGACTTGGGTGGATGTTCTATTTATCGCAAAAGCACTTCGGGGGGATGCCAATTTCTTGATGGAAAGTTCATCAGCTGGCAATCCAAGAAGCAAACTTGTGTTTCAATATCCACAGCCGAAGCCGAGTATGTAGCAGCTGCAGCTTGTACCTCGCAGATCATCTGGATTCAGAGTCAATTAAAAGACTATGCCATCAACATGAGAAAGATTCCACTATTTTATGATTCACAAAGTGCAATTCGGATTTGCCATAATCATGTTCAACATTCCAAGACGAAGCACATAGCTCTTCGCTATCACTTCATCAAAAGTCATGTTGAGGAGGGGAATATAGAAGTGCACTTTGTCCACACAACAGAACAACTGACACACATCTTTACAAAAGCCTTAAATGAAGAAGCATTCACTAGAATCGTTCGAGGACTTGGCATGATTGATGGATCCACTCTCACATAAAATATCAGATTGGCTTTCTTACTTTACTCTTTTCAATAACAAAATAAATGTGCTGTTCCGCAGCACTCCGAAGCCCTTCAACACTTCAGAGCCCATCAGAACAGACCTTCTGCTCCGCAGCACTCCGAAGCACTTTATCACTTCGGAGCACCTCAGAACAGACATTTCAGTAAACTAAAATTGTATAAATGCAAAAATCATTAAAACATCTTTTGACTTCACATCTCAAGGATAATAATCAAAAGGTTTCTGTCATTGAAAAATAAAAAACAAGTAAAACAAAGATTTCTTGCAAAAACTTTAAATTCCAAGTCTCAAAATTTGATGTACAAAAGACAAAATCTGATCTTCTTTCATGATTCAATCAATTAAAGAACAAAACTTTGATTTTAGATTCTGATTATCATACCTTATTGCACTAATAGGTATTTGGGAATCGATTTGAAATATTGGTAAATGAATAGACTTCGGAGTGAAGTTAAGGCTGTTTTACAGTACGAAGTCTTGTTTGATTCAGACATCCTTAACATAGTGTTTATCTCTAACTTCCCTATTGAACTTGACTCGCTTCACTATTGAACTAATCAAGTAGCCTAAAAACTAATCAGGATAATTCACATGTTCCAAAGTTTTCTTCAAGAAGTGATAAAGACATTGACTGATAACCAAATTTAAAACCTTTTCACTCTTGTTTCAAAATTGAACTAAATGAAACTTTTCAAACACAAAGGATTGTACAAACATATACAAAAGCACCATCAAATGTTTTTTTCATGGTGAAATTTTGGCTCTTCGGATGTGAAACTCCAAAAGAAATAGATCAGTTTCAAAATGAAATATTGAAAAATAGAAAAAGAAAAACAGAAATTCAAAATGTCAAAAGAATCAAAGACAACAAACAAGTAAAAGATAATCAAAGGAGTGCAAAACGAAGACAAATCAGCAATCAAAGGCTTATTCTTCTGTCTGAAATGACAATACAAGGAACTCCTATAACATAGTCGAGTACCATGTAGAGAATATGAAAATCTCAAGTAATCTATCTTAAATGGTAATGTTGGGGTGGTGTACGAAGCTCAAAGGCTTGTCATCAGAGAATAGTATCCAAACACCTCAACTGATGAAATGGGATAAATTTTTCAAAAGATTCTTCAAAGTCAATCCAAATCCAAACTTCATTTTCTGATGCTCAATTCAAAAGTGAAACTTTCAGAATTTCAATGCTGTGAATGTCACCATTGCTTAGTATGAAAATTTTGAAACATAAATGAAAAATCAAATGTTCTTGCAAAAATGTGAAATCAACTTCAGTTTTGGGGTGGTTAGAATTATGCATCTTATGACTGATGATTCAATCAAACAACCTTCAGAATGAAAGATGGACTCATAACATGATTCGAATGATTCGGAATGTTAACATGTTAAATCATCATTTTATAATGTTCATGGAAAAAAAGGTCGTAAGTCTGAATGCATTATCAAAAATAAAACAAAATTTTAAATCAAAAGTAAAACAAATTTTCTCTAACAAAATAAGCACTTCGGAGTATTGATAACAAAAATTATTATTCTATATGTTATCAATACCGTCCGGAGTTGAAGAAAACACAAAATCAGTTATACTTGTCCTCACCGATCCGAAGTCAAATTAATGCGTATGTCATTTTCACATTTATGATGATCTCAGAGACAAACATTCGTTTGAATTAAGAAACCGTTGTCATATAGCTGTCACTGGATGAATCATGGCAAATCTTAACAATAAGATCGTGGGATAGTGTGGCGGTTCATTTTTGAATAATCATTACTAACACAAGGACGTTTCCGCTTTTGCAGAGTTAGTGGGACGGATAGAGCTGAGGTGGCATCTGCTTAGTGGACCTTTTCAAACGCCCATTAATTGACATTGGGACCACGAATAGTATATATACTTCTCACCTCTTCCATTTACCTCTTTACGCGAAAAAATCATTTGAAATCTCTCTACAAAATTACTCTCAAGAAACCCTAAACTCTCTTCATCTTCTTCGTCTGATCAACAATGGCTGCTGCAACTGAAGCCTCCTCACAAAACACTGAAGTTATGTCGATTCCTGTGCTCAAGAATCAATTGGCAAACCTGTTTCTTCGTTCTGATCTCAACCTTTACCCTCAACCAATCGTTGCACTGGTAGAATTCTTGAAGCAATCGGTTCTTGGTCATGCCCTGACCTACACTCAATCTATTCCCGCAACCCTAGTACACAGAGCACATTACACTTCAAATGCTCTATTCGACTCGGATAATAACATCAAATCTGTACACTTTGAAGCCATCAATCAAAAGGGGCGTATCAAGAGGGTACAGTTGTCCAAATAAAACTTCGCAGAAGCTCTTCATCTTTCCATATATGATCCTAAAAAGTTGTGGTTCCAACTGCTGAACAACTGGTTGATATGTTCAACGCCATGGGGTATGAACCTCAACTTGAATGAATCAGCGTCTTCAAGAAGAATCAGCTTCCTGATCTATGGAGATACTTCTTCAGCATCTTCCTAAGATGCCTCTCTCGAAGGACATCAGGTCTGGATTCTGCAAGCTTGACATTCCAAAGCCTCTTGTATGGAATTTACTATGATGTCAAAGTTGATTTTGCATCAATTTTGTGGTCCGACTTCTGTTCTCATATCAACCACACCTTGAAAGGGACTGAAATATCTAACGCATGTTTTTTGGCAATAGTTGTTCATGCCCACTATCAGCAGGCAGGTTACGTTTATGATCCTTCTCTCCCTGAAATGAGATACACAGCCATCACTGTTCCAGCCTTGGATAAACAACCTGCTGAATTCTGTAGACAAATTCCACAAGTGACGCTTTCGAAGGTGTCTATGGATTATGATGAGGTTAATGCTTATCGCAATACACTTGTTGTGCCATACCTTGTTCGTGAGATCACTCAAGCTGTACCAGCCAAAGCCCAAGAAAAAGCCAAAGGCAAGAGAAAGGTTACTCGTGGACCCAGTGGTCCAAAGAAGGTGGAAAAGAAGAGAAAGGCTACGAAGCAAACAACACCGAAGAGGAAGAAACCAAAGAGAACAAGAAAGTTGCTTGTGGTGTATGAGTCTTCGGAGTCAAACAAGACTCCATCCACCATTGAAGAGGAAGAAGAAGAACAACAAGACACTAGACCACCCTCACCACCTCCAGCCACAAGACCACCAACTCCACCACATACCACAAGACCACCAACTCCACCACATACCACAAAACCAGCCACTCCACCACATACCACAAGACCACAAACTCTACCACATACCACAAAACTACCCACTCCACCACATATCACAACACCACCTCCTCTACCTCCTACAACTGCCCCATAGACATCAACAATTCATTCTTCTGGTATTGACTTTTCATTACCAGAATTTAATTTGCACCAATCACCTCCACGGCAAAACCCTACTTCAGCAGCCTTCTTTGATGCTTTTCATTTGGCCCCTGGTTGCTGAGGGAACATCTGATGAAGAACTGCAAGATGGGGATCTTGTACTAATGAAACAATACAAGATTCTTAACTCTAAGCTTGATACCCTGATTCAAGATCAAACAGGGCTTGATCCCACAAAACCAACTGTGGGTGACATCTCCGAAGAAATATAGAATTTGGAATTCACCTTGTCCAAGGGACTGAAGGAATCGGTGTAGCAACTTGAAAAGAGATTCGTAGATCAACAGGCCAAGATCCAATCATCCTTTGAATAGAAGGTACAACATGCAGTTGCTGATGTAGAAAAGAAGATGAATGCCCTTGCTGAAAAAGTGGAGCTTTCAAACTCCAAAGTCATGAAGGCTCTACAAGAACTTCAGACTGAAACTCAATCAATTCAGCAAGGTACCAAGTTTGAAAAACAACTTGATGAGGCTAGAGCTAAAATTGAAGAGCTCACTACCGCCCAAACGGCTTCGGAGATCACAAAGTTTACAGAAGAACTTCAAAAGACAAATGTAGTTCTTAACCAAGACATGGTTACACGACTGAGAACTATATTACAGCCACTTATCAACTTTGTTGATCGAATTGCCAGACCACAAGGCAGGCCTGCTATTTCTCAGCAATCGGGTCATGCTTCACAAGGGGGAGAAAGAGTGGTCACAACCTCCTTAGCCATAGCAACCATCACAGCAACCACTTCTGCTATGATGACTTTTGGTCCCACATTCTCAACCATCACAACAACTACCATGGGACCATCTGGTGCTGGGGGATCCGCTGTTGCTGGTGGATTATCGGTGCTGGGGGATCAACATATAGGTCTGTTGAAAGTTTGATTGCCCCACACATGGAGGATGTTTACAAGGCCACACGTGCAGACTTTGCCCTGATGGTGAAAATGAATAACTTTGCACGAGATGATGGAAAATGGACAGCAAACGAAATCAAACTCTTCGGATTTCAAGACCTTGGGGTATTTAATCGACTACCTCTTTGGAGTTTTGATACATGGAGTTGTGTTCCTACTACCTACAGCCACTGAACACCCCTCCAATTACGGTTCGGAACATCAGTCGGTTCAAGAATGGGGAAATTTTAGATGAACCATTTGGCATGGTATTCAAAGGACTTAAAAATGAAACCGAAGTTATGGTGAAGTTCTTTGAAGTTGACTACATAGGCCTGCATCCCTCATCCTACCCCTCAAGTGTGACAATTGTAAATTTTTGGTCAACAAAAGTCAACTGTAATCAAACGAAGCGTACGTTAATCTATCTGTTGAAAAGTTATTTTCCATAACTTTTGCGATGAATTATTAATATTATAGTATTACGTACGCTAAATCAAAACAATTATCGGTTAAAAGTCGAAAATACGGACAGCAGGCTACTGTAGCGTAAAAATTCGATAATCGTACAATTATTATTTTGAGAATAATAACATTCATAAAACGATCTACTCGTAAATACGAACCCGTGGATATATAGAACGTCAAAAACGGAGTTCGTATGCGAAAGTTACAACCATTAAATCGCTGTGAACGGATAAATGTACACAGGGTTTGGACTCAAAATACAAAATGTGGTGCCTTAAACATCAAATATGAAATAACAATTCATATAATAAGTAACGTAATAATATCTAGTATTTAATTTCAAAGCTAAATGCAATTTTCGGTAAAATGCCGAAAATCGCGAAATCAGAAGTATACTGCGCTTAAACGCGTATTCCGGCCCAACGAGTTATAATTCAATCAAAATAAATGTTTGGCAATGTTTTTATACAAAATAATTATTTAGAACTTCGTTTCGTCAAAAACGCATAAAATCTCACTAAAACGTCATACTATTTTATGAAAACACACATTTTATACAAGTATGATGCTATTTTATAAAAACCACCCACCCCACTGTTGAAAATACGATAACTGATCTCCACGAATAAGGTTTTTAAGCCGATTACTGTGTGACAGATATGTATTTTAGCTATAATATGCGGAATAAATAAGAGTTGCGGAATAAATATAAACTAAAATTAAGTTACTGAAAGCTATAAATAAATAAAATAAAGCGGTAAATTTAAACTAGACAATATTTAAATAGACAGAAAGCGGTAAATAAAATAAATGTTAGAAGTTAGAGGTTAGATGTAATAAACGCCATTATCAACGATAAAGTGTTTTTACAATAAATAAAAGGTTAGAAGTTAGAAGTTAGAAGTTAGATGTCTCGATTAAATACAGTCCACATATGTTGTTGTTGTCATGGTTCAATTTGTATGTCTTGGAATTTAGTACAATTGATTTATAAAAGTTTAAATAAATCAATAATGGCACAGGTAAATTATTGGAAAAGAACTTATCGACAGCAGAGGAAGATGGTGTTTTTCTTTGAAGTGTCGAATCTTGTTCTTTGCAGTAGGATGAGGTTTGGTGATTTTTGGTGTTTGGGTAGAATGGATTTTTGAATCTTGAGGTTGTGCGGTTTGGTTCTTGTAGAAAGGGTGGTATGCTCGGTTTTTCTTGCTGAAATGGTATTTCTTCGGTTTTGTGTTGGTTTGGACGTGGGTTTGCTTGTGTATGTGTATTGTAGTTGTATTGGTGCTGTATGGGTTTGGTGTCGGGTTTGTAGAGGTTTTGTTTGGTGTAGGGTAGAGGTTGTTTAGAGATTTGAAGTTTGGTGTCGGGTGGAGGTTGTTTAGAGGTTTGAAGTTTGGTATCGGGTGGAGGTTTTCGTTTCTTGCGGTTATATGGTTTGGTTCTTGTTGCCAAATTCAGAAATTTGAATGTCTTGAGGTGTTTGGTCGTGGGTTTCTTTTAGTGTGTATGAGTATGGTTTTGAATGATTTTGCTGAAATCCAGAACTTTGGTTATTTTGAAAACCATTGTTTTGATTATAAGAGTTGTGATTATTTTGAAATCCACGATTCTGAAATTTTTGTCCAAAAGTGGATCTTTGTTGAAAATTTGGTCTGAAGTTTGATTGACTATGATGTGGCAAAAATCTTTCGAGATTAGTGTTTGCTACCAAAGCACACAATTGTTGGTAATCAGCTTCATTATTTGGATCAGACAAGTCACAAGAATTACTTAAAAAAGCTTGGTTTTGATTTAAATCAATTTGACTTTGATCAAGAAAATGTGTTTGGTTTTGAGAAGATGTTGACAAAAGAGCAAGTGGTCCTCCAAAAGAAGTAGACGTTGGTGGGTCAATCGAGGATTCATATGATTGTAATTCTCCGTACAGATTGTACAAAGATTCAGTATGAATTGCTGGATTTCCCTGAATGATTAGTTTTACCATTTTCCAGCTTTCATAAAGGTTGTTTAAAAATTTGAGGTTTATCTCATGCTGTGACTTTTTGATGCCCAAATTATTCATTTTGATGGTAATGAGATTGAACCTGTCATGAGCATCATGGATGGTCTCATGTGAAAACATTTTGAAGTTGTCAAATTCGTTTAAAACAGATGTTTTCTTGTTTCCAATGATTCTCTCATTTCCTTCGAAACGATTTTTCAAAGTTTGCCAAATTTGGTTTGCAGTTAAAAGGATTATATCATTCATTTGGCCTAGAATACTATGGGGTATTCCAGACACAAGTTCCTTTTTGGCTTGAAGTTCAAGTTTCTTCCTTTCATTCAGTATATCCAAGTTACTCGTAAGAGAGGTCATGTTATCTGGTAGAGATCCGTCTACACATTTCCACACATCTTCACTTATAGAGTTAAGATGAAGATTCATACGACCTACCCATGAGTTATATTCTTCAGGAATAAGAATGGGTGCTCGAGTACCTGAACCTATACTGTTAGCAATAGATACAGAATTTATGTTTGAGTAGTTTGCGGAAGACATTTTTTTTTATAAATTTTTGAACAAGTGATATTAAGATGAAATTTTTAAAGAAAACTTATTGGTGGTTTATAAAAACGCTACGCAAAAGTTTTCAACAAAAATTTCAGACTAAATCACACGAGCTCTGTTACCAATTGTTGAAAATACGATAACTGATCTCCACGAATAAGGTTTTTAAGCCGATTACTGTGTGACAGATATGTATTTTAGCTATAATATGCGAAATAAATAAGAGTTGCGGAATAAATATAAACTAAAATTAAGTTACTAAAAGCTATAAATAAATAAAATAAAGCGGTAAATTTAAACTAGACAGTATTTAAATAGACAGAAAGCAGTAAATAAAATAAATGTTAGAAGTTAGAGGTTAGATGTAATTAACGCCATTATCAACGATAAAGTGTTTTTACAATAAATAAAAGGTTAGAAGTTAGAAGTTAGATGTCTCGGTTAAATACAGTCCACATATGTTGTTGTTGTCATGGTTCAATTTGTATGTCTTGGAATTTAGTACAATTGATTTATAAAAGTTTAAATAAATCAATAATGGCATAGGTAAATTATTGGAAAAGAACTTATCGACAACAGAGGAAGATGGTGTTTTTCTTTGAAGCGTCGAATCTTGTTCTTTGCAGTAGGATGAGGTTTGGTGATTTTTGGTGTTTGGGTAGAATGGATTTTTGAATCTTGAGGTTGTGCGGTTTGGTTCTTGTAGAAAGGGTGGTATGCTCGGTTTTTCTTGCTGAAATGGTATTTCTTCGGTTTTGTGTTGGTTTGGACGTGGGTTTGCTTGTGTATGTGTATTGTAGTTGTATTGGTGCTGTTGGTGTCGGGTTTTATAGAGGTTTTGTTTGGTGTAGGGTAGAGGTTGTTTAGAGGTTTGAAGTTTGGTGTCGGGTGGAGGTTGTTTAGAGGTTTGAAGTTTGGTGTCGGGTGGAGGTTTTTGTTTCTTGCGGTTATACGGTTTGGTTCTTGTTGCCAAATTCAGAAATTTGAGTGTCTTGAGGTGTTTGGTCGTGGGTTTCTTTGAGTGTGTATGAGTATGGTTGTAGAATGGCAAGAGGTGAGCTTCCTATTTATAGTTGCTGAAATACAGGGTTCGCGTCGCGACCATGTGTCCGTCGCGTCGCGAGGGTGCGCTGTCGTGTTGCTTTTGGTCGGCCATTTGTCTGGTTAGTGCGTTGTGTTGGTAGTCTCGCGATCGAAGTTGGTGTTGTCGCGTTCACTGAGCTTCGCGTCGCGACCAATGGTCCCGTCGCATCGCGATTGCTGTAGCATCTGGATTCTTTGTGTTTTGCTTTTCTTCACGTCGCGACACATGTGTCTGTTGCGTCGTGATTGCTGTAGCTGGGTGATATTTTTTCTCTTTGGTTCATAGCATCACTTCCTCAGGTTTGGTTGTTTTCTCAAAGTTTCTTGGGTCTTGATTCATTCTTGTTTTTGATCTCGAATTCACGCAACCTGAAATAAACTGATAATACTTGTCGGATAAAATAAAAACAGTTCATCTTATTTCAGTGATGGTCACATACAAAAATATTTTTCAACACCCCCCCCCCCCCCCATCGGCTGAACTAAAGCCCTAGACCACCCAAGCCATCACTTGGTCACTATTCATGGCTAGATCAAAGGATTGGGCTATGGAATATTATAATGCACAAAATCAAGATCAAATCTATCCTAAAAGAAACTAGCCATCTCCATTTGAACCAAACTCACCACTCTCTTTTCTCCCTCTCTTCTCTTGCTCTCGGCCACACCATCACCATCACCATCTTCACTTCCAAGTTTCAATTCCAAGCTCTCTTCATAAGATTAAGTAGTAAGTTTCATTCCCCTTTTGATTCTAAACAACATAACACAAGTTTACACCTTTTACACACACTAACATCCATCAAAATCCATTGGATATTAGATTTGTCCAAGGGTCTTTGAGCTCAAATCTTCATCTTCTTCAAAGATCTTTCAAGCTCTCTTGGTAAGTTATGATCATCTACTGATTTAAGTTCTAAATACCTTCATATACTCTTTTACACACACATACTCACGAAAATCCATTGGATAATAGCTTTGTCCATGGGTCCTCCGGGTCTTAGAACCAAAATCTTCAATCATCTTCCAAGGAATCTTAAGATCCACACTCAAGGTGAGTTCATACCCCTCATTTTCATCTTTTCAAACGTTTTTGGGGGAGAATACAAGTTCTTTAACTATATATGTTGTTTATTCAAGTTTATATGTGTTTAAATGATATATATATTGATTTACACAAGTTTATAAAGTTAGTATTTGGGTAAAAATACCTTTGACATGAAATATGGGTAGATCTTTGTAAGATGTTCATAATGATACATAATATGCTTGTATAAAAGTTGCTAGACTATAATTAAAGTGTGTAAAAATGTTAGATCTTGAACAAAAATGTTATAAATCTGAATTTGGCATGAAATATGAGTAGATCCATGTATTATGAACACTTTGACATATTAAGTTGTGTAAAAGTTACTAAACTACAAATAAAGTGTACAAAGATACTAGATCTTGAATAAAAACGTTATAAAAACGAAAACTAGTAAAAACTACGTTTTTATAATTAAAGGCACTATTTCCTTGCAAAAATGGTTATAATCAAGATATTACACTATTTTTGTGAGAAATATCTCAAAAGATGATATTTATAATATTTGAACAAGTTATTTCGCTATCGTTCGTAAAATAAGATTATTACGACGCAATTACTAAAAATAGACTATTATTGGAATAGTTTATGAACAAAAGGTTATTATGACATTTAAACATGACAAAAATAATTATATATATACTTTACTATTTTATCATGGGAAAAATGATAATGGACGATTACAAGAGTTTTTATATACAAATCGTACGTAAACAAGTTGATTGGAATACATATATTTTTGTGAGATGAATCTTCACAGTACTTTTATAAGTACCTACTATAAGTCCAGAATTTATATAACCAGAGTCTCGGTAAGAGAGCGCGATATTTGAGTATAGATCTATATGGGGCTTGATAACCCCGCACCTGAGCTGCTAGCTACAGCTTGACCGGCAGGTCTGAGGTGTCCAAATGTCTAACATTCCGACGCCTGAAGAACGTCGCAGCAGGCCATCTAGTCACAGTATGGTTATATGGTATCTCACATGGGAAAATAATCAACTTAATATTTTTATAAATTTTTTACGTGGAAACATACACTTCAAAGAAAGTACACTACAATTTACATATTACATTTTAGTCTTTGGGATTTAAAAACTTGGACATTTTTATGAGAAAATATTGGATTTTCTTGGTTTTCAACACTATTGTTTACAAACAAATGATATTTCTTATACAAAAATCTTATGAACTCACCAACTTAATTGTTGACACTTTTTCAACTACTTGTATTCTCAGGAAATTGATAAGGTAAGCCTCAGCGCGATTCGAAGAGACGTTACGACGTCGTTTTTATTCATTTTGAAATCATTTGTAATTGTGATTGAAACACGCAACTTCTAAACGATGTAACATTTGCAATTATTTATTGATGGTTGTTTGCTTGGATTTCACTATTGTGTAACTTTGTTATGATATTGTTCATGAAGTCATCCACCCTTAAACTATTCCGCCAATACGGTTTGAGGGTGTGACAGATTGGTATCAGAGCATTGTTTATAGTGAACTAAGTATATCAATCCATTTAACGATATACAACTATAAATACAATGGGACTAAAACTCTCGGAAACATTTTCGTACAAGTATACTTTTAAAATTACAACGATAATTTTTATAAAAGTATAAGTACATACATACATACTAGAACGATATCATAACGAAAACATACAAAAGTGGTATGATGAGTTGAACGCTACGGATAGGCCTAAGTGTTTTGGTAATGATATCTTGGATAAATAGAGCCTGATCAACTGTATTGATCCAAGATATGATTAACATATACTTAGGAATAGTCGTGGTGGACAACAAGTCCGAACACTTACCAGTAACCACAGGAATTAAACATAAAATTTAAAATACTATAGGAGTATTTTATGACGCTAAAAAAAAAAAAAAAAAAAAAAAAACTAAACATAAAATTTAAAATACTATAGGAGTATTTTATGACGCTATAGAACTAAACATGAAGTTAAAATACTATATGAGTATTATGTGTACATTACTTAGTTATATATATGTGTGTATTTAAGAATCCCCTTATATATACTTCTTATACCCCACTCCTCGTACAGACACCATGGCCGAACACCATTTGCCAAGAGACCCATATTTCCCCGAGGAGGGAAATGGGGGATGGATTAACGAGGAACCAGAAGAAGAACCGGAAGAAATGACGGATAGTGAGGACCAGTGGGACGAGGAGGAGTCCGAAGACGAACCCGAAGTCATCGACCCCCGTCACCCACTCCGCAGCTTACATGCACCACCGCCACCACCGCTATTTCAGGTATATCGCCACCCTGGTGGCCCGTTATGGATGCGTACACCTCGAAAGAGGGTACTTCCCATTCACCGCCCCTTACTAATAGAAGAACCTCTTCAGGGCTCGACACCAGATTGGGCAGAGCAAATACGCCTCTAGAGCCGCGAGCAGGATTTGCGACCCCCGTATGACCTACTCTACGACCACTACGACATCAGCAGAGGGGGCTATGCAGACCAAGCTTTACCTATCATGGTCGGACGCCTCAGCCATCAGGAGGAGCAGATTAGGGCAGCCTCCAGCCAGATCATGGATGTGGGAGCTACTGCTGAGGTCACCGCAGCCATACCGTTGGACGAATCGACTCACTCGAGGAGGACGGACGGACATCTATGGGTATGTTTCGGGAGGCCTTTGAGCGTATATCAGATTCTGAGCAGAGGATACGAGACATTGAGCAGAGGGCCGAGGAGGCCGAGCGAGAGGCTGCCGATCTAAGGGCACAGGTGGATGCACTACGCAGAGCTGGGGCATCCAGTTCGTCTTGAGTAGTACTCGTACTACTCAAATTTTGATATAGACTAGGACACCTATGAGTACGCGTTATGTGAGGCTCACTATTGTACGTAGGCACGGCTCTACAATCAAGTGACTACACTTTTTGTAAGCCGTTATGCCGTTTATTACTATCGCTCTGTAGGCCTCTGCGAAGGCCAAATTTTCATTTCAAAACTTATGTAACACCCAGTCTTATTATGAATATGAAGAATATGTTTGCTTTATAAGATGATGTATGTGTGAATGAACAGTATATTTGATACTAAGTCATAGTTACAACTTACGAAACGAAAAGAGACAAGATAACAATAAGATACAAGCACCACATTCTAATGATGACATAATCATAACAATTCTTTCAAAAACTAACCAACGTCAATCTTAAATCCTTGTGGCAGAATCATGCCACCTCGCCGGAGAAATAACAGACGCACACCCGTCGAGACACCCGAAGCACCTATGATGGACTCGGCTACATTCCAAGACGCTGTCACGGCAGCCGTGACCGCAGCTGTTGCCCATATTAACACCAACGGGATAAATGGAAACGGAAGTGGAAACGACACCAACGATTCCACCAATGGGGAAACATCAAACCATTCTCGAACGTGTACATACAAAGATTTTGTCAGTTGCAAGCCGATAACTTTCCACGGCACCGGTGGTGTCCTTACCCTCACAAGGTGGATCGAGAAAACCGAGTCGATCTTCGATATCACTGCGTGTCCAGAAGAGATGAAAGTAAAGTTCGCTGCCTGCACTTTCGCTGAGACGGCTATGTCTTGGTGGAAGGGCTATGTCAAGTCGCTGACACTCCTAGTGGCAATCTCGATGGGCTGGGAGGAATTAAAGACAATGTTGATGAAGGAGTACTGCCCCCGAGGGGAAATCCAGAAGTTGGAACAAGAGCTGTGGAACCTCACAATGAAAGGTTCGGATCTAAACGCTTACACAAACCGATTCAACAATCTGGCAACCCTCTGCCCAGCCATGGTCACACCGGAGTCTGTAAAAGTGGAACGTTACATCTGGGGACTATCATCCCAGATCCAAGGGAATGTGGAAGCCGCAAGTCCCGCCACTTTTGACAGCGCCAAACGATTGGCCCAACGATTGGTCGACCACGGGGTGCGCCAGGAACCATGACCCAAAAGACCGAACAGCCAAGAGAAAAGGATAACAAGAGGAAACCCTGGAACAGGGGGAGAAACCAACCAAATCAAGATGGTGCGAAAAGACAACAGATTGTGGCAGTTCGTGCAGCCACTGTCCCGAACGCCCCAACCACCACCAAGCAATACATTGGGACGCTACCCAAGTGCAACAAGTGCAATTTCCACCATACTGGAGCCTGTAGGGAAATGCACTGCTTGAACTGTAACAAGAAGGGCCACACCGCCCGATTTTGCAGGACGCCAACCCCACAAACCACCCAAGCCTCTAATGCTGGGGTGAGTCAAGCTTGCTATGGTTGTGGTGAGACGGGGCATTTTAAGCGTGATTGCCCAAAGACAAAGAATGTGGGGAGAAATGGAAGAGTCCTAGCCATGGGACGCACAGAAGCGGTAGAGGATCCTACCGTGGTTACCGGTACGTTCCTCGTCAATAATTCATATGCTTGTGCTATTCGATAGCGGTGCGGAGAGAAGTTTCGTAAGCCACGTGTTTAAATATTTACTAAAACAAAAGCCTCAACTACTCAATGAAACATTTACAGTAGAAATGGCTAATGGCAAAACAGAAAGCACAAATGACATATACATAGGCTGTACACTCACTCTGGACGATCACTCCTTTCAAATCGACTTAATGCTTGTTAAAATAGGAAGCTTTGACGTGATTGTTGGTATGGATTGGCTAATTCCCCATCATGCCGACATCATGTGTTACGAACGAGGAATCCGACTTCATCTGCCGGATGACAAGGCCCTTGTTGTCTACGGTGATAAACCCAGTACCAGCCTCCGAATCGTGTCTTGCATCAAAGCCCGAAAATACCTACAGAAAAAATACCATGCCTTCCTAGCCCACGTTGTTGACGAAAAGAAAGAAGTAAAGAACATCAAAGAAATCCCCGAAGTCTGTGACTTTTCCGATGTGTTCCCAGAAGACCTTCCAGGAGTACCACCCGCACGACAAGTCGAGTTCAGAATCGATTTGATTCCAGGAGCCACCCTGGTAGCAAAAGCACCTTACCGATTAGCCCCGGCAGAAATGCAAGAATTATCCAGCCAACTAAACGAACTGCTAAGTAAAGGGTTCATCAGGCCGAGCTTCTCACCTTGGGGAGCGCCGGTCTTATTAGTAAAGAAGAAGGATGGATCATTCCGTATGTGCATTGACTATCGGGAGTTGAACAAGCTCACCATCAAAAACCGATACCCGTTACCCCGAATTGACGACCTGTTCGATCAACTCCAAGGATCGAGTTATTTCTCAAAAATCGATCTGAGGTCAGGATATCATCAACTCAAGGTTCAAGAAGAAGATGTTCCCAAAACGGCATTCAGAACTCGCTACGGCCATTATGAATTCGTTGTGATGCCCTTCGGATTGACCAATGCGCCCGTAGTGTTCATGGATCTGATGAACCGTGTATGCCGACCTTACCTAGATAAATTCGTGATAGTATTCATCGACGACATACTTATCTATTCACGAAGTAAGGAGGAACACAGTCAGCACTTACGACAAGTTCTGGAGACATTAAGAGTAGAGAAGCTGTATGCGAAATTTTCGAAATGCGAATTTTGGCTTCGAAAGATGGATTTTCTAGGCCACGTAGTCAGCAAGGAAGGGATACATGTGGATCCCTCCAAAATCAAGGCCATCGAAAGCTGGGAAGCACCAAGAACTCCGACAGAAATCCGTCAGTTTTTGGGCCTTGCTGGCTATTACCGAAGATTCATACAGAACTTCTCCAAAATTGCAAAGCCACTTACCATCCTGACACAGAAGGGTGTAACATTCAAGTGGGGAGATAAACAAGACGCCGCCTTCCAGACCTTAAAGAAAGCTTTGTTCAGCGCTCCTATTCTGTCCCTTCCAGAAGGAACATAAGACTTTGTGGTCTATTGCGATGCATCTAACCAAGGTCTGGGCTGTGAACTCATGCAAAGAGGAAAGGTCATTGCTTACGCTTCAAGACAACTTAAAACTCACGAGGTCAACTACACTACACATGACCTCGAGTTGGGAGCAGTAGTGTTCGCATTGAAGATCTGGAGACACTACCTGTACGACACAGAATGTACAGTATACACCGACCATAAGAGTCTCCAGCATATCCTCAACCAAAAAGAACTCAATATGAGACAACGACGATGGATGGAGCTGCTAAGTGACTATGAATGTGAAATTCGTTATCACCCAGGGAAGGCTAACGTAGTAGCTGATGCCCTCAGTCGAAAAGAATACTCGGGCCGCCGAGTGAGGTCACTAACAATGACGATCCATTCCCATTTGTCCGCTCAGATCAAAGTGGCACAACTAGAAGCCTTAAAGCCAGAAAATGTCACAAATAAAGCCTTGCGAGGGATGGATAAAAACCTTGAAGTTAAGGATGACGGAGCTCGTTACCTCATGAACGAATTTGGACACCGAGATTCGGCGGATTCAGAGACATTGTCATGAATGAGGCTCACAAGACTAGATACTCCATTCATCCTGGGTCCGACAAAATGTACCTAGACCTCAAGAAACTGTATTGGTGGCCAAACATGAAGGCAGAAATTGCTACTTACGTGGGCAAGTGCCTGACTTGCGCCAAGGTTAAAGTAGAATACCAAAAGCCCTCGGGTTTGCTAGTCCAACCAGCAATACCCGAGTGGAAGTGGGAGCGGATAACAATGGACTTCATAACCAAATTACCAAAGACAACCGGTGGGTTAGATACTATATGGGTAATCGTCGATAGGTTAACCAAATCCGCTCACTTCCTGCCAATCAAGGAGACCGATAGGATGGATAAGCTGGCGAGGCTCTACCTCAAAGAAATTGTAAAATTGCACGGTGTACCAAGATCAATTATCTCGGATAGAGATAGCCGGTTCACTTCACACTTTTGGCAATCATTACAAAAGGCTATGGGAACCAGACTCGATATGAGCACAGCTTACCATCCGCAGACGGATGGCCAAAGTGAAAGAACCATCCAAACACTGGAAGACATGTTGAGAGCCTGTGTGATAGACTTCGGTAAGGCGTGGGACACCCACTTACCGCTCATTGAGTTTTCATACAACAACAGCTATCATACTAGCATCAAAGTTGCTCCATTTGAAGCTTTATACGGACGCAAGTGTAGATCCCCTCTGTGCTGGGCTGAAGTGGGTGATACTCAACTAGCCAGAGGCCAAGTACCTAACAGTACCCTCACCGGTCCGGAGATCATACAAGAGACAACGGAGAAAATCGTTCAAATCCGTGAGCGATTGAAAGCATCTCGTGATCGACAAAAGAGCTATGCAGATAAGCGACGCAAGCCTTTGGAATTCCACGTTGGTGACCGAGTGTTGTTGAAGGTCTCGCCATGGAAGGGAATGATACGCTTTGGAAAGCGTGGGAAGCTAAACCCTAGATACATTGGGCCCTTCGAGATCCTCGCTAGGATCGACCCAGTAGCCTACAAACTTCGATTACCGCAAGAGCTCAGCAATGTCCATCCCACCTTTCACGTATCCAACTTAAAGAAATGCCTATCCGATGAAACCCTTATCATCCCGCTTGACGAAATCGAAGTGAACGAGAACCTTCATTTTGTGGAAGAACCCGTAGAGATCATGGACAGAGAAATCAAGAGGACGAAACGAAGCCGTATACCGATAGTTAAGGTCCGTTAGAGTGCCAAGCATGGACCAGAATTCACTTGGGAGCGCGAAGACCAGATGAAGCAGAATTATCCATATCTCTTCCCAAACCCTTGAGGATCCACTCAAGAGTTAAGTTTCGGGACGAAATTCTCTCTAACGGGTAGATGATGTGACAATTGTAAATTTTTGGTCAACAAAAGTCAACTGTAATCAAACGAAGCGTACGTTAATCTATCTGTTGAAAAGTTATTTTCCATAACTTTTGCGATGAATTATTAATATTATAGTATTACGTACGCTAAA
The DNA here is from genome assembly GCA_023525715.1 of Cichorium intybus. Taxonomy (NCBI): domain Eukaryota; kingdom Viridiplantae; phylum Streptophyta; class Magnoliopsida; order Asterales; family Asteraceae; genus Cichorium; species Cichorium intybus. The sequence continues at coordinate 66,037,575 of CM042014.1, read as the reverse complement.
TCAAAACAATTATCGGTTAAAAGTCGAAAATACGGACAGCAGGCTACTGTAGCGTAAAAATTCGATAATCATACAATTATTATTTTGAGAATAATAACATTCATAAAACGATCTACTCGTAAATACGAACCCGTGGATATATAGAACGTCAAAAACGGAGTTCGTATGCGAAAGTTACAACCATTAAATCGCTGTGAACGGATAAATGTACACAGGGTTTGGACTCAAAATACAAAATGTGGTGCCTTAAACATCAAATATGAAATAACAATTCATATGATAAGTAACGTAATAATATCTAGTATTTAATTTCAAAGCTAAATGCAATTTCCTGTAAAATGCCGAAAATCGCGAAATTGGAAGTATACTGCGCTTAAACGCGTATTCCGGCATCCAACGAGTTATAATTCAATCAAAATAAATGTTTGGCAAAGTTTTTATACAAAATAATTATTTAGAACTTCGTTTCGTCAAAAACGCATAAAATCTCATTAAAACGTCATACTATTTTATAAAAACACACATTTTATACAAGTATGATGCTATTTTAAAAAACCACCCACCCCACCCCCCTACCCCCCCCCCCCATCGGCTGAAGTAAAGCCCTAGACCACCCAAGCCATCACTTGGTCACTATTCATGGCTAGATCAAAGGATTGGGCTATGGAATATTATAATGCACAAAATCAAGATCAAATCTATCCTAAAAGAAACTAGCCATCTCCATTTGAACCAAACTCACCACTCTCTTTTCTCCCTCTCTTCTCTTGCTCTCGGCCACACCATCACCATCACCATCTTCACTTCCAAGTTTCAATTCCAAGCTCTCTTCACAAGATTAAGTAGTAAGTTTCATTCCCCTTTTGATTCTAAACAACATAACACAAGTTTTACACCTTTTACACACACTAACATCCATCAAAATCCATTGGATATTAGATTTGTCCAAGGGTCTTTGAGCTCAAATCTTCATCATCTTCAAAGATCTTTCAAGCTCTCTTGTTAAGTTATGATCATCTAGTGATTTAAGTTCTAAATACCTTCATATACTCTTTTACACACACATACTCACGAAAATCCATTATATAATAGCTTTGTCCAAGGGTCCTCCGGGTCTTAGAACCAAAATCTTCAATCTTCTTCCAAGGAATCTTAAGATCCACACTCAAGGTGAGTTCATACCCTTCATTTTCATATTTTCAAACCTTTTTGGGGGAGAATACAAGTTCTTTAACTATATATGTTGTTTATTCAAGTTTATATGTGTTTAAATGATATATATGTTGATTTACACAAGTTTATAAAGTTAGTATTTGGGTAAAAATACATTTGACATGAAATATGGGTAGATCTTTGTAAGATGATCATAATGATACATAATATGCTTGTATAAAAGTTGCTAGACTATAATTAAAGTGTGTAAAAATGTTAGATTTTGAACAAAAATGTTATAAATCTGAATTTGGCATGAAATATGAGTAGATCCATGTATTATGAACACTTTGATATATTAAGTTGTGTAAAAGTTACTAAACTACAAATAAATTGTACAAAGATACTAGATCTTGAATAAAAACGTTATAAAAACGAAAACTAGTAAAAACTACGTTTTTATAATTAAAGGCACTATTTCCTTGCAAAAATGGTTATAATCAAGATATTACATTATTTTTGTGAGAAATATCTCAAAAGATGATATTTATAATATTTGAACAAGTTATTTCGCTATCGTTCGTAAAAATAAGATTATTACGACGCAATTACTAAAAATAGACTATTATTGAAATAGTTTATGAACAAAAGGTTATTATGACATTTAAACATGACAAAAATAATTATATAAAAATATATAATTATTATACTTTACTATTTTATCATGGGAAAAATGATAATGGACGATTACAAGAGTTTTTATATACAAATCGTACGTAAACAAGTTGATTGGAATACATACATTTTTGTGAGATGAATCTTCACAGTACTTATAAGTCCTGAATTTATATAACCAGAGTCTCGGTAAGAGAGCGCGATATTTGAGTATAGATCTATACGGGGCTTGACAACCCCGCACCTGAGCTGCTAGCTACAGCTTGACCGGCAGGTCTGAGGTGTCCAAATGTCTAACATTCCGACGCCTGAAGAACGTCGCAGCAGGCCATCTAGTCACAGTATGGTTATATGGTATCTCACATGGGAAAATAATCAACTTAATATTTTTATAAATTGTTTACGTGGAAACATACACTTCAAAGAAAGTACACTACAGTTTACATATTACATTTTAGTCTTTGGGATTTAAAGACTTGGACATTTTTATGAGAAAATATTGGATTTTCTTGGTTTTCAACACTATTGTTTACAAACAAAGGATATTTCTTATACAAAAATCTTATGAACTCACCAACTTAATTGTTGACACTTTTTCAACTACTTGTATTCTCAGGAAATGATAAGGTAAGCCTCAGCGCGATTTGAAGAGACGTTACGACGTCGTTTTTGTTCATTTTGAAATCATTTGTAATTATGATTGAAACACGCAACTTCTAAACGATGTAACATTTGCAATTATTTATTGATGGTTGTTTGCTTGGATTTCACTATTGTATAACTTTGTTATGATATTATTCATGAAGTCATCCACCCTTAAAATATTCCGCCAATACGGCTTGAGGGTGTGACATCAAGCGTGAAGCATCATGTAAACAGCTGCCCATCCAACTCATATGAGAAGAAGAAGAGATTCATGTGTCACATCTCTTGGTGGTTGGCTGTTAGACAAACCTTGAAGGGGGCCTACAAAAGAAACTTCAGAGAATAGGCTTCGAATGCACTTCACACAAAGAGGATATTGTTGAGTCTATTTGTGCTGAAGTGCCCGTCTATCTGAAGACCTTGTTAAAGACCTCGAAGCCGAAAATAATAAATAGAAGACCCCGAAGTCTGAAGCCTCCGAAGCGTATAGCCTGGAGGATTCGAAGACCTTACAGCTGTAATACTTTTGTGTGCACGTGTGATAGTACATTACGTGGTGCATGAATCTAGAATCCTATTGGCAAGTACTCTGATAAGATATTCTCTGTAATAAAGTTGTGCTATGTGTATCACTGATAAAGTATAAATATCAGTGATACCATACCGTATCAAAAGCAAGATTATGAGATTACATCTTCCAAATTGTAAAACCGTAATTGTGAAATCAAAGCATTCGACACAAGTTATCCAATTCCTGTTGTGTTCTTTATTGTTCATTCTCATAATCAATTGAGTGTGTTGCTTATCTTTATTCGTATTGTTAGAACATTTAGTCTAAACCACTGTTTGATTGAATTCAACACCCAACAAGTTGTCGCTTAAATAGATTTAAGCAAATTCAATCAAGGAGTTGCACATAGTTTTATTACAGTGAGAAATCGAAAAGATTTCGCAGTCTAATTTTATACAAGTGTAAGGGTATTGGGTTAGTTTTGCAAACTCTGTTCGTGATTATCCTGAAATTCCAATTCAGATAAGCCCGCGTCGCGGTTTGATATCTTCCGCGATGCGAGTACTGAATTCAGACTTATCTAAAATGGGGAACCATATTCTCACGCGGCGTGGGTTTAAGGATCCTGCGTCGCGTGTTTATAAAATTTCCAAAATGACCCCACACTTACTCTTTTCTTACCGTAATAGATTATGCACAATTTAAGGGTTAAAATACAAAATATACAAAAGATCGGGTTGCCTCCCGTCAAGCACTAAGTTAAACATCTTCAGTCAGACGTACACTTACCTGGCTACTGCATGTATTTTGGGCTGTCGGTCATGAACTTAAATGTTTCCACCTCTAACTTTTGGAACGAACCTGATACGACATTGGGTTTTAATCTATGTCTGTTAACTTTGAGTGGTGGCCTTCCTTTGAAGTCTCGAATTTCGACAGTGTCGTACTCCATGACACTAATGACCTTGTAAGGTCCATTCCACTTGCTTCGCAGCTTCCTAGGAAACATCTTCAGTCTCGAGTTGTAGAGCCACACCTTCTGTCCCACTGTGAATGTCTTCAGTTTAAGTTTGGCATCATGATATCTCTTCATCTTTGACTTGTATGTGGCTGCGTTCTCGTATGCCTCACCACGCAGTTCCTCTAGCTCAGTCAACTGTAACTTTCGCTCCTTCCTAGGTGTATCGTAGTCAAGGTTCACCAGTTTGATTACCCATAATGCTCGATTGGCTAACTCCATAGGCAAATAGCACCCTTTGCCATAAACCAACCGATAGGGTGTTGTCCCAATCGGTGTCTTATAGGCTGTCCTGTATGCCCATAGTGCATCATCCAATCGCTGTGACCAATCCTTTCTATCTGACTTCATAGTTTTCTGCAGGATCTCTAGGATTTGGCGATTCAAAACTTCCAGCTGCCCACTTTTCTGCGGGTGATATGGCGTTGTGATCCTATGATTAACCCCGTAGTGCCTCAGTAATCGTCCGAACTTGAAAATTTTGAAGTGTGAACCCCCGTCACTAATGGTTACTCGTGGCACTTCATGTCGAGTAAATGTGTTCTTCTTGACGAAATTGCAAACTGCATGATGATCATTCGTGCATGTCGGCTTAGCTTCAATCCATTTAGAGACGTAATCTACAGCAACCAGAATGTAGACATATCCTTGTGAGGTGGGGAACGGTCCAATGAAATTGATCCCCCATACATCGAAAATGCCCACAACTAATATGGGATTAAACGACATTTGGTCTCGTTTCAAAATGTTTCCCAATTGCTGACAATTTAAGCATTCCTTGGCTATCTTATGCGCGTCCTTGAATATTGTTGGCCAGTACAATCCTGATTCCAAGATCTTGTACCCCGTCTTCTTTCCGCTAAAGTGTCCTCCACAGGCCGAGGCATGACAGTGATCCAGAACTTCAGGAATCTCGCTATTAGGGACACAACGACGAATTATTTGATCCTCCCCAACCTTGAAAAGGTCAGGGTCGTCGCAAATAAACCTCCTTGCATATGTGCGGAACTGCTTCTGTCTCTGCTTCGTCCAGTGTCTAGGCATTGCTCCAGTAGCAAGAAAATTAACGTAGTTCGCATACCACGGTGCTGCATTAACTTCTAGCAGTTGCTCATCAGGGAACCTCTCCTATATTCCCACTTCCAGTCCTTCTGTTGGTAATCTTGAGAGATGATCTGCTACCACATTCTTCGTTCCCTTCTTGTCATTTATTTCCACATCAAACTCTTGGAGTAGCAGGATCCATCAGATCAGTCTCAGTTTCGACTCCTTTTTCGCCAACAAATGTCGAACTACAATGTGATCAGTGTAAATCACAACTTTCGATCCCCAAATGTATGACCTAACTTTATCCAATGCGAACACCACAGCCAGTAACTCCTTCTCCGTAGTTGTGTAATTTAATTGAGCTTCTGAAAATGTTTTACTAGCATAACAAATGACTATAGGTTTCTTGTCTATTCGTTGCCCTAATACTGCCCCAGCAGCATAATCACTTGCATCACACATGATCGAAAAGGTTTGGTCCAATCGGGCGGCTTCAAAATGGGTGCTTGAACCAATTTATTTTTCAGGATGTTGAATGCTTTGACACATTCTTCATAAAAAAATGGCGCATCTTTCAACAAGAGACCACAAAAGTGGTTTGGAAATAGTGCTGAAGTCTTTGATAAACCTCCTATAAAATCCAGCATGCCCTAAAAACGACCTAACTCCTTTCACCGATGTTGGTGGTGGTAACGTAGAAATCACCTTGACTTTCACTCTGTCCACTTCAAATCCCCTTTCAGAAACCACATGTCCTAAGACAATACCTTCCCTAACCATCAAGTGACTATTTTCCCATCTCAGCACTAAATTGGATTCAACACATCTCTCCAAGACATTTTCTAACTGATTCAAGAATGCATCAAAAGACGAACCAAATATCAAAAAATCGTCCATAAAGATCTCTAATGCATCTCCTATCATGTCCGAGAAGATCAGCATCATACACCTTTGAAATGTCGTTGGAGCATTGCAGAGTCCAAAGGGCATTCTCCTAAATGCAAAAGTTCCATAAGGATATGTAAATGTTGTTTTCCCTTCGTCCTCAGGATGGATTGCAATTTGATTATAACCTGAATACCCGTCCAAAAAGCAATTGTATTTCTACCCTGCTAACTTCTCCACTATCTGATCAATGAATGGCAATGGAAAGTGGTCCTTTGATGTTGTTGCGTTAAGCTTCCTGTAGTCAATACACACCCTCCATCCCATCACGGGACTCGTAGATACCTTATCACCATCCTTGGTATCCACCTCCGTGATACCAGATTTTTTCGGCACAGTTTGCGTTGTACTTATCCACTCACTATCTGAGATTGGATAGATGATTCCTGCATCTAACCACTTAAGCACCTCCTTCTTTACTACTTCTTTCAAATTCGGGTTCAGCCTACGTTGTGTATCTATTACAGGTTTGGTTCCTTCCTCACTAATGATGCTTTGCATGCATGTCGTGGGACTAATTCCTTTCAGGTCTGCAATTGTCCATCCAATGGCTTCCTTATGCTTAGATAGAACCTTCAACAAAGTTGTTTCTTGTTCTGCTGTTAAATCGGCTGATAAGCTGACTGGCAAACATTCCTCTTCCCCTAAAAATGCATACTTTAGATGAGCTAGTAATGGCTTCAACGCCAATGTCGGTGGTTCTTGCAACGAGAGCTTCACCGTCTTAGGAATTTCTATGGGTAGCTTCTCAACTTGCAAGCACTCCTCATATTTTGGCCCTTCTTTCTTTTCTTCTTCCTGAAAGACCTTTTCTTCAGGGAATTCTATTACCTGCTGCTGCAATACCTCAGGCGTGTACTATTGAACCAATCCATCTATGATGTCAACCTGATAACATTCTTGCTCTTCCATCGTGCGTCCTTGAGCATTGAATATGTTGATTTTTGATTGTTGATGCCCAAAGGAAATCCCATCTCTCCTGTGCAACAATCAATGTGCGCATTGGCTGTTGCGAAAAATGGTCGCCCAGAATGATTGTGGGCTGTCCTTCTTTGACTGCTTGGTGAGTGTCCAAAACTAGAAAGTCGGCGGGATAATAGAATTATCCAACCTTTATGATCACATCTGACAACATCCCCCTTGGTATTTTGGTTGATTTGTCGGCCAACTGCAAAATAACGTCCGTAGGTCTCAGAGTTCCAAAGTCATACTTATCGGAAAGTTGTCCAAGCAAGATGTTGACGCTTGCTCCTAAATCCAGTAAAGCCTTCTTGATATGAATATCCCCTAAGTCCACTAAAATGAGAGGAGCTCCTGGATCCTTCATTTTGGGAGGCAGTGTATCCATGATTATTGAACTGACATACTCAGTCAACTCAATCTTCTTTGGCAGGTGGGAGAGAATCTGCTTCTTATTGATGCACATGTCCTTTAAACACTTCGCATATGCGGGAACTTCTTTAATCAACATAACCAATGGAATATTAACCTTAATTTGACTAAATAATTCCCACATGTCCTCCATTTGTGGTCCATGCTTACCATATGTCCTTTTTATTGGCGTTTCCAGTGGTGCGGGAAAGGGAGCAGCATTACTTGATTCTCCTTTCTCCCACTTGCTTTCAGGTTTATTGCTTTTCTCTTGCACCTCCTTTTCTCTCTTTTTAAACTCTTCCTTTTCATCGAACACGATTCCCACATCACTATAATCTTCAGGTGGTGGAGCAACAACCTTATGATGACTTCTGGTCCCACATTCTAAACCATCACAACAACTACCATGGGACCATCTGGTGCTGGGGGATCTGCTGGTGCTGGTGGATCATCGGTGCTGGGGGATCAACAGATAGGTCTGTTGAAAGTTTGATTGCCCCACACATGGAGGATGTTTACAAGGCCACACGTGCAGACTTTGCCCTGATGGTGAAAATGAATAACTTTGCACGAGATGATGGCAAATGGACAACAAATGAAATCAAACTCTTCGGATTTCAAGACCTTGGGGTGTTTAATCGACTACCTCTTTGGAGTTTTGATACAAGCGACACCGATGACCAACAGCTTGACATTCCGTTTAATCCGAAGACATTCTCTTTCCTTCATTTTGTTCAGTCTATATCAGACGATCAAAGGGCCACCTACTTGAAAAACAAAATCAACATCCATGCTATGTTCATTCAGAATCAGAATGTAGTATGGAGTTTGAAAAAGATCAAGAAAATCATCTCGATCAAGAAAGCAGAAACGTTCGAGAACCTTAGGAATTAGGAATTTCTTGTTCTTCGTGGTTCTGATGAAGAGGAATCCACCTTCACTGTCGTCGACTTTCCATTGATGAATCCTATCGACTTCGTTGAACTCTTGGAAATCATGAGAATTCAACCTGGGCTCGGTACATAATCATTATTTGAATTCAACATGGCCAACAATCACATCGTAGGTTTTCTAAACAACTACCTGATATGGAGTTGTGTTCCTACTACCTACAGCCACCGAACACCCCTCCAATTACGGTTCGAAACATCAGTCAATTCAAGAATGGGGAAATTTTAGATGAACCACATGGCATGGTATTCAAAGGACTTAAAAATGAAACCGAAGTTATGGTGAAGTTCTTTGAAGTTGACTACATGACTACATAGGCCTGCATCCCTCATCCTACCCCTCAAGCATGAAGCATCATGTAAACATCTGCCCATCCAGCTCATATGAGAAGAAGAAGAGATTCATGGATCACATCTCTTGGTGGTTGGCTGTTAGACAAACCTTGAAGAGGGCCTACAAAACAAACGTCAGAGAATAGGCTTCGGATGCACTTCACACAAAGGGGATATTGTTGAGTCTATTTGTGCTGAAGTGCCCGTCTATCTGAAGACCTTGTTAAAGACCTCGAAGCCTAAAATAATAAATAGAAGACCCCAAAGTTTGAAGCCTCCGAAGCGTATAGCCTGGAGGATCCGAAGACCTTACAGCTGTAATACTTTTGTTTACACACGTGATAGTACATTACGTAGTGCATGAATCTAGAATCATATTGGCAAGTACTCTGATAGAATATTCTCTGTAATAAAGTTGTATTATGTGTATCACTGATCAAGTATAAATATCAGTGATACCATACCGTGTCAAAAGAAAGATTATGAGATTACATCTTCCAAATTATAAAACCCTAATTGTGAAATCAAAGCATTCGACACAAGTTATCCAATTCCTGTTGTGTTCTTTGTTGTTCATTCTCATAATCAATTGAGTGTGTTGCTTATCTTTATTCGTATTGTTAGAACATTAAGTCCAAACCATTGTTTGATTGAATTCAACACCCAACAAGTTGTAGCTTAAATAGATTGAAGCGAATTCGATCAAGGAGTTGCACATAGTTTAATTACAGTGAGAAATCGAAAAGGTTTCGCAGTCTGATTTTATACAAGTGTAAGGGTATTGGGTTAGTTTTGCAAACTCTGTTCGTGATTATCCTAAAATTCCAATTCAGATAAGCCCGCGTCGCGGTTTGATATCTTCCGCGACACGAGTACTGAATTCAGACTGATCTAAAATCGCGAACCATATTCTCGCACGGTGCGGGTTTAAGGATCCTGCGTCACATTTTATAAAATTCCCAAAATAACCCCACACTTACTCTTTTCTTACCGTAATTGATTATGCACAATTTAAGGGTTAAAATACAAAATTTACAAAAGATCGGGTTGCCTCCCGTCAAGCGCTAAGTTAAACATCTTCAGTCAGACGTACACTTACCTGGCTACTGCATGTATTTTGGGCTGTCGGTTATGAACTTAAATGTTTCCACCTCTAACTTTTGGAACGTACCTGCTACGACATTGGGTTTTAATCTATGTCTGTTAACTTTGAGTGGTGGCCTTCCTTTGAAGTCTCGGATTTCCACAGTGTCGTACTCCGTGACACTAATGACCTCGTAAGGTCCAGTCCAGTTGCTTCGCAGCTTCCAAGGAAACATCTTCAGTCTCGAGTTGTAGAGCCACACCTTCTGTCCCATTGTGAATGTCTTCAGTTTAAGTTTGGCATCATGATATCTCTTCATCTTTGACTTGTATGTGGCTACGTTCTCGTATGCCTCACCACGCAGTTCCTCTAGCTTAGTCAACTGTAACTTTCGCTCCTTCCCAGGTGTATCGTAGTCAAGGTTCACCTGTTTGATTACCCATAATGCTCGATTGGCTAACTCCATAGGCAAATGGCACCCTTTGCCATAAACCAACCGATAGGGTGTTGTCCCAATCGGTGTCTTATAGGCTGTCCTGTATGCCCATAGTGCATCATCTAATCGCTATGACCAATCCTTTCTATCCAACTTCACAGTTTTCTACAGGATCTCTTTGATTTGCCGATTCAAAACTTCCACCTGCCCACTTTTCTGCAGGTGATATGGCGTTGTGATCCTATGATTAACCCCGTAGTGCCTCCGTAATCGTCCGAATTTGAAAATTTTGAAGTGTGAACCCCCGTCAATAATGGTTACTCGTGGCACTCCATGCCGAGTAAATGTGTTCTTCTTGACGAAATTGCAAACTGCATGATGATCATTCGTGCATGTCGGCTCAGCTTCAATCCGTTTAGAGACGTAATCTACATCGACCAGAATGTAGACATATCCTTGTGAGGTTGGGAACGGTTGACACGCCTAGGTCGTCGTGCGGTCAAAAATAAGAAAATACCTAACACACACTAGCACAGTGGTAGTCAGGGTCGATCCGCAGGAGCTTCGTGGTTAGACTAGATGACAGATTACCAACTAGTAGTGTCACGCTATAGTCGGAGAAGCTAGTTTCTATGTTCCTAACTACTAACACCAAAGGATAATAAGCAAACAAGTCTAAGCTACGCATACACTAAGCTCAAACCAAACAAAAGACCTAGTCACTTTCTGAAATCAGAAGTACATCTCTGAATCAGAAGCAATCAAAGGCATCTAAAACATCCAAACCACACAAGGCATAAACTGACCAATAACTAGGGTTCTGACTGAACAGTTACTAGCTAAGCTCCAATTCCTAAACCTAACCTAATTAGCTACTGATTTCAGCAAAGGAAAACAGTCCCAACAAGTTCCAAAATAACATTAAAATAGAATCCAAACATCCAAACACAAAACAAGCATCCAAAACACCGAAAAACCAATATTAAAAGTAACCAAATGCTTTGCATTAACCAAACTCAGATCCAAACGTCAAAACAGTAAGTAAATGATCCAAAAACATAAACCAAAGCTAGATATCAATGGTTGTCACTCCCAAAGATACAAGACAAGGCTAACTACTAACTAATTAATTGTAAATAAAAGCTAAAACTAACCAATACCAAATGAGAGTCTTCTAGAACGAAATCTTGGAGTCAAAGAGCTTCAAGGTCGATTTTACACCCGGTCTTTGCTAGGGTTTTTGGCTGAAGAAGCCTCTATTTATAGTTACAAATTTCCCGAGGCCGCGCCGCGTATATATAAAAACCGCGGCGCGCGTACTTATCCCTTCCCGTTTCTTCGGCATTTGAATGTGTTACACCGCCTTAATCCCGCGTCGCGTGTCTATGAGATCCGCGGCGCGCGTACGTTTTTACTTGATTTTTCATTCTCTTCCAAACTTCTTCCTTTTGCATGCTTTTAGTCTCTGTTTTGATTCTTTTCTTCCAAACAAGGCCTGGCACGAAAAGTGAGAATACCAAAGTATATCTGATATAATTTCACCAAGAATAGGGCTAAACAACGCCTAAAATACTTGATATCACCAGGCGTTGTCAACGGTCCAATGAAATTGATCCCCAATACATCGAAAATGTCCACAACTAATATGGGATTAAACAACATTTGGTCTCGTTTCAAAATGTTTCCCAATTGCTGACAATTTAAGCATTCCTTGGCTATCTTATGCGCGTCCTTGAATATTGTTGGCCAGTACAATCCTGATTCCAAGATCTTGTACCCCGTCTTCTTTCCGCTAAAGTGTCCTCCACAGGCCGAGGCATGACAGTGATCCAAAACTTCAGGAATCTCGCTATTAGGGACACAATGACGAATTATTTGATCCTCCCCAACCATGAAAAGGTCAGGGTCGAATTATTTGGTGCTCAGTTCCACAGGTATAATTGCGAAAAAATGGATCCTTGATCCCGTATTCCAGAGTTGTAGCGCTACAGTGAACATGCCGGTGGTCAAAATAAGTGGAGGGGGCACGGTGACCCCACACTTATTTGAAACAACTCCTCCCCATTTGGTACAATATGCATGACTCAACAAACAAATTAAACGCAACATAAAAGATAAACTAATAATATCATAAATTCAGTATATATTTTTCAAAATAAAAGAAAAAGAAAAAGTACATCAATCATCATGGCGGGTCCCTGATGGACCTGCCCCATCATCACCTCCGGAAGGGTGAGGTGGAATATCATCGAACTACATCCGGAGCATGATCATCCTCTGCGTCTCCGCCATCCACCGATCATGTGCCTCCCTGGTGGACATCCTCTGACGGAGGTCCTGGAGGGCTGCTAATACCTCGGATAACTGTGGCTGTGGCTCGGGTTCAGGCTCGGCAGGTGCCTCCCGTCTCTGTCGTCTCCGGGCTGGCTGGGCGTATGCTGGCTGGGGGTCCTGTCGTGGCTCTGTCGGTGCTCTAATGAACTGACACAGGCGCTGCTGCTCGACCAGCCTCATATTCTCTAGGGCTCGCGCCGTAGTGCGAGATGGAGGTAAAGCAGTCAGGGAGGCGGCAACGGGGGCAGTTAGGATTCCATATGAGCGGGCGAGGCGGGTAATGAAATACCCCCGGGATAGTGGACTGCTGGCAGATGCACCCGTCGAGCGGGTGGCTAGAGCAGTGGCGAGGGCGAATGGGAGGTGGAGGAATCTGGAAAGGTCAAGGAGAACCCAGAGATAAGTCATATCATCGCTGGATACCTTCTCGCCCCCCTCCCGCTGCATAATGGAGGTGGAGACGATGCGGTGCATGAGGCGGTGGAATGGATCATGTAGCTGACTCTCCCTGGAGGTCCCCGCCTCGTAAATAACATTGGACAGTGGTGCCCAAACCTCCATTTTGGCAACCCGCTCCGGCTGCCCCTGAATGCAAGACCCAAAGAACCGAGTGAAGTAGCGGTGCTGGAGGTCCGCCGGGGTATATAGACCGACTCGCCTCCCGAACTCCCGGAGGTTGCACTCCCGTTGTGCACCTCCCAACCGAAATTGCACGATCCTGGAACGCGGGTCTCCTGCCCGAGGTGCAAACTGGATAGTGGATAGAAACTCCAGCAGCAGCTCAGTGTAGACGACGTCCTCCTCGGTGGCCATAATCCTGTCCCAGCCCCGACATGTAAATGACGCCTCCTGATGAGTCCAGGTGCGATGTAGAAATGGCTCAATCGCACCCCAGAGCCCAGCGTCCCTCAGAATGTTTCTGTCGATGACTGTCGCCTCGAGAACCCGTCGACTAGTCAACGACTCCCTCCTCGAGATATAATCCACCGAACTGGCAAGTTCCTTTGGGAACTGAAGGAAGGGATGGTCTAATCTGAACATCATCTGCAAAAAGACACATAGCCACAAAACAGAAAAATTTTGCATAATTAGTCCTTTCTTCCCCCACCGAGCCGCGGCGCGGCCCAAGAGCCAGGCGCGTCGCGGCGAGCGGCTGTTTGCAAAACCCCGATTCAAACTCGCCATTTAACCTATTTAAACTTGATCCAATCACACCACAAGGTAGCCTAAGTGCCGACTAACTCATCTAGGGTATCTATTTGGCAAAACAAACACCCTATGAGTTAGCATTGGCGATTCTAAGTTTTGAACTTTTTGGACCAATCACTAAAATTAACCACCTAATCAGTAGTTTTAACGAGTAATAGATAGTTAGAATAGCGTACCTTGATAGCAGGAATGAAATGAGCAAGAAAAAGCACGAGAAAATTTGTTGATCAGAGGCCCGAGTCGTGGTGTGTGTGAATAGTGTCGCGGCTTACCTTAATATAGGAGAAAACCGACCGATCGTTTCCCGCGTGGCGCAAAGTTTAAGTTTACCTTAATATAGGAGAAAGACGATGGGTTGCCTCCCAACAAGCGCTAAGTTTAACGTCTTCAACCAGACGTGCTGCTACTCTACTACAGCTACGGTGGATCATACGCCTTCTTCCTTCGCTGACTTTCAGTCACCACCGTCCCTTCGTTGACCCACTGCCTTTCAAACTTTCCTGGGTCGAATGGCTTGCTAATTCTCCTGCTGCTGCCGAGTTGTTGCTGTCTCCCGATGATTTCCCGCGAGTGCTTGGAAGTAGATTTAAATCTCCAAGGTCGGTCTTTCCTTCTGCATCTCTTCAAAGTCAAAGGCTTGACATGAAGCGCGCCCAATGCTGCTCCCAATAGTTGATTGGCAGATCTCATTTTGCTAGTGTCCCACGTGCTATCTTCGGGTTGCAATTTTGGGTTGCAGTACCAATAAAAATTTTCCAATCGAATGGGATCGGTAGGAAACATGTCAGGATGCCTCCATATGTCCTCATCGATGGTATTTATCACATTTAATATTCCATTCATGAATGGATCATGAGTAGTGATAAAATTGTGTTTATTATTTTCAAATATTAATCCGTCAGCATCAACTTCTCGGTCATCGTCCAACGGGTGGATCGGAACCAAGAGTGAGTGACTGGTTTGATCTGATGGTGGTACAAAGTCACCAATCATCGGATCCTTACTTTGAAATTTCTCAAAATTTTCAAAAATTTCAGGAATTGTTGGGCTGGGGTCTGTACTGTCACTTATAGCCTCCTCCTCAACATCCTCATCAACCAAATTGTCTGGTGATGGTATAGATTCACACATCACCAGATCATCATTATCAATACTTTCAAAAACATCAAAAACTTCAAAAGTTGCTGAGTCAGAGGTAGCATTGTCACCTACAACCTCTTCCTCAACAACAGTTTTGACCATCTCAATGGTCTCTTGATTTTCCCACGGTGCATGCCCTTCCATCACATTTTCTGGTGATGCAAGTTCACACACATTATCATTGGTATAATATTCACTCACCTCCGGTTTTGGCGAAGGTGGTGAACATTTCCAACTTTCCTCCAACTTATCTAAAGAACCTTGTAATTTTTCAAGAGCCTCAGCCTGGTCCTTCTGCTCTAGGTGAGTATTATACCACAGTACCCAAAGTCGGGCCCAAGTTGCAGAAATTTCAGGCTGAGATGACTCCTCGGTCCGCCATCCATTGTCATCAGATGATCCATTGTAGCAATCATCCTCGTAATAGGTGTCGGCCGGATTTTCATAATACTCAAAATACTGATCCGGGTACATGTAATCACCCATTATAAGGATATACACATACCAAAAATCATCAAACTAAAGTCAAGCATCAAGAATTAGAAACTAAGTCCTACAAATCACCTAATCTAAGCTCACAGCTCCCCGGCAACGGCGCCAAAATTTGACATGCCTAGGTCGTCGTGCGGTCAAAAATAAGAAAATACCTAACACACACTAGCACAGTGGTAGTCAGGGTCGATCCGCATGAGCTTCGTGGTTAGACTAGATCACAGATTACCAACTAGTAGTGTCATGCTATAGTCGGAGAAGCTAGTTTCTATGTTCCTAACTACTAACACCAAAGGATAATAAGCAAACAAGTCTAAGCTACGCATACACTAAGCTCAAACCAAACAAAAGACCTAGTCACTTTCTGAAATCAGAAGTACATCTTTGAATCAGAAGAAATCAAAGGCATCTAAAACATCCAAACCACACAAGGCATAAACTGACCAATAACTAGGGTTCTGACTGAACAGTTACTAGCTAAGCTTCAATGCTTAAACCTAACCTAATTAGCTACTGATTTCAGCAAAGGAAAACAGTCCCAATAAGTTCCAAAATAACATTCAAATACAATCCAAACATCCAAACACAAAACAAGCATCCAAAACACCGAAAAACCAATATTAAAAGTAACCAAATGCTTTGCATTAACCAAACTCAGATCCAAACGTCAAAACAGTAACTAAATGATCCAAAAACATAAACCAAAGCTAGATATCAATGGTTGTCACTCCCAAAGATACAAGACAAGGCTAACTACTAACTAATTAATTGAAAATAAAAGCTAAAACTAACCAATACCAAATGAGAGTCTTCTGGAACGAAATCTTGGAGTCATAGAGCTTCAAGGTCGATTTTACACCCGGTCTTTGCTAGGGTTTTCGGCTGAAAAAGCCTCTATTTATAGTTACAAATTTCCCGAGGCCGCGCCGCGCATATATAAAAACCGCGGCGCGCGTACTTATCCCTTCCCGTTTCTTCGGCATTTGAATGTGTTACACCGCCTTAAGCCCGCGTCGCGCGTCTATGAGATCCGCGGCGCGCGTACGTTTTTACTTGATTTTTCATTCTCTTCCAAACTTCTTCCTTTTGCACGCTTTTAGTCCCTGTTTTCATTCTTTTCTTCCAAACAAGTCATGACACGAAAAATGAGAATACCAAAGTATATCTGATATAATTTCACCAAGAATAGGGCTAAACAACGCCTAAAATACTTGATATCACTAGGCGTTGTCAACGGTCCAATCAAAATTGATCCCTAATACATCGAAAATGTCCACAACTAATATGGGATTAAACGACATTTGGTCTCGTTTCAAAATGTTTCCCAATTGCTGACAATTTAAGCATTCCTTGGCTATCTTATGCGCGTCCTTGAATATTGTTGGCCAGTACAATCCTGATTCCAAGATCTTGTACCCTGTCTTCTTTCCGCTAAAGTGTCCTCCACAGGCCGAGGTATGACAGTGATCCAGAACTTCAGGAATCTCGCTATTAGGGACACAACGCTGAATTATTTGATCCTCCCCAACCTTGAAAAGGTCAGGGTCGTCCCAAATAAACCTCCTTGCATATGTGCGGAACTGCTTCTGTCTCTGCTTCATCCAGTGTGTAGGCATTGCTCCAGTAGCAAGAAAATTAACATAGTTCGCATACCACGGTGCTGCATTAACTTCTAGCAGTTGCTCATCAGGGAACGTCTCCTATATTCCCACTTCCAGTCCTTCTGTTGGTAATCTTGAGAGATGATCTGCTACCACATTCTTCGTTCCCTTCTTGTCATTTATTTCCACATCAAACTCTTGGAGTAGCAGGATCTATCGGACCAGTCTCAGTTTTGACTCCTTTTTCGCCAACAAATGTCTAACTACAATGTGATCAGTGTAAATCACAACTTTCGATCCCCAAATGTATGACCTAACTTTATCCAATGCGAACACCACAATCAGTAACTCCTTCTCCGTAGTTGTGTAATTTAATTGAGCTTCTGAAAATGTTTTACTAGCATAACAAATGACTATAGGTTTCTTGTCTATTCGTTGCCCTAATACTGCCCCAGCAGCATAATCACTTTCATCACACATGATCGAAAAGGTTTGGTCCAATCGGGCGACTTCAAAATGGGTGCTTGAACCAATTTATTTTTCGGGATGTTGAATGCTTTGACACATTCTTCATAAAAAAATGGCGCGTCTTTCAACAAGAGACCACAAAGTGGTTTGGAAATAGTGCTGAAGTCTTTGATAAACCTCCTATAAAATCCAGCATGCCCTAAAAACGACCTAACTCCTTTCACCGATGTTGGTGGTGGTAACGTAGAAATCACCTTGACTTTCAATCTGTCCACTTCAAATCCCCTTTCAGAAACCACATGTCCTAAGACAATACCTTCCCTAACCATCAAGTGACTATTTTCCCATCTCAGCACTAAATTGGATTCAACACATCTCTCCAAGACATTTTCTAACTGATTCAAGTATGCATCAAAAGACGAACCAAATATCAAAAAATTGTCCATAAAGATCTCTAATGCATCTCCTATCATGTCCGAGAAGATCACCATCATACACCTTTGAAATGTCGCTGGAGCATTGCAGAGTCCAAAGGGCATTCTCCTAAATGTAAAAGTTCCATAAGGACACGTGAATGTTGTTTTCCCTTCGTCCTCAGGATGGATTGCAATTGGATTATAACCTGAATACCCATCCAGAAAGCAATAGTATTTCTACCCTGCTAACTTCTCCACTATCTGATCAATGAATGGCAATGGAAAGTGGTCCTTTGATGTTGCTGTGTTAAGCTTCCTGTAGTCAATACACACCCTCCATCCCATCACGGGACTAGTAGATACCTTATCACCATCCTTGGTATCCACCTCCATGATACCAGATTTTTTCGGCAGAGTTTGCGTTGTACTTATCCACTCACTATCTGAGATTGGATAGATGATTCCTGCATCTAACCACTTAAGCACCTCCTGCTTTACTACTTTCTTCAAATTTGGGTTCAGCCTACGTTGTCTATCTATTACAGGTTTGGTTCCTTCCTCACTAATGATGCTATGCATGCATGTCGTGGGACTAATTCCTTTCAGGTCTGCTATTGTCCATCCAATGGCTTCCTTATGCTTAGATAGAACCTTCAACAAAGTTGTTTCTTGTTCTGCTGTTAAATCGGCCGATAAGATGACTGGCAAACTTTCCTCTTCCCCTAAAAATGCATACTTCAGATGAGCTAGTAATGGCTTCAACTCCAATGTCGGTGGTTCTTGCAACGAGGGCTTCACCGTCTTAGGAATTTCTATGGGTAGCTTCTCAACTTGCAAGCACTCCTCATATTTCGGCCCTTCTTTATTTTCTTCTTCCTGAAAGTCATTTTCTTCAGGGAATTCTATTACCTGCTGCTGCAATACCTCAGGCGTGTACTATTGAACCAATCCATCTATGATGTCAACCTGATAACATTCTTGCTCTTCCATCGTGCGTCCTTGAGCATTGAATATGTTGATTTTTGATTGTTGATGCCCAAAGGAAATCCCATCTCTCCAGTGCGACAATCAATGCGCGCATTGGCTGTTGCGAGAAATGCTCGCCCCAGAATGATTGTTGGCTGTCCTTCTTTGATTGCTCGGTGAGTGTCCAAAACTAGAAAGTCGGCGGGATAATAGAATTATCCAACCTTTATGATCACATCTGACATCATCCCCCTTGGTATTTTGGTTGATTTGTCGGCCAACTGCAAAATAATGTCCGTAGGTCTCAGAGTTCCAAAGTCATACTTATCGAAAAGTTGTCCAAGCAAGATGTTGACACTTGCTCCTAAATCCAATAAAGCCTTCTTGATATGAATATCCCCTAAGTCCACTAAAATGAGAGGAGCTCCTGGATCCTTCATTTTGGGAGGCAGTGTATCCATGATTATTGAACTGACATACTCAGTCAACTGAATCTTCTTTGGCAGGTTGGAGAGAATCTGCTTCTTATGGATGCACATGTCCTTTATATACTTCGCATATGCGGGAACTTCTTTAATCAACTTAACCAATGGAATATTAACCTTAATTTAACTAAATAATTCTCACATGTCCTCCATTTGTGGTCCATGCTTACCATATGTCCTTTTTATTGGCTTTTCCAATGGTGCAGGAAAGGGAGCAGCATTACTTGATTCTCCTTTCTCCCACTTGCTTTCTGGTTTATTGCTTTTCTCTTGCACCTCCTTTTCTCTCTTTTTAAACTCTTCCTTTTCATCGAACACGATTCCCACATCACTATAATCTTCAGGTGGTGGAGCAACAACCTTATTGTCCACCTTCTTGCCACTCCTTAATGTAATTACTTTATTCACCTGTACCTTCGGAGGTTGCATCTTTTCCTTCTTTTCTTGTTCCCTATCTTTCTCAATCTTCTGAAGTTGAGTCCCCAGTCTCAACAGTGCCTGTGTATTTGCATCTTCTACTTCCTTGAGCTTGACCAAGATCTCATAAATTTTCTCGGTGCTAATGTTTGCACCTCCCTCTCTTGGTATCGGTTGTTTGTTTTGCTGCCTTCCTTGCGGTTGTCGGATGTCTCTTTGTTGATTATTCCTTGCGGTTGTCGGACGTCTCCTCATGTGTCATCGTACATTCATTGCCATTGTGACCTACTTCGCCACACGTGTTACACATGATCTGACCATGCATTACATATGCTCCCTTCTCCTTCTGAAGTATTGTAAGCAGCTGGTTGAACTTCTTTGTGACATTGCTCAACTCATTCTGAATCTCCTTCTTCCACTTATTTTCTGCATCCATATTCGCTACCATCACTGTCTTATCCTTTGCAGGTCCACTCACTTTCGACCCATGACTCAAGTACCCAAAAATCTCCAAGCGTCTTCTGGATCTTGTAACATGAAAGTTCCGCTTGATGAAGCATTGATCATGGCCTGGTTAGTTGTATCGATCCTATTGTAGAAGAACTTAACGAGTTGCCATCTTGGAAACTTGTGGTGTGGACAAGACCGCATCAACTCCTTCAATCTCTCAAAGGCATCATGGAATGCCTCTCCTGGCTTCTGCTGAAAATACTGGATAGCACTTCTAACTTCTAAAGTCTTGCTAGCTGGGTAGAATTCTTGCAGAAATTTAGTCTTTAATTGCTCCCAAGTTGTGATACTATTGGGCTGTAACGAAGTGAACCAATACTTGGCCTTGTCTTTTAAGGTGAAAGGAAATAACCTTAGCCTAAAAGTGTTCCTATTGGCATTTCTAGGCGTATTGGGGTTTGCTATGGCTAAAAACTCGTACAAATGATTGTGTGGATCATCATTCTTGTACCCTCTAAATTCTGTTAAGACTCCTAAGAACTGCGGTCTTATTTCTACCTAGCTATCAACATCGTTCGGAAAGTAAATTGGCGAAGCATCAACGTACTCATGCGGTTGGAAGTGCGATGCAACTGACTGCCCGATCGGTTGAACAAAGTACAAAGGTGGAACGAAATAACCATCGATGTAAAGCTCGTTGTTGTAATATCTCTGCCCTTGCTGCTGATGTTACTGCTGCTGTCTTGGAGGTCCGTGACCTCTGTACTGCTGATTCTACTGAACAGGTTGGTTCAGCATCCATCCTTCATCCTCCTCGTCATAAGCTGGATCTCCAACTTGGTACTGTTATTGTTGTTGTAGTGGTTGAAAAGGGGCACCATCACGGGGCGGCACTCCCCATGTCATGTCAACAAAGTTGAAGCAGGGTTTCCAACAGGGTTTGTAACAGGTTGACTCAAAGGTGGAACCGTAGACTGAGTGCATGGTGGTATAGGTGCAGGGGCTGAAACTGTACCAGCACTAGTACAAGTGGAAGCTATATTAAACTCAGATGAAACTGGGGCTATAAAAGGTGCTCCCCTCATTACCTCGCCCACAGGCTCATTGGTAATATCCTCTATTGTGACATTATCTGGACTCATTTTCATCAACCGCCTATGCACACGATTTCTTCGTGCGATTCATTCAATCTCAGAATCAAACAAAAGTGATGATGACTGCTCACCACGACGAGTACGCATGCACAAGTGCAAGCGACCTTCAAAACCAAGCTAAATCACTAAATTACCAAAAACTAAAATCCAAAACAGAAATCAAAACCACTCACACTATTATTCAAGCGCACAACTCCCCAGCAACGGCAACAAAATTTGACATGCCTAGGTCGTTATGCGTCAAAAATAGAAAATAATACCTCACCACACCTTAGTACCAGTGGAAGTAAGGCTCGATCCGTGGGAGTCAAGTGGTTGAATTTAGTGTCAAAATAAACCAACTATAGTGTCACTCTATAGTCAGTGGCATTCAAAACCCTTTACAAAAACTAATAACTGAAAATACTGAACTGAAACTAACATTAATCCTAAGAACAATTCCCAAACTCCAATCCAAGTTACTTACTTTCTGATTCTAGAAATATATTCCAGAATATCAGAAGCAACTAAGAACATCAAACCATTCAACGAACAATAAAACATAAACCAATACCGAAAATGCATAAAATAACTGAAACCTAATGATTATATTGAACTAAAAGTAAAACCAGAAGCCACAAGGTTCTGACTTCGAAAATATCCCAATCCAAACTCATCCCAACAGATTCTACAATCCAAAATCGATGGAAACAAGCGGGTGCTACAATTATGAAATGCTAAAAATTAATCAAAACATGAAAATACCAACTATAACTACTGGAATCTGAAATCACGAGTCGAAGAAACCTAGGTTCAACCTTTGGGTCTGTTCTTTGCTCCAGAAATTCGACCTAGATGCCTCTATTTATAGTTCAAAAATCGATCTAATCGCGTCACGCATGGCTTAAAACCGTGGCGCGGCCTTATTTAGATCCCCGTTATTCGTTGTTTGAATTTCAAATCCTCATCTGACAATGCCTAGTGATATCAAGCATTTTAGGCGTTGTTTAGCCCTATTCTTGGAGAAATTATATCAGATATATCTTGGTATTCTCACTTTTCGTGCTAGGACTTGTTTGGAAGAAAAAGATGGAAACAGGGACTAAAAGCGTGCAAAAGGAAGAAGTTTGGAAAGGAATGAAAAATCAAGAAAACTCGTACGCGTGCCGCGGATATCTCAATGGCGCGACGCGGGCTTAAGGCGGTGTAACACATTCAAATGACGAAAAAACGGGATCGGATAAGTACGCGCGCCGCGGATTCTTCATCTGCGCGGCGCGGCTGTGGGAAATTTGCAACTATAAATAGAGCCATTTCCAGCCGAAAACCCTAGCAAAGACCGGGTGTAAAATCGACCTTGAAGCTCTTTGACTCCAAGATTTCGTTTCAGCAAGCTCTCATGTGGTATTTTTATGTTTTGGATTTTATTTGTAATTAATTAGTTTGGATTAAGCTTTGTTTTGTATATTTGGGAGTGACAACCATTGATACCAAGCTTTGGCTTCTGTTTTAGTAATATTTAGTTACTGTTTTGATGTTTGGATTCGGATTTGGTGAATGAAAATCATTTGGTTACATTTAATCTTAGTTTTTCGGTGTTTTGGATGTTTGATTGTGTTTTGTTTGTGTGGATATTGCTTGGATATTGTTTTGGCCTTGTTGGGACTGTTTCCTTTGCTGAAATCAGTAGCTAATTAGGTTAGTTTTTAGGCATTAAACATTGGCTAGTAACTGTTCAGTAGAACTTTAGTTAGTGGCTAGTTTATGCTTTGCTTAGTTTGGATGCCTTTGATTGCTTCTGATTCAGAGATGTACTTCTGATTTCAGAAAGTAACTAGGTTCATTTGAGCTTAGCTTTGCTTAGCTTGAGTTGGTTGATCATTGTTTTAGGTTGTTAGCAATTAGGAAGGTAGAAACTGATTCCTCTGACTGTAGCGTGACACTACTAGTTGGTAATCTGTCATCTGGTCTAACTCAAAGCTCCTGCGACTACCACTGTACTAGTGTGTGTTAGGTTTTTCTTATTTTTGACCGCACGACGACCAAGGCATGTCAAATTTTGGCGCCGTTGCCGGGGAGCTGTGAAGCTTAGATTAGGTGATTTGTAGGACTTAGTTTCTGATTTTTGATGTTGATTTTTGTTTTGTGATTCTTGGTATGTGTGCGTCTTCATAATGGGCGATTACATATATCCGGATCAGTACTTTGAGTGTTATGAAAATCCGGCCGACACATATTACGAGGATGATTACTACAACGGATCATCCGATGACAATGGATGGCGAACCGGGGAGCCATCTCAACCTGAAAATTCTACAACTTGGGCCCAACTTTGGGTACTCATGTATAACAACTACCACGAGCAGAAGGACCAGGCTGAAGCTCTTGAAAAAGTGCAAGCTTCTTTAGATAGTTTAGAGGAAAATTGGAAATGTTCATCACCCTCGCCAGAACCTGAGGCGAGTGATTTTTATACCAGTGACATTGTGTGTGAACTTGCATCACCTGAATGTGTTATGGAAGGGCATACACCTTGGGAAGGTCAAGAGACCATTGAGATGGTCGAAACGGTTGTTGAGGAAGAGGTTGTAGGTGACAATGCTACTTCTGACTCAGCAACCTTTGAAGTTTTTGATGTTTTTGAAAGTATTGATAATGTTGATCTGGTGTTGGGTGAATCCATACCATCACCAAAAAATTTGGTTGATGAGGATGTTGTGGAGGGGATTGTAAGTGACAGTACAGATTCCAACCTAACAATTCCTGAAATTTTTGAAGTTGTTGATGTTTTTGAGGAAGGGGGTGTAGATGACAATATTACCCCCGACCCTGTAATTTTTGAAAATTTTGAGAAATTTGAAAGTAAGGATCCGATGATGGGTGACTTTGTACCACCATCAAATCAAACAAGTCGTTCACTCTTGGTTCCGATCCACCTGTTGGACGAGGATCAAGAAGTTGATGCTGACGAGTTAATTTTTGAAAATAATAAAAAACATGATTTTATCACCACTCATGATCCATTCATGAATGGAAAATTAGATGTGATCAATACCATCGATGATGACATATGGAAGCATCCTGATATGTTGCCTTCCGATCCCATTCGATTGGAAAATTTTTATTGGTACTGCAAGCCAAAATTGCAACCTGAAGATAACATGCGAGACACTAGCAAACGAGGTATGAAACAACTACTGGGAGCAGCATTGGGCACGCTCCATGTCAAACCGGTAATTTTGAAGAGATGCAGAAGGAAGGATCGAGCTTGGAGGTTCAAAGCTACCTCCAAGCATTCACGGGAGCTAACCAGAAAGCAACACCCGAGCAGCAGCAGGAGAACTAGCAAGCCATTCGACCCAGGAAAGTTCGGCTGGCAGTCGGTCAGCGAAGGGACGGAGTAACATGTCTGGCTGAAGCCGTTAAACTTAGCGCTTGTAGGGAGGCAACCCATCGTGTCATAGGTTAGGTTTTATATTTCTTAGAATTAATACATCAATCTTCTAC
The DNA here is from genome assembly GCA_023525715.1 of Cichorium intybus. Taxonomy (NCBI): domain Eukaryota; kingdom Viridiplantae; phylum Streptophyta; class Magnoliopsida; order Asterales; family Asteraceae; genus Cichorium; species Cichorium intybus. The sequence goes on along the minus strand of CM042014.1, from coordinate 66,012,787 downwards.
AGGTATTAGTGGCTTAAGGCAAGTGTGGGGTCATGAGAAAAGTTTTGAAATTTTGAATAAGCGAGCCGCGCCTTTTTGAATTGCGCGACGCGGGGTCGGAAACCAACCCGATGCGCAGGGGTTGATTTGGTGACATGCGCGCCACGGGAAACGATCGGTCAGTTTTCTCGTACATAAAGGTAACCCGCGGCTCACACAACCCACACACGACTCGGAGCTCTGATCAACGAATTTCTCTTGCAATTTTTCTTTCTCATTTTGTTTCTACTACCAAGGTATGCTATTCTAACGACTTATTACTCGTTGAAACTAGTGATTAGGTAGTTAATTTTAGTGATTTATTCAAAAAAGTTCAAAACTTAGAATCGCCAATGCTAACTCATAGGGTGTTTGTTTTGCCAAATAGAGACCTTAGATGAGTTAGGCGGCACTTAGGCTAGCTTGTAGTATGATTGGATTGAGCTGTAGCATGTTAAATCGCGAATTTGGAATGGTGTTTTGAAACAGACGCACGCGCGCCACGCCCTTGCTCTTGGGCTGCGCCGCGGTGCGGTGGAGAAGAAAAGGACTAATTTTGCAAAAAAAAAATTTGTGGCTATGTGTTTTCTTTTGTAGATGATGTTCAGATTGGACCACCCTTTCCTCCAGTTCCCCGCGGAGCTTGGCAGTTCGACGGAGTATCTATCGCGGAGGGACGCATTTACTCGTCGCCAGGTCCTCAAGGCGACAGTCATTGATAGAGATATTCTGAGAGACGCAGGGCTCTGGGGTGTGATCGAGCCATTCTTACATCACACCTGGACCCACGAGGAGGCATCATTCACATGCTGTGGCTGGGACTGGATTATGGCCACGGACGAGGACGTCGTCTACACCGAGCTGCTACTGGAATTTGTATCCACTATTCAGTTCGCACCTCGGGCGGGGGACCCGCGATCCAGGATAGTACGATTTCGCTTAGGAGGTGAGCACAAGGAGTGCAACCTCAGGGAGTTCGGGAGGCGAGTGGGGTTATACACTCAGGAGGACCTCCAGCACCGCTATTTCACGCGGTTCTTCGGGTCCTACATTCAGGGGGAGCCGGACAGGGCTCCCAACATAGAGATTTGGGCACCGCTGTCCAACATCAGATACGAGGTGGGGACTTCCAGGGAGAGTCATCTTCGGGACCCACTCCACCGCCTCATGCACCGTATCGTCTCCACCTCCATCATGCATCGGGAGGGGGGCGAGAAGGTGTCGGGCGACGACATGACATACCTGTGGGTCCTCCTCGACCCATCAAGATTCCTCCACCTCCCCTTCGCCCTCGCAGTTGCCCTCTCCACCCACGCGACGGGAGCTTATCCCACCAATCCACTAGCCAGGGGGTATTTCGTCACCCGCCTGGCTCATTCATATGGGATCCTCACTACCCCTGTCGCCGCCTCCTTGACCGCTCTACCTCCATCACACACTCCGGCGCGCACTCTGGAGCGGATGCGGCTCATCGAGCAGCAGCGTCCTGGGCAGTACATCCGAGCACCGACAGAGACTCCCCAGCCACCACAGCCAGTATACGCCCAGCCCAGCTGGAGACGGCTGAGGCAGGAGGCACCCGCCGAGCCTCAGCCGCGGCCACAGGAGGACCCATCCGCCCTTCGCCGTTTGGAGACCAGAGTCGCCAGGATGGAGGACCAGCTCGAGTGGATCGAGGAGGTACTTCTAGAGTTGGCCACCCAGCAGGGACGGCCTCCCCGACCATTCCCAGCGAGGGCACATGATCACGAGGCTGGCCCTCCAGGCCACCAGGTGGCAGATGATGTATCTTTTTCTTTTTGATTTTTTTGGAAAATATGTACAAAACTTATGATACTATCATTTTGCTTATCAGTTTATATTTTTGTGTGCTTTTAATTTGTTTGGTGAGTTATGCATGATATACCAAACGAGAAGGAGTTGTCTCAGACAAGTGTGAGGTCACCGTGCCCCCTCCACTTGTCTCGACCACCGGCGTATTTACTGTAGCGCTACAACTCCGGAATATGAAATCAAGGATCTGTTTGTTCGCAATTATACCTGGGATACTTAGCACCAAGCCAGCAATTCGTCGTTCCAAAAAGGGGTAACTCTTTCTCCCTTGTTTTAAATAATTTTTATGTACAACGGGGAAGTTGTACGGTTTTGAAGTGTGGGGTGTGGACGGTCGAAAGAGTGTTTTTTGAAATCTTTGCAGAAATGATCAATTTTCAAATTTTTTAGCAACTTTTTCAAAATTTTTAATAAGTTGCAATTTTGAAACGAATGGTTTGTGATTGTTGATAGCATTAGTATTTTTCAAGGAATACTATATAGTTGTGATTATGCTATTAGTTAGTCAAATAAGTTGAGTTTTATGAGTTTAGAAGATTGGTTTGTTTTAGTATTGGAATTTAGGAAGGAAATGTCAATCTGTGGCCTTTGGCATTCGAGCAAGTAGACATAAAATGGGGCCTACGGGCATTTCTACTCCTTATTACTTAAACCAACTGGTTTGGGATAATATTATCGAAAGCTCGCTACACGGGTGTCATTGAAAGTCATGGACAATTCCTTAATGGCCTTTAGAATCTGAATGAGTAAGTACACTTCATTGTGGACAGAAAATTTGTAATCAAGGGTTCTTTAGAAAGCCATGAATTCCAAAGAACAATTTAATTATGTTTTCGCGAACTATTCCATTCTAACTCATAAGGCAATAAGCTTTGAAACTGAACACAGTCAAAAATTGTTTGAGTCTTTATTATAATTTGTTAAAAACTCTCTTGCTTGGGGACATGCAAGGCACAAGTGTGGGGTGTTTGACAACGCCTAGTGATATCAAGCATTTTAGGCGTTGTTGAACCCTATTCTTGGAGAAATTATATCAGATATATCTTGGTATTCTCACTTTTCGTGCCAGGACTTGTTTGGAAGAAAAAGATGGAAACAGGGACTAAAAGCATGCAAAAGGAAGAAGTTTGGAAAGGAATGAAAAATCAAGAAAACTCGTACGCGCGCCGCGGATATCTCAATGGCGCGACGCGGGCTTAAGGCAGTGTAACACATTCAAATGACGAAAAAACGAGATCGGATAAGTACGCGCGTCGCGGATTCTTCATCTGCGCGGCGTGGCTGTGTAACACCCGGCTTTCAATATAAATATACCCATTTATTTTCCACACTTTAAAACATATTTTATTCAACAAAATATTATACAGGGTATATATAACAAGAAAAAAAAAAGTACAAGTGGTATCTCCCCAAAGCCGGGCTGCTACGGTCATCAGTTCTAACCCCGAATTAGATCCTTCCCTTTAGTAGGGTCTACGGCACCTGCACAGTTAGTATCAACAAGGATGAGCTTTACAAGCTCAGTGAATAATCGATAAGTGTTATAACAACATTAAATTTTCAGCTTCCACATCATATCACAGCCCTCTGTGATACCGAGTCTCAAGGACTCAATGTACACCTGTTGAATGTGTGATAAAACTGCCAGCCAAATAGGCCATCACAACATTTGTATGTGGTCCCACCACAATTTCTGCTAATTCGATCGTCACAGCATATATGTGGTCTCAACCACAATTACCGAGTGTGTGACCCCACGGAAAGATGGTCCCAATCACAATAACCGATAATGTGGCCCCACAGTAAAAGTAACACTTACGGATAGATTACTCACATTGATTTTTGGTATACGGTATCTGGTTATTCCTGCCTTCTTACACCCACTATAACTGCTTGGTTTGTACCTATATATTTGTTTATAGGTGAACTACTATTTCAACCGGCATTACTACGGATCATACCATCACTCTGTTTTATATTCTCTATAATTCCAATATGATACCTCGTGATTTATCAAATAAAGAACGGCCAGGTAGAAGATCAGATGGGGTGGCAGGATCCTTTCAGCATTTTAGCCTTTCGGAAAATCCAACAACCAGATCCCATGTAATCGGCCTAGGCACCGTTCTCGTAAGTAAATCATTGGGCATTATTCTTGGAATTACGAATAGTACATAACTTCCACATATAATAGTTTAACACTTTATAAACTATTAAAGAAATAAAGTAGCGATTACTCACTTAGTATTGTCGCTGGCTCGTTCCCCGTTCAACTCTTCCGACAACTCCCGAGCACTTCGCTACAAGCTATCGCTCGTTGCTTACCTCTCCCGATCTATGTTTCTCACCAGAACACTCCCCGATATCGTAAGGTTGTTTGGTGTTTGGTGTGGTTTGAAATGAAGGGGTTAGGCCCCTATTTATAGGGCTTGAAAACACTGTTCACGACGTCATCACGACATCATCGTTGATGTCATCACGAGGTAAGCGCTTACTTCATCTCTCGGTTACTATTCACGCCGGAGTTACTATTCACGCCGGAGTTACTATTCATTTTTTTTTTTTTTTTTTTTTGAAAACCGTCGTTACAAGTTCTCCCCCCCTTTTTAAGATTCCGTCCCCGGAATCAAGCAAACAATTGGGGGTACTTCGCCTTCATTTCCTCTTCGGCTTCCCAAGTTACATCCGAGCCCTTGTGATATCGCCACTGTACTTTTACCATATTAATCTTCTTGTTCCGTAGCTGTCTCACCTTGCGGTCTAAAATCTTTTCTGGCTGCTCCGGATACCTCAGCTTTTCATCTATTTCAATTTTAGGTAAAGGCACTCGTTGGGACTCGTCAAATAGAGTCTTTCTCAAATGTGACACATGGAAGACGTTGTGAATGCCTCTTAGCTCCTCAGGTAGCTCTAACCGGTAGGCCACAGCTCCTACTCTTTGAGATATGCGAAAAGGTCCGATAAAACGGGGACTCAGCTTTCCTTTCTTTCCAAAACGAATCAAACCCTTCCACGGAGAGACCTTGAGCATCACCATATCACCAACCTGAAATTCTATAGGTTTCACCTGACGATCAGCATACTGCTTTTGGCGGTTTTGGGCAACCTTTAAATGTTCTCGAATTTCTCGAATTTTCTCCTCGGTTTGAGCTACAATCTCGGGTCCAGCTAACGGCTTTTCCCCTAACTCTGTCCAACATGTCGGAGTACGACATGGTGCTCCATACAATGCCTCGTATGGCGCCATCTGAATGCCGGAATGATAGCTATTATTGTATGCGAATTCCACCAAAGGCAAGTGATCCTCCCAGCTTCCACCAAAATCTATAACACAGGCACGAAGCATATCCTCCAATGTCTGAATAGTCCTTTCACTCTGTCCATCAGTCTGAGGATGGTAAGCAGTACTCATTAAAACTTTCGATCCAAACTGCTTTTGGAAGCTCTGCCAAAACCAGACATAAATCGACTATCTCGGTCGGATATAATGGAGGATGGTACCCCGTGTCTACAGACTACTTCATCAATATAGATCTTAGCTAATTTGCTAACTTTATCATCTTCACGTATGGGTATGAACTGAGCGGATTTGGTCAGTCGATCCACGATCACCCATATTGCATCGTGTCCTCGTGGCGTTCGAGGAAGTTTTGTCACGAAATCCATTGTGACTTCGTCCCACTTTTTCTTCGGGACTGGTAACGGTTGAATTTCTCCATACAGTTTTTGATGATTGGACTTCACTTGCAAGCATGTTTGGCACCGTTCCACGTATCTTCCTATATCCCGCTTCATGCCCGGCCACCAGTATAACGGCTTCAGCGTCCGGTACATCTTGGTGCTACCCGGGTGTATAGCATAACGGGAACAATGCGCATCCTCGAGAAGTAGCTTCCGTGCTTCACCCTGCTTTGGCACCCATACTCGACCTTTAAAGGTCTTCAATCGCTGAGGATTTTCTTCTAGTTTGTTAATATAGCTAACCATGCGTTCGCTTTTCACATGCTCCACCTTCCCTGCTTCCTCTTGAGCTGTTCGAATCAGCTCAGGTAGCCGACTAACTATGCTCATACAAGCAGACACAACCCTAATGGGTCTCTCTTTTCGACTGAGAGCGTCTGCAACTACATTCGCCTTCCCTGGATGGTACAAAATTTCGCAGTCATAGTCTTTGAGTAAGTCCATCCACCGCTGCTGCCTCATGTTCAGATCCTTTTGATTGAACAAGTATTTAAGACTTTTGTGGTCCGTATAGATCCTGAACTTTACTCCATATAGGTAGTGCCTCCACAACTTTAATGCTAATACTACGGCAGTTAGTTCAAGATCATGTACCGGGTATCTTTTCTCAGCTTCTTTCAATTGTCTGGATGCGTATGCAATCACCCGGCCCCTCTGCATTAAAACGCATCCCAAGCCCTTCCTAGAAGCGTCACTGTAGATCACAAAGTCTTCCCCACCTTGTGGTAATGCAAGTACTGGGGCTTCACACAAAGCTTGCTTCAGCTTCTGAAATGCAGCTTGCTGCTCCTCAGTCCATTCAAACTTCTCGCCGTTCTTAGTTAATTTGGTCAAAGGAGCTGCAATAGAAGAGAAGTTCTCTACAAATCTCCTGTAATATCCAGCTAGCCCAAGAAAACTGCGTATTTCTGATGGATTCTGCGGCGGCTCCCACTTCATTACAGCCTCGATCTTTGCAGGATCAACTTTAACACCTTCGCTGCTAATAACATGTCCCAGAAACTGAACTTCACGAAGCCAAAATTCACACTTTGAGAACTTGGCATACAACTTCTCTTGACGGAGTAACTCCAAAACTTGACGTAGATGCGTCTCGTGCTCTTCCTGGCTTCGGGAATAGATCAGTATATCATCAATGAACACGATAACAGAGGTATCAAGAAATGGACGACACACTCTGTTCATCAAGTCCATGAAGGCTGCAGGGGCATTGGTTAACCCAAACGGCATCACCAGGAACTCATAATGTCCGTAACGGGTACGGAAGGCAGTCTTCGGGATGTCCGACTCCCGAATCTTCAGCTGATGATATCCTGATCTTAAATCAATCTCAGAGAAATAGGATGCTCCCTGAAGTTGATCGAATAAATCATCAATCCTGGGCAATGGATATTTGTTCTTTATGGTGATCTTGTTCAGTTCTCTATAGTCTATACACATTCGCATAGACCCGTCCTTCTTCTTCACAAACAGAATAGGTGCTCCCCAAGGTGAAGTACTCGGTCGAATGAATCCCCGATCGAGTAATTCCTGCAACTGCTTCCTCAACTCTGCCATTTGTGATGGTCCCAATCGATAAGGAGCACGAGCAATAGGGGCTGCTCCTGGAACCAAATCGATAGTAAACTCTAGCTGCCGATCCGGAGGTAATCCCGGAAGCTCATCGGGAAAAACATCGGCAAACTCCTTTACAACGGAGACATTTTCAACGGATCGTTTGGTAGGCTCTGTCGAGACCACACATGCCATGTAAAATATTCCTTCTTTGTTGTTATGACGTCGTACTTTGGCAAAAGACATGACAGGCATCCTGGTACGTGGCCGTTCACCTTGAATTATTATTTGCGACCCGTCTGGTGCCAGAACTGCAATTCTTTTTCTTTTACAATCGACTTGAGCATCATTGGATGCTAACCAGTCCATTCCTACAATTACTTCAAATTCTCTGGTGGTAATCGGCTTCAGATCAATAGGGAAAATGGTCCCGTTAATCTCAAGCTGACACCCTGGCATCTGTTCAAAGACATATACATATCTACCACCTGCTACTTCTACCTCCAGTTCTTCATTCAACGGGGTTAAGGGTATCGAAATTTGGGGCATGAATGATGTGGATATAAAGGAGTCGGTGGCTCCAGGATCAAAGAATACATATGCAGGGATCGAGTTTAGTTTAAAAATACCTGTGATAACATCAGTCTTTTCCCGGGCCTCCTCAACGGTCATCTGGAATGCTCGGGAGACTACTGGTCCACCTCGTGCCTCCTTCCTTTCTCTTCCATGCTCCTCCCGTGTCCTGTCTCGGGATCCTCCTGTCTTCAGCTGTGGACATTATGATCGGATATGATCTTTGGCTCCACACTGGAAACATACTCGAGTTGTTTGGTTGCAATCTCGAGCATAGTGTCCCGTCTTCCCACACTTAAAACAATACAATGGTGAGGGACTAGTAGGACAATCGCCCGTATGCTTCCTCCGGCATTTATCGCACCATTTTCCTTCATCCTTCCGAGTCTGACCCCGCGACCCAGATTCTGATTGTTGGGACTTCTTCTGAGAAATCCACGGACGTTCCTCAGCCTTTCTTTTTACTTCTGCGGCCCTCCTTTCACCTTGTTGGCGTTGCAGCTCCGCCTCACGTTCTACCGCCCGATCAACTACTTGCCGAAAGGTAGTCAACTTGAGTGGCTGTACAACCTCTCGAATCCGGGTTTTCAATCCCCATACGTACTTGTCTATCTTTCTTTTCTCAGTATCAACCTCATGTTCACAGAATCTAGCTTTCTCCAAGAAATCCATAGTATATTCTTACACAGAACGAGTCCCTTGTTCCAAATGTAAGAACTCTTCTGTCAGCTTCTTCACTGCTACTTCGGAACAGTATTCTTCAGTAAATTTTGCTTTAAACTGTTCCCAGGTCAACATTCCAAGCAAATCTGAACCCAAAGCTCTACTGAAAACTTGCCACCAATACTGGGCATTCCCAGCGAAAAGGTTGGTAGCAAACTCCACCTTGTCTGCCTCATCACACTTGCTAATCCGGAAAACTTTCTCCGTATGTATCAACCATTCCATCGCTTGTACGGGACTATCAGTTCCCGTAAATTCCTTAGGCTTGCAACTAAGGAAATTCTTATACGTACATTTGTTTTTCACTTCCGAAGTTCCCTCCACGCCTTTACCCTTATCTGCCACGTGTACTCCACTTTCGGCGTGTCCCTCGTCTCTGGGGGCTCCATCATGCACCTGCTTAGCAGTATCCTCCCTATGTGTCTCTACTATAGTAGGTAATAGCTCCCGTACTACATCAGTAATGATAGCTCGTAAATCTGGTTGGTTCCTTGCTGCCTCTCCCGCCTCCCGACGCACTGAGCCCTGTGATCGAGATCTGCCTCCCCTGGAAGCTCCCTGCCTAGCACCTCCTCGGTTCTGACCACTCCTGGTGTTTGCCATCTTCAAAGTTCAACAAAAAGATTAGTCTCCTAATCAGATAACATAAATTATCCTTTTCCAATCCCGAATTCCACTATTTCCTAAGGTTCAAGTCTAGGTATCTACCCTATAGAAACCTAATTCACTTAAACCTCGGCTCTGATACCAACTTGTAACACCCGGCTTTCAATATAAATATACCCATTTATTTTCCACACTTTAAAACATATTTTATTCAACAAAATATTATACAGGGTATATATAACAAGAAAAAAAAGTACAAGTGGTATCTCCCCAAAGCCGGGCTGCTACGGTCATCAGTTCTAACCCCGAATTAGATCCTTCCCTTTAGTAGGGTCTACGGCACCTGCACAGTTAGTATCAACAAGGATGAGCTTTACAAGCTCAGTGAATAATCGATAAGTGTTATAACAACATTAAATTTTCAGCTTCCACATCATATCACAGCCCTCTGTGATACCGAGTCTCAAGGACTCAATGTACACCTGTTGAATGTGTGATAAAACTGCCAGCCAAATAGGCCATCACAACATTTGTATGTGGTCCCACCACAATTTCTGCTAATTCGATCGTCACAGCATATATGTGGTCTCAACCACAATTACCGAGTATGTGACCCCACGGAAAGATGGTCCCAATCACAATAACCGATAATGTGGCCCCACAGTAAAAGTAACACTTAGGGATAGATTACTCACATTGATTTTTGGTATACGGTATCTGGTTATTCCTGCCTTCTTACACCCACTATAACTGCTTAGTTTGTACCTATATATTTGTTTATAGGTGAACTACTATTTCAACCGGCATTACTACGGATCATACCATCACTCTGTTTTATATTCTCTATAATTCCAATATGATACCTCGTGATTTATCAAATAAAGAACGGCCAGGTAGAAGATCAGATGGGGTGGCAGGATCCTTTCAGCAGTTTAGCCTTTCGGAAAATCCAACAACCAGATCCCATGTAATCGGCCTAGGCACCGTTCTCGTAAGTAAATCATTGGGCATTATTCTTGGAATTACGAATAGTACATAACTTCCACATATAATAGTTTAACACTTTATAAACTATTAAAGAAATAAAGTAGCGATTACTTACTTAGTATTGTCGCTGGCTCGTTCCCCGTTCAACTCTTCCGACAACTCCCGAGCACTTCGCTACAAGCTATCGCTCGTTGCTTACCTCTCCCGATCTATGTTTCTCACCAGAACACTCCCCGATATCGTAAGGTTGTTTGGTGTTTGATGTGGTTTGAAATGAAGGGGTTAGGCCCCTATTTATAGGGCTTGAAAACACTATTCACGACGTCAGCACGACGTCATCACGACATCATCATTGATGTCATCACGAGGTAAGCGCTTACTTCATCTCTCGGTTACTATTCACGCCGGAGTTACTATTCTTTTTTTTTTTTTTTTTTTTTTTTTTTTTGAAAACCGTCGTTACAGGCTGCGGGAAATTTGCAACTATAAATAGAGGCATTTCCAGCCGAAAACCCTAGCAAAGACCGGGTGTAAAATCGACCTTGAAGCTCTTTGACTCCAAGATTTCGTTTCAGCAAGCTCACATGTGGTATTTTTATGTTTTGGATTTTATTTGTAATTAATTAGTTTGGATTAAGCTTTGTTTTGTAGCTTTGGGAGTGACAACCATTGATACCAAGCTTTGGCTTCTGTTTTAGTAATATTTAGTTACTGTTTTGATGTTTGGATTCGGATTTGGTGAATGAAAATCATTTGGTTACATTTAATCTTAGTTTTTCGGTGTTTTGGATATTTGATTGTGTTTTGATTGTGTGGATATTGCTTGGATATTGTTTTGGCCTAGTTGGGACTGTTTTCCTTTGCTGAAATCAGTAGCTAATTAGGTTAGTTTTTAGGCATTAAACATTGGCTAGTAACTGTTCTGTAGAACTTTAGTTAGTGGCTAGTTTATGCTTTGCTTAGTTTTGCTTAGTTTGGATGCCTTTGATTGCTTCTGCTTCAAAGATGTACTTCTGATTTCAGAAAGTAACTAGGTTCATTTGAGCTTAGCTTTGCTTAGCTTGAGTTGTTTGATCATTGTTTTAGGTTGTTAGCAATTAGGAAGGTAGAAACTGATTCCTCCGACTGTAGTGTGACTCTACTAGTTGGTAATCTGTCATCTGGTCTAACTCGAAGCTCCTGCGGATCGACCCTGACTACCACTGTACTAGTGTGTGTTAAGTTTTTCTTTATTTTTGACCACACGACGACCAAGGCGTGTCATCATCTGATCTTTGACTTCCCGCGACGTGCGTGTATTCTACTCGCAGCACGTATATGTTTTCGACTGATGATAAGACTTCAACCAAACTTCTTCATTTTGTACACCTTTAGTCCCTGTTTTTATATTTTTTTCACACACAAGCACTAGACACAAAAATGTGAGAATATAACAGTATATGATATATAATTCACTCAGAATAGGGCCTAACGACGACTAAAATACTTGATATTACTAGGCGTCGTCAAGGGTATGGGGTAGGTAGGGTGCATGGGTGGGGGTTGGGTGGGTAGGGGTGGGGTGTGGATGTGTGTATGGATAATAGAGTAGGGGTAGGTAGGTAAGCTAAGGTAAGGTGTGGGGTGGGTGGGATGTAATGGTGGGTAGGGGTAGGTAGGGGTGGGGGCAGGGTTGGTAGGGTGGGTTGCTGATGTAAGTGTGGAGGGTGGGGGTGAGTGTGGAAGGTGGATGGGTGTTGGTGTTCAAATATGTTATATATTGTACTATTTGAAATAAAAAATAGAAAATGAAAACTAACTGAAAATACACATCCAAGCGCGTTTTCTAAATTTCTAAAACGGAAAACAAAAACTCAATTAGATTAACCAAACACGTTTTCTACAGAATGAAAATTAAAACTGAACTCCATTTTTCGAAAATGTTTTCAAGAAAACTGAAAACAATTTCAAGCAACCAAACGCACCCTAAAAATCTCGAATTTCTCTATTTTATTTCAGGATTTTAAATGATTGTCTATGTTTTCTTTTGTAATTTCTATAGTTTTACACTTTTACTGGTTTTTCAGGTGTTGAGCTTCCAGTCTAATAATAGGTTTATTCCTTGGTGTAATTTTACAGTTTGGTTTTCTTTCGATTTATGAAAAGAATGGATCAATCAAGTATTTTATGGTTCTCTATGAGGAGGATGAAGAATGTTTGACTCCCTACTATTTACTAGAAGCCTGCTGCCAAACACTCATACGCCAAATAATTGTGATGCCTTAGGTTTGCACATTGCTAATTTCTTTTGATATAGCGGTCTTGATGATGTAAATAAATGATCCATGATCACCAATCTTTGTTACAATACTTCTTTGATGTGGGCCTTCCAACAGTTTGATATAATAATAAGGTAACTTTTGTGATACCGATTTATCATCAATTAATCTAAGGTGGGTACGCTTGCAGAAGCATTTGTATTGAAGGAAAATTAGTCATTAATGGATGCCAACCAAGTAGACAGACTTATATATTATTCTCATTAAAATCATATGTGATTTAGAATAAACCGATATGGTTATGTATTTTCTAGATGATGTTGTAATGCTCATACTTCTACAATATCATGGGTTATGTAGTAAAGATAGAACATATGTGAAGGTTTGCATTAATCTCATAATCTCACTAATTCCCAAAATACATTACAAGGCTTCTATATGTATTCTACATTTTTCTCGTCGAATATCTAAGTAAAGTTGTAGAAAGAAAGAGTGAGTCCGAAACCTGGAAGGGTTTCGGAATGGCAAGACAAGTCCGAAGAATTAAATGGATAATGCGGAAAGATGGACAAGTTAGGAAACTTGAAGGTTTACTTAGAATGGATCTTAGAGCTCAACAATACAAGTGCACAAATAGTTAACAATATTGAAAGATAAAGAACAAGACAAGACATGATGGAATGAGAGAGCCTTATATATATATATATATATATATATATATATATATATATATATATATATATATATATATATATATACATATATATATATATACATATATATATATATATATATATATATATATATATATATATATATATATATATATATATATATATATATATATATATATATATATATATATATATATATATATATATATCAATGAAGAATCGTTACAAGTCAATCTCAAACCATGAAGACTAAATGAACAAGTGGTCTCCCTTTTATAGTGCAAGGGAAGACCTCTGGATATTATCCTAAGGACTGAAGAGGAGACAACACGTCTCTCTTCGGTCATATAAGATGATTCTAATTAATAAAATAATACAATGTCAGACTAGGATGACTATCTGGAATATAAATAATACAATTAGTACAAGGAACATGCTTCTAATACGTCACGCCTATTCAAGTCTAATCATTCTCTATAACTTGAAGTGCTTATCCATTTGTCTTATCTTCATTTTCAGTCTTCTGAGTTGTTGATGATAGCAGATTGCTGAACAAAATAGTCTTCTGAAGTTACTTGAGTTGCTGTACCGAAATCTTGAGTGGATTTCGGTGTCTTGACATTTCTAAGCTTGGCAACTTCGGAACTTGGACTTCTGATCCTGACAGTCTTCTGATCTTTGTGTCTTCAAAACATGATCTTCTGATCTTGGGCAGACTTCCGATTTGAACTTGTAGCACATATCGAATGTAACGCCGTAATACTTTCCATAAGTAAAAATTGAGCTAATCTTAGTGTAAGTGTGATGTACTATGTTGTTATATGAGTTCGGATGATTAGAAACTCATTTAGGAGAAGTTTAAACCTTAAAAGTAACAAAATGGAGTACAAGGGTCGTGTCCAAGTTACACGGGTCGTGTAAAAGGTTATTAGAAATTTTTGGCTTCTGCAGGACAAACCCGTGGCGTGTTTGAAAACCCGAACCAGTTTTTCTGTAGTGGGTTAAATTGATTTTCTTCCTCATTTATCCCATTTACGAACCAAAAACACCCAAAAGAGATTTTCAGAGCTAGGAGTGTGAAAATTGGTCATTTTGATCAAGGTTTTTGCATAGGAAAAGATTGGGGAAGTAGGATTTAACGCCCGAAACGTGTTCTTGAGTTCTTGATCCCAAGGTTAGTGATTTTGGGTTTCTGGGTTCTAAACCCTAGATGTGTAGATTTGAAAGTATACTTTGATTTAGCTTATGTGCTATTTATATTGACTCTTTGTTGCGATTATTTTGAAGTTTTAACGATTAAATTGGTAAAACCCAAAATTGAGGGTTTTGGTTTGATAGCACATGTTGTTCACAGGTTGTGATTTTTATTGTTTACTGATTTCTTGATGTTTTGAGTTGGATGTTATTGAGATGTCCAAGGATGTTTGAGATATGATATGTGATATCATTTTTTAGCTGATACTTGACACGCCTAGGTCGTCGTGCGGTCAAAAATAAGAGAAAAACCTAACACACACACTAGCACAGTGGTAGTCAGGGTCGATCCGCAGGAGCTTCGTGGTCAGACAAGGTGACATATTACCAAATTGTAGTGTCACGCTACAGTCGGAGGATTTAGTTCCTAAGTTCTTGACTACTATCAACCAAAAGCAATAAGCAAACAAAATCAAGCCAAGCATAAGCTAAGCACAAACAAACAAACCTAGTCACTTTCTGAAATCAGAAGTACATCTCTGAATCAGAAGCAAACAAAGGCATCCAAAACATCCAAACAGAACAACGCATAAACTAACCAATAACTAAGGTTCCAACTGAACAGTTACTAGCTAAAGTTCAATACCTAAAAGCTAACCTAGTTGGCTACTGATTTCAGCACGGGAAACAGTCCCAAAAAAGGTCAAAAGAACATCCAAACACAATCCAAACATCCACAATCAAACACAAGCATAAAAACACAGAAAAACTAAGATTGAATGTAACCAAATTATTTTTATTAACCAAAACCGAATTCTAATGATCCAATACAGTAACCAATGATGCAAAACAGTAAACTAAAGTGCTCAAAGCCAATGGTTGTCACTCCCAAAGAGTTTAGCTACAAATGCTACTTACTACTAAAAGGAAATTAAATTCTAAAACATAAAATACCAATTGAGAAGTTGATGGAACGAAATCTTGGAGTCAAAGAGCTTCAAGGTCGATTTTACACCCGGTCTTTGCTAGGGTTTTCGGCTGGAAATGCCTCTATTTATAGTTGCAAATTTCTCACAGCCGCGCCGCGAAAATAAGATACCGCGGTGCGCGTACTAATCCTTTCCCGTTTTATCGGCATTTGAATGTATTCCACCGCCTTTGACCCGCGTCGCGCCATTATGGATTCCACGGCGTGCGTACGTATTTCCTTGATTTTTCATTCTCTTCCAAACTTCTTCATTTTGCACGCTTTTAGTCCCTGTTTTCATTCTTTTTTTCCAAACAAGTCCTGACGCGAAAAGTGAGAATACCAAAGTATATCTGATATAATTTTATCAAGAATAGGGCTCAACAATGCCTAAAATACTTGATATCACTAGGCGTTGTCAAACACCCCACACTTGTGCCTTGCATGTCCCCAAGCAAGAGAGTTTTTAACAAATTGTAATAAAGACTCAAACAATTTTTTACTGTGTTCAGTTTCAAAGCTTATTGCCCTATGAGCTAGAGTGGAATACTTCACGAAAACATAATTGAATTGTTCTTTTGAATTCATGGCTTTCTTGTAAGACCCGTTCCGCCGAGTCGCGGCCCGAATGAATCCGCGGCGCGGCTTTTGGAAGAATCTAGAATCACGTAGGATTTGTACGCGTGGCGCAGTTCTAAAGAACCCGCGACGCAGTGCCCCTCTAGAGTGAAAAAAACCCTAATTCGGATTTAAACGCCTATATAAAGGGACCCAGCCCTAGGGTTCGTGTTTTTGGGGTGTTTCTAGAGTAGAGGCGTCTGGTTTCGGCAGATACTCTTTGGTCTCGAGGCTTTGAAGGTTTTGGGAGATTAGAAGATGGAGATCCAATGCGGGAGAAGGTTTAGGACGGGTCGTGGGCATCACTCCGTCCTTCAGAAGTAAGGTAAGAAGATTTACTCTTCTGACTTTCCTTTTTATCCCGTCATATGGTGTTACCAGTTGGTTTGTAGCTTTAGACGATTTGTAGCACTTAGGGTTTGAACCAAGGACATGCATGGACTTGCATGTCCATAAGGAAGTGACCTTAGGGTAGTTTCTGATCCCAGGAAGGGTGTAGAAAGGAACCCTAGCCGATTGATGTACTGTTAATCGCTGAAAAACATTTTCGAATGTTACGAGCCGCGACGCGGACTGGCTATGACAGCGGCGCGGACTCGGCTGAAACCCCGTAATTGTGCAATGGTAGCCACGGCGCGTAAAGCGAGGAGCCACGCCACGGCGAGCGACTGTTTGTCCAGGAATTTAGTTTTGACCACGGTTTGATGGCAAATACTGAGTCTAACCTTTAGACAGGTCTGTAAAAGCCTAGTCAGTAATTGATATGTTGTATGTGTGTGGGATTTAGGTGTGTGGACGAGCTAAGTGGGGATATTAGAGAATATCTGTGCGGTTTCAAATCAGGTGAGTATCCTCACCTTACTATATGATGTTGCATGTTAGGCATCTTGTGTGTTATTTACAGTTATATGATTTGCTCTATATCTGTGGTTATTTGTTGTTGGGCTCAGTACTGATGCGTGTCCCCTCGTAGCTGTTGTATGGCGAGTTGAACTATGCCTTGTCCCATAGCTGTTGTATGATGGGCTGGGCCATAACCGGGAACCCATAGCTGTTGTATGATGGGTAGAACCTTCCCGTGTCCATAGCTGTTGTATGATGGACGCCCGTAGCTGTTGTATGGCGGGTAGGGTCGGGTCATTCTCGAGGACGGGTTGTTTAATGTGTGGGCATGTATGGTAATTTGTGGACTCACTAAGCTTTAAGCTTACCCGTTGATTTATAACATTTCAAGTATTTCAAATGACAAAGGGAAGGGCAAGGCGTGACGGTGGCGCATCGCATACAAGAGATTTATTTTAAAGAATTATGTTATGATTTTCAAATGTTTCCACTGTTGGTTTAATAAATATGTCAAACAGATTTCCTTTTTGGAAGAAATATTTTATTAGAACCTTGATAATAAATAAATTTTAGAAATTTTGAAATTAGGGCGTTACATTTCTAAAGAACCCTTGATCACAAATTTTTGGTCCACAATGAAGTGTACTTACTCATTCAGATTCTAAAGACCATTAAGGAACTGTCCATGACTTTCGATGCTGTCAGTGTAACGAGCTTCCGGAAATACCATCCCAGATCAGACGATCTTAGGTGGCAAGGTGCATAAGCCCCACCCATTTTAGTCCTACCGGCTCGAACAACAAAGGCCACAGATTGACACTTCCCTCCTAAATTCCAATCTTAAAACAAGCCAATCTTCTAAACTCATAAAACTCAACTTATTTGACTAAATAATAGCATGATCACAACTACATAGTATTTTTTGAAAAATACCACTGCTATCAACAATCACAAACCTTTCGTTTCAAAATTGCAATTTATTAAAAAATTTTGAAAAAGTTGCTAAAATTTTGAAAATTACTTGTTTTCTGCAAAAATTTCAAAAGTTACTCTTTCGACCGTCCACACCCCACACTTAAAACCGTACAACGTCCCCGTTGTACAAAATTATTTAGAACAACGGAGAAAGAGTTACCCCTTTTGGATAGTAGACTGCTTGGTTGGTGCTCAGTATCATAGGTATAATTGCGAACAAACGAATCCTTGATCCCGTAATCCAGAGTTGTAGCGCTACAGTGAACACGCCGATGGTCAAAACAAGTGGAGGGGTACGGTGACCCCACACTTGTTTGAAACAACTCCTCCCATTTGGTACAACATGCATGACTCAACAAACAAATTAAACGCAAACATGACAAATAAAATATAAACAAAATACATATAATGATGTCATAGGTTTCGTATATATTTTTCAAAAATGAAAGAAAGAAAAAGTACATCAATCGCCACCCGGTGGCCTGGTAGTTCCAGCCTCATGATCATGGGCTCTGGCTGGGAATGGCTGGGGACGTCGTCCCTGCTGGGTGGCCAAATCCAGGAGTACCTCTCCTATCCACTCCAGCTGATCCTCGATCCTGGCGACTCTGGCCTCCAATCGGTGGAGGGTGGATGGGTCCTCCTGCTGTGGCGACTGTGGTGCTGGCTCGGCAGGTGCTGCCTGCCTCCATCGTCTCCGGCCTGGCTGGGCATACGCTGGCTGGGGGTCCTGAGGTGCCCCGGTGGCAGCCTCACATACTGGCCTGGGCGCTGCTGCTCAATCAGCCCCATACTCTCCAATGCTCTCGCAGAGGTGCGGGATGGAGGTAAAGCAGTCAAGGAAGCGGCAACAGGGGCAGTAAGGATACCGTATGAGCGGGCCAGGCAGGTAATGAAGTATCCCCGGGCCAATGGACTGCTGGCGGACGCTCCTGTCGATCGGGTGGATAGGGAACTGGCTAGGGCGAAGGGAAGGTGGAGGAACTTGGAGGGGTCAAGAAGGACCCAGAGAAATGTCATATCCTCGCCAGACACCTTCTCGCCGCCTTCCCACTACATGATGGAGGTGGAGACGATACGGTGCATGAGGCGGTGGAGTGGATCACGGAGATGGCTCTGCCTGGAAGTCCCGGCCTCATAGATGATGTTGGACAAT
Organism: Cichorium intybus; assembly: GCA_023525715.1. NCBI lineage: Eukaryota > Viridiplantae > Streptophyta > Magnoliopsida > Asterales > Asteraceae > Cichorium > Cichorium intybus. Next base: position 65,994,067 of record CM042014.1, on the reverse strand, counting down.
GGTGCCCAAACCTCCATGTTGCCAGCCCTATCTGGCTGACTCTGAATACAAGCCCCCAAAAATTGTGTGAAATGGCGGTGCTGAAGATCCGTCAGGGTGTATAAACCAACACGCCTCCCGAACTCCCGGAGGTTGCACTCCCTCTGCTCGCCTCCCAACCGAAACCGTACAATCCTGGAACGTAGGTCTGACGCCCGAGGTGTGAACTCAATAGTGGATAAGAACTCCAGTAGCAGCTCGGTGTAGACAACATCCTCCTCGGTGGCCATGATCCTGTCCCAGCCCCGACAAGTAAACGAAGCCTCCCCATGAGTCCAGGTGCGATTTAAGAATGGCTCGAGCACGCCCCAAAGCCCGGCATCTCTCAAGATACCCCTGTCGATAACCGTCGCCTCTAGAACCCGGCGACCAGTCAAAGCATCCCTCCTCGAACTGTACTCTACGGAACTGACGGGTCCCTCCGGAAACTGAAGAAAAGTGTGATCTAGTCGGAACATCATCTGCACAAAAAGACATAGCCACGAATTTTTTTTTCATTTTTAGTCCTTTTCTTCCCAACCGCACCGCGACGCTGCCCAAGAGCAGTGGCGCGTCGCGGCGAGCGGCTGTTTGAAACCCCAATTTGATTCTTGCACTTTAACCTGTTTAAACTCAATCCAAATGCATCACAAGGTAGCCTAAGTGCCGACTTACTCATCTAGGGTCTCTATTTGGCAAAACAAACACCCTATGAGTCAGCATTGGCGATTCTAATTTTTGAACTTTTTGGATAAATCCCCAAAATTAACTACCTAATCGCTAGTTTTAACGAGTAATAGATAGTTAGAATGGCGTACCCGAGTTGTGGTGTGTGTGAATAGTGTTGCGGCTTACCTTAATATAGGAAAAAAACGACTGATCATTTCCCACGTCGCGCAAATGCAAAACTCGCGACGCGCGTGTCACCAAATCAACCCCTGCGCATCGGGTTGGTTTCCGACCCTGCGTCGCGCAATTGAGAAACCCGCAGCACAGTCAATAAAAAATTTTGAAAACTTTTCACACGACCCCACACTTGCCTTAAGCCATTAATACCTGTAGAGATTGATAAATTTTCCTAATTAATTCTAAGAAACATAAAACCTAACCTATGACACGATGGGTTGCCTCCCAACAAGCGCTAAGTTTAACGTCTTCAGCCAGACGTTCTATTCCTATGCCTATTCCTCCTCTTCTTGGACTTTTGATGACATGGGTTTGAACTCTGGTATGAAATTATGCGCCATCATTGACATGAGAGATGTGAGTTGAGTCATCCGATCACTCACGCCACTAATCCACTGTTGTTGTGATTCCAGGAGCTTAAAAACTTTTTCCTCTCGTTCTCTTGATTCCTTTTCGTACTGCTGGTGTCTGGCCTCCATCATTTCCATCATGTCCAGCAGTTGCTTCTTGTCAATGGTGGATAATGGGTGATCCTTGGTTTCCTTTAAAACTTCCTCTCTTCCCCCTTCTCCCGTTCGTGTCCATATTTTTCCTTTACTTCTAACCCCAGGCTCCATTAACACCTTTCTGTCCACTTGGTTGTCCTCATTCCCTTGAGATGTAGAGACAGGATTCCCAAACATATTCAGTCTTCTTTTCCTTTTCCCAAAGGAAATGTCCAAATCCCCTGTTTTGCAATCAATAACAGCGTCGGCCGTAGCCAAGAATGGTCGTCCTAAAATGAGCGCAGGCGCGTCCTCTAAACTTTCGTACTCCATGACTAAGAAATCTACAGGATAGAAGAAGTCTCCGACTTTGACGATGACATTGGTTAATTTTCCCTGCAATATCTTTGTCGACTGATCAGCCAGCTGTAACACCGTCTTTGCTGGCTCTAACTCCTCGTTCTTGTATTTGTCGTATAGATACCTAGGCAACACATTCACACTTGCACCTAGATCAAGTAAGGTATTCCTGATAACCACGTCCCCCATAGTGGCTGTAATTAATGGTGATCCAGGATTCCTTTCCTTCTTAGGCAGTGTTCCTAACAATGCCTCGCTTGCCTTAATTGTTAGCCTTACAGTTTTGGGAGTAGGAATCTTATTTTCTCCATTTTCCTTACACATCTCCTGAAGAATTCTTGTATCCTCAGGAGCGTCTTTGAGTTCATCCCACAAAGGTTGGTTGATCGATGGCTCTGCCAATTCGGGCACCTCTTGTTTCTTCTTTCCTTTCTTATCCTTTTTCCTTTGCTTGATTCCTGCTATTACTGACTGCCCTTTTTCCTGGACTTCCTTGTCCACTTTAAGTTGAGTTCCCTCCTCAACAGGGATTTCCTTATCCCTACTTTCTTCCTTAATTTCCAAGTTTTCTGGAACTTTTTCCCCTTTCTTCTGCTCTACTTCACTACCTACTTCAAATAGATCTTCCAAAGTGACCTTTCTCCATTCAGGCTCGACAGTGCTCACATGTTCTTTTCCAGCCCGCTGCCCATGAGTTGGGTTGATTTCAGTAGTACTCGGAAACTTGCCATTGTCCCTCTTCCGCTGATCCTCAGCCATCTGGCCAATTTGCCTTTCCATGCTTGCAATGGATTTTGCATTCGCTTGAGACTGCTGCTGAGTAGCACTGAACATTTCATACATCTTGGCAACCATATCTTCTTGAGTCCCTGGGACATTGTTAGCAGCATTATTAGGCCCCCTATTATTATTGTTGCTACTGTTCCCATTTGTATTTCCATTATTATTATTATTATTTGCAGGCTGATATGTTCTAGGCTGGTTGGTTGATTGACCTTGGTAATTGTTTTGCCTTTGATTATTAAAATTCTGCTGATGTCCTTGATTATACAGCCTGTAGGGTCGTCCATTATTATACTGGCCTTGACCCTGGCCGTAAACTTGGTTTGCCTCCTGAGTTTTCGGTCCTCCTTGACCTCCTTGTGATGGACCCTGCGGTCCATTCTATAGCGTTGACATGAGCCTGTCAAACTTCTTATTCAGTTCACTTATTTCATTCTTTACTTCCTTTTTCCAGTCAGCATCAACTCCTATTGCTGCTACCGTACTTACAGTCTTCTTGGTAGAGAAATTTGCCTTGGAACCATTGCTTAATTGCTCCAAGAACTGCCAAGCTTCTTCTGGGTCTTGCCACATAAATGTCCCCCTTGATGAGGCATTTATCATGGCCTGATGTGTTTCACTGACTCCTTCAAAGAATAACTTAACTAACTGCCACCTAGGAACTTCGTGATGTGGGCAGGATCGTAATAATTCCTTTAACCTATCAAATGCTTCATGGAAAGCCTCCCCTGGCTTTTGTTGGAAGTCCTGAATAATCCTTCTAATTTTAGTTGTCTTGCTAGCTGGATAGAATTCCCGTAGGAACTTGGCCTTGAGCTGATCCCATGTTGTGATGCTATTGGATGGTAAGGAAGTAAACCAATATTTGGCTTTATCCTTAAGAGTGAATGGGAATAATCTAAGCCTAAAGATGTTCCTATTAGTATTTCTAGGGTTATTAGCATTGGCAATCGCTAAAAATTCATATAGATGATTGTATGGATCGTCTTGCTTATATCCTCTAAACTCTGGCAATATTCCTAATAACTGAGGTCTTATTTCTACTTGAGAATCAATGTTATCAGGAATATAAATTGGCGATGAATCATCATATTCCCGTGGCTGGAAATGTGATGCAACCGATTGCCTTCTCGGTTGTGTGAAATGTAAAGGTTGAGTAGGGTTACCGTATGTGTGATGATCGTTATACCCTTGCTGACCTGGTGGTTGTTGGTGCTGATGTGTTCTTCTGGGAGGTCCCCGACCTCGGTTCCAGGGTTGCTGTGGTGGAACCCAGCCTTCTTCTTCTTCATCGTATCTGTCATCTGCTTCTGAATAATGGTATTGCTGAGGAGGTTGTTGGTATTGTTGTGGTTGTATAAAAGGTTGAGAATTAGGTTGCGGTTTAAAGAGTGATGATTGTGGTTGCGAAAAAGGTTGAGAGGTTGATGTCTGCTGTCTAGTCGTTGGGGTACCCTCACAAGTCGGCACTCCCTAGGACATAGCAGAAGTGAATGGATTGGTAGATTGAGGTTGCGACACGGGTGTAAATGGTGGAATAGATGGCGGAGTGCATGATGGTATGGGTGCAGGGGCTGAAACTGCACCACCAGAAGCACTCGTGCTCCCGAAATGAAAGTCTGACACTGGGTGAATAAAAGACATCCCCGTTGCCTCACCCGAAAGTTCCTGGGCAACATGTTCTACACTACTGCTAGTATTCCTAAAACTCATGATATCGGAACGCCTACGTGCATGGATTCTGCGCGCGGTTCGTTCAATCTCAGGGTCAAAATGAAAAGGGGATAGTTGCCTACCCCTGCGGGTACGCATGCACTAATGCACACACCCGAAGAAATCAAAAATAAAAAATACTTTCAAAATAATGAAACTCAAAACTAAAGGATCCTACAAATCACCTATTTTCAGCTCACAGCTCCCCGGCAACGGCGCCAAAATTTGACACGCCTTGGTCGTCGTGCGGTCAAAAATAAGAGAAAAACCTAACACACACACTAGCACAGTGGTAGTCAGGGTTGATCCGCAGGAGCTTCGTGGTCAGACCACGTGACAGATTACCAATTTGTAGTGTCACGCTACAGTCGGAGGATCTAGTTCCTAAGTTCTTGACTACTATTAACCAAAAGCAATAAGCAAACAAAATCAAGCCAAGCATAAGCTAAGCTCAAACAAACAAACCTAGTCACTTTCTGAAATCAGAAGCACATCTCTGAATCAGAAGCAAACAAAGGCATCCAAAACATCCAAACAGAACAAGGCATAAACTAACCAATAACTAAGGTTCCAACTGAACAGTTACTAGCTAAAGTTCAATACCTAAAAGCTAACCTAGTTGGCTATTGATTTCAGCAAGGGAAACACTCCCAAACAAGGTCAAAAGAACATCCAAACACAATCCAAACATCCACAATCAAACACAAGCATAAAAACACCGAAAAACTAAGATTGAATGTAACCAAAATGATTTTCATTAACCAAAACCGAATTCCAATGATCCAATACAGTAACCAATGATGCAAAACAGTAAACTAAAGTGCTCAAAGCCAATGGTTGTCACTCCCAAAGACTTTAGCTACAAATGCTACTTACTACTAAAAGGAAATTAAATTCTAAAACATAAAATACCAATTGAGAAGTTGCTGGAACGAAATCTTGGAGTCAAAGAGCTTCAAGGTCGATTTTACACCCGGTCTTTGCTAGAGTTTTTGGCTGGAAATGCCTCTATTTATAGTTGCAAATTTCCCGCAGCCACGCCGCGCAAATGAAGATACCGCGGCGCGCGTACTAATCCTTTCCCGTTTTATCGGCATTTGAATGTATTCCACCGCCTTTGACTCGCGTCGCGCCTTTATGGATTCCGCGGCGCGCGTACGTATTTCCTTGATTTTTCATTCTCTTCCAAACTTCTTCTTTTTGCACGCTTTTAGTCCCTATTTTCATTCTTTTCTTCCAAACAAGTCCTGGCATGAAAAGTGAGAATACCAAAGTATATCTGATATAATTTCATCAAGAATTGGGCTCAACAATGCCTAAAATACTTGATATCACTAGGCATTGTCAATACTCATAGGAGGGAAGGTGATACACGAGGCCAGCGTGGATAACGAGCTAAACAGATATCAGGTGAGTGGTTCTAATGCATTATATATAATTAGACTATGATGTAATTGAATTAATTGTACGTTTAATTGGTTTAGATAACCAATATGTATGAGTTATACAAGGATGAGAACTCCTTGTTATACGCGAATACTTGGTATGAACGAGCATACTAAATGACTGAGATAGTCAAAGAGATTGAGATCATTGATTTATTTTATGGTGGTTGCTGAGAAATGTTGGAATACTTTCTAATGTTTAATTAACTCATTAAAATTGTTATGTGGTATGTGTTTTAGGTAACAGGGGTAAGAAGGTTGCAGAGGGATAATGGACTTGATATGGGACTAGGTTGTTAGAGTTTTTGGTGAACTATGAAACAATCTTTTGAAACCTTTGTATAGTTTTGTAAAAACGGTCTTTTGTAACCCAGTTTTTGGGACGTGTTTGTTTAATGTACTTGTTCTTTTGATAACTAATTGTACTTTCGTTGCTTAACATTGATTACACCATAAACCATTGTGGTTATTGGAGTATTTATTTGGTGTAATTCGGAGATAAGAAATTGGGTGTTACAAGTTGGTATCAGAGCAAGGTTTTAGTGAACTAGACTTTAAAGGGTAAGTTCTAGACTCAAACTAATAAAGAGAGAGGTCGGAAATTGTCCCTATGCAACTATTCCTCTGAGCACATGTAATGAGTATGTGTGCTATTTTGAGAATCTTGATGAGTTATGTGATATGAAAATAGTACTGAGATATATGAGATAGAAATGAGTTGAATTTCTTTTTCAGCCTCATTATGTGTTCTGGAAAGGAAAAATAGGGAGGTGACCACCGAGATGAGCATGCGGGGTCACAAGGTTCGGCATTGGGGCGCCGGCCCGAAGGCGAGAGATCGCCTGAGTTATCACAGTCATTACAAGAGCTTATCGCTGCTGAGGTAGCAAAAGCGGTCAAAATCTTTTTACCTACTTTACAGAGGCCTCAAATGGACGCGAAAAATAGAGATGATCGAAACCGACCTCCTATCATTCTTGTTGTTGGAGAGGGTCAGAGAGAGCCGGTTATTATACATGCTGAACCTGGAGGGTCGGGGGAACCAAAAGGTTGCAGTTATGGGACGTTCCGGAAATGTAAACTGAATGATTTCTTCGGTACTGATGATCCTATTGTTGCACGAAACTGGCTGACATACATCGAGAAAGTTTTTCATACGAGCAAGTGTGTGGAAAAAGATAAAGTCGAGTATGCTACAAATTGTCTACACAAAGATGCCCAGTTCTGGTGGGAGAACATAATCTTGATATAGAGAAAGGGTTGGAGTCTGAACCGATATGGGAGGAGTTCCAAACGAAGTTTATGAAAGAATATAGCTCAAATACTGCAATGAAAAGTTTGGAGGATGATTTTCTGAGATTACAGCAAGGGACACGGTCGGTACAGGAATATACGACGAAGTTTAACGAGAAAGCATGATTTGCCGCACATCAGGTAGATACTGAAGAGAGAAAGATTGATAGGTATCTGTGGGGATTGAAGACTCAGATACGAGAGTTCTTACAGAGTTCAAGTTTTAATACTTACCAGCAGATTGTCGAGGAAGCCATATCTTGAGAAAAAGAACTGCGGAGGCAAGAGGATGAGAGAAAGGAAGACAAAGAAAGCGGAGGCCAGAAAAGGAAATGGAAAGGAAAATCGGGAGGTAGTTCCCAAAAAACAGCCTGTCCCGAATTATCAGTCTCGAGGTGATTCGAGGAAGATGGAGAGTAAAAGGTACGAAAGATGTCGTCGGAAACACGCTGGAGATTGTGATACGAATACCCCGTCCCTCATATGTTATCAGTGCAGAAAGACAGGGCACATGGCTCGAGATTGTTTAGAGAAAAGTCGCATATGTTTCAATTACGGAGAAAGCCGTCATATCCGCCCGGATTGCCCAAAGCCGAGAATTGATTCACGCCGCGAGACTCCGAGGGCAGGACGAGGTGATAGTCGAGTTGATAGATGAGATAGAGGCGGTGGGAATGTTAGAACTCGATCCTTTCGGATGACCGTGGAGGAGGCTAGAGAGCGACTGGATGTGATTACAGGTATCTTTAGCCTAAATTCTCTTCGAGCTCGTATGGTATTTGATTATGGTGCCTCGGTTTCTTTTATATCTGTACCTTTTGCATCTCGAATTCATGTTCCGATATCTGAGATGAGTGAGAGTTTGATAGTTGATATTGCTGAAGGGAGGGATGTTATAGTAAATAGCCATTATGCTAATTGTCGGCTAGAAAATCAATGGGATTTCATTCCTTATTGATTTAAGGCGATGACTACTCGTGCGTTCGATGTGATACTTGGAATGGACTGGTTAGACGATAATAGAGCAAATATGGATTGTCACGGAAAGACTATTTACATGAGAACTCCGAGCAGGTCCCAAACGTTAATACGAGGCGAGCGTCGTTTTCAACATATATCTGTAGTATCTTTCGCGAGAGCGCGAAAGTATACCGAAAAAGGTGCCCTATTATTTCTGGCACATGTTACTCCTATTGAATCCGAACATCCTACAGTGAAAGATGTTGAGGTAGTAAGAGATTTTGCTGATGTTTTTCCTGACGATCTTCCTAGTTTACTGCCAAATCGTCAAATAGAGTTTGTTATTGATTTAGTTCGGGGAGCGAAACCGATAGTTCGAGCACCATATCGGTTGGCGCCGTCAGAGATGGAGGAACTAAAGAAACAACTGCAAGAGCTTTTAGATCGCGGTTTTATTCGGCCGAGTTCGTCTCCGTGGGGTGCTCTAATATTGTTTGTTCGAAAGAAGGATGGTTCTATGCGCATATGTATAGACTATCGCGAGTTAAACAATATTACTGTGAAGAATCGTTATCCTTTACCGAGAATCAATGATTTATTCGATCAATTAGAAGGAGCGGTATATTTTTCGAAGATTGACTTGAGGTCGGCATACCATCAGTTAAGAGTAAGAGAATCTGACGTCCCGAAAACAGCATTTCTCACCCGATACGGACATTATGAGTTTTTAGTAATTCCGTTCGGTTTGACGGATGCCCCGACGGCCTTTATGGATCTGATGAATCGAGCTTGTCATCCATTTTTAGACAAGTTTGTAATCGTGTTTATTGACGATATTCTGATTTATTCCAAGAGCTGGGATGAGCACAAACAACATTTACGATTGATTCTAGATCTTCTTCGCAAAGAAAAGTTGTACGAAAAATTTTCAAAGTGCGAGTTTTGGTTGCAAGAGATTCAATTTCTTGGTCATGTGATAAAACAAGAAGGCGTTAAAGCAGATCCTGCCAAAATAGATGCAGTGATGAGTTGGGCACCACCCAAGAGTCCGACTGAGGTTCGGAGCTTCTTGGGATTAGCCGGTTACTATAGACGGTTTGTTGAGAAATTTTCGAGCATTGCATTGCCATTAACCACATTAACCAGAAAGACAGAGAAGTTCATCTGGACTGAAGTACAACAAGAAACCTTTGAGAGACTGAGACGTGCATTATGTGAAGCCCCGATGTTGACATTGCCTCAAGGTGGAGAAGACTTTGTCAGTTTTACCGATGCTTCACAAATTGGTCTTGGATGTGTACTAATGCAGAGGGGGCGAGTGATTGCATACGCATCTCGACAACAGAAGTCTCATGAGCAAGCGTATCCTGTGCATGATTTAGAGTTAGCCGCCATTGTTTTTGCATTGAAGATTTGGCGACATTATCTCTATGGTGTGAAGTTCCAGGTGTACTCAGATCATAAGAGTCTAATGTATCTGTTGAACCAAAAAGAGTTGAATATGAGACAACAGAGATGGATGAATCTTTTGAAAGATTATGATTGTGAAATACTTTACCACCCTGGTAAAGCAAATGTAGTGGGAGACGTGCTAAGTCGAAAAGAGCCATCCATTATAGTCGTTTCAGCTCGAATGGGAGTGGTTAGTAAATTACCAGAAATGATTCAATGTGCCTACAAAGAAGCCAATGACATGAAGAGTGAGAGAATGGTTGGCTATGTAGATAAATTAGTTGAAAATGCACAAGGAGTGAAGACTTTTCAGGGACGAGTATGGGTCCTAAGTTACGGAGAAACGAGACAGCTATTACTTGAAGATGCTCATTGTACTTGGTATTCCATCCATCCAGGTAGTACAAAAATGTATAGAAGTCTAAATCCATTTTATTGGTGGTCGGGGATGAAACGTGATGTTGGGAGATATGTGGAGAAGTGTCTGACTTGTTTACAAGTCAAGGAAAATCATCAGAGACCATACAGGTTAGTGCAGCCACTGCCAGTACCAATGAAAAAGTGGGATGAGATCTCTATGGATTTTATCACTATATTACCTCGAACTCTGCAAGGGTTCGATTCTATTTGGATGATTGTTGATAGGTTGACCAAATCAGCCCAGTTCATTCCCATACGAGAACAGTATCAAGCGTCCAAACTAGCAGAGATCTATGTTAGAGAAGTGACGAGACGACACGGAGTACCTACCTCGATAGTCTCCGATCATAATAGTCATTTTAGTTCACATTTTTAGCAAAGTTTTCAAAAACACTTAGGAACCAAAGACTTAATGAGTACCGCTTATCATCCGTAGACTGATGGTCAAACCGAGAGAACTATACAAACATTAGAGGATATGCTTAGAGCTTCAGTGATTGATTTTGGAGGTAGCTGGGACGATCATCTACCTTTGGCTGAAGTTACGTATAACAATTCATATCATTCCAACATTCAGATGGCACCCTTTGAGGCGTTATATGGATCAATGTGTAGAACACCGTCATGTTGGTTAGAAACGTGAAAAAAGCCACTAGTGGGTCCCAAGATTATAACTGAGACTGGGGCAAAGATTAAAAGTATTCGTGAAGATATGAGAGTTGCTCAGCAGCATCAAAAGTAATACGTGGATAAACGAAGGAAACCATTGGATTTTCAAGTTGGAGACATGGTAATGTTGAAAGTGTCTCCCTAGAAGGGAATTATTCATTTTGGTAAGCGTGGCAAGCTAAGTACACGATTTATCAGACCTTTTCCTGTAATTCAACGAGTGCGAGCTGTAGCTTATAGACTTGAGCTTCGTGATGAGTTACAAGGAATTCATAATGTGTTTCATATATCACATCTTCGTAAGACCTTATATGATGAGTCTGCACGAGTTTCTTTGACCGAGGTTCAATTAGATAAGAAGCTAAAATATCAAGAACAACTGGAGAAAATTTTAGACAGAAAGATTAAGAAGTTGTGGAACAAGGAGATTGGGATTGTGAAGGTGCAATGGAGACATCATTGAGGCACAGATGTAACATGGGAACCTGAAGGAGAGATGCGGTCAAAATACCCTCTTTTGTTTCATGAGATTTCAAGGACGGAATATTTTGAACGGGGAGATAACTTGTAACACCGTAATACTTTCGGTAAGTAAAAATTGGCTTAATCTTAGTATAAGTGTGATGTACTAAGTTGTTATATGAGTTAGGATGATTAGAAACTCATTTAGGAGAAGTTTAAACCTTAAAAGTGTCAAAAATGGAGTACAGGGGTCGTGTAAAAGGTTATTAGAAATTTTCGGCTTCTGCAGGACAAACCGGGGGATTGTTCGAAAACCCGGGGTATGTTCGAAAATCCGGACCGGTTTTTCTACAGTGGGTTAAATTAATTTTCTTCCTCATTTATCCCATTTACTAACCAAAAACACCCAAATGCAATTTTCAGAGCTAGGAGTGCTAAAATTGGTCATTTTAATCAAGGGTTTTGCATAGGAAAAGATTGGGGAAGTCGGATTTAACACCCGAAACATGTTCTTGAGTTCTTGATTCCCGAGGTTAGTGATTTTGGGTTTTTGGGTTCTAAACCCTAGATGTATAGATTTAAAAGTATACTTTGATTTAGCTCATGTGCTGTTCGTAGGTTGTTTATATATGTTATATTGAGTATTTGTTGCGATTATTGTGCAGTTTTAACGGTTGAATTAGTAAAACCCAAAATTGAGGGTTTTGGTTTGATAGCACATGTTGTTCACAGGTTGTAATTTTTATTGTTTACTGATTTCTTGATGTTTTGAGTTGGATGTTATTGAGATGTCCAAGGATGTTTGACATATGATATGTGATGTCATGTTTCAACTGATACTCATAGGAGGGAAGGAGATACACGAGGCCCGGGTGGACCACGAGCTGAAAAGATATCATGTGAGTGGTTCTAATTCATTATATATAATTATACTATGATGTAATAGAATTAATTGTACCTTTAATTGGTTGAGATAACCAATATCTATGAGTTATACAAAGAGGAGAACTCTTTGTTATACGCGAATACTCGGTATGAACGAGCATACTAAATGACCGAGATAGTCAAAGAGATTGAGATCAATGTTTGTGTTTTGGTGGTTGTTGAGAAATGTTGGAATACTTTCTAATGTTTAATCAACTCATAAAAATTGTTATGTGGTATGTTTTTTAGTGACAGGGGCAAGAAGGTTGCAGAGGGATAATGGACTTGATATGGGACTTGGTTGTTAGAGTTTTTGGTGAACTATGAAACAATCTTTTGAATCCTTTGTATAGTTTTGTAAAAATGGTCTTTTGTAACCCAGTGTTTGGGACGTGTTTGTTTAATGTACTTGTTCTTTTGATAACTACTTGTACTTCCGTTGCTTAACTTTGATTACACCATAAACCATTGTGGTCATTTGAGTATTTATTTGGTGTAATTCGGAGATATGAAACTAGGTGTTACACCGAAATCCAAGAGTGGATTTTGGTACTATATATTTCGGATATATAAAGACATTTAACACAACCAAAGATCAAGTACGTTAATTGATTTTCAAGGTAATACAAAATATGATTCGGAACATACATTTACCAAATGAACTATTGTTTTCAACAACTAAGACTTTCACTACATTCCGTAAACTGAATAAACATACACATAAACAAATCACCAAGATAACTGTTCAAGTATTATCAAAACAAACATTTAAATTACCACACAAAGTACGGGTTGGTCAACGACCTGTTTTGACATTAACAATTCCCCCTTTGGTGACCAACGGAGGGGTTTGACTTTCTTCACTTTACTGTTTCTCCAAGATAGCTTGCCTCCATGCATAGGACCAAAAGTGACTTACACCGATCATCCACTACATTTGTTTAGTCATTTCCTCTTTCGCTTTAGGATCGGATTTCTTGGACTTTTTGATACCATCAATGAAGTTTCGTAGAAATACATTGGAAGCTCTTCTGATTTGGGAAGCACGAAAGAATAATTCGGTTGATTTTTCTTGGGATCGGTAGACTATGCCAAGGATTGGATCTTTTGTTGCACCAAGAGTCCATTCAGATCTTCCATTAGGCATAGATAAGTCTAGTGTTTCGACAAATTCCTCGTGAATTTCGGTACGGAAAAGCTTGTTAAGTTCACCATCATAAAATAAGAATTCAAGCAAGAGTTGTTCCAAGAATTTCTTTGCAGTCAAATACGCCTCTTTGGTTTCTTTCTTCTCCTCAATCTTTGGAGGTAGCTTCATTACAATCGAGTAGAAGTCCGTTGGATTCATCTTTCTGAAGTCCGCTTCAGTAAAGGTTGTTTCAAATTTGTCCCAGACTATTTGATACTAATAAAAGTTAAATTTCTCAAATTTTCTCCATTTCAGACCGGAGATGGAAGTAATGGGCTCGGTTGACCAAACACTTGAGGAAGGTTGGGTGTGTCTGACAATAAATCTTTGAACTTTCCTTCTCAATTCTACATTCATATGAAAGATAGGAAGACCGAAGAATGTGTAGGCAAACTTTTCGCCATTCAGGGACAGAGGGACATCCCAGCAATGAACAATTGATTCTAGAGTATTGTAGGTTTTAACAGGACGATAATAGATAATCAGAATCAATCAAGGGTCGAAGAGCAAAATAGATATTCAAAAATGGGCGATTTAGGTCTTCTTCTTTTGCTGCGGCTTCTGCCTTGAGTTGATTATCCAATTCCTTAGCAAATGTTTCTAGCAGTTCATCATAGTATGCATTTTTCATGGCTTTGACCTCAGGGGGATCAGAATCCTTGATTGGTGAGTACTTGGAATCGCTTGTGTTAATTTTTGGTGAACCAATAGGTGTGATATTCTATTTCGATGGGGAGTTCTGTGATGGATTAGGTGTCTAAGGCATGATTTATAATTGTATTTATCTTATTAATTGAAGCATAAGTCCATTTGGGTTGCCCTCATAGCTGGAGGTTAGGATAGAGTTCAATAGAGTAAAAGGTTGATTTATTAATTGTTTAATAAATCAATAGAATTAATTAAATGGTTTATTAATATATTTAAGTGTTGATATATGAATTAGAAACTATAATAATTAATTAAGTTTTAATCTAGAATTAATTCGATTTAATTCAGCAATTAAATTAATTAATTAAAAGTGCAGGGACTGGTTTGTATTTATTCAATAGTTGAATAATATACTGGCCAGTGGACAGGGGCCAAAAGTGGCACCACCATGGAGGGATTGTCCATGGTTAGCGAAACCCTATTAGGGTTTAGAAAAGGCTTGGTCCATTTAGTCACCAGGCTTGCCCATTTGGAGGCTCCTTAGGGTTTCAGCTATAACCCTTAGAGGCTATAAAAGGAGGCACCTGGCCACCCTAAAACCTGCGCCATTTTCACTGTGATTACTCTGCTAGACTGTCTTCTCCATTGCTTTGGGTGTGACTTGCATTTGAGGCATGATTGTTTTGCTGCTAGCTCAAGGATCATAAGATCAAAAGGTTGGTTTTCTCAGTTTTGATCTTTAGAAATTTATTGTTGCCTTTAGGTTTTAGTTCTAATCTTCATAGAAGAAAACATAGATCATCTTAGGGTTGCATGTAAACCATAAGTTAATTTTGTTCATTGATTGCATTCAAATCCCTTCAGTGGTATCAGAGCTAGCTTGTTTTCTTGTGATTTGATTTGAACAATTTTGTGCCTAAGGGTTTTTTTTTGGGAAATTAAAACCCTTGGGAGATGGCTTTGTCGATTTCAAGGCTAGGGTTTCCTAACCCTAGCCGCCAACCCCATATGGTCCCCCCTTGGTTGCTTGATTTGCTTGCCATAAAAGTATGTTGTTATTTTTGGTAATTGGATTAATTAAATAACTTGAACCCTTTTGTTTGGCTTGATAATTTCGATCACCATAGGGACCAAGATAGAAAATTAATTTGATTAATTTGGTAATATCTATGTTAGATTTAATTAGTTTAATTAATTGTTAATTAAAAGATAAATTAAATCAGCTTAAGGGATTAATTTAAAATTTTCAAAAAAATAGAATAAATTAGCGAAAATTCTGAATAAATTAATTCTAAAATATTTTAATAAGATTAAAATATATCTTATATATTTATGATTAAAAGTTAATACTTATATATAATATAAAAAGGTTAGTCTTACCGTTAGTAGGCCTCATTCACAAAACTGTCATATAAAGAGGGTATAAGGCGACTGACTATAAAATGGCAGTCTAATGAGTATCCACTCTTACCCACCGCTCTCCTGGTCAGCCGAGTGTCGTTAGCCGAACGGGTTTGATAGAACCGCTAACCCTCTTAAAAGTATAATGCTATAATTGAAAGTACTAGAACTTTGAACAAAATCCCAATCTAGTTACTTTAGGTCAAAAATGTGAATGAGTTGCTAATCCATGGAATTTCACATTGCACTTTGTGGAACGTTGGTGGAGCGTGTGTGGTTTACTGGCACGCCAACTGGGGTCCGCAAAGAGTCGCAATGGGTTTCTCGATTTTGTCATTATTAACGGAGCGTGTGTGGTTAACCGGCACGTTAATTAGAGATGACAACTGACTTCGAGAGTACCGAGCGAATTTGCATGGTTATTCACACCCGGTTTGTGATCCTCGGCATCCCAGTCACAACCAGTGGGGCACATCCGAGACTAAACATGCCATTGAAAAGTTCAATGTGTCTTAACAGATCTAGGAATTTCATGAGATGAAATTGATAAGTGTATTATCTACCTTAATGACCATTAGGTTGTGATTACGGCATCCCTCTTCACACCATAGTTGGGGTATTTTGGGTCCTAGCCTTAATAAATAATAAATTGGGTAATTATTTAAAAGGATAAATTAAACTAATAAAATTCTGTTTATTGTAGATGTCTGGAACAAGTGTCTATTCTCCTCCTTATCCTCCTTCACCCATTTCTGAGAGCTTCAGAATGCACCTGCTACATATGGTAAGGCTGACTGGCCTGAACTATATGGTATGGCTTCATAAATAGAGAATAGTTCTCTGTTTTGCTGGCAAGCCATATCTGACTGAGTGTCCGCTCCCCAAAGCATGACATCACACAGTAGTTTGTGATGAGCATTCCTCCTTGATTGTTAAGTCAAGGAAAGTTCGTTGCCTAATACTATTGATCATTGACCCCGAGCTCTGCAGGAATTTAGAATTCTTGGGGTCAGATAAGTTAACACAGCTAGTTATGGAAAGGTTCCATGAACTGGTTGAGAAAGGACGAGCTAAGATCTTCAAAGAGTTTGAAGTGTGTAGGAAGTAGCACCAGTTCACATGTTATCAAGACTGAGAGACACATAGGTGAACTGTATAAATTTGGTTCCCTTTTTGATCGGGAGTTAAAGCATTAGCTTGACTACTGATCCGTTCATCCTGATGTACAGGAAGGGAAACCAGATAAGACAATCGTAAACATGCATTCAATGTTGACTCTGTATGAGTTGTTCATAGAGAAGCATAGTTCCATTAATTCAGCTGCTTCGAGATTGAGTCCAGTAATAGGACACATCAAGAAATGATCCAGATCGTCTGGACCGATTCCTCGATGTTCAAACTAGGAATCCTCAGGGTGGGACACAGTCACAGAAAGATTGGAAAATGCTCCGAAGCCGAACAGTTTGGCAACTCAGAAATATCTTAAAAAACTCAGAAGCCCTGATCCTTAATTCCTCGATACAGGATGTGTTTCTCACATTTGCTCTATATGCATGGACTTTGTAGGATGTGGGATGTTATTGCATAGGAGCATATTCAGATTGGATCTGAAGCTCATGCAGTTTTAGAGTTTAGTTGGATATTGAAATCATGTTATTAGCTTATTAGATGCGTATGACATTGTTTATCATATATTACATTGTTCAAGGATTCTGTTTTAATAAAATTGTCAATTTCTTTTAAACACCCGTTGTTTGAAATTATCCTTGAAATGTTGTATGAATGTGTTGAATGCATGAATAGTAATAACTTGAATGTTGAATGCATCCAAAGTGTTTGGATTCAGGAATTCTGTCATTTATGATTGTTAATTTAAATGTAATAAGAATCAATTCAACCAAAGGTCCAGTTAGACAGGGCTTTGGAATCATTTGACTTAGAGTCTTATGATGAATTGAGGTGTTAATGTGTCAAGAAATGAATCAACCAAAGATCCAGTTAGACAGGACTTTGGAATCATCTGACTTAGAGTCAGATGATTATTAAGTTCTTTATAAAGCACATGTGACAAGAAATGAATCACCCAAAGATCCAAAGGACAGGATTTTGGAATCAGTTGACTTAGAGTCAACTGAAGATTGCAAGTCTTGAACAGAATTAACAAAGTCATAAGTTTACATAGAGATGTAAAAGGCATTGAGATTAGTAGCAACAGACACATCAGTTGATGTGTATTGCTCGAATCTTCAAATAAAACACAATTGTTTGTACTTCACAATATTTGTCATTCGGTATGACGAATATGGCTTCGCTTATCAGAATAAGCGATTGGATTGAAACCTTGAACAGTTCAAGGACTTTAAAGGAAGTACAAGATCCACAGAACCTGAGTGACAACACAAACTGAGAAAATGTTTCATAGTTTATTCTCTTCCAAGAACATTAAAACTTATAATGTGTCTTAGGGTAGATGATGGAGCATTGGTCGAAACAGTTCGATCCTCGATGTATGAGATACATTGCCAATTAGTTTCCAATAAATTGAATACTAAACCAGTCAGACCATATGCCGACCACATTCTAGACTAAGTAGGTTTTAGAGACACTGCCTGAAATGTGAAGCTGGGATTATCCCACTTGCACATAGAGAGTTGACAACGCCTAGTGATATCAAGTATTTTAGGCGTTGCTGAGCTCTATTCTTGATGAAATTATATCAGATATATCTTGGTATTCTCACTTTTCGTGCCATGACTTGTTTGGAAGAAAAGAATGAAAACAGGGACTAAAAGCGTGCAAAATGAAGAATTTTGGAAAGGAATGAAAAATCAAGGAAATACGTAAGCGCGCTGCAGGAATCAACAACGCGCGACGCGGGTCAAAGGCGGTGGAACACATTCAAATGCCGAAAAAACAGGAAAGGATTAGTACGCGCGCCGCGGGATCCTCATTTGCGTGGCGCAGCTGCGGGAAAATTGAAACTATAAATAGAGGCATTTCCAGCCGAAAACCCTAGCAAAGACCGGGTGTAAAATAGACCTTGAAGCTCTTTGACTCCAAGATTTCTTTTCAGCAACTTCTCAATTGGTATTTTATGTTTTAGAATTTAATTTCCTTTTAGTAGCAAGTAGCATTTGTAGCTAAAGTCTTTGGGACTGACAACCATTGACTTTGAGCACTTTAGTTTACCGTTTTGCATCATTGGTTACTGTATTGGATGTTTGGAATTCGGTTTTGGTTAATGAAAAGCATTTGGTTACAATTAATCTTAGTTTTTCGGTGTTTTTATGCTTGTGTTTGGTTTTGATTGTTGGGATTGTGTTTGGATGTTATTTTGACCTTGTTTGGGACTGTTTCCCTTGCTAAAATCAGTAGCCAAATAGCTTAGGCTTAGGTATTGAACTTTGGCCAGTAACTGTTCAGTTGGACTGTAGCTATTGGTTTATGTTATACCTTGTTTTGTTTGGATGTCTTGGATGCCTTTGCTTGCTTCTGATTCAGAGATGCACTTCTGATTTCAGAATGTGACTAGGTTTGTTTGAGTTGAGCTTAGCTTATGCTTGGCTTGGTTATAGATTTTGGGTATTAGTAGTTAGGAAATTAGGAACTAGATCCTCCGACTGTAGCGTGACACTACAAGTTGGTAATCTGTCATCTGATCTGACCACGAAGCTCCTGCGGATCGACCCTGACTACCACTGTGCTAGTGTGTGTGTGTTAGGTTTTTCTTTATTTTTGACCGCACGACGACCTAGGCATGTCAAAAGTCCGGGGTCTTGAATTGTTCGACCGAACCTCATGACTAGCCTGAGCTTGATCAGCAATGTCATTTCACTGGCTATCCCGCTGTACCAGTAAAAGAAGAGTTCATTTTGAAAGAACTCATGTTCTTAGGAAACAGTGGGAGTTGGGACAGTCCTCTCTGAGTTCAGGATTAGCCAAGTGAAAGACCCTTTAGTCATCACTAGGCTTAGAGCAGAAATCAGCTTTCTGTTTCAAAACTGACATAATCTTCTCTTGACCAGTAGTATTGATCACCATCATAAATAGTTATGATCGGGGTGGCATACCAATTTGTGGTAAAACACTATATTTGGTATGGATTTACAATCCGACTACTTGGAAGCATTGGTGAGCCCGGTTGCTGCCAATTAAGAGAACCTTAGGACGAGATACAGTCCATGTGGCATTTTGATTGATTTTACACCTGGTCTAAACCAGTGGGAGTAATTGAATCATCAAAAGAAAGCAGCATGGACAGAAATGTACCTTCAGAACATCTGGTTGAGTGAGACGATACCTAGAGTCAAGCAATTAATTCCTGGAGAAGCACTCTCAATAGAAGATGAAATCTGAAAGGATACTGCATGGCACATTGTAAGTCGTTAGTGGAGCGTGTGTGGATCACCGGCACACTAATGGGGACTCACAAAGAATGTGCCAGTATAAAGGTACATGGGCCCAGGATTTCCCCATGGGCATCTCGCAAGAAAGGATATTCAGATTCTCGAAATATGCCAATAGATTCGATTTTGAGAATGTGCTGAAACATTTCCATTAAGATGTCAGAAAAGGTTTGGATTCACAAAAATGTACCAAAAGTTCTGGATTTTGTGAATGGTCCATAACAGTGTCAAAGCCAGTGGGAGTATCGCTATTATCTGCCATCTCCAAATATGAGTTACATACTGTTTCTAGGAAACGTCTTTTTTTGACTACAAAGTGTAATGACTTGGTGTTAAGAGACGGATCGCTATGAAAGACTTAATAGAGATACGAGATACTCAAGTGGTTGTAAACGTCTATAAGATAGATCGAAACTCTGCCAACATTATCTTGATGATATTCAAGATTCATAGCACCAGGAAACGAGTTTCCTATCATTGCAAAGTGTGATGATCTGGCATGAGAGATGTAAAAACGGTGCAACATACTCACATGATCCATAAACATCCATCTGATAGATGTTGCGGTCAGTATAGACCTAGCCATCTTAAGCATGATCTTGATAAGAATCAAGATGCATGCAAAAAGTCTCCTAAAGGAAATAGTTACTGAAAGTCGTGACACATGGATTATAAATAATCCTAGGATTCCAAAAGAGTCTGGAATAGGACTAGATCGAATCCCACGAGTTTCTTGGATCGATCAGAAGTGTCATGAACATGTTCTGATGACTTAATGTGTACAGCATAGTGAGTCAATTTCGGGATATGCCTGGCTAGGAATACTTAATGGATTCGTTTCATACGTAATAAATCATTGGAAAATAATTGAGGTGAATGTGAATAGTAATTTGAAAAAGGTTTCAAATAAGTAAAAGGACTTAATGGTTAAAGAGTTTCGTTGGTATTCCGATGGAGCGCATGTGGGTCACCGGCACATCGTAACACCTCGAAATTGTCTTAGGGTGCAGTCATGTGGACTAAAGATCCCGAGAACCATGGAAAGTCACAGTTCATAGAATGGAGTTGTTAGTGAGAATGACAGAAGACCAGAATTGAAATATCATCGGAAAGATGTCCGATTGGATAAAGTGTATAAATGTATGACATTTGGATACACAGAAAGAGTGAAAGGTCATGTAGACATAAATACATAACATGAATTAAAAGTTCAAAAAGAATCTAGAAACCGATAATAGTTTTATGAAGAATCCGACTTGGTGATTGCCTCGTGGAGACTAGGTAATAAGCAAGAGTAGCTACCAGTCAGATTCTAAGTTTCGTTTTTGCATGTTTCACTTCCCGAATAATTTGATTATTCAAAGGTCCACAGTCGCTCATGCTTTTCGGGAGTAAGTATGAATGAAGACTATCGTGAATTGGTTTGTAGATTGTCTAAGGAGTTAGACATTGCAGTAAGACTGCTACAACGTTCACGAGTACTTAGAAATAGAGATTTGAGTATTGGATAATATCCTATGATCTTAAAGCAGAGACATATGAGTTGAAATTTGCGAGTGGGTTGTGCATTGATAATGTGTAAACGCATCGGAAACTCGATGTTATAAAATGCATTGTTGTGTACGATTTTGACAACTAAAAGACACAAGCATATGAGTCGAAGCTTATTCGTTCCTTGACCCTGATAGGGAAACAGATATCTGTAGGCCTCTCGATGATTTTGAAGTTGACTAAAGTGCTGGCCAGCGGGGACTAAATTGATGTGTTCAATTAGAAGTCTTAAAGTCACAAGCAGAATCGGAGATCGGGAAACAGAGTATTGGACAGAGATTGGTCTCAATCCATGTCTCGTGTCTGAAAATATCTTGTTGGACAGAGGATCATATGATCACTTATCTTTAGACAGAACTGACTAGGTCAGAGTTCAGGACAGTTTTTGGGAAACTGATATTAATCAGAAGGTAAATAGACAATTAAAGTCATAGACTTATCCAAGTGGAAGACTGTTGGATTAGGTGTCTAAGCCATGATTTATAATTGTATTTATCTTATTAATTGAAGCATAAGTCCATTTGGGTTGCCCTCATAGCTGGAGGTTAGGATAGAGTTCAGTAGAGTAAAAGGTTGATTTATTAATTGTTTAATAAATCAATAGAATTAATTAAATGGTTTATTAATATATTTAATTGTTGATATATTAATTAGAAACTATAATAATTAATTAAGTTTTAATATAGAATTAATTGAATTTAATTCAGCGATTAAATTAATTAATTAAAAGTGAAGGGACTGGTTTGTATTTATTGTTGAGACAAAAGAGTTGGATCAAGATTCAAATAATGCGGAATAATAAAGATAAACAAGATCAAGAACAAAACAATGTGAAGAACTGATGTCGAATGATTTATATGCAACTCAAGAACAATTTGATGTGAACTATTCTGTGTGAGTGCTGTAGAAAAGATTACAAAAGTTAACCCTAATCAGGGTTCATGCATGCTATATATACAAATAACTAAGTATGGAAGGACAGACCCATTCCATAACCGATAGCTAAACTAAAGGCACTAAATCTGCCTATAAATCCGATCAGCATCTTTGGCTCAATCTTCATTAATGACTCAACAATCTCCACCTTTGAGTCAAAATGCGAACAGATCCTATTCTTCAGTTTCTGGCTTTACATCCTTCCGAACTTTCTCGAATATTTTCGGAATCAAGAGCAGGATCCTTTTCCGAAAGGAGATGTACCAGGTCAGCATATCCTTGAAGCATCTCTTGTCATTTTCGGTATTCAGTTTTATGTTGTTGACAAGCTCTAGAATTTTCTTCAATGCAGGAGTTCGGTAAAGATGTTTGTCTCGCAGATAAAAAATCTTTTTCACCGAATTCTTTCCCTCCTTGGATGGATATGCCACGTTCCAGTCACCCTTTTTGATCTTTCCGAGTCGTCGTTTCTTTAGATCTAAAGGGGGTTTTTCAGCTGAGCATTTCGGAATGGTGTTTAAAACTGAAGCCACTTCAACATCAAGATTTGATACCTCCAAAATGTATCCCATGAGTAACTTCTTGATGTGCTCATGAAGAATTGCATGGTCTTCCCTCCTTTTGAGGATGTTGAACAGAGAAACCCAGTCGATTGGGTTCATGAAGGGAAGATCAGCCAAGGTGAATTCATCTTTCTCATCATCTGAACCTCTACGAGCAAAAAAGATGGGATTTCGGAATGGGGAAGTCACATGAGGCATCCTTGGAGTGAGCTTTATAATCTTTTTCAAGCTCCAAGACATGAACTGTGGTTTGGAGTGCTCCAAGTAAAAGTTGAACAGCTTATCATTAACGACCGCCCGAGGTTCTTTGTTTGATATCAGTTCATCAAAACAACGGATAAGAAATACTCTTGAAGTCATTGGAAAGTCCATCTGAGAATCGACATAGTTTTCGACATCGTAAGAGCAGACTGGCTACAACCAATTCTCTGAGGGTTGAATGATGGCTTCCTTCTTCATGGTTTCGTAGTCCCAGTCATGAAACAGAGTCCTACAAGCTTCCAGTTCGATTTCCTTTTGTCTTTTGGCTGCTTCTTCGGCATTAAGCAGTTTGGTGATCCGATGAATTTCATCTAGTTCTTTTTCCCTTTCTGCCTTGGCCAGTTGGGCAGCCTCCGACATGTCAAGATCTTTGTCTACATCATCCTCACCGATCTTCTTGGTCTTTCGTTTCGAAGGACCAGCGGATGTATCACCAACGTTCATTCTCTCAAACAAATCAGCCTTTGGTTTTTGAGAGTCATCAGCAGACCCTTGAGTCCCTGGTTTCTTCACGTTAGTGATAGTAGTGAACTTTGGTTTCTGAACCGGGCTTTCAGTAGTCTTCTTCTTTCCTTCTCCCTTGTCGTCTTCAGAGACATCAGCAGTATCGTCTCTATTTTCCTTTTCTTTATCATTGGGATTTTCAGGACCATCATCTCCATCATTGTTATCGGATTCATCCTTATCGGATTTATCCTCTTTGTCTTCATCTCCCCCTTGTTTCGGAACGGCTACGTCTTCCGAAACACCTTGAATTTTGCTTAATAAGAGGAAGACCGGATGGAGCTTATTTGTAATATGACCACGAAGGTAAGGAGTCAGAACAAGATCTTCATCTTCGACCATTCGTCGAATATATGTGTCAATCATGGTGACACAGTTGCGAACTGCATGGGATTTGGAGACAGCAGAAGATAAGACCGCGTTGGTGTTCTGCAGTTTGGCTTTGAGAAGTTGAATTTACGTAGTTTTAGATGCCACGAGATCTATCAGCTCGTTTTCCGATGCCAGATCATCACGCAATTTATCAATCTTAGACTGTAGGGTTGATGATAGATCGAAATTTTCCTTCTGGAGTTCGAAACAAAGAGTTGCAGTTGCTTCCTTTTCAGCTTTTAGGGTCTCCGCAAACCCATGAATGACCTTTTGCATTTTCTCAGTCCAGGAGTCAGTAGATTCAATGAATGCCTTCATGAAATCCAGAATTTGGGTTTCTAGTTTGACAACCTTCTAGGCATTCTCCTCCATGCTGTTATTGGCCTTCTCCATGTTGGAGGAGAAATCTTCCACAAGTTTGACATTGGCGGAAATTAATGTCTCAACTTGCGAAATGGTGAGTGTCTAACTGGGATTGCCAGTCGGAAGTAGAAGGTCCTTGCTGTGTTTCAAGAAGTTTGTCCAATTTCGTAGACAATTATTGAAATTGCTCCTCAGACATAGGAGCGGAGGGTGCGGAATCATGAAAATTTACATTGAATGGATCAAAACCTCTTCATCTTCCTGTTCGGAAGTTGGCTCTGGAAATTTTGGAGATTTGGGTGGGGATCTTTCAGGTGTTGGGGATTTTCTTGGAGGGGATTTTTGTTTTGGAGAGTTTAGTAGTGTTTGTTTGTGAGGTGGAGATTTATGTGGTGGAGTTTGATGTTTTGGAGAGACAGTAGGTGTGCGTTTGAGAGTGTGTTCGGGTGTAGGTGTTGGAGGTCTTTGATTGGTATTTTCATTGTCATCTAGATCGTCATCGAGTGGATTGGTGACAATATGGTCATCGGAGTGTTCATCCTACGAGTGAGGTCGCATGACCATCTTCCGAAGTCTTCGAGATCGCTTGGGTTGCTTTTCAGTATCGGAAGTAGCAGCCCTGCCCATCCTCTTGGTTATCTTCATGGGGTTTTAAAGCTTTTCAAAGGCTTTTTGAAGTGTTTCATCCAGGTTCCGAACAGCAAAAGTTGTCGTTTTGCAGTAATCGACAATGCAAGGAATATCTTTCGGAACACGATCCAGCATTGCCATCGGAATAGCCCAATAAAATTGAAATCCTCTGCCTTGCTGGTGGCGAAGGTTGCTGTTGGCATTGTTGGAATAACCGCCATCACTGAATCTTTCATGACGTGAATGTCATGCTTCTCAATTGTTCGTTGAACAACGAGGGACTAAAAACGAGAACAAGAAATTTCTTGATGTCGAAGTTTGTAGTTCACACTTTCGACAAATTGACTCCAAAGAACTGACCCGTAGTCTAGATTAACAGCATTGTATAGACCATAAAAAAGAGAGTAAAAGAGCTTACTCGCACTGTCAGTTCCAGTAGTACGTTCTGAGAAACTTTTGAAGAGAATGGTAAAGAGAGCATTCCATTGTGGCGGTAAACCCTTCTTTGAGAACTTAGACAACCGGGTGATATCGCATTTGTAACCCATTTGATGAAATAGACGTTGAAGGGCTACGGGTTGAAGAGTTTCTGGGTCAACAAGATCTTTGGTTTCAGTAAACCTTAGAAGTTTACTGAATCTTGATTTGGAAATTTTTGTTTTGACCGAACCCACTTCATAAGAAACATACTCCTCCGCTTTGTTGTAAAAGGCGGTGGAGTAGGCGGCGGAGAGTAGAGAGATTGGTACCGTCGCAGATGCAGTCAAGGCGGTTGCGATTGGGGAGAACTTCAAACATTCGATCATCGGGCGAATGGGTTCACTGTAGTGAGATGAGTTGAGATCGACGATCAATGTTTGATTGGCTTTGATCTTCAACATCAGTGTTGAATAAGTGTTCTCATTTGCAGAAGATGAACCGGCCATGAGAAAGTTCTTGAGATTTCTTGAAAAGAGGAGAGCGTTTGAGGGTTTGAAGTTCTTGCGAGAGAGATAAAATGCGGAGAAGAGAAAAAGTAAACCTGGAAACCCTTTAAATATTTTTTGGAAATCATTCGAAAAGAGGAAATCCCGCTTTAGGCGTTTCCGTTTCCCCAGAATTGCGCTTTATCATCATGAGTATCCCCCAAGAGTCGCATTGCAGGCGCGTGAAAAGCGATAAAGTAGCTGTCGTTGAGATGACGTTGTAACTGCCACGTCTTGATGACCTCATCTAAAATTTCAAAAATGTGATGATTAGATGATGCCAGGTCAAACAAACTGAATCCTTATCATAAAATCAACCAGAGTTAGAAAAATCAAGAATGATTTTCGTGCAAGAGTGTGCAAAAGATAAAGAAGAAAATCAAATTTTATCTGGTGATGTGTGATGTCGGAACGACATAAAGCTAATTGATCCCGGGCAATGATCTCTTCCTTCGGAATCAAGAGAGATTCAGAAGTGATTTTGTGGTTTCCCGTTGAATTATGATCAATGGATTTATAAGAATCATTGAAAGGTATCTTTTCAGTTTTTAGCTTTATGTGGTAGGCTTAACTTTCTTTCAAATTCCGAAACGTGAGAAATGTCTGAAATCGGAAGAAAGGACTTGTCTAACCAGTGTAGTCGAGAGAACAAGTAGGGTAACGAGGAATGTATCTGACTTAGGAAATGTATTGAAATCTCACAAAAAAATGAAAAACTGGATCTCTTTGGTTAGAATTACTTAGATGAAGTAGATTTCATAAAGATCACGCAAAAATAAAAGAATGAGATTTCTTTTGAAGTTATCGTCAATTCCTTAGAGTAATTGGATATTTGGGTTTCAATCGGAATTATCGTGGAGATAATTCCGAAATCATGAACACAGATTTGATGTAACCATCAGTTTTCAGTGGTAATGCTGAGAACCTTCATAAGGGTTACAGTTATATGAAGGTGGATTGAGTATGGAGAAATTATAGAGGGGTCAAGAGAGGTTGTTTGAGTCTCACAGCTTCTCATGGTAAAAATGAGTTGCGATCTTTGACTAGAATTTCCGAAATCATATATTGAAATTGGTTTTTACTTCAATAATCATAGATATTCGTTAGATAATTGAAAAGGTGGAAAGAGAAAAGAAATTTAATAGAAAAATTAAGGTTACTGAGAAATGCTGCTGACGAATGGTGCCATCATGAGAACTCATTAAATGCTCAGGCGAAAAGAGTGGGAAACGTCCAATCAAATGCTAATCAGCCGTCTCTGCTTTGATGATGCGTAATTATTGCTGCAGACTGCATCATTACTCCAAAAAGTAATTTAATATCCACTATTGGGAAGCCTAACCGGTGTATTGTTTGCCTATAAAAGGGAAATGTCGTTAGAAGAAACAAAACACACTCAGGAGATATTACCTTCAGACGATTCATCAGATGGCTCAACGTCCCTACAACCGTGGTGACAAGGTCGAGGTGAAGATGCGAGATGGTGAATACGCCGGTGGTACGTATGGTGGGGTTATCATGGCGACTTGGAACCACTAGTACGAGGTCAAGATGACCACCCTCAAGGATAGTGATGGTAGTGGTCCACTTACTATCCAGACCAGCTATCCCTACTTGCAGCCTGTCCCACCAAGAATCTTGGTGGAGTACAAACAATTTGACCTCATGGAGGTCTGGCACAAGCGGGGATGGTGGCCGGCGGTGATCATCCGCACAACTCCACATAACCAGTTCTTGGTTGGATTGGCTGACGAGAGTCGCCTCTTCGTGGACGAGTGTCAGACGAGAATCCATCAAGCCTTCCATCTTGGTGATCCTCCCATGTGGCACTACTATAAACTCTAGGAAGAATAGGTTTATGTTTTATCTTTTGATGTATCAGTCTTTCTTCCTATGAAATAAATAAAATGTGCCTTTCGTTTGTTTACCTTCAGACGATTCATCAGATGGCTCAACGTCCCTACAACCATGGTGACAAGGTTGAGGAGAAGATACGAGATGGTGAATACACCGGTGGTACGTATGGTGGGGTTATCATGGCGACTTGGAACCACTAGTACGAGGTCAAGATGACCACCCTCAAGGATAGTGATGGTAGTGGTCCACTTACTATCCAGACCAGCTATCCCTACTTGCAGCCTGTCCCACCAAGAATCTTGGTGGAGTACAAACAATTTGACCTCGTGGAGGTCTGGCACAAGTGGGGATGGTGGCCGGCGGTGATCATCCGCACAACTCCACATAACCAGTTCTTGGTTGGATTGGCTGACGAGAGTCGTCTCTTCGTGGACGAGTGTGAGACGAGAATCCATCAAGCCTTCCATCTTGGTGATCCTCCCATGTGGCACTACTATAAACTCTAGGAAGAATAGGTTTATGTTTTATCTTTTGATGTATCAGTCTTTCTTCCTATGAAATAAATAAAATGTGCATTTCGTTTGTTTACCTTCAGACGATTCATCAGATGGCTCAACGTCCCTACAACCGTGGTGACAAGGTTGAGGAGAAGATACGAGATGGTGAATACGCCCGTGGTACGTATGGTGGGGTTATCATGGCGACTTGGAACCACTAGTACGAGGTCAAGATGACCACCCTCAAGGATAGTGATGGTAGTGGTCCACTTACTATCCAGACCAGCTATCCCTACTTGCAGCCTGTCCCACCAAGAATCTTGGTGGAGTACAAACAATTTGACCTCGTGGAGGTCTGGCACAAGCGGGGATGGTGGCCGGCGGTGATCATCCGCACAACTCCACATAACCAGTTCTTGGTTGGATTGGCTGACGAGAGTCGCCTCTTCGTGGACGAGTGTGAGACGAGAATCCATCAAGCCTTCCATCTTGGTGATCCTCCCATGTGGCACTACTATAAACTCTAGGAAGAATAGGTTTATGTTTTATCTTTTGATGTATCAGTCTTTCTTCCTATGAAATAAATAAAATGTGCCTTTCGTTTGTTTACCTTCAGACGATTCATCAGATGGCTCAATGTCCCTACAACCGTGGTGACAAGGTTGAGGTGAAGATACGAGATGGTGAATACGCCGGTGGTACGTATGGTAGGGTTATCATGGCGACTTGGAACCACTAGTACGAGGTCAAGATGACCACCCTCAAGGATAGTGATGGTAGTGGTCCACTTACTATCCAGACCAGCTATCCCTACTTGCAGCCTGTCCCACCAAGAATCTTGGTGGAGTACAAACAATTTGACCTCGTGGAGGTCTGGCACAAGCGGGGATGGTGGCCGGCGGTGATCATCCGCACAACTCCACATAACCAGTTCTTGGTTGGATTGGCTGACGAGAGTCGCCTCTTCGTGGACGAGTGTGAGACGAGAATCCATCAAGCCTTCCATCTTGGTGATCCTCCCATGTGGCACTACTATAAACTCTAGGAAGAATAGGTTTATGTTTTATCTTTTGATGTATCAGTCTTTCTTCCTATGAAATAAATAAAATGTGCCTTTCGTTTGTTTACCTTCAGACGATTCATCAGATGGCTCAACGTCCCTACAACCGTGGTGACAAGGTTGAGGTGAAGATACGAGATGGTGAATACGCCGGTGGTACGTATGGTGGCGTTATCATGGCGACTTGGAACCACTAGTACGAGGTCAAGATGACCACCCTCAAGGATAGTGATGGTAGTGGTCCACTTACTATCCAGACCAGCTATCCCTACTTGCAGCTTGTCCCACCAAGAATCTTGGTAGAGTACAAACAATTTGACCTCGTGGAGGTCTGGCCCAAGCGGGGATGGTGGCCGGCGGTGATCATCCACACAACTCCACATAACCAGTTCTTGGTTGGATTGGCTGACGAGAGTCGCCTCTTCGTGGACGAGTGTGAGATGAGAATCCATCAAGCCTTCCATCTTGGTGATCCTCCCATGTGGCACTACTATAAACTCTAGGAAGAATAGGTTTATGTTTTATCTTTTGATGTATCAGTCTTTCTTCCTATGAAATAAATAAAATGTGCCTTTCGTTTGTTTATCATTTCCCCTTTGTTTTTGCAATATCTAAGTTAGAAAAAAAATAAAGTAAAATGAAGCAAACAAAGAGTAGAAAATATTTTTGATATTTTGATGAAAAAAAAATGTATTTTTGATGTTTTGTTGATAAGTGAAGTGAAAATTAAAACAAAACAAAAACTAAAATTGAAGTAAAATAAATTTAGAAGAAAATGAATATACAAAGGATACATGCGTTCCGAATCATGCTTGTATAAAGTCCGATTTCGAGGCATTCCGAATTTCGGAATCAGTCGGAAAATCAGTTGGATTTTGGAACGGATTCAGCTTCCATTATTCCAAGGCCTTGAAGAATTCTGTTAAATGCTATCTCAGGAAGTGCCTTAGTGAATATGTCTGCCAGTTGATCATTTGACCGAACAAAATGAATCTCGATGTTCCCATCTTCAACATGATCTTTGATAAAATGATATCTGAGTGTAATGTGTTTAGTCTTTGAGTGTTGCACTGGATTATGATAGATCCGAATCGTACTTTCGGAATCACAGTAAAGAGGAATGCGTTTCATACTGACTCCATAGTCCCTCAGTTGGTTTTGAATCCAAATAATCTAAGAGGTGCATGAAGCAGCAGCAATGTATTCAGCTTCAGCTGTTGAGAGTGACACACAAGTTTGTTTCCTTGATTTCCAGCTAACAAGTTTTCCATCAAGGAGTTGACATCCTCCTGAAGTGCTTTTGCGATCCAATCCACAACCACCCAGATGTGCATCGAAAAATGCTTGAACAAAGAACCCAGATCCTGACGGATACCATAAACCAAGTGAGGTTGTTCTTTTGAGATATCGGAATATATTCTTCACAGCATTGTGATGTGGCTCTGTGGAATTAGCCTGAAATCTAGCACAATAACATACAGCAAACATAATGTCAAGTCTACTTGAAGTAAGGTAGAGAAGTGAACCTATCATTTGACGGTAGAGAGTGATATCTGCTGAAGGTTTGTCTAGTGATGGAGTGAGTTTGGTTCTGAATGCCATCGGAACTTTGACTTTAGAATCTCCCTTCATTCTGAATTTCTCTAAGAGAGACTTGGTGTAGGCTTCTTGATTGATGAAAATGCCTTATGAGCTTTGTCTGATATTAAGACCGAGGAAGAAATTGATCTTACCCATGGAGCTCATTTCAAATTTTGTCTCCATCAGTTTTCGGAATTCAGCTGTTAAGCTTAGATGTGTAGATCCGAAAATGATGTCATTGACATAGATTTGAACAATCATCAGGTGGCTTCCTTCCTTTTTGCGAAAGAAGGTTGGGTCAACGGAGCCTTGTTTGAACTTGGATTGCTTGAGAAACCGAGTTAAAGTTTCATACCATGCTCTTGGAGCTTGCTTCAAACTGTAGACAACTTTATCTAATACATAGCAATGATCGGATGTTTGCTGTTCACGAAGCCAAGTGGTTGTTCAACATAGACCGTTTCCTCTAATTCTCCATTCAGAAATGCACATTTAACGTCCATTTGATAGACATCAAAACCCTTATGAGCTGCATAAGCAAGAAAAATCCGAACTCACTCCAGTCTAGCCACTGGTGCAAATGTTTCTTCATAATCAATTCGTTCTTCTTGACAGTAGCCTTTAACTACTAATCTTGCTTTGTTCCGAATGACATTCCCTTCTTTGTCTAATTTATTTCGGAATACCCACTTCATTCCGAGAACATAAGCCTTTTCGGGAGTCGGAACTAGTCTCCAGACATTGTTGCGTTCGAATTCATTTAGCTCATCTTGCATTGCTTGAACCCAGTCAGCATGATCAAGAGCGACTTTGACGGTTTTAGGTTCGATATTGGAGATAAACGAGTGAAACATGCAAAATGCCACCTTTGAAAACAATGTGGCTTGTTTTTCTTTGACTTGAGCTCGTGTAAGAACACCAGCAGATGGTTCTCCAAGAATTTGAGATTGTGGATGATCTTTCGTCCATTTTACCATTAGAGGATAATTTGGATCACATTCTGGATTGATCTCTAGAATAATTTCTTCAGCTTCCAATTGTGCTTCTGACTGTGCGTCAAAGTCATTGTTTTCCATCTCATTCTCCCCCTGGAAGTTTGCATGATTTCCAGTATCGACTAGATCAAAATTTCCTGCATCAATGGAAGGAGTGCTTGTCGCTGATACAGAAGATTAAGTTTCGTTTGGAATAAGTGCTGAGTTCTCCCCCTGGATAGGTGCTGAGTTTCGTTGTGAGCAACGCTTTCGATGGCAGACGGACCACAAAGATCAATGTGCAGAAGTTCCAAAGGTTCGATGATCTTTGTGTTGATGATTGTTGAGTGACTCTTACGGCTTTGTTTTCCTAGCTCACATGCATCACACAGACAGTCTTTGTCGTACTTGAGTAGCGGTAATCCTCGAACAAGATCACCAAGTACTAGTTTGTTGATATCACGAAAGTTCATGTGTGATAAACGTCTGTGCCATAGCTAGCTATCATCATTCG
Source organism: Cichorium intybus (assembly GCA_023525715.1). NCBI lineage: Eukaryota > Viridiplantae > Streptophyta > Magnoliopsida > Asterales > Asteraceae > Cichorium > Cichorium intybus. The sequence goes on along the minus strand of CM042014.1, from coordinate 65,961,905 downwards.
CAGCTCTTGTGAGTAAGCAGATAGCTGGTTTTCCTTGGATAGGTCTCATGTCCAAAGGAAACATCTCTCCTTTTCGTTTCGACTTTAGAACAATCTTTTTGGATTCCTTTTCAACCAGTTCGGAACCATCTTCATCAAATGATACTCTGAGACCAGTTCCTACGACAAGTTGCGAAACACTTATAAGGTTGTGTTGAAGTCCTTCAACATATGCCACTTTTCGGATGGAAATTTCGCCATTTGTAATCATGCCATAGCCTTTGATCTTCCCAGTTGCATTGTTTCCATAGCTTACTTTTCCTCCATTCATTAAAGATCGGTATTCTCGTAATTCTTCCTTCCTCCCTGTCATGTGACGCGAACAGCCGCTATCAATGTACCATTCTGGATCATACTGTTCGTCACGTAGTACCTACACAATTTAGAGAGATTTAGGAACCCAAACCAATGTGGGCCCATGTGAGAATTTGCAAGCAATAGGAAATATGCATGATTTTTCAACCCAAAATGACTTTTTCACTGATGGATGATTTTTCTTATTTTCGAATCGGAAAAGTTTTATTTTTGTGGGTTGCCACCATCGTTAGCAAAACGAGATTTCTTAGGAACAAATGTACTGGTAACTGTAGCTTTCGGACGTTGAAGGTTATGATTCGGGAGTCTAGCTGAATAAGGTGAGAAGTTTCGTTTAGAAGTGGCTGTTGGTTGAATCTTCTAGGTTTTGAGAATCGGTTTGGTTTCTGGTTCAGGGTAAATCTTGGCTTTCCCTTTTGAATCGCTTGAACTAGGGGTAGGAGTGGGACTCTTTGGTTTTAAAGTTGAGGTTTTGTGGACAGGAATCGCTTTTTGCTCTGTTTATGGAGTTTTAACAGATTTCGGAGTCGGAATTGGCTTGGTTTTCTGAGTTGGGTTTAAGTCATTTTTGTTTCTCCAGAATTGTTTTCTTTCTTTCAACTTCTTTTTGTGTCGCGCATTCATTTGTTTCCTCTTAGCAATCAGCACTTCAGGGGATTTATGAATACGAGATGTTGAGCAGTGATTAGAATCAGATTTGAAATGGTTTGAAGAATCCTTTGTATCCCAAGATTTATTTTGTGGAACAAAGTTTTTGCTATTCAACGATCCAGAGATGTAATTACCACGAGACTTCCAAGAGGTCATTTCGGAAAGACCTTTGGTTTCATTCGAATTATCAATAGGTTCCGACCAAAAGAAACTATCACACACATCGGAATTATCCTTATCGACTAGGACTTTGAGTTCGTTTACATCTTTAGAGTTCAGACCTGGTTTTACAAAGACTTGGTTTGGGACCGTCTGAATTTTCGGAAAAAACGTGGCTTGTTCGTTTAAAGCTTGTGGCCCTTTATTTTCAACAATTCTTGCAAAAGCGACTGAATTTTCAGAAATAAGATTTTTCTTAGTATCAGCAGAATTGTTTATGAATTCCGAACAGTCAATTTCATCCTCAACTGAAATTTCACTCATTTCGCTTTCATCAAAATCAGAAATATTCTCATTAATGGGAGTATCATCAGAATTTAATTTTGAGCATAAAGAGTGAAAGTTTTTCAAGGTTGCTGTTTTGATTTCCTCTTGATCATTTTCAGAAAAGTACTCTTTAACCATGTTTTTGTGTTCTTTGGACTGAATGTAATTTTCAATTTTATCAAGTCTAATACGATATGCTTCTGAAACCTCATCAGATGAAACAATGGTTTCACACCTGTAGCATTAAGCATCAATTTCATCATCTTTCAATTCAAGAAAGGGCAAAATCATTTTATGTAAACCCCTGCCTATATCACAATCAAGATGTAGTTGAGTAATATTATTATAAAGACGTTTTGCAATTAAACAAAAAATGTTCCGTTGTTTCAAAAGCAACAAATTGTCTCTCTTAACATAAATGATATCATCCTTGGCTCTAACTAACTCATTATCCAACGCCTCGATTCTCATTCGCCTCTCCTCACTTTTATTTGATATTCTGCTCAATTGATCACTTAAGTTAGAATTACTCAGACGTGTTCTTTTTAAGCTATCACTTAAACTGGAAACAGTGAATCTAAGATTATCTAATTCAGCATCGTAATTGGAAGAACAGATATTTAAAGAGTTAAGGATAGAACGTACCTTATTGACCACAGCCTCACACTCCTCTGCCTGTTCTGAAATAGGTTTTTCAGCAAAGCAGCTTGCCGAAGTTTGGCACCCATCTGTAGAGTACCCCCTGCTCTCGGAATGATCGGCCTTCACCATCAGACATCGGCCATGCGTCGGATTTCTTAACTCCTAGTCTTCGGAATCAGTTGACCAGACCTCAACAGCACCGAATTCACTGTCCTCTTTCACCATGAAAGCTGCTTTGGTAGTTGAAGCCTCGTTCTTCTTCAGTTCTGCAATCTTCTTTGCGTAGTAGGCTTCATCTTTTATCTGCTCCTTCTTTTTAGTTTGCTTTCGGAGCAAGCAGTCTTTCACGAAGTGGTTCTTGCCTTTACAGTAGTGGCAATCATAACCAGAATCACCAATCAGGTTCTTTTCTTCATCGCCTTTCCTTTTCTTGCTCTCATCCGATGTCTTTTCGGAATTGAAACCCCCTTGTCGACTTCGGTTTTTGTACTTGGAGAAGTTTTTCTTGAAAAACTTCTTGGGATTCGAGACCATTAAGGCTTTGTCCTCTCTGGTGAGATCATCATCTGAGAAGTCGGAATCGGAATCGATTTCAACAGACTTCTTACCAGCCGCAACCAGTGCAAGCGAACCGAGACCAAAAGTTTCTTTTGCTTCCGAAAGGACTTCTTTTTCATGGAATTTGAGTATTCCCATAATTTTAGCCAGCGTGCAAGTTTTAAACTGTTCGTGCGCTTTTATGGTCGAGACAATCGCCTTCCATTCGGAACGAAGACCGTCAAGAAAAGTGACCTTCTGCTCAGTAACAGTCCGAGCAAGATTGTACTTCAACAATCGACTGAGAAGATGATTGTAGCGATTGAAAGTTTGGGTGAGAGTTTCTTCAAGACCTTGTACGAAGGATCCGAAATCGGAGAGAAGAGTGGTTTGAATAGAGTGCTCGAGGTCAGCATCTCCAGAGTATAGTTCTTTGAGTCTATCCCATATTTCTTTCATCGTTTCGCAAGAACTGATGAGGCGGAGAGTGTCTGCTTGGAGAGCAAATCTGATAATTCTGAATGCTTTAATGTTGCACATCAGTTTATCCTTCTCGTCTTGAGGAATGTCTGTGTGGGCAACAAGAAGATTGTTGTATTCTTTTAGGGTTTTAATAATCCTTCTCGTGGCCGTGTGAGCATATGTTTCTTCAGTAATAGCTTGCCAGATCGTTGCCCCATGTTCTTCAATTCCAATAACATAATCTTCAAAATGCAGCGCCCAGACTTCATATTCCTGAGTAAAGAGGATTGGAGTTCTAGTAGTGGATCCAATGCTGCTAGAATGATTGAATGACTGAGTATGAGAATCCTCAAAAGCCATTGAAACTTGTTTATAGAATGAATCAGAAGTGTAAATATGAGTCAAGAGAAAAATCTAACGTAAAGATCAAAGTCTGATATCCAAAACTCTATCAAAACGATGAAGATAATCAAAGACAGATCTGTGAATAACACTAACTCGTGCTCTGATACCAATTGTTGAGACAGAAGAGTTGGATCAAGATTCAAATAATGCGGAATAATAAAGATACACAAGATCAAGAACAAAACAATGTGAAGAACTGATGTCGAATGATTTATATGCAACTCAAGAACAATTCGATGTGAACTATTCTGTGTGACTGCCGTAGAAAAGATTACAAAAGTTAACCCTAATCAGGGTTCATGCATGCTATATATACAAATAACTAAGTATGGAAGGACAGGCCCATTCCATAACCGATAGCTAAACTAAAGGCACTAAATCTGCCTATAAATCCGATCAGCATCTTTGACTCAATCTTCATTAATGACTCAACATTTATTCAATAGTTGAATAATATACTGGCCAGTGGACAGGGGCCAAAAGTGGCGCCACCATGGAGGGATTCTCCATGGTTGGCGAAACCCTGGAGGGATTCTCCTTAGGGTTTCAGCTGTAACCCTTGGAGGCTATAAAAGGAGGCACCTGGCCACCCTAAAACCTGCGCCATTTTCACTGTGATTACTCTGCTGGACTGTCTTCTCCATTGCTTTGGGTGTGACTTGCATTTGAGGCAGGATTGTTTTGCTGCTAGCTTCATGGATCATAAGATCAAAAGGTTGGTTTTCTCAGTTTTGATCTTTAGAAATTTATTGCTGCCTTCAGGTTTTAGTTCTAATCTTCATAGAAGAAAACATAGATCATCTTAGGGTTGCATGTGAACCATAAGTTAATTTTGTTCATTGATTGCATTCAAATCCCTTAATTCTGTTCATCATCTTCTTTTTCTTCAGACTCATATAATGACATTTCATCATCATTGTCATCTTCATTATGACTTTCATTTTCATCTTCTTTCTTGTCGCCTTCAGCATTGGCTTTGTCATTTTCATTTTTTTTATCTCCTTCCAATTTGTCATCTCTGAAAGGTCCAGTTCCGAAAGGACCTGTTGGCACCATTCTCCCTCCTGGGGCTCCTTCAGCAGAAGGGGTCACAGGCAGGTGCCTTGACAAATCATCTAGCTTTTCAAATACCTTTTCAGCAATCTCCTTCAGCTCTTTAGAGATAGATTCAATAGATTGGGAAGAGATTTGATTAAGTTTCAGAATAAATTCATCAATTCGTTCAGCTAAAATGTTGAGATTGCCCACTGGTGCCCGGACGGATTCAACAACATTTTTTAGTGTAACCGACAACAGTCGCATTAGGAGAATTTTGGTGTTCCGGAGGGATTGATTCTCCGAAAAGACACTGTCAGTGTGTTTCTTAACAGCATCAAATAAAGTGGCTAAGTTTTCGGAAATGTTTGAGTTGTAGGTTTGAACTTCATTGAGCAATTTCACCGCAGTGTTCATTAGCTTATTGGCTTCCATGACACTTGACTTGGCATCAGATTGACGATCAGTGTCAATTTTCTGAAGACCCTCAGATATGGCCTTCTAAATAGATGCATCAAGTGTGAGTTCCTTTTTCTCAAGCCTCTCAACCTTCTGACGGAGCTCAGAGAGTTCTTTGAGGATGGTCTCATTGGACTGGGCAGAATTGAATGCAGAGACCATGCTCAGAAGGGAGTCAAGCTTATAGTTAACATCAGAAGTATCATTTTTCGGAGAAGGTGGAATTTTTGTTTGATTATGACGGTCGGAAGCAGAGGAAGATTCTTCATTGTGAATATCAAGCTTAGCATGTGGGGTCGATTCACTTCATCATCATTTCGGAAAGAATGATTTCGGAGCCGAATTCAGCATGCAAATATTCTTCTGAATGTGGGGGTGATCTTGGTGGGGGAGAAGTAGGCTTTGTAATCTTGGGTCTATTTTTCTCATTTAATCGCTTCAGAAACACTTGAAACGTAATCGGAACTATGTGTTTTGCTATATTTTCCCACTTCTTCTCTTCAGTGTTATAAAAAACAAGGACCTGCCATTCGGGACAGCTCGACTTCCAAACATTTGTTTATCCCGTCAATCTCGGTTATCAGTTCAGCCCTTTTTAGCTAGACAGCTTTTGTATCGGTATCGGAAGGTTCACCTAAGGCTCGCAACTGTAAGGCTCGAGTTTGGTGAACGTTGAACCTTTGCTTCATCTGGACAATAGTACGCTTCTGATCACCAACAGCCGTTTGGAAACGTACTTCATGAATGGTACGGTGAGGTGGTTTACTTTGATGTGCCTCTTTTTCTTTTTCGGCATGTTTTCCTTCTTTGCTTGTTCTGTTTTTCAGGGGATTTTTATGTTTTAATCTTTTTCAAATTTTCTCTTTCTTCTTAGGAGTCATTAAGCTCCCATTCAGTAAACATCTGAAAGGGGTTTCGGAAACCAGCAATTTTAAAAATAGAGGTAACACATACCAATACAAAATTGAATCAGGGAAAACAGAATTTAGCTTATCACAAAGATAGCAATATTCATGACCAAAAGCTTATTTTTTGAATTCCCAAAAATCATTGATTTTTGTTAATCAAATTGTTTTGACATAGAAGTTCAAACAACTAGACCTAATATTACTAAATAGATATTAGGATTTCCAAAATACCAAGAACGATAATCAACGAATTGATAACAGGGTATTCTGTTATGACTTATATGAAAATAAGTAAAGGGGGTTATTAACTGATACCGAGACTAAAAGTTCCGAAGGTGATTGTTCCGAAAAAGAGTGTTCAAAAGATATTGTTCATAAAAAGATAGTTCAGGAAATGATGTTCAAAAAATGATGTTCAGAAAATGTTGCTCAGAAAATGATGTTCAGAAAATGCTTTTCAGAAAGTGTTTTTGTTATACTTGACAGATATCAGAGGAAAAAGAAACGTATAGGGATAAGAGACGTACCTTGGTTTTCTTTTGAGGTTTGACTCTTGGTCATTTGACTGGAGAAGTTTCAACTTGCTTTTTGCCTTTATTCTTGGGTGCCAGTTCTTTAATCAGAGGTTCAGGATGGTAAGGTGGTATTCTCGGTGTCTGACAAATGCGTGATGATAAGTTCGTTTGAGTGGTCTCCAAGACTATAGAATGCCTCCGGAAGTCTCCTAACGTTTCCAAAAATGGGATCGGTTTTAGGTATGTAAGGTGTGTTAGGGAGCATCTCTAGCAGTCTGTCATCTCTTCTGCTAGAATCATAACCTTATTTATACTGTGTAAAAAGTCAATACACATTGCCCAATACCAAACAAAATGTAATCTCCAGGGGGTCTTTTGAGATACGGTGACATATGACAGGAAATCTTCGAAAAGAATTCCAGCATAGTCAACTGGTCTGCCTGTGTACAGACTCCATAGTAGGTCAAGCATTCTTTTTCTTATTTGGTCTGTACCACCTATTTTGCATGTCAAGCTGCGAATACAATAGTGCATTATACATTGCCAAAGAGGAGATAAACTGCTCTTTTTGAGAGAAGAGAGATTTTCGAGTATGTATTTGTATCCTATTTGGTACAGCATGTTAATGAGCTGGGTTTGAGTCGGTTCCTCAAATTGTTCTTGATGAATTCTGAGGTGCAAGGCTGATCCACAGATTCTTTGGTCCAAGATGACTTCTTTGCCATTTTCTAGAGTAACAAGAAGTTGGTTGTCTTTCTTCTTGGATGTGCAGATAGTTGTCTCAAGAAATAAGACTGGAATGGCAGGAGGAGCATCGAAGAAAGCTCGTGACAAAGGATGTCTGTTTAAGACATGGATCACGACCTGAAGATAGTCCGTGTACAGCTTAGGGTCATTAGGGGCTGGAAAGTTGCAGCGGGCAATAGCAACGTTTCCTTCACCAATGGACCCGCCACTTTTAGAGGAAGTAGCCATTTTAACACTTCTCTAAAGAATCAAAGGGCAAAACAGGTCCACAATTTTAGATAATAAGAAATAACAGTTAGGAGCATGTATGCACGATTATTACAGTAACACTTGAACAACGAGTTTTCTTAACAATCACTAGGAACATTGAGGAAAAATCAGATGAAAACGGAGAATAGAAGACCATGAGGAACAGTCATCCATCGGGGGAATAAATACATAGCAGGTAATCAGAAAGATAGAGGGATAAAGCATTTACCTGAGCTGATGCGTAAAGAAGATAGAAGGAAGAGGAGTAGAATGAAGACGGTTGATGGTGGTTCGTCAGAAAATTAGAGTTCGTCAAAAATACCCTAAGTTGCAAACCTCAGTGGAGCAGCGAAAGTGGCGAAGAAGATGAGTGAACAGTGATTCCGATAACTCTTAGGGAATGTAGAGGAGCGGTGATATTGCAGAGATCGAAAGTTTGAAGGTTGAAAGAGTTTGAGAGAGAGACAGAGCAGGGTTTGTAGAGAGATAAGAGATGGAGAAGATGAAGCATGGAAGAGAATAAACAGAGGGAACGGTTAAAAAGGGTTTTGAATTTGTGGAAAACCGCCAGAAATGGAATGAAAGGACTTGACAAGACATGTCAGAAAAAGGCTTCGCTTGGCAATTAATGCCAAGCCATGATTAAACGAGATGGTCCAGTAAAGAGATGACACGCATGACACGGTTACAAATACATGAAACATATTCTGGATATTAATTAATAATTATTCAATATTTAATGTAACAAAATTTAATTGACATTCCTTTCATTTAATTGGTCGTTTTCTGATTTCGGAAGATAAGAAGTACAGAAGTGTAGGAGAAAAGAGAGTGTGTACCTTAACTATTGTATGATTCAGAGAGTGATCTTACCGAAATGACAATGTTCTGAAGTCAGAATGTGCAGAGTATAATATGAAATAGATATGTTCCGAAAGGTTCAGAAGATTAATATTCAGAAGGTGGGTTTTAAATGAGGTTCCTCGGAAGTTTGGATTAAAAGGAGGTTGCTCAGAAGTTGAAAAGTTCAGAAACTAATTTTAAAACGAGGCTCCTCAGAAGTTGAAAAGTTTAGAAACTAAGTTTAAAAGAGGCTCCTCAGAAGTTGAAAAATTCAGAAGTTGAGATTCAAATTAGGTTCCTCAGAAGTTAAAAAAAATTCAGAAGTTCAGTTTGAAAGGAGGTTTCTCAGAAGCTAAAATTTTCAATAACTAGGTTTAAAACGAGGCTCCTCAGAAGTTGAAAAAATTCAGAAACTAAGTTTAAAACGAGGCTCCTCAGAAGTTGAAAATTTTCAGAAAATAAGTTTGAACCTTAGGAGAGCCGTAGTTCCGAAAAAATTTTGAAAAGAGATTTCTTTGAAAATATGAAGTTCCGAAAGAAAAAAAAGATGTGGGTATTCCGAAATGAGAGTACACAAAGGATGTCAGATAGTAAATGCGTTATTGAACTATTAAAAGATTTGGACTGAAGAACAAGTATACATTAAAAAAAATAATCTCTAAAGAAATCCGGGTAAGGATTCAACATGCCTAGCATTTCCAGAAAATTGTGAAATTTAGCTGTATCTAATGCCTTTGTGAAAATATCAGCCACTTGTTCTTCAGTGGGAATGAAGTAAAGTTCAATGTTACCTTGGAGGATCTGATCCTTTATGAAGTAGTACCGAACATCAATATGCTTAGTCATTGAGTGCTGAATTGGGTTGTGAGAAATGGCAATAGCACTTTTGGAATCACAATTGATTGGTACCTGAAGGAATCGATATCCGTAGTCCAGAAGTTGAGTCTTCATCTAGAGAACTTGTGAGCAATAGGTGGAAGTAGCAACATATTCTGCTTTTGCTGAAGATAAAGCAACACAATTTTGCTTCTTTGAGGACCAACTCACAAGCCTTCCACCTAAGAATTGACAACCTCAAGACGTGCTTTTCCTGTCCAATCTGAATCCAGCATGATCTGCATTGGTAAATGTCTGAAGCTTAAAGTTGTCTCCGACTCGATACCAGAGACCCATTGCCTTTGTGCCTTTGAGATATTTGAAATTTTGTTTCACAGCTGTCAGATTTGATAACTTAGGAGCTGCTTGATATCTTGCACAAATACATGTGGCAAACATAATATATGGTCTACTTGCCGTAAAGTAGAGGAGAGAACCTATCATGCCTCGGTAAATTTTGTGATATACTGGTTCTGCATAAGGATCAGCAGAGATCTTGTGATTGGTTGACATGGGGACCTTCGAGGTAGAGGAATTCTCAAGAGAAAAATTGTTTAATAATTCATTCGTATATTTCTCCTGGTGAATGAATATTCCTCTATTGGTCTGTTTAATCTGAAGACCCAAGAAAAAGTTTATTTCCCTATTTAGACTCATGTGGAATTTGTCAGTCATTACTTTGGCAAATTCTTCTTCTTGGCCTGTTTCTCTTTGCCTTTATTCTCCTCTTTCTATAATTCTTCCTTTTCATCAAAAATTACTTCAACATCGCTATCTTCATCTACTGGTGAAGCTGCAACCTTATTATCTACCTTCTTCCCACTTCTAAGTGTGATTACCTCATTAACTTGCACTTTTGATGGCTGCTCCTTTTCCTACGATCTATTCTCTCCTATCTTAACAATGAATTCTCCTAATTTCAGAATTGCCTCTGTATTAGAATTCTTCACTTCCTGCAGCTTGACTAACATCCCAAAGACTTCCTGTAGGCCGATGTTCATACCTCCGGCTGGAGGTGGATGTTGTATCTGCTGTTGCTTCATTGGTTGTTTCCTTGCTTCCCGTTGCTGATTATTGCGGAATGGTCTTGGTGCGTTGTGAAATTGACCATACCCATGAACTTGACTGATTTCTACATGAGTCATCGAGCACTCATTATGATTGTGTCCTATCTCTCCACATGTATTGCATATAACCTGCCCATGCAAAACGTATGCTCCCTTTTCCTATTGAAACCTTTCAAGCATCTGATTAAACCTTTTTATTACAGCACTGAGCTCTTTCTGAATTTCAGCCTTCCATTTATTCTCCGCTTCAATGTTAGCTACATATACCATCTTGTCCTTCATGGATCCACTGACTTTCGATCCTAAGCTCAATTGCTCCAGGAATCACCAAGCATCTTCAGGCTCTTGCCAAATAAATGTCCCACTTGATGAGGCATTTATCATAGCCAGGTGCGTCTCACTAACTCCCTCAAAAAATATCTTAACTAACTGCCACCTAGGAACTTCATGATGCGGGCAGGATCGTAACAATTCCTTCAACCTATCAAACGCTTCATGGAAAGCCACTCCTGGCTTTTGTTGAAAATCTTGGATTGCGTGTCTGAATTCCGTGGTTTTGCTAACTGGATAGAATTCTTGTAGAAATTTTGCCTTGAGCTATTCCCAACTAGTGATACTATTAGACGGCAAAGATGTAAACCAATACTTGGCCTTATCCTTTAACATAAAAGGAAATAATCTTAATCTAAAAATATCCCTATCAGTATTCCTAGGAGTATTGGCGTTCGCTATAGCTATAAACTTATACAAGTGATTGTATGGGTCATCAGTTTTATATCCTCTGAACTGAGTCAATATTCCTATCAATTGAGGTCTAATCTCTACATAGGATTCTACATTATCAGGAATATAGATAGGCGACGAGTCATCATACTCCCTTGACAGGAAGTGTGATGCAACCGATTGCCCCTTCGGTTGTGTAAAGTACAAAGGTCGGATAGGATTGCCGTAATGTTGATGACCTTGTAGATATTGATGTTGTTGCTCTCTTTGAGGAGGTCCCCGACCTCTGTCTCATGGTTGCTGTGGTGGAACCCAGCCTCCATTTTCTTCATCGTACCTCTCCTCTGTCTCTGGATAATGGTAGTGTTGTTGAGGAGGTTGTTGGTATTGTAGTGGTTGTGTTATGGGTTGAAAAGTAGGTTGAGGTTTAAATAGAACTGGTTGTGGTTGAGAAATTGGTTGAAAGGTTGATGTCTGTTGTCCAGTCACTAGGGTACCCTCACAAGTCGGCACTCCCTAGGACATAGCAGAAGTGAATGGGTTGGTAGACTGTGGTTGTGAAACGGGTGTAAATGGTGGTACAGATGGCTGAGTGCATGATGGTATGGGTACAGGGGCTGAAACTGCACCACCAGAAGCACTCGTGCTCCCGAATTGAAATTCTGACACTGGGGGAATAAACGACATCCCCGTTGCCTCACCTGATAGTTCCTGGGCAACACTTACTGGACTACTGCTAACTTGACTAAAACTCATTGTACTCAAACACCTACAGGCATGGATTTTGCACGCAGTACGCTCAATTTCTGTGTCAAAATGCAACGGGGATAATTGCTCACCCCTGCGGGTACGCATGCACTAGTGCAACACGCCCAGAAAACAAGAAAATAACTAAATGAAACTCCAAGAAAATCAAGAAACTAATACTCCTACTAATCACCAATTCTAAGCTCACAGCTCCCCGGCAACGGTGCCAAAATTTGACACGCCTAGGTCATCGTGCGGTCAAAAATAAAGAGAAACCTAACACACACACTAGCACAGTGGTAGTCAGGGTCGATCCGCAGGAGCTTCGTGGTTAGACTAGATGACAGATTACCAACTAGTAGTGTCACGCTACAGTCGGAGGGCCTAGTTTCTATTCTCCTAACTACTAATACCAAAAGCAATAAGCAAACAAAATCCAAGCCAAGCATAAACTAAGCTCAACCAAACAAAACCTAGTCACTTTCTCAAATCAGAAGTACATCTCTGAATCAGAAGCAAACAAAGGCATCCAAAACATCCACACAAAACAAGGCATAAACTAACCAACAACTAAGGTTCTGACTGAACAGTTATTAGCTAAGTTTCAATGCCTAATACTAACCTAGTTGGCTACTGATTTCAGCAAGGGAAAACAGTCCCAAACAAGATGAAAACAATATCCAAATACAATCCAAACATCCATAATCAAACACAAGTATAAAAACACCGAAAAACGAATATTACGTATAACTAAATGCTTCTCTTTACTCAAACACAATTCCAAACGTCAAAACAGTAACAAAATGTGGCTAAAACAGAAAGCAAAGCCTAATATCAGTGGGTGTCACTCCCAAGGATACAAACCAAAGCTTACTACTATCTAACTAATTGAAAAATAAAAGCTAAAACATGAAAATACCAATTAAGAGTCTTCTGGAACGAAATCTTTGAGTCAAAGAGCTTCAAGGTCGATTTTACACCCGGTCTTTGCTAGGGTTTTCGGCTGAAAAAGCTTCTATTTATAGTTACAAAATTCCCGAGGCCGCGCCGTGCAAATGTGAAATCTGCGGCGCGCGTACTTATCCCTTCCCGTTTCTTTGGCATTTGAATGTGTTCCACCGCCTTAAGCCCGCGTCGCGCGTTTATGGAATCTGCGGCGCGCGTACGTTTTTACTTGATTTTTCATTCTTTTCCAAACTTCTTCATTTTGCATGCTTTTAGTCCCTGTTTTCATTCTTTTCTTCCAAACAAGTCCTGGCACGAAAAGTGAGAATACCAAAGTATATCTGATATAATTTCACCAAGAATAGGGCTAAATAACGCCTAAAATACTTGATATCACTAGGCGTTGTCATTGATGTGCATACAAATATCGGGGACAATTTCTTGTAATATGACCAGCGATTCCAGAGTTAAAACAAGTTTGTTTTTAACACGGGCAGTGTATGTTTGTCCAGGTCCAGATATATTCAATGCATTTCCACACATACACAAACATGCAACAGAACATTTATCAGAATTTTAAACCTAGAATTTTGAAAGTCAACATCAATACGAATTTTTAAAGGTCTAACAATTTTAGCAGTTTGTTTAACAGACGAATTCAAAGCAGGCAAATCAGAATAGTTAGTCTTAGAACAAGTTTTAACAAAATCAAAAGTACTATTGTCTGCTTTCTTCTCATCTTTCTCTTTCAAATTATCTGCACATGAGGTAGAAGCATCAGTAGAGTTCGATTTATTACTCTCAGCGGTGCCAGATTGATCCCTTTTTATGAAATTCGAGTGATAACATTCCTCAGACTCTTCGGTTTCAAGAGACGGAGTAAAATTATTGTTAAAATTTGGTGGGAGAGATCTATACCCAATTCCTTCACCGGCCCATTTAGTTTGATGTTCAATTATAGACTCAACTACTTCGCTTGACACATCGAATTTTTGAAAATCAATTCAGCATCATTGAATTTTGCTTTCAGCGTGTCAAGCTCGGCAGTCAATTTAGCAATCGATTTTTTGGCACAACGATATCGAGTGCTTACAGTACTCCATTCCTCTTGAACTTTCTTAAAATCAGACATTTTAGCATCAAGTTTTTCTTGTAGAGGTTTCAGTTTCTTTTTAGCATTATAAACATCATTTGTAAGGTTAAACACTTCTTTAATAAGGCGATCATTATGTTCGTGATACTTTGCAATCATATCAATACAAGATTGAGAAGAGCAAGAAATTTCACTAACCTCAGTGTCAGCGGGGGTGGAAGAGACCATCAATGCGAATTGTAAATCCATCATTTGTTCTTCTGCTGCATCAACATCCATGTCACCTTCAACTTGGGCTAAATGAGCACTTCCGCCTTCAGTCAATACAAGATTGAGAAGAGCAAGAAACATTACTAACCTTAGTGTCGGCGGGGTGGAATAGACCATGAATGCGAATTCTAAATCCATCATTTTTTCTTCTGCTGCATCAACATCCATGTCACCTTCATCTTGGGCCAAATGAGCACTACCGCCTTTAGTCAAACTCAGAGCCTGCATCTGGTCCTCCCAATAGAACTATTGAGCCACCATAGTTCTTTCATTGTTCTGAGGAGCAGCTTCACGATTTGTTCCAACACACACCAGATTTCTCTCAGTATTCTCCACTCTGTGCTTAGTACATTTACGAGCAAAATGCCCAGGCTCATGACAATTAAAGCACTAGAGTTTGGCCTTGTTGAAACCCACCTTGTTATCTCTATTACTGGCTACCTAATTGTTTCTACCTGTCCTTTGAGTGAACTTCTTTGCCCTGAATACCGCCATAGCGATATGCCAGGAAATATCTATTTCTTCCACATCATCGGGGTGAACTTGATCAAGATCTCCAACCATCATTTCCTGAACCGGCTCACCAGCCAAGACAGCATTGTAACAATTTAAGAGACCAGCCATCATGCCCAGGTTTTCATCAGCTCCTTTGGGAAGAGCTGGAGCTGAAGTAGTCGATTTAGCAGCAGGGCCATGAGTCGATGGAACTAGAAATACCATCGGTATGCTCGAAGAGGAATAAGCTTGATGAACTGGAGCTTGAGCAGGAAAAGCATAAAAAGCACTGTTTGTAGAAGCACCTAGGTTAGCAGATTGATAAGAATTGACGTGGTTTATCTCTCGTTGTTTGTCATCCATATCACATGCTTTGATGACAACCAAAATTTCAGAAAGAGACAAACTATTCAGATGCTTCGTCTTCTTGATCACAACCACATGCATATCCCAATTTCTTGGAAGGGAGTTCAGCAGCTTCTTGTTGATTTCAGATTTTGACAACACTATTACAGCGGTACTCAACTCACGGTTGAGAGTTATAAAGCGTTGCAACTGAATCTCAAGTGACTCCCTGAGAACACAATTAAACATATTAAATTATTGTCTAAGTAGATCCTGTCTACTTTGTCTCATGTCCTCGTTGCCTTCATAAACTTTAATCAGTGCTTCCCATAATGCCTTGGAAGATTTGTATTCCCTGAATCCTTGAGCAATATTAGGAGACAGAGCCATCGTGAGAGTAGCGAGCGCACGATCATCATTTTCAGTTAATTTGAAATCTTCATCCGAGTATTCTTCCTGAGACTTTATAATCACCGTACCATCCTCAAGTGTATTTGTTATCATCACC
This sequence comes from Cichorium intybus, assembly GCA_023525715.1. Classification (NCBI taxonomy): domain Eukaryota; kingdom Viridiplantae; phylum Streptophyta; class Magnoliopsida; order Asterales; family Asteraceae; genus Cichorium; species Cichorium intybus. The sequence continues at coordinate 65,946,543 of CM042014.1, read as the reverse complement.
AGACCTCTCACAATGCTTCTCTATATCTTATTGTCCTTCATTTTTACATATTTCTCAAATCTAAATTTCCATTCATCAAAGCCTTCTGCATTTAGCAGTCTGGGAATGCGGGTAATTTCCATTGAGAAAGAACTTGAAAAAGCACCAAAAATCAACTTACTTGTCAAACCGAAAAACACTAAATCAACAACACTTGAACCGAACACAAGACCGATAATCCTTCAAGTGCCAAAAGGTTGATCGAAAACCCCAAAAAAAATTTCTCCAAGAACCAAAACCAGGATCACACCGAAAAACTGATAGAACCGAAAAACAGCACCGAAAAATCAAACGAAAAACCCTCTGACCGAAAAACCTTGAAACCCTAGCTGTACCGAAAAACCCTTAAAAACCATAACCGAAAAACTACCAGATTTCTGCCGCCACCAAAAAACTATGGAGTGTGACCAAAAAACCCTTTCAGATCAAGATCTCACACAAACAACAGCAGAAACGGCGTTTTTGGATCAAAACAGTGTTTTTGATGATTTTTGCTTGAAGATTGCCAAGAACGCGAAGAAAACCAAGAACAAAAACACCCAAATAGCCCAAAAACTCGTCCAAAATAGATCAAAACACCAAGAATCTTCAAAAATCTCCAAGATACAAGCAAAGGAAATGATAAGATTGATACCAAAACACCTAAAAACACAAGGTTTTGAGGCTCTGATACTAGTTGTAAGTCCAAGATCCTCACACGGTATCAATCACAAACACGTTTGCGGAATCCCAAACATGTAATCAATCAAACACAAGAAACAAGGCAACCAACAAATACGTTTGAATGCAAGAACTTTCTCTCTCTAGCTTAGCACACTCTTCAAGACAGCCAACATGACTAAAGACGGCTACATTTCCTTATATAGTCTACGAAAACCCTAGCTAAAACCCTAAGCCTATCCCATAAAAGCCCACTGAAAAACCATGATAGCCCAACCGAAAAACCAAGGATTTCGGTCATGATCACCGAAAAACCAAGGGGATTTCGGTCCCAACTGAAATCGTCACTCAGGCCCATAAAATCTTCATTTCAGCCCAAAAACTCCTTGGATTTGGTCCGATTAAATGCAAAGATTAAACCAACATAAGTTATGGCCCAACAGTAGTTGATTGTCGATAATGATTATTAATGTGTTGCTTGATTTGCTTCCTATGCCACATCATCCATTCCGATCTTTGAGAAGGAGATTGTTGGGTGCAAAGTTCTATATTTATGATGACTTAGTGGCATGAGGAAGGCCCACTTATGTTTGTGATGTTTGTGGGCTTGTATATTGGGCTTATTTGTTTGCTAGACTATAAATAGTTATTTTATTATTATTTGTAGCTAATGATTCTAGAGTGAGTTTAGTGATATCATAGAGAGAGAAAACAATCACATTGTAAAACACATATTGTAAGACCCCATTTTTGAATACAAGCATTCGGCTCATTGGATCCTGATTGGTGTCGTTCTTATTCCAATTTTGTCAAATCTTCACTCAAAAATAACTATGTCTGCAATATTAGTTTTGTTTCTATGCTAGACTTGTGGTCCTAGTATGATAAGGTAGAAATCACTTCTCCTATATATAATGTATTGGTAAATACTAAATAAACACCCCATTATATTTCGTATACACCCTAAGTTAAAGTTAACTACTTTTTATTTGTTGAAACTACATTCTTTTCAGGAAAAATTAGATATGAATGGTCAAAAATAGTTTGAATTTTGTTAAGGGGTGTATATGGGATGTATATTTAGCAACACCCTTTGTAGTAAGTTTCTTTGTGATAATTGCAAAGAGAATGAATATGACAACAACTTTTCTCTAGACCCCACATTTTGTATAACCCAATGCTTGATATTCTTCTTCTCTTTCTCCATTTGTTTGCATGCATATTACGTAAAGAGAAAACCCCTCCTTAGTTTTTTATAAACTAATAATACAAAGAGTGATATCCAACATCTGGTATAAGAATGGCGTTCAGCAGCGGTGTTCGGCTGAACAGGGTGTACAGCCTGATTTCTGTTGATCATGATTGTTTTTGGAAGCAATTGACTAACTTGAGCTGAGTGATAAACGGATAGGAAGATGTTAAAGCTGGTGGCTTTGATTGATTTCGTTTTGTAGGTGTCGGAAGACGGTAAAGGTCGTTGTGACATTGTTTTCTTGATCGGTGGAAGAAAAGCTTGTTAAAGAGATTGGTGATATCAAAAGGTAGAAAAGAATATCGATGGTACCTGCAATAGAAGGTTGCTTTGAGAGTCGGTTTCGAAAAAGGTGTAGCCCTTTGCTACAACACAGATGCAGCAAAGAATCGACTTTTTTGTTTGTTTTATTTTTAGGGGCTGTGATCTGTTCCCAAAGGTTGAAGTCTTGAAAGTAGGTTTTGTCCTTGATCTGTCTGGTAGTTTAATAAAGGTAGACTAATTACCCAAACGTACAAAAAACATGAGCGAAAGGAAATGGAAGCAGGCCGCTTTGAGTTAGGTTCGTGTTGTGCGAAATAGAACTTTATAAAGGAGTTGGTGACCTTGTTTTCTTGAGTAGTGGTAGAATCTCTAGGAATAGGAATGATCGGGAAAAGTATCGCTGTGAAAACAAGAAGGTAATAAAGAAACAACTCAGTGTGAATATTATGGCGGTGGAAGTTTAAAACGGGTGGCTTTGGATGTGGTCGGGGTACGAAAAGTTGATAAGGTAATGAAGGTGTCCAACGGGATGCCATGTTACATGTTATATGGGTTGTGAACAATGAAAATGAGTTAACCTAGAGAAGACTTTGCATGTGACCGAGATGGAGGCCGGGTGTCCGGGAAAAGTCGAGAATGGAATGGTATAAACAAATCGATTAAGGGGTGAATGTTGGATTAATCGGTTTGTTATGGGTAAGTGAGTCAAGGGAAGATGGAATAATATATATTTTCTTATAAAACTTCCATTTATCTTTATAAAATATTCCTAGGTTTTCATTTCTCCTAAAAGTATTAGGTGTGGGTCTCAATGTTTTCCCTTTTTAGGTCTATATAGTTATGTCTGCAATATTAGTTTTGATTCTACGCTAGACTTGTGGTCCTAGTATGAAAATGTAGCAATCATTTTTCCTATACATATTGTATTGGGAAATACTAAATAAACACCCATTATATTTCGTATACACCCTAAATTAAAGTTAACTACTTTTTATTTGTTGAAACTACGTTCTTTTCCAGAAAATTTAGATATGAATGGTCAAAAATAGTTTGAATTTTGTTAAAGGGTGTATATGGGATGTATATTTAGCAACACCTTTTGTAGTAAGTTTCTTTGTTATAATTGCAAAGAGAATGAATATGACAATAACTTTTCTCTAGATCCCACATTTTGTTTAACCTAATGCTTGTTATTATTCTTCTCTTTCTCCCGATGTTTGCATGCATATTACGTAAACAAAAAACTCCTCCATAGTTTTTTATAAACTAATAATACAAATAGCGATATCCAACATCTGGTATAAGAGAAGCGTTCGGTTGAACTGGGTGTGCAGCCCGATTTTTGTTGATCGTGACTCTTTTTCCAAGCAATTGACTAACTGGAGGTGCGTGATAAACATAGAGGAAGACATTAAAGCAGGTGGCTTTGATTGACTTCGTTTTGTAGGTGACGGAAGACTAATTACCAATATTAGTTTTGTTTCTATGCTAGACTTGTGGTCCTAGTATGAAAAGGTAGCAATAATTTTTCCAATATATATTGTATTGGGAAATACTAAATAAACGCCCCCATTATATTTCGTGTAGACCCTAAATTAATGTTAACTACTTTTTATTTGTTGAAACTACATTCTTTTCCTGAAAAATTAGATATGAATGGTCAAAAATGGTTTGTATTTTGTTAAGGGGTGTATATGGGATGTGTATTTAGCAACACCCATTGCATTAAGATTCTTTGTGATAATTGCAAAGAGAATGAATATGACAACAACTTTTCTCTAGACCCCACATTTTGTTTAACCTAATGCTTGTTATTATTCTTCTCTTTCTCCTGGTGTTTGCATGCATACTACATAAACTATAAACCCCTCCTTAGTTTTGGTATAAAGTAATAATACAAAGAGTGATATCCAACATCTGGTATAATAAGAGCGGTGTTCTGTTCAACAGGGTGTGCAGCCCGATTTCTCTTGATCATGATTGTTTTTGCAAGCAATTGACTAACTGGAGGTGCGTGTTAAACGGACAGGAAGACATTAAGGCAGGTGGCTCTGATTGAGTTCGTTTTATAGGTGACCTTGTTTTCTTGATCGGTGGAAGAGTACTCTCAAGAAAAGCTTGTTAAAGAGATTAGGGATGTCAAAAGGTAGAAAAGAATGGCGATGGTACCTGCAATAGAAGGTTGGTTTGAGGGTCGGTTTCAAAAAGGTGAAGCCCTTTGCTGCCACGCAGACGCAGCAGAGAACCGATTTTTTTTTTGTTTTATTTTTAGGGGCTATGATGCTGTTACCAAAATTTTAGATCGTGAAAGTAGGTTCCATCCTTGATCGGCCTGGTTGTTTAATAAAGGTAGACTAATTACCCAAAGGCACAAGAAACATGAGCGAAAGGAAATAAAAGTAGGCCGCTTTGAGTTTGGTTCGTGTTGTGCGAAATAGAACTTTATAAAGGAGTTGGTGACGTTGTTTCTTGAGCGGTGGTAGAATATCTAGGAATATGATTGATCGGCGAAGGTATCGCTGTGAAAACAACAAGGGAATGGAGAAACAACTCGGAGTGAACATTATGATGGTGGAAGTTCAAGATGGGTGGCTTTAGATGTGTTCGGGGTACGAAAAATCGATATGGTAATGAAGGTGTCCAACGGGATGCCATGTTACATGTTACATGGGTTGTGAACAATGAAAATTAATTAACCTAGAGAAGCGTTTGGATGTGACCGAGATGGAGGCCAGGTGTCCTGGAAAAGTCGAGAATGGAATGGTATAAACAAATCGATTAAAAGGTGAATGTTGGATTAAACGGTTTTTTATGGGTAAGTGAGTCAAGGGAAGATGGAATAAAATATAGTTTCTTATAAAACTTCCATTTATCTTTATAAAATATTCCAAGGTTTTTATTTCTCCTAAAAGCATTAGGTGTGGGTCTCAATGTTTCTCCTTTTTAGGTCTCTATAATTATGTCACCAATATTAGTTTTGTTTCAATGCTAGACTTGTGGTCCTAGTATGAAAGGTTAGCAATAATTTTTCCAATATATATTGTATTGGGAAATACTAAATAAACGCCCCCATTATATTTCGTGTACACCCTAAATTAATGTTAACTCCTTTTTATTTGTTGAAACTACATTCTTTACCGTAAAAATTAGACATGAATGGTAAAAAATAGTTTATATTTTGTTAAGGGGTGTATATGAGATGTGAATTTAGCAACACCCTTTCAATTAAGATTCTTTGTGATAATTGCAAAGAGAATGAATATGAAAACAACTTTTCTCTAGACCCCACATTTTGTTTAACCTAATGCTTGTTATTATTCTTCTCTTTCTCCTGGTGTTTGCATGCATACTACATAAACTATAAACCCCTCCTTAGTTTTTGTATAAACTAATAATACAAAGAGTGATATCCAACATCTGGTATAAGAGCGTCGTTCTGTTGGACAGGGTGTGCAGCCCGATTTCTCTTGATCGTGATTGTTTTTGCAAGCAATTGACTAACTGGAGGTGCATGTTAAACGGACAGGAAAATATTAAAGCAGGTGGCTCTGATTGAGTTCGTTTTATAGGTGACGGAAGACGGTAAAGGTGGTTGTAACCTTGTTTTCTTGATCGGTGGAAGAGTACTCTCAAGAAAAGCTTGTTAAAGAGATTAGGGATGTCAAAAGGTAGAAAAGAATGGCGATGGTACCTACAATAGAAGGTTGGTTTGAGAGTCAGTTTCGAAAAAGGTGAAGCCCTTTGCTGCAACGCATACGCGGCAAAGAACCGAGTTTTTTGTTTGTTTTATTTTTAGGAGCTGTGATGCTGTTACCAAAAGTTGGGGTCGTGATAGTAGGTTCCGTCCTTGATCGGCCTGGTTGTTTAATAAAGGTAGACTAATTACCCAAAGGCACAAGAAACATGAGCGAAAGCAAATAAAAGCAGGCCGCTTTGAGTTTGGTTCGTGTTGTGCGAAATAGAACTTTATAAACGAGTTGGTGACCTTGTTTTCTTCAGCGATGGTAGAATATCTAGGAATACGATTGATCGGTGAAGGTATCGCTGTGACAACAAGAAGGGAATGGAGAAACATCTCGGAGTGAACATTATGGCGGTGGAAGTTCAAAACGGGTGGCTATAGATGTGGTTGGGTACGAAAAGTCGATATGGTAATGAAGGTGTCCAACGGGATGCCATGTTACATGTTACATGGGTTGTGAACAATGAAAATTAATTAACCTAGAGAAGCGTTTGGATGTGACCGAGATGGAGGCCAGGTGTCCAGGAAAAGTCGAGAATGGAATCGTATAAACAAATCGATTAAAAGGTGAATGTTACATTAAACGGTTTGTTATGGGTAAGCGAGTCAAGGGAAGATGGAATAAAATATAGTTTTTTATAAAACTTCCATTTATCTTTATAAAATATTCCAAGGTTTTTATTTCTTTTAAAAGTATTAGGTGTGGGTCTCAATGTTTCTCCTTTTTAGGTCTCTATAATTATGTCACCAATATTAATTTTGTTTCTATGCTAGACTTGTGGTCCTAGTATGAAAAGGTGGCAATAATTTTTCCAATATATATTGTATTGGGAAATACTAAATAAACGCCCCCATTATATTTCGTGTACACCCTAAATTAATGTTAACTACTTTTTATTTGTTGAAACTACATTCGTTTTCGAAAAAATTATATATGAATGGTCAAAAATAGTTTGTATTTTGTTAAGGGGTGTATATGGGATGTGTATTTAGCAACACCCTTTGCATTAAGATTCTTTGTGATAATTGCAAAGAGAATGAATATGACAACAACTTTTCTCTAGACCCCACATTTTGTTTAACCTAATGCTTGTTATTATTCTTCTCTTTCTCCTGGTGTTTGCATGCATACTACATAACCTATAAACCCCTCCTTAGTTTTTGTATAAACTAATAATACTAAGAGTGATATCCAACATCTGGTATAAGAGCGGCGTTCTGTTGAACACGGTGTGCAGCCCGATTTCTCTTGATCGTGATTGTTTTTGCAAGCAATTGACTAGCTGGAGGGGCGTGTTAAACGGACAGGAATACATTAAAGCAGGTGGCTCTGATTGAGTTCGTTTTATAGGTGACGGAAGACGGTAAAGGTGGTTGTAACCTTGTTTTCTTGATCGGTGGAAGAGTACTCTCAAGAAAAGCTTGTTAAAGAGATTAGGGATGCCAAAAGGTAGAAAAGAATGGCGATGGTACCTGCAATAGAAGGATTGTTTGAGAGTCGGTTTCAAAAAAGATGATGCCCTTTGCTGCAACGCAGACGCAGCACAGAACTGAGTTTTTTGTTTGTTTTATTTTTAGGGGCTGTGATGCTGTTACCAAAAGTTGAGGTCGTGAAAGTAGGTTCCGTCCTTGATCGGCCTGGATGTTTAATAAAGGTAGACTAATTACCCAAACGCACAAAAAACATGAGCGAAAGGAAATGGAAGCAGGCCGCTTTGAGTTAGGTTTGTGTTGTGCGAAATAGAACTTTATAAAGGAGTTGGTGACCTTGTTTTCTTGAGCGGTGGTAGAATCTCTAGGAATAGGAATGATCGGGAAAAGTATCGCTGTGAAAACAAGAAGGTAATAGAGAAACAACTCGGTGTGAATATTATGGCGATGGAAGTTCAAAACGGGTGGCTTTGGATGTGGTCGGGGTACGAAAAGTCGATAAGGTAATGAAGGTGTCCAACGGGATTCCATGTTACATGTTACATGGGTTGTGAACAATGAAAATGAGTTAACCTAGAGAAGACTTTGCATGTGACCGAGATGGAGGCCGGGTGTCCGGGAAAAGTCGAGAATGAAATGGTATAAACAAATCGATTAAGGGGTGAATGTTGGATTAATCGGTTTGTTATGGGTAAGTGAGTCAAGGGAAGATGGAATAATATATAGTTTCTATATAATTATGTCTGCAATATTAGTTTTGATTCTACACTAGACTTGTGGTCCTAGTGTGAAAAGGTAGCAATCATTTTTCCTATACATATTGTATTGGGAAATACTAAATAAACACCCCATTATATTTCGTATACACCCTAAATTAAAGTTAACTACTTTTTATTTGTTGAAACTACGTTCGTTTCCGAAAAAATTAGATATGAATGGTCAAATATAGTTTGTATTTTGTTAAGGGGTGTATATGAGATGTGTATTTAGCAACACCCTTTGTATTAAGATTCTTTGTGATAATTGCAAAGAGAATGAATATGACAACAACTTTTCTCTAGACCCCACATTTTGTTTAACCTAATGCTTGTTATTATTCTTCTCTTTCTCCAGGTGTTTGCATGCATACTACATAAACTATAAACCCCTCCTTAGTTTTTGTATAAACTAATAATACAAAGAGTGATATTCAACATCTAGTACAAGAGCGGCGTTCTGTTGAACAGGGTGTGCAGCCCGATTTCTCTTGATCGTGATTGTTTTTGCAAGCAATTGACTAACTGGAGGGGCGTGTTAAACGGACAGGAAGACATTAAAGCAGGTGGCTCTGATTGAGTTCCTTTTATAGGTGACGGAAGATGGTAAAGGTGGTTGTAACCTTGTTTTCTTGATCGGTGGAAGGGTACTCTCAAGAAAAGCTTGTTAAAGAGATTAGGGATGTCAAAAGGTAGAGAAGAATGGCGATGGTACCTGCAATAGAAGGCTGGTTTGAGAGTCGGTTTCAAAAAAGGTGAAGCCCTTTGCTGCAACGCAGACGCATCAGAGAACCGATTTTTTTGTTTGTTTTATTTTTAGGGGCTGTGATGCTGTTACCAAAAGTTGAGGTCGTGAAAGTAGGTTCCGTCCTTGATCGGCGTGATTGTTTAATAAAGGTAGACTAATTACCCAAAGGCACAAGAAAAATGAGCGAGGGAAAATAAAAGCAGGCCGCTTCCAGTTTGGTTCGTGTTGTGCGAAATAGTACTTTATAAAGGAGTTTGTGACCTTGTTTTCTTCAGCGGTGGTAGAATATCTAGGAATACGATTGATCGCCGAAGGTATCGCTGTGAAAACAAGAAGGGAATGGAGAAACATCTCAGAGTGGATATTATGGTGGTGGAAGTTCAAAACGGGTGGCTTTAGATGTGGTCGGGGTACGAAAAGTCGATATGGTAATGAAGGTGTCCAACGCGATACCATGTTACATGTTAGATGGGTTGTGAACAATGAAAATAAATTAACCTAGATAAGCCTTTGGATGTGATTGAGATGGAGGCTACGTGTACGGAAAAAGTCGAGAATGGAATGGTATATACAAATCGATTAAAAGGTGAATGTTAGATTAAACAGTTTGTTATGGGTAAGTTAGTCAAGGGAAGATGGAATAAAATATAGTTATTTATAAAACTTCCATTTATCTTTATAAAATATTCCAAGGTTTTTATTTCTCTTAAAAGTATTAGGTATGGGTCTCAATGTTTCTCCTTTTTTAGGTCACTATAATTATGTCACCAATATTAGTTTTGTTTCTATGCTAGACTTATGGTCGTAGTATGAAAAGGTAGCAATAATTTTTCCAATATATATTGTATTGGGAAATACTAAATAAACGCCCCCATTATATTTCGTGTACACCCTAAATTAATGTTAACTACTTTTTATTTGTTGAAACTACATTCTTTACCGTAAAAATTAGATATGAATGGTCAAAAATAGTTTGTATTTTGTTAAAGGGTGTATATGGGATGTGTATTTAGCAACACCCTTTGCATTAAGATTCTTTGTGATAATTGCAAAGAGAATGAATACGACCACAACTTTTCTCTAGACCCCACATTTTGTTTAAGCTAATGCTTGTTATTATTCTTCTCTTTCTCCTAGTGTTTGCATGCATAGTACATAAACTATAAACCCCTCCTTAGTTTTTGTATAAACTAATAATACAAAGAGTGATATCCAACATCTGGTATAAGAGCGGCGTTCTGTTGAACAGGGTGTGCAACCCGATTTCTCTTGATCGTGATTGTTTTTACAAGCAACTGACTAACTGGAGGTGTGTGTTAAACGGACAGGAAGACATTAAAGCAAGTGGCTCTGATTGAGTTCGTTTTATAGGTGACGGAAGACGGTAAAGGTGGTTGTAACCTTGTTTTCTTGATCGGTGGAAGAGTACTCACAAGAAAAGCTTGTTAAAGAGATTAGGGATGTCAAAAGGTAGAAAAGAATGGCGATGGTACCTGCAATAGAAGGTTGGTTTGAGAGTTGGTTTCAAAAAAGGTGAAGCCCTTTGTTGCAACGCAGACGCAGCAGAGAACCGATTTTTTTGTTTGTTTAATTTTTAGGGGGTGTGATGCTGTTACCAAAAGTTGAGGTCGTGAAAGTAGGTTCCGTCCTTGATCGACGTGGTTGTTTAATAAAGGTAGAATAATTACCCAAAGGCACAAGAAACATGAGCGAGTGAAAATAAAAGCAGGCAGCTTCGAGTTTGGTTCGTGTTGTGCGAAATAGTACTTTTTAAAGGAGTTGGTGACCTTGTTTTCTTCAGCGGTGGTAGAATATCTAGGAATACGATTCATCGGCGAAGGTATCGCTGTGAAAACAAGAAGGGAGTGGAGAAACATCTCGGAGTGAATATTATGGCGGTGGAAGTTCAAAACGGGTGGCTTTAGATGTGGTCGGGGTACGAAAAGTCGATATGGTAATGAACATGTCCAACGCGATGCCATGTTAAATGTTACATGGGTTGTGAACAATGAAAATTAATTAACCTAGATAAGCCTTTGGATGTGACCGAGATGGAGGCCAGGTGTCCGGGAAAAGTCGAGAATGGAATGGTATAAACAAATCGATTAAAAGGTCAATGTTAGATTAAACGGTTTGTTATGGGTAAGTGAGTCAAGGGAAGATGGAATAAAATATAGTTTTTATAAAACTTCCATTTATCTTTATAAAATATTCCAGGGTTTTTATTTCTCCTAAAAGTATTAGGTGTGGGTCTCAATGTTTCTGCTTTTTAGGTCTCTATAATTATGTCACCAATATTAGTTTTGTTTCTATGCTAGACTTGTGGTCCTAGTATGAAAAGGTAGCAATAATTTTTCCAATATATATTGTATTGGGAAATACTAAATAAACGCCCCTATTATATTTCGTGTACACCCTAAATTAATGTTAACTACTTTTTATTTGTTGAAACTACATTCGTTTCCGAAAAAATTAGATATGAATGGTCAAAAGTAGTTTGTATTTTGTTAAGGGGTGTATATGGGATGTGTATTTAACAACACCCTTTGCATTAAGATTCTTTGTGATAATTGCAAAGAGAATGAATATGACAACAACTTTTCTCTTGACCCCACATTTTGTTTAACCTAATGCTTGTTATTATTCTTCTCTTTCTCCTGGTGTTTACATGCATACTACATAAACTATAAACCCCTCCTTAGTTTTTGTATAAACTAATAATACAAAGAGTGATATCCAACATCTGGTATAAGAGCGGCGTTATGTTGAACAGGGTGTGCAGCCCGATTTCTCTTGACCGTGATTGTTTTTGCAAGCAATTGACTAACTGGAGGTGCGTGTTAAACGGACAGGAAGACATTAAAGCATGTGGCTCTGATTGAGTTCATTTTATAGGTGACGGAAGACGGTAAAGGTGGTTGTAAACTTGTTTTTTTGATCGGTGGAAGAGTACTCTCAAGAAAAGCTTGTTAAAGCGATTAGGGATGTCAAAAGGTAGAAAAGAATGGCGATGGTACCTGCAATAGAAGGTTGGTTTGAGAGTCGGTTTCAAAAAAGGTGAAGCCCTTTGCTGCAACGCAGACGCAGCAGAGAACCGATTTTTTGTTTGTTTTATTTTTAGGGGCTGTGATGCTGTTACCAAAAGTTGAGGTCGTGAAAGTAGGTTCCGTCCTTGATTGGCCTAGTTGTTTAATAAAGGTAGACTAATTACCCAAAGGCACAAGAAACATGAGCGAAAGAAAATAAAAGCAGGCCGCTTCGAGTTTGGTTCGTGTTGTGCGAAATAGTACTTTATAAAGGAGTTGGTGACCTTGTTTTCTTCAGCGGTGTTAGAATATCTAGGAATACGATTGATCGGCGAAGGTATCGCTGTGAAAAAAAAAAGGGAATGGAGAAACATCTCGGAGTGAACATTATGGCGGTGGAAGTTCAAAACGGGTGGCTTTAGTTATGGTCGGGGTACGAAAAGTCGATATGGTAATGAAGGTGTCCAACGGGATGCCATGTTACATGTTACATGGGTTGTGAACAATAAAAATTAATTAACCTACAGAAGCGTTTGGATGTGACCGAGATGGAGGCCAGGTGTCCGGGAAAAGTCGAGAATGGAATGGTATAAACAAATCGATTAAAAGGTGAATGTTAGATTAAACGGTTTGTTATGGGTAAGTGAATCAAGGGAAGATGGAATAAAATATAGTTTTTTATAAAACTTCCATTTATCTTTATAAAATATTCCAAGGTTTTTATTTCTCCTAAAAGTATTAGGTGTGGGTCTCAATGTTTTTCCTTTTTAGGTCTCTATAATTATGTCACCAATATTAGTTTTGTTTCTATGCTAGACTTGTGGTCCTAGTATGAAAAGGTAGCAATAATTTTTCCGATATATATTGCATTGGGAAATACTAAATAAACGCCCCCATTATATTTCGTGTACACCCTAAATTAATGTTAACTATTTTTTATTTGTTGAAACTACATTCGTTTCCGAAAAAATTAGATATGAATGGTCAAAAATAGTTTCTATTTTGTTAAGGGGTGTATATGGGATGTGTATTTAGCAACACCCTTTGCATTAAGATTCTTTGTGATTATTGCAAAGAGAATGAATATGACAACAACTTTTCTCTAGACCCCACATTTTGTTTAACCTAATGCTTGTTATTATTCTTCTCTTTCTCCTAGTGTTTTCATGCATACTACATAAACTATAAACCCCTCCTTAGTTTTGGTATAAACTAATAATACAAATACTGATATCCAACATCTGGTATAAGAGCGGCGTTATGTTGAACAGGGTGTGCAGCCCTATTTCTCTTGATCGTGATTATTTTTGCAAGCAATTGACTAACTGGAGGTTCGTGTTAAACGGACAGGAAGACATTAAAGCGGGTGGCTCTGATTGAGTTCGTTTTATAAGTGACGGAAGACGGTAAAGGTGGTTGTAACCTTGTTTTCTTGATCGGTGGAAGAGTAGTCTCAAGAAAAGCTTGTTAAAGAGATTAGGGATGTCAAAAGGTAGAAAAGAATGGCGATGCTACCTGCAATAGAAGGTTGGTTTGAGAGTCGGTTTCAAAAAAAGTGAAGCCCTTTGCTGCAACGCAGACGCAGTAAAGAACCGATTTTTTGTTTGTTTTATTTTTAGGGGCTGTGATGCTGTTACCAAAAGTTGAGGTCGTGAAAGTAGGTTCCGTCCTTGATTGGCCTGGTTGTTTAATAAAGGTAGAATAATTACCCAAAGGCACAAGAAACATGAGCGAAAGAAAATAAAAGCAGGCCGCTTCGAGTTTGGTTCGTGTTGTGCGAAATAGTACTTTATAAAGGAGTTGGTGACCTTGTTTTCTTCAGCGGTGTTAGAATATCTAGGAATATGATTGATCGGCGAAGGTATCGCTGTGAAAAAAAGATGGGAATGGAGAAACATCATAGAGTGAACATTATGGCGGTGGATGTTCAAAACTGGTGGCTTTAGTTATGGTCGGGGTACGAAAAGTCGATATGGTAATGAAGGTGTCCAACGCGATGCCATGTTACATGTTATATGGGTTGTGAACAATGAAAATTAATTAACCTATAGAAGCCTTTGGATGTGACCGAGATGGAGGCCAGGTGTCCAGGAAAAGTCGAGAATGGAATGGTATATACAAATCGATTAAAAGGTGAATGTTAGATTAAACGGTTTGTTATGGGTAACTGAGTCAAGGGAAGATGGAATAAAATATAGCTTTTTATAAAACTTCCATTTATCTTTATAAAATATTCCAAGGTTTTTATTTATCCTAAAACTATTAGGTGTGGGTCTCAATGTTTCTTCTTTTTAGGTCTCTATAATTATGTCACCAATATTAGTTTTGTTTCTATGCTAGACTTGCGGTCCTAGTATGAAAAGGTAGCAATACTTTTTCCGATATATATTGTATTGGGAAATACTAAATAAACGCCCCCATTATATTTCGTGTACACCCTAAATTAATGTTAACTACTTTTTATTTGTTGAAACTACATTCGCTTCCGAAAAAATTAGATATGAATGGTCAAAAATAGTTTGTATTTTGTTAAGGGGTGTATATGGGATGTGTATTTAGCAACACCCTTTGCATTAAGATTATTTGCGATAATTTCAAAGAGAATGAATATGACAACAACTTTTCTCTAAACCCCACATTTTGTTTAACCTAATGCTTGTTATTATTCTTCTCTTTCTCCTAGTGTTTGCATGCATACTACATAAACTATAAACCCCTCAGTTTTTGTATAAACTAATAATACAAATAGTGATATCCAACATCTGGTATAAGAGCGGCGTTCCGTTGAACAGCGTGTGCAGCCCGATTTCTCTTGATCGTGATTGTTTTTGCAAGCAATTAACTAACTGGAGGGGTGTGTTAAACGGACAGGAAGACATTCAGACAGGTTGCTCTGATTGAGTTCGTTTTATAGGTGACGGAAGACGGTAAAGGTGGTTGTAACCTTGTTTTCTTGATCGGTGGAAGAGTACTCTTAATAAAAGCTTGTTAAAGAGATTAGGGATGTCAAAAGGTAGAAAAGAATGGCGATGGTACCTGCAATAGAAGGTTGCTTTGAGAGTCGGTTTCAAAAAAGGAGAAGCCCTTTGCTACAACGTAGACGCAGCAGAGAACCGTTTTTTTTGTATGTTTTATTTTTAGGGGATGTGATGCTGTTACCAAAAGTTGAGGTCGTGAAAGTAGGTTCCGTCCTTGATCGGCCTGGTTGTTTAATAAAGGTAGACTAATTACCCAAAGGCACATGAAACATGAGCGAAAGGAAATAAAAGCATGCCGCTTTGAGTTTGGTTCGTGTTGTGTGAAATAGAACTTTGTAAAGGAGTTGGTGACCTTGTTTTCTTCGGCGGTGGTAGAATATCTAGGAATACGATTGATCGACGAAGGTATCGCTGTGAAAACAAGAAGGGTATGGAGAAACATCTCGGAGTGAACATTATGGCGGTGGAAGTTCAAAACGGGGGGCTTTAGATGTGGTCGGGGTACGAAAAGTCGATATGGTAATGAAGGTGTCTAACGGGATGCCATGTTACATGTTACCTGGGTTGTGAACAATGAAAATTAATTAACCTAGAGAAGCGTTTGGATGTGACCGAGATGGAGGCTAGGTGTCCGGGAAAAGTCGAGAATGGAATGGTATAAACAATTTGATTAAAAGGTGAATGTTAGATTAAATGGTTTGTTATGGGTAAGTGTTTCAAGGGAAGATGGAATAAAATATAGCTTCTTATAAAACTTCCATTTATTTTTATAAAATATTCGAAGGTTTTTATTTCTCCTAAAAGTATTAGGTGTGGGTCTCAATGTTTCTCCTTTTTAGGTATCTATAATTATGTCACCAATATTAGTTTTGTTTCTATGCTACACTTGTGGTCCTAGTATGAAAAGGTAGCAATAATTTTTCCAATATATATTGTATTGGGAAATACTAAATAAACGCCCCATTATATTTCGTGTATACCCTAAATTAATGTTAACTACTTTTTATTTGTTGAAACTACATTCGTTTCTGAAAAAATTAGATATGAATGGTCAAAAATAGTTTGTATTTTGTTAAGGGGTGTATATGGGATGTGTATTTAGCAACACCCTTTGCATTAAGATTCTTTGTGATAATTGCAAAGAGAATGAATATGACAACAACTTTTCTCTAGACCCCACATTTTGTTTAAACTAATGCTTGTTATTATTCTTCTCTTTCTCCTAGTATTTGCATGCATACTACATAAACTATAAACCCCTCCTTAGTTTTTGTATAAACTAATAATACAAATAGTGATATCAAACATCTGGTATAAGAGCGGCGTTTTGTTGAACAGGGTGTGCAGCCCGATTTCTCTATATCGTGATTGTTTTTGCAAACAATTGACTAACTGGAGGTGCGTGTTAAACGTACAGGAAGACATTCAGACAGGTTGCTCTGATTGAGATCGTTTTATAGGTGACGGAAGACGGTAAAGGTGGTTGTAACCTTGTTTTCTTGATCGGTGGAAGAGTACTCTCAAGAAAAGCTTGTTAAAGAGATTAGGGATGTCAAAAGGTAGAAAAGAATGGCGATGGTACCTGCAATAGAAGGTTGGTTTGAGAGTCGGTTTAAAAAAAGGTGAAGCCCTTTGCTACAACGTAGACGCAGCAGAGAACCGATTTTTTTGTATGTTTTATTTTTAGGGGCTGTGATGCTGTTACCAAAAGTTGAGGTCGTGAAAGTAGGTTCTGTCCTTGATCGGCCTGGTTGTTTAATAAAGGTAGACTAATTACCCAAAGGCACATGAAACATGAGCGAAAGGAAATAAAAGCATGCCGCTTCGAGTTTGGTTCGTGTTGTGCGAAATAGTACTTTATAAAGGAGTTGGTGACCTTTTTTTCTTCAGCGGTGTTAGAATATCCAGGAATACGATTGATCGGCGAAGGTATCGCTGTGAAAAAAAGAAGGGAATGGAGAAACATCTCGGAGTGAACATTATGGCGGTGGAAGTTCAAAACGGGTGGCTTTAGTTATGGTCGGGGTACGAAAAGTCGATATGGTAATGAAGGTGTCCAACGGGATGCCATGTTACATGTTACATGGGTTGTGAACAATGAAAATTAATTAACCTAGAGAAGCGTTTGGATGTGACCGAGATGGAGGCCAGGTGTCTGGGAAAAGTCGAGAATGGAATGGTATAAACAACTCGATTAAAAGGTGAATGTTAGATTAAACGGTTTGTTATGGGTAAGTGAGTCAAGGGAAGATGGAATAAAATATAGTTTTTTATAAAACTTCCATTTATCTATATAAAATATTCCAAGGTTTTTATTTCTCCTAAAAGTATTAGGTGTGGGTCTCAATGTTTCTACTTTTTAGGTCTCTATTATTATGTCACCAATATTAGTTTTGTTTCTATGCTAGACTTGTGGTCTTAGTATGAAAAGGTAGCAATAATTTTTCCAATATATATTGTATTAGGAAATACTAAATAAACGCCCCCATTATATTTCGTGTACACCCTAAATAAATGTTAACTACTTTTTATTTCTTGAAACAACATTCGTTTCCGAAAAAATTATATACGAATGGTAAAAAATAGTTTGTATTTTGTTAAGGGGTGTATATGGGATGTGTATTTAGCTACACCCTTTGCATTAAGATTCTTTGTGATAATTGCAAAGAGAATGAATATGACAACAACTTTTCTCTAGACCCCACATTTTGTTTAACCTAATGCTTGTTATTATTCTTCTCTTTCTCCTAGTGTTTGCATGCATACTACATAAACTATAAACCCCTCCTTAGTTTTTGTATAAACTAATAATACCAATGGTGATATCCAACATCTGGTATAAGAGTGGCGTTTTGTTGAACAGGGTGTGCAGCCCGATTTCTCTTGATCGTGATTGTTTTTGCAAGCAATTGACTAACTGGAGGTGTGTGTTAAACGTACAGGAAGACATTCAGACAGGTTGCTCTGATTGAGTTCGTTTTATATATGACGGAAGACGGTAAAGGTGGTTGTAACCTTATTTTCTTGATCGGTGGAAGAGTACTCTCAAGAAAAGCTTGTTAAAGAGATTAGGGATGTCAAAAGGTAGAAAAGAATGGCGATGGTACCTGTAATAGAAGGTTGGTTTGAGAGTCGGTTTCAAAAAAGGTGAAGCCCTTTGCTACAACGTAGACGCAGCAGAGAACCGATTTTTTTGTTTGTTTTATTTTTAGGGGCTGTGATGCTGTTACCAAAAGTTGAGGTCGTGAAAGTAGGTTCCGTCCTTGATCAGCCTGGTTGTTTAATAAAGGTAGACTAATTACCCAAAGGCACATGAAACATGAGCTAAAGGAAATAAAAGCATGCCGCTTCGTGTTTGGTTCGTGTTGTGCGAAATAGTACTTTATAAAGGAGTTGTTGACCTTTTTTTCTTCAGCGGTGTTAGAATATCTAGGAATACGATTGATCGGCGAAGGTATCGTTGTGAAAAGAAGAAGGGAATGGAGAAACATCTCGGAGTGAACATTATGGCGGTGGAAGTTCAAAACGGGTGGCTTTAGTTATGGTCGGGGTACGAAAAGTCGATATGGTAATGAAGGTGTCCAATGGGATGCCATGTTACATGTTACATGGGTTGTGAACAATGAAAATTAATTAACCTAGAGAAGCGTTTGGATGTGACCGATATGGAGGCCAGGTGTCCGGGAAAAGTCGAGAATGGAATGGTATAAACAAATCGATTAAAATGTGAATGTTAGATTAAACGGTTTGTTATGGGTAAGTGAGTCAAGGGAAGATGGAATAAAATATAGTTTTTTATAAAACTTCCATTTATCTTTATAAAATATTCCAAGGTTTTTATTTCTCCTAAAAGTATTAGGGTTTCAATGTTTCTCCTTTTTAGGTCTCTATAATTATGTCACCAATATTAGTTTTGTTTATATGCTAGACTTGTGGTCCTAGTATGAAAAGGAAGCAATAATTTTTCCAATATATATTGTATTAGGAAATACTAAATAAACGCCCCCATTATATTTCGTGTACACCTTAAATTAATGTTAATTACTTTTTATTTCTTGAAACAACATTCGTTTCCGAAATAATTAGATATGAATGGTAAAAAATAGTTTTTATTTTGTTAAGGGGTGTATATGGGATGTGTATTTAGCAACACCCTTTGCATTAAGATTCTTTGTGATAATTGCAAAGAGAATGAATATGACAACAACTTTTCTCTAGAACCCACATTTTGTTTAACCTAATGCTTGTTATTATTCTTCTCTTTCTCCTAGTGTTTTCATGCATACTACATAAACTATAAACCCCTCCTTAGTTTTGGTATAAACTAATAATACAAAGAGTGATATCCAACATCTGGTATAAGAGCGGCGTTCTGCTTAACAGGGTGTGCAGCCCGATTTCTCTTGATTGTGATTGTTTTTGCAAGCAATTGACTAACCGGAGGTGCGTGTTAAATGGACAGGAAGTTCAAAACGGGTGGCTATAGATGTGGTTGGGTACGAAAAGTCGATATGGTAATGAAGGTGTCCAACGGGATGCCATGTTACATGTTACATGTTACATGGGTTGTGAACAATGAAAATTAATTAACCTAGAGAAGCGTTTGGATGTGACAGAGATGGAGGCCAGGTGTCCAGGAAAAGTCGAGAATGGAATGGTATAAACAAATCGATTAAAAGGTGAATGTTACATTAAACGGTTTGTTATGGGTAAGCGAGTCAAGGGAAGATGGAATAAAATATAGTTTTTTATAAAACTTCCATTTATCTTTATAAAATATTCCAAGGTTTTTATTTCTTTTAAAAGTATTAGGTGTGGGTCTCAATGTTTCTCCTTTTTAGGTCTCTATAATTATGTCACCAATATTAATTTTGTTTCTATGCTAGACTTGTGGTCCTAGTATGAAAAGGTGGCAATAATTTTTCCAATATATATTGTATTGGGAAAAACTAAATAAACGCCCCCATTATATTTCGTGTACACCCTAAATTAATGTTAACTACTTTTTATTTGTTGAAACTACATTCGTTTTCGAAAAAATTATATATGAATGGTCAAAAATAGTTTGTATTTTGTTAAGGGGTGTATATGGGATGTGTATTTAGCAACACCCTTTGCATTAAGATTCTTTGTGATAATTGCAAAGAGAATGAATATGACAACAACTTTTCTCTAGACCCCACATTTTGTTTAACCTAATGCTTGTTATTATTCTTCTCTTTCTCCTGGTGTTTGCATGCATACTACATAACCTATAAACCCCTCCTTAGTTTTTGTATAAACTAATAATACTAAGAGTGATATCCAACATCTGGTATAAGAGCGGCGTTCTGTTGAACACGGTGTGCAGCCCGATTTCTCTTGATCGTGATTGTTTTTGCAAGCAATTGACTAGCTGGAGGGGCGTGTTAAACGGACAGGAATACATTAAAGCAGGTGGCTCTGATTGAGTTCGTTTTATAGGTGACGGAAGACGGTAAAGGTGGTTGTAACCTTGTTTTCTTGATCGGTGGAAGAGTACTCTCAAGAAAAGCTTGTTAAAGAGATTAGGGATGCCAAAAGGTAGAAAAGAATGGCGATGGTACCTGCAATAGAAGGTTTGTTTGAGAGTCGGTTTAAAAAAAGGTGAAGCCCTTTGCTACAACGTAGACGCAGCAGAGAACCGATTTTTTTGTATGTTTTATTTTTAGGGGCTGTGATGCTGTTACCAAAAGTTGAGGTCGTGAAAGTAGGTTCCGTCCTTGATCGGCCTGGTTGTTTAATAAAGGTAGACTAATTACCCAAACGCACAAAAAACATGAGCGAAAGGAAATGGAAGCAGGCCGCTTTGAGTTAGGTTTGTGTTGTGCGAAATAGAACTTTATAAAGGAGTTGGTGACCTTGTTTTCTTGAGCGGTGGTAGAATCTCTAGGAATAGGAATGATCGGGAAAAGTATCGCTGTGAAAACAAGAAGGTAATAGAGAAACAACTCGGTGTGAATATTATGGCGATGGAAGTTCAAAACGGGTGGCTTTGGATGTGGTCGGGGTACGAAAAGTCGATAAGGTAATGAAGGTGTCCAACGGGATTCCATGTTACATGTTACATGGGTTGTGAACAATGAAAATGAGTTAACCTAGAGAAGACTTTGCATGTGACCGAGATGGAGGCCGGGTGTCCGGGAAAAGTCGAGAATGAAATGGTATAAACAAATCGATTAAGGGGTGAATGTTGGATTAATCGGTTTGTTATGGGTAAGTGAGTCAAGGGAAGATGGAATAATATATAGTTTCTTATAAAACTTCCATTTATCTTTATAAAATATTCCTAGGTTTTCATTTCTCCTAAAAGTATTAGGTGTGGGTCTCAATGTTTTCCCTTTTTAGGTCTATATAATTATGTCTGCAATATTAGTTTTGATTCTACACTAGACTTGTGGTCCTAGTGTGAAAAGGTAGCAATCATTTTTCCTATACATATTGTATTGGGAAATACTAAATAAACACCCCATTATATTTCGTATACACCCTAAATTAAAGTTAACTACTTTTTATTTGTTGAAACTACGTTCGTTTCCGAAAAAATTAGATATGAATGGTCAAATATAGTTTGTATTTTGTTAAGGGGTGTATATGAGATGTGTATTTAGCAACACCCTTTGTATTAAGATTCTTTGTGATAATTGCAAAGAGAATGAATATGACAACAACTTTTCTCTAGACCCCACATTTTGTTTAACCTAATGCTTGTTATTATTCTTCTCTTTCTCCAGGTGTTTGCATGCATACTACATAAACTATAAACCCCTCCTTAGTTTTTTTATAAACTAATAATACAAAGAGTGATATTCAACATCTAGTACAAGAGCGGCGTTCTGTTGAACAGGGTGTGCAGCCCGATTTCTCTTGATCGTGATTGTTTTTGCAAGCAATTGACTAACTGGAGGGGCGTGTTAAACGGACAGGAAGACATTAAAGCAGGTGGCTCTGATTGAGTTCCTTTTATAGGTGACGGAAGATGGTAAAGGTGGTTGTAACCTTGTTTTCTTGATCGGTGGAAGGGTACTCTCAAGAAAAGCTTGTTAAAGAGATTAGGGATGTCAAAAGGTAGAGAAGAATGGCGATGGTACCTGCAATAGAAGGCTGGTTTGAGAGTCGGTTTCAAAAAAGGTGAAGCCCTTTGCTGCAACGCAGACGCATCAGAGAACCGATTTTTTTGTTTGTTTTATTTTTAGGGGGTGTGATGCTGTTACCAAAAGTTGAGGTCGTGAAAGTAGGTTCCGTCCTTGATCGACGTGGTTGTTTAATAAAGGTAGAATAATTACCCAAAGGCACAAGAAACATGAGCGAGTGAAAATAAAAGCAGGCAGCTTCGAGTTTGGTTCGTGTTGTGCGAAATAGTACTTTTTAAAGGAGTTGGTGACCTTGTTTTCTTCAGCGGTGGTAGAATATCTAGGAATACGATTCATCGGCGAATGTATCGCTGTGAAAACAAGAAGGGAGTGGAGAAACATCTCGGAGTGAATATTATGGCGGTGGAAGTTCAAAACGGGTGGCTTTAGATGTGGTCGGGGTACGAAAAGTCGATATGGTAATGAAGGTGTCCAACGCGATACCATGTTACATTTTAGATGGGTTGTGAACAATGAAAATTAATTAACCTAGATAAGCCTTTGGATGTGACCGAGATGGAGGCCAGGTGTCCGGGAAAAGTCGAGAATGGAATGGTATAAACAAATCGATTAAAAGGTCAATGTTAGATTAAACGGTTTGTTATGGGTAAGTGAGTCAAGGGAAGATGGAATAAAATATAGTTTTTATAAAACTTCCATTTATCTTTATAAAATATTCCAGGGTTTTTATTTCTCCTAAAAGTATTAGGTGTGGGTCTCAATGTTTCTGCTTTTTAGGTCTCTATAATTATGTCACCAATATTAGTTTTGTTTCTATGCTAGACTTGTGGTCCTAGTATGAAAAGGTAGCAATAATTTTTCCAATATATATTGTATTGGGAAATACTAAATAAACGCCCCTATTATATTTCGTGTACACCCTAAATTAATGTTAACTACTTTTTATTTGTTGAAACTACATTCGTTTCCGAAAAAATTAGATATGAATGGTCAAAAGTAGTTTGTATTTTGTTAAGGGGTGTATATGGGATGTGTATTTAACAACACCCTTTGCATTAAGATTCTTTGTGATAATTGCAAAGAGAATGAATATGACAACAACTTTTCTCTTGACCCCACATTTTGTTTAACCTAATGCTTGTTATTATTCTTCTCTTTCTCCTGGTGTTTACATGCATACTACATAAACTATAAACCCCTCCTTAGTTTTTGTATAAACTAATAATACAAAGAGTGATATCCAACATCTGGTATAAGAGCGGCGTTATGTTGAACAGGGTGTGCAGCCCGATTTCTCTTGACCGTGATTGTTTTTGCAAGCAATTGACTAACTGGAGGTGCGTGTTAAACGGACAGGAAGACATTAAAGCATGTGGCTCTGATTGAGTTCGTTTTATAGGTGACGGAAGACCGTAAAGGTGGTTGTAAACTTGTTTTTTTGATCGGTGGAAGAGTACTCTCAAGAAAAGCTTGTTAAAGCGATTAGGGATGTCAAAAGGTAGAAAAGAATGGCGATGGTACCTGCAATAGAAGGTTGGTTTGAGAGTCGGTTTCAAAAAAGGTGAAGCCCTTTGCTGCAACGCAGACGCAGCAGAGAACCGATTTTTTTGTTTGTTTTATTTTTAGGGGCTGTGATGCTGTTACCAAAAGTTGAGGTCGTGAAAGTAGGTTCCGTCCTTGATTGGCCTAGTTGTTTAATAAAGGTAGACTAATTACCCAAAGGCACAAGAAACATGAGCGAAAGAAAATAAAAGCAGGCCGCTTCGAGTTTGGTTCGTGTTGTGCGAAATAGTACTTTATAAAGGAGTTGGTGACCTTGTTTTCTTCAGCGGTGTTAGAATATCTAGGAATACGATTGATCGGCGAAGGTATCGCTGTGAAAAAAAAAGGGAATGGAGAAACATCTCGGAGTGAACATTATGGCGGTGGAAGTTCAAA
The DNA here is from genome assembly GCA_023525715.1 of Cichorium intybus. Lineage (NCBI taxonomy): Eukaryota > Viridiplantae > Streptophyta > Magnoliopsida > Asterales > Asteraceae > Cichorium > Cichorium intybus. The sequence continues at coordinate 65,922,598 of CM042014.1, read as the reverse complement.
ACGGGTGGCTTTAGTTATGGTCGGGGTACGAAAAGTCGATATGGTAATGAAGGTGTCCAACGGGATGCCATGTTACATGTTACATGGGTTGTGAACAATGAAAATTAATTAACCTACAGAAGCGTTTGGATGTGACCGAGATGGAGGCCAGGTGTCCGGGAAAAGTCGAGAATGGAATGGTATAAACAAATCGATTAAAAGGTGAATGTTAGATTAAACGGTTTGTTATGGGTAAGTGAATCAAGGGAAGATGGAATAAAATATAGTTTTTTATAAAACTTCCATTTATCTTTATAAAATATTCCAAGGTTTTTATTTCTCCTAAAAGTATTAGGTGTGGGTCTCAATGTTTTTCCTTTTTAGGTCTCTATAATTATGTCACCAATATTAGTTTTGTTTCTATGCTAGACTTGTGGTCCTAGTATGAAAAGGTAGCAATAATTTTTCCGATATATATTGCATTGGGAAATACTAAATAAACGCCCCCATTATATTTCGTGTACACCCTAAATTAATGTTAACTATTTTTTATTTGTTGAAACTACATTCGTTTCCGAAAAAATTAGATATGAATGGTCAAAAATAGTTTCTATTTTGTTAAGGGGTGTATATGGGATGTGTATTTAGCAACACCCTTTGCATTAAGATTCTTTGTGATTATTGCAAAGAGAATGAATATGACAACAACTTTTCTCTAGACCCCACATTTTGTTTAACCTAATGCTTGTTATTATTCTTCTCTTTCTCCTAGTGTTTTCATGCATACTACATAAACTATAAACCCCTCCTTAGTTTTGGTATAAACTAATAATACAAATACTGATATCCAACATCTGGTATAAGAGCGGCGTTATGTTGAACAGGGTGTGCAGCCCTATTTCTCTTGATCGTGATTATTTTTGCAAGCAATTGACTAACTGGAGGTTCGTGTTAAACGGACAGGAAGACATTAAAGCGGGTGGCTCTGATTGAGTTCGTTTTATAAGTGACGGAAGACGGTAAAGGTGGTTGTAACCTTGTTTTCTTGATCGGTGGAAGAGTAGTCTCAAGAAAAGCTTGTTAAAGAGATTAGGGATGTCAAAAGGTAGAAAAGAATGGCGATGCTACCTGCAATAGAAGGTTGGTTTGAGAGTCGGTTTCAAAAAAAGTGAAGCCCTTTGCTGCAACGCAGACGCAGTAAAGAACCGATTTTTTGTTTGTTTTATTTTTAGGGGCTGTGATGCTGTTACCAAAAGTTGAGGTCGTGAAAGTAGGTTCCGTCCTTGATTGGCCTGGTTGTTTAATAAAGGTAGAATAATTACCCAAAGGCACAAGAAACATGAGCGAAAGAAAATAAAAGCAGGCCGCTTCGAGTTTGGTTCGTGTTGTGCGAAATAGTACTTTATAAAGGAGTTGGTGACCTTGTTTTCTTCAGCGGTGTTAGAATATCTAGGAATATGATTGATCGGCGAAGGTATCGCTGTGAAAAAAAGATGGGAATGGAGAAACATCATAGAGTGAACATTATGGCGGTGGATGTTCAAAACTGGTGGCTTTAGTTATGGTCGGGGTACGAAAAGTCGATATGGTAATGAAGGTGTCCAACGCGATGCCATGTTACATGTTATATGGGTTGTGAACAATGAAAATTAATTAACCTATAGAAGCCTTTGGATGTGACCGAGATGGAGGCCAGGTGTCCAGGAAAAGTCGAGAATGGAATGGTATATACAAATCGATTAAAAGGTGAATGTTAGATTAAACGGTTTGTTATGGGTAACTGAGTCAAGGGAAGATGGAATAAAATATAGCTTTTTATAAAACTTCCATTTATCTTTATAAAATATTCCAAGGTTTTTATTTATCCTAAAACTATTAGGTGTGGGTCTCAATGTTTCTTCTTTTTAGGTCTCTATAATTATGTCACCAATATTAGTTTTGTTTCTATGCTAGACTTGCGGTCCTAGTATGAAAAGGTAGCAATACTTTTTCCGATATATATTGTATTGGGAAATACTAAATAAACGCCCCCATTATATTTCGTGTACACCCTAAATTAATGTTAACTACTTTTTATTTGTTGAAACTACATTCGCTTCCGAAAAAATTAGATATGAATGGTCAAAAATAGTTTGTATTTTGTTAAGGGGTGTATATGGGATGTGTATTTAGCAACACCCTTTGCATTAAGATTATTTGCGATAATTTCAAAGAGAATGAATATGACAACAACTTTTCTCTAGACCCCACATTTTGTTTAACCTAATGCTTGTTATTATTCTTCTCTTTCTCCTAGTGTTTGCATGCATACTACATAAACTATAAACCCCTCAGTTTTTGTATAAACTAATAATACAAATAGTGATATCCAACATCTGGTATAAGAGCGGCGTTCCGTTGAACAGCGTGTGCAGCCCGATTTCTCTTGATCGTGATTGTTTTTGCAAGCAATTAACTAACTGGAGGGGTGTGTTAAACGGACAGGAAAGGAGTTGGTGACCTTGTTTTCTTCGGCGGTGGTAGAATATCTAGGAATACGATTGATCGACGAAGGTATCGCTGTGAAAACAAGAAGGGTATGGAGAAACATCTCGGAGTGAACATTATGGCGGTGGAAGTTCAAAACGGGGGGCTTTAGATGTGGTCGGGGTACGAAAAGTCGATATGGTAATGAAGGTGTCTAACGGGATGCCATGTTACATGTTACCTGGGTTGTGAACAATGAAAATTAATTAACCTAGAGAAGCGTTTGGATGTGACCGAGATGGAGGCTAGGTGTCCGGGAAAAGTCGAGAATAGAATGGTATAAACAAATTGATTAAAAGGTGAATGTTAGATTAAATGGTTTGTTATGGGTAAGTGTTTCAAGGGAAGATGGAATAAAATATAGTTTCTTATAAAACTTCCATTTATCTTTATAAAATATTCGAAGGTTTTTATTTCTCCTAAAAGTATTAGGTGTGGGTCTCAATGTTTCTCCTTTTTAGGTATCTATAATTATGTCACCAATATTAGTTTTGTTTCTATGCTACACTTGTGGTCCTAGTATGAAAAGGTAGCAATAATTTTTCCAATATATATTGTATTGGGAAATACTAAATAAACGCCCCATTATATTTCGTGTACACCCTAAATTAATGTTAACTACTTTTTATTTGTTGAAACTACATTCGTTTCTGAAAAAATTAGATATGAATGGTCAAAAATAGTTTGTATTTTGTTAAGGGGTGTATATGGGATGTGTATTTAGCAACACCCTTTGCATTAAGATTCTTTGTGATAATTGCAAAGAGAATGAATATGACAACAACTTTTCTCTAGACCCCACATTTTGTTTAAACTAATGCTGGTTATTATTCTTCTCTTTCTCCTAGTATTTGCATGCATACTACATAAACTATAAACCCCTCCTTAGTTTTGGTATAAACTAATAATACAAATAGTGATACCCAACATCTGGTATAAGAGCGGCGTTATGTTGAACAGGGTGTGCAGCCCGATTTCTCTTGATCATGATTGTTTTTGCAAGCAATTGACTAACCGGAGGTGCGTGTTAAAGGGATAGGAAACATTAAAGTAGGTGGCTCTGATTGAGTTCGTTTTATAGGTGACGGAAGACGGTAAAGGTGGTTGTAACCTTGTTTTCTTGATCGGTGGAAGAGTACTCTCAAGAAAAGCTTGTTAAAGAGATTAGGGATGTCAAAAGGTAGAAAAGAATGGTGATGCTACCTGCAATAGAAGGTTGGTTTGAGAGTCGGTTTCAAAAAAGGTGAAGCCCTTTGCTGCAACGCAGACGCAGCAGAGAACCGATTTTTTTGTTTGTTTTATTTTTAGGGGCTGTGATGCTGTTACCAAAAGTTGAGGTCGTGAAAGTACGTTCCGTCCTTGATTGGGCTGGTTGTTTAATAAAGGTAGACTAATTACCCAAAGGCAAAAGAAACATGAGCGAAATAAAATAAAAGCAGGTCGCTTCGAGTTTGGTTTGTGCTGTGCGATATAGTACTTTATAAAGGAGTTGGTGACCATGTTTTCTTCAGCGGTGTTAGAATATCTAGGAATACGATTGATCGATGAAGGTATCGCTGTGAAAAAAAGAAGGGAATGGAGAAGCATCTCGGAGTGAACATTATGGCAGTGGAAGTTTAAAACTGGTGGCTTTAGTTATGGTCGGGGTACGAAAAGTCGATATGGTAATGAAGGTGTCCAACACGATGCCATGTTACATGTTACATGGGTTGTGAACAATGAAATTAATTAAACTATAGAAGCCTTTTGATGTGACCGAGATGTAGGCCAGGTGTCCTGGAAAAGTCGAGAATGGAATGGTATATACAAATCGATTAAAAGATGCATGTTAGATTAAACAGTTTGTTATGGGTAAGTGAGTCAAGGGAAGATGGAATAAAATATAGTTTTTTGTAAAACTTCCATTTATCTTTATAAAATATTCCAAGGCTTTTATTTCTCCTAAAAGTATTAGGTGTGGGTCTCAATGTTTCTCCTTTTTAGGTCTCTATAATTATGTCACCAACATTAGTTTTGTTTCTATGCTAGACTTGTGGTCCTAGTATGAAAAGGTAGCAATAATTTTTCCGATATATATTATATTGGGAAATACTAAATAAACGCTCCCGTTATATTTCGTGTACACCCTAAATTAATGTTAACTACTTTTTATTTGTTGAAACTACTTTAGTTTCCGAAAAATTTAGATATGAATGGTCAAAAATAGTTTGTATTTTGTTAAGGGGTGTATATGGGATGTGTATTTAGCAACACCCTTTGCATTAAGATTCTTTGTGATAATTGCAAAGAGAATGAATATGACAACAACTTTTCTCTAGACCCCACATTTTGTTTAAACTAATGCTTGTTATTATTCTTCTCTTTCTCCTAGTATTTGCATGCATACTACATAAACTATAAACCCCTCCTTAGTTTTTGTATAAACTAATAATACAAATAGTGATATCCAACATCTGGTATAAGAGCGGCGTTTTGTTGAACAGGGTGTGCAGCCCGATTTCTCTATATCGTGATTGTTTTTGCAAACAATTGACTAACTGGAGGTGCGTGTTAAACGTACAGGAAGACATTCAGACAGGTTGCTCTAATTGAGATCGTTTTATAGGTGACGGAAGACGGTAAAGGTGGTTGTAACCTTGTTTTCTTGATCGGTGGAAGAGTACTCTCAAGAAAAGCTTGTTAAAGAGATTAGGGATGTCAAAAGGTAGAAAAGAATGGCAATGGTACCTGCAATAGAAGGTTGGTTTGAGAGTCGGTTTAAAAAAAGGTGAAGCCCTTTGCTACAACGTAGACGCAGCAGAGAACCGATTTTTTTGTATGTTTTATTTTTAGGGGCTGTGATGCTGTTACCAAAAGTTGAGGTCGTGAAAGTAGGTTCTGTCCTTGATCGGCCTGGTTGTTTAATAAAGGTAGACTAATTACCCAAAGGCACATGAAACATGAGCGAAAGGAAATAAAAGCATGCCGCTTCGAGTTTGGTTCGTGTTGTGCGAAATAGTACTTTATAAAGGAGTTGGTGACCTTTTTTTCTTCAGCGGTGTTAGAATATCCAGGAATACGATTGATCGGCGAAGGTATCGCTGTGAAAAAAAGAAGGGAATGGAGAAACATCTCGGAGTGAACATTATGGCGGTGGAAGTTCAAAACGGGTGGCTTTAGTTATGGTCGGGGTACGAAAAGTCGATATGGTAATGAAGGTGTCCAACGGGATGCCATGTTACATGTTACATGGGTTGTGAACAATGAAAATTAATTAACCTAGAGAAGCGTTTGGATGTGACCGAGATGGAGGCCAGGTGTCTGGGAAAAGTCGAGAATGGAATGGTATAAACAACTCGATTAAAAGGTGAATGTTAGATTAAACGGTTTGTTATGGGTAAGTGAGTCAAGGGAAGATGGAATAAAATATAGTTTTTTATAAAACTTCCATTTATCTATATAAAATATTCCAAGGTTTTTATTTCTCCTAAAAGTATTAGGTGTGGGTCTCAATGTTTCTATTTTTTAGGTCTCTATTATTATGTCACCAATATTAGTTTTGTTTCTATGCTAGACTTGTGGTCTTAGTATGAAAAGGTAGCAATAATTTTTCCAATATATATTGTATTAGGAAATACTAAATAAACGCCCCCATTATATTTCGTGTACACCCTAAATAAATGTTAACTACTTTTTATTTCTTGAAACAACATTCGTTTCCGAAAAAATTATATACGAATGGTAAAAAATAGTTTGTATTTTGTTAAGGGGTGTATATGGGATGTGTATTTAGCTACACCCTTTGCATTAAGATTCTTTGTGAAAATTGCAAAGAGAATGAATATGACAACAACTTTTCTCTAGACCCCACATTTTGTTTAACCTAATGCTTGTTATTATTCTTCTCTTTCTCCTAGTGTTTGCATGCATACTACATAAACTATAAACCCCTCCTTAGTTTTTGTATAAACTAATAATACCAATGGTGATATCCAACATCTGGTATAAGAGTGGCGTTTTGTTGAACAGGGTGTGCAGCCCGATTTCTCTTGATCTTGATTGTTTTTGCAAGCAATTGACTAACTGGAGGTGTGTGTTAAACGTACAGGAAGACATTCAGACAGGTTGCTCTGATTGAGTTCGTTTTATATATGACGGAAGACGGTAAAGGTGGTTGTAACCTTGTTTTCTTGATCGGTGGAAGAGTACTCTCAAGAAAAGCTTGTTAAAGAGATTAGGGATGTCAAAAGGTAGAAAAGAATGGCGATGGTACCTGTAATAGAAGGTTGGTTTGAGAGTCGGTTTCAAAAAAGGTGAAGCCCTTTGCTACAACGTAGACGCAGCAGAGAACCGATTTTTTTGTTTGTTTTATTTTTAGGGGCTGTGATGCTGTTACCAAAAGTTGAGGTCGTGAAAGTAGGTTCCGTCCTTGATCGGCCTGGTTGTTTAATAAAGGTAGACTAATTACCCAAAGGCACATGAAACATGAGCTAAAGGAAATAAAAGCATGCCGCTTCGTGTTTGGTTCGTGTTGTGCGAAATAGTACTTTATAAAGGAGTTGTTGACCTTTTTTTCTTCAGCGGTGTTAGAATATCTAGGAATACGATTGATCGGCGAAGGTATCGTTGTGAAAAGAAGAAGGGAATGGAGAAACATCTCGGAGTGAACATTATGGCGGTGGAAGTTCAAAACGGGTGGCTTTAGTTATGGTCGGGGTACGAAAAGTCGATATGGTAATGAAGGTGTCCAATGGGATGCCATGTTACATGTTACATGGGTTGTGAACAATGAAAATTAATTAACCTAGAGAAGCGTTTGGATGTGACCGATATGGAGGCCAGGTGTCCGGGAAAAGTCGAGAATGGAATGGTATAAACAAATCGATTAAAATGTGAATGTTAGATTAAACGGTTTGTTATGGGTAAGTGAGTCAAGGGAAGATGGAATAAAATATAGTTTTTTATAAAACTTCCATTTATCTTTATAAAATATTCCAAGGTTTTTATTTCTCCTAAAAGTATTAGGGTTTCAATGTTTCTCCTTTTTAGGTCTCTATAATTATGTCACCAATATTAGTTTTGTTTATATGCTAGACTTGTGGTCCTAGTATGAAAAGGAAGCAATAATTTTTCCAATATATATTGTATTAGGAAATACTAAATAAACGCCCCCATTATATTTCGTGTACACCTTAAATTAATGTTAATTACTTTTTATTTCTTGAAACAACATTCGTTTCCGAAATAATTAGATATGAATGGTAAAAAATAGTTTTTATTTTGTTAAGGGGTGTATATGGGATGTGTATTTAGCAACACCCTTTGCATTAAGATTCTTTGTGATAATTGCAAAGAGAATGAATATGACAACAACTTTTCTCTAGAACCCACATTTTGTTTAACCTAATGCTTGTTATTATTCTTCTCTTTCTCCTAGTGTTTTCATGCATACTACATAAACTATAAACCCCTCCTTAGTTTTGGTATAAACTAATAATACAAAGAGTGATATCCAACATCTGGTATAAGAGCGGCGTTCTGCTTAACAGGGTGTGCAGCCCGATTTCTCTTGATTGTGATTGTTTTTGCAAGCAATTGACTAACCGGAGGTGCGTGTTAAACGGACAGGAAGACATTAGAGTAGGTGGCTCTGATTGAGTTCGTTTTATAGGTGACGGAAGACGGTAAAGGTGGTTGTAACCTTGTTTTCTTGATCGGTGGAAGCGTACTCTCAAGAAAAGCTTGTTAAAGAGATTAGGGATGTCAAAAGGTAGAAAAGAATGGCGATGGTACCTGCAATAGAAGGTTGGTTTGAGAGTCGGTTTCAAAAAAGGTGAAGCCCTTTGCTATAACGCACACGCAGTAGAGAACCGATTTTTTTGTATGTTTTATTTTTAGGGGCTGTGATGCTGTTATCAAAAGTTGAGGTCGTGAAAGTAGGTTCCGTCCTTGATCGGCCTGGTATTTTAATAAAGGTAGACTAATTACCCAAAGGCACAAGAAACATGAGCGAAGTAAAATAAAAGCAGGCCGCTTCGAGTTTGGTTCGTGTTGTGCGAAATAGTACTTTATAAAGGAGTTGGTGACCTTGTTTTCTTCAGCGGTGGTAGAATATCTAGGAATACGATTGATCGGCGAAGGTATCGCTGTGAAAACAAGAAGGGAATGGAGAAACATCTCGAAGTGAACATTATGGTGGTGGAAGTTCAAAACGGGTGGCTTTAGATGTTGTCGGGGTACAAAAAGTCGATATGGTAATGAAGGTATCCAACAGGATGCCATGTTACATGTTACATGAGTTGTGAACAATGAAAATTAATTAACCTAGAGAAGCGTTTGGATGTGACCGAGATGGAGGCCAGGTGTCCGGGAAAAGTCGAGAATGGAATTGTATAAACAAATCGATTAAAAGGTGAATGTTAGATTAAACGGTTTGTTATGGGTAAGTGAGTCAAGGGAAGATGGAATAAAATATAGTTTTTTTATAAAACTTCCATTTATCTTTATAAAATATTCCAAGGTTTTTATTTCTCCTAAAAGTATTAGGTGTGGGTCTCAATGTTTCTCCTTTTTAGGTCTCTATAATTATGTCACCAATATTAGTTTTGTTTCTATGCTAGACTTGTGGTCCTAGTATGAAAAGGTAGCAATAAATTTTCCAATATATATTGCATTAGGAAATACCAAATAAACGCCCCCATTATATTTCCTGTACACCCTAAATTAATGTTAACTACTTTTTATTTGTTGAAACTACATTCGTTTCCAAAAAAATTAGATATGAATGGTCAAAAATAGTTTGTATTTTGTTAAGGGGTGTATATGGGATGTGTATTTAGCAACACCCTTTGCATTAAGATTCTTTTTGATAATTGCAAAGAGAATGAATATGATAACAACTTTTCTCTAGACCCCACATTTTGTTTAACCTAATGCTTGTTATTATTCTTCTCTTTCTCTTAATGTTTTCATACATACTACATAAACTATAAACCCGTCATTAGTTTTGGTATAAACTAATAATACAAAGAGTGATATCCAACATCTGGTATAAGACCGGCGTTCTGTTGAACAGGGTGTGCAGCCCAATTTCTCTTGATTGTGATTGTTTTTGCAAGCAATTGACTAACTAGAGGTGCGTGTTAAACGGACAGGAAGACATTAAAATAGGTGGCTCTAATTGAGTTCGTTTTATAGGTGACGGAAGACGGTAAAGGTGGGTGTAACCTTGTTTTCTTGATCGGTGGAAGAGTACTCTCAAGAAAAGCTTGTTAAAGAGATTAGGGATGTCAAATGGTAGAAAAAATGGCGATGGTACCTGCAATAGAAGGTTGGTTTGAGAGTCGGTTTCAAAAAAGGTGAAGCCCTTTGCTACAACGCAGACGCAGCAGAGAACCGATTTTTTTGTATGTTTTATTTTTAGGGGCTGCGATGCTGTTACCAAAAGTTAAGGTCGTGCAAGTAGGTTCCGTCCTTGATTGGCCTGGTTGTTTAATAAAGGTAGACTAATTACCCAAAGGCACAAGAAACATGAGCGAAGGAAAATAAAAGCAGGCCGCTTCGAGTTTGGTTCGTGTTGTGCGAAATAGTACTTTATAAAGGAGTTGGTGACCTTGTTTTCTTCAGCGGTGGTAGAATATCTAGGAATACGATTGATCGGCAAAGGTATCGTTGTAAAAACAAGAAGGGAATGGAGAAAGTTCTCGGAGTGAACATTATGGCGGTGGAAGTTCAAAACGGGTGGCTTTAGATGTGGTCGGGGTACGAAAAGTCGATATGGTAATGAAGGTGTCCAACGGGATGCCATGTTACATGTTACATGGGTTGTGAACAATAAAAATTAATTAACCTGAAGAAGCGTTTGAATGTGACCGAGATGGAGGCCAGGTGTCCAGGAAAAGTCGAGAATGGAATGGTATAAACAAATCGATTAAAAGGTGAATGTTAGATTAGACGGTTTGTTATGGGTAACTGAGTCAAGGGAAGATGGAATAAAATATAGTTTTTTATAAAACTTCCATTTATCTTTATAAAATATTCCAAGGTTTTTATTTCTCCTAAAAGTATTAGATATGGGTCTCAATGTTTCTCCTTTTTAGGTCTCTATAATTATGTCACCAATATTAGTTTTGTTTCTATGCTAGATTGTGGTCCTAGTATGAAAAGGTAGCAATAATTTTTCCAATATATATTGTATTGGGAAATACTAAATAAACGCCCCCAGTATATTTCGTGTACGCCCTAAATTAATGTTAACTACTTTTTATTTGTTGAAACTACATTCGTTTCCGAAAAAATTAGATATGAATGGTCAAAAATAATTTGTATTTTGTTAAGGGGTGTATATGGGATGTGTTTTTAACAACATCCTTTGCGTTAAGATTCTTTGTGATAATTGCAAAGAGAATGAATATGACAAGAACTTTTCTATAGACCCCACATTTTGTTTAACCTAATGCTTGTAATTATTCTTATCTTTCTCCTAGTGTTTGCATGCATACTACATAAACTACAAACCCATCCTTAGTATTGGTATAAACTAATAATACAAAGAGTGATATCCAAAATCTGGTATAAGACCGGCGTTATGTTGAACAGGGTGTGCAGCCCGATTTCTCTTGATTGTGATTGTATTTGCAAGCAATTGACTAACTGGAGGTGCGTGTTAAACGTACAGGAAGACATTAAAATAGGTGGCTCTGATTGATTCGTTTTATAGGTGACGGAAGACGGTATAGGTGGTTGTAACCTTGTTTTCTTGATCGGTGAAAGAGTACTCTCAAGAAAAGCTTGTTAAAGAGATGAGGGATGTCAAAAGGTAGAAAAAAATGGCGATGGTACCTGCAATAGAAGGTTGGTTTGAGAGTCGGTTTCAAAAAAGGTGAAGCCCTTTGCTACATCGGAGACATAGCAGAGAACCGATTTTTTTGTATGTTTTATTTTTAGGGGCTGTGATGCTGTTACCAAAAGTTGAGGTCGTGAAAGTAGGTTCCGTCCTTGATCGGCCTGGTTGTTTAATAAAGGTAGTCTAATTACCCAAAGGCACAAGAAACATGAGCGAAGGAAAATAAAAGCAGGCCGCTTCGAGTTTGGTTCGTGTTGTGCGAAATAGTACTTTATAAAGGAGTTGGTGACCTTGTTTTCTTCAGCGGTGGTAGAATATCTAGGAATATGATTGATCGGTGAAGGTATCGCTGTGAAAACAAGAAGGGAATGGAGAAACATCTCGGAGTGAACATTATGGCTGTGGAAGTTCAAAACGGGTGGCTTTAGATGTGATCGGGGTACGAAAAGTCGATATGGTAATGAAGATGTCCAACGGGATGCCATGTTACATGTTACATGGGTTGTGAACAATAAAAATTAATTCACCTGGAGAAGCGTTTGGATGTGACCGAGATGGAGGCCAGGTGTGCGGGAAAAGTCGAGAATGGAATGGTATAAACAAATCGATTAAAAGGTGAATGTTAGATTAAACGGTTTGTTATGGGTAAGTGAGTCAAGGGAAGATGGAATAAAATATAGTTTTTTATAAAACTTCCATTTATCTTTATAAAATATTCCAAGGTTTTTAGTTCTCCTAAAAGTATTAGGTGTGGGTCTCAATGTTTCTCCTTTTTAGGTCTCTATAATTATGTCACCAATATTAGTTTTGTTTCTATGCTAGACTTGTGGTCCTAGTATGAAAAGGTAGCAATAATTTTTCCAATATATATTGTATTCGGAAATACTAAATAAACGCCCCCATTATATTTCGTGTACACCCTAAATTAATGTTAACTACTTTTTATTTGTTGAAACTACATTCGTTTCCGAAAAAATTATATATGAATGGTCAAAAATAGTTTGTATTTTGTTAAGGGGTGTATATGGGATGTGTATTTAGCAACATCCTTTGTGTTAAGATTCTTTGTGATAATTCCAAAGGGAATGAATATGATAACAACTTTTCTCTAGACCCCACATTTTGTTTAACCTAATGCTTGTAATTATTCTTCTCTCTCTCCTAGTGTTTTCATACATACTACATAAACTATAAACCCCTCATTAGTTTTGGTATAAACTAATAATACAAAGAGTGATATCCAACATCTGGTATAAGAGCGGCGTTCTGTTGAACAGGGTGTGCAGCCCGATTTCTCTTGATTGTGATTGTTTTTGCAAGTAATTGACTAACTGGATGTGCGTGTTAAACGGACAGGAAGACATTAAAATAGGTGGCTCTGATTGATTCGTTTTATAGGTGACGGAAGACGGTATAGGTGGTTGTAACCTTGTTTTCTTGATCGGTGGAAGAGTACTCTCAAGAAAAGCTTGTTAAAGAGATTAGGGATGTCAAAAGGTAGAAAAAATGGCGATGGTACCTGCAATAGAAGGTTGGTTTGAGAGTCGGTTTCAAAAAAGGTGAAGCCCTTTGCTACAACGGAGACGTAGCAGAGAACCGATTTTTTTGTATGTTTTATTTTTAGGGGCTGTGATGCTGTTACCAAAAGTTGAGGTCGTGAAAGTAGGTTCCGTCCTTGATCGGCCTGGTTGTTTAATAAAGGTAGACTAATTACCCAAAGGCACAAGAAACATGAGCGAAGGAAAATAAAAGGAGGTCGCTTCGAGTTTGGTTCGTGTTGTGCGAAATAGTATTTTATAAAGGAGTTGGTGACCTTGTTTTCTTCAGCGGTGTTAGAATATCTAGGAATACGATTGATCGGCGAAGGTATCGCTGTGAAAACAAGAAGGGAATGGAGAAACATCTCGGAGTGAACATTATGGAGGTGGAAGTTCAAAATGGGTGGCTTTAGATGTGGTTGGGGTACGAAAAGTCGATATGGTAATGAAGGTGTCCAACGGGATGCCTTGTTACATGTTACATGGGTTGTGAACAATAAAAATTAATTAACCTGGAGAAGCGTTTGGATGTGACCGAGATGGAGGTCAGGTCTCCGGGAAAATTCGAGAATGGAATGGTATAAACAAATCGATTAAAAGGTGAATGTTTCATTAAACGGTTTGTTATGGATAAGTGAGTCAAAGGAAGATGGAATAAAATATAGTTTTTTATAAAACTTCCATTTATCTTTATAAAATATTCCAAGGTTTTTATTTCTCCTAAAAGTATTAGGTGTGGGTCTCAATGTTTCTCCTTTTTAGGTCTCTATAATTATGTCACCAATATTAGTTTTGTTTCTATGCTAGACTTGTGGTCCTAGTATGAATAGGTAGCAATAATTTTTCCAATATATATTGTATTCGGAAATACTAAATAAACGCCCCCATTATATTTCGTGTACACCCTAAATTAATGTTAACTACTTTTTATTTGTTGAAACTACATTCGTTTCCGAAAAAATTAGATATGAATGGTCAAAAATAGTTTGTATTTTGTTAAGGGGTGTATATGGGATGTGTATTTAGCAACATCCTTTGCGTTAAGATTCTTTGTGATAATTCCAAAGGGAATGAATATGATAACAACTTTTCTCTAGACCCCACATTTTGTTTAACCTAATGCTTGTAATTATTCTTCTCTTTCTCCTAGTGTTTTCATACATACTACATAAACTATAAACCCATCATTAGTTTTGGTATAAACTAATAATACAAAGAGTGATATCCAACATCTGGTATAAGAGCGGCGTTCTGTTGAACAGGGTGTGCAGCCCGATTTCTCTTGATTGTGATTGTTTTTGCAAGCAATTGACTAACTGGATGTGCGTGTTAAACGGACAGGAAGACATTAAAATAGGTGGCTCTGATTGATTCGTTTTATAGGTGACGGAAGACGGTATAGGTGGTTGTAACCTTGTTTTCTTGATCGGTGGAAGAGTACTCTCAAGAAAAGCTTGTTAAAGAGATTAGGGATGTCAAAAGGTAGAAAAAATGGCGATGGTACCTGCAATAGAAGGTTGGATTGAGAGTCGGTTTCAAAAAAGGTGAAGCCCTTTGCTACAACGGAGACGTAGCAGAGAACCGATTTTTTTGTATGTTTTATTTTTAGGGGCTGTGATGCTGTTACCAAAAGTTGAGGTCGTGAAAGTAGGTTCCGTCCTTGATCGGCCTGGTTGTTTAATAAAGGTAGAGTAATTACCCAAAGGCACAAGAAACATGAGCGACAGAAAATAAAAGTAGGCCGCTTCGACTTTGGTTCGTGTTGTGCGAAATAGTACTTTATAAAGGAGTTGGTGACCTTGTTTTCTTCAGCGGTGGTAGAATATCTAGGAATACGATTGATCGGCGAAGGTATCGCTGTGAAAACAAGAAGGGAATGGAGAAACATCTCGGAGTGAACATTATGGCGGTGGAAGTTCAAAACGGGTGGCTTTAGATGTGGTCGGGGTACGAAAAGTCGATATGGTAATGAAGGTGTCAAACGGGATGCCATGTTACATGTTACATGGTTTGTGAACAATAAAAATTAATTAACCTGGAGAAGCGTTTGGATGTGACCGAGATGGAGGTCAGGTGTCCGGGAAAATTCGAGAATCGAATGGTATAAACAAATCGATTAAAATGTGAATGTTTCATTAAACGGTTTGTTATGGTAAGTGAGTCAAGGGAAGATGGAATAAAATATAGTTTTTTATAAAACTTCCATTTATCTTTATAAAATATTCCAAGGTTTTTATTTCTCCTAAAAGTATTAGGTGTGGGTCTCAATGTTTCTCCTTTTTAGGTCTCTATAATTATGTCACCAATATTAGTTTTGTTTCTATGCTAGACTTGTGGTCCTAGTATGAAAAGGTAGCAATAATTTTTCCAATATATATTGTATTCGGAAATACTAAATAAACGCCCCCATTATATTTCGTGTACACCCTAAATTAATGTTAACTACTTTTTATTTGTTGAAACTACATTCGTTTCCGAAAAAATTCGATATGAATGGTCAAAAATAGTTTGTATTTTGTTAAGGGGTGTATATGGGATGTGTATTTAGCAACATCCTTTGCGTTAAGATTCGTTGTGATAATTCCAAAAGGAATGAATATGATAACAACTTTTCTCTAGACCCCACATTTTGTTTAACCTAATGCTTGTTATTATTCTTCTCTGTCGCCGAGTGTTTTCATACATACTACATAAACTATAAACCCCTCATTAGTTTTGGTATAAACTAATAATACAAAGAGTGATATCCAAAATTATGTATAAGAGCGGCGTTCTGTTGAACAGGGTGTGCAGCCCGATTTCTCTTGATTGTGATTGTTTTTGCAAGCAATTGACTAACTGGAGGTGCGTGTTAAACGTACAGGAAGACATTAAAATAGGTGGCTCTGATTGATTCGTTTTATAGGTGACGGAAGACGGTATAGGTGGTTGTAACCTTGTTTTCTTGATCGGTGGAAGAGTACTCTCAAGAAAAGCTTGTTAAAGAGATTAGGGATGTCAAAAGGTAGAAAAAATGGCGATGGTACCTGCAATAGAAGGTTGGTTTGAGAGTCGGTTTCAAAAAAGGTGAAGCCCTTTGCTACAACGGAGACATAGCAGAGAATCGATTTTTTTGTATGTTTTATTTTTAGGGGCTGTGATGCTGTTACCAAAAGTTGAGGTCGTGAAAGTAGGTTCCATCCTTGATCGGCCTGGTTGTTTAATAAAGGTAGACTAATTACCCAAAGGCACAAGAAACATGAGCGAAGGAAAATAAAAGTAGGCCGCTTCGAGTTTGGTTCGTGTTGTGCGAAAAAGTACTTTATAAAGGAGTTGGTGACCTTGTTTTCTTCAGCGGTGGTAGAATATCTAGGAATACGATTGATCGGCGAAGGTATCGCTGTGAAAACAAAAAGGGAATGGAGAAACATCTCGGAGTGAACATTATGGCGGTGGAAGTTCAAAACGGGTGGCTTTAGATGTGGTCGGGGTACGAAAAGTCGATATGGTAATGAAGGTGTCAAACGGGATGCCATGTTACATGTTACATGGGTTGTGAACAATAAAAATTAATTAACCTGGAGAAGCGTTTGGATGTGACCGAGATGGAGGTCAGGTGTCCGGAAAAAGTCGAGAATGGAATGGTATAAACAAATCGTTTAAAAGGTGAATGTTAGATTAAACGGTTTGTTATGGGTAAGTGAGTCAAGGGAAGATGGAATAAAATATAGTTTTTTATAAAACTTCTATTTATCTTTATAAAATATTCCAAGGTTTTTATTTCTCCTAAAAGTATTAGGTGTGGGTGTCAATGTTTCTCCCTTTTAGGTCTCTATAATTATGTCACCAATATTAGTTTTGTTTCTATGCTAGACTTGTGGTCCTAGTATGAAAAGGTAGCAATAATTTTTCCAATATATATTGTATTCGGAAATACTAAATAAACGCCCCCATTATATTTCGTGTACACCCTAAATTAATGTTAACTACTTTTTATTTGTTGAAACTACATTCGTTTCCGAAAAAATTAGATATGAATGGTCAAAAATAGTTTGTATTTTGTTAAGGGGTGTATATGGGATGTGTATTTAGCAACATCCTTTGCGTTAAGATTCTTTGTGATAATTCCAAAGGGAATGAATATGATAACAACTTTTCTCTAGACCCCACATTTTGTTTAACCTAATGCTTGTAATTATTCTTCTCTTTCTCCTAGTGTTTTCATACATACTACATAAACTATAAACCCCTCATTAGTTTTGGTATAAACTAATAATACAAAGAGAGATATCCAACATCTGGTATAAGAGCGGCGTTCTGTTGAACAGGGTGTGCAGCCCGATTTCTCTTGATTGTGATTGTTTTTGCAAGCAATTGACTACCTGGAGGTGCGTTTTAAACGGACAGGAAGACATTAAAATAGGTGGCTCTGATTGATTCGTTTTATAGGTGACGGAAGACGGTATAGGTGGTTGTAACCTTGTTTTCTTGATCGGTGGAAGAGTACTCTCAAGAAAAGCTTGTTAAAGAGATTAGGGATGTCAAAAGGTAGAAAAAAATGGCGATGGTACCTGCAATAGAAGGTTGGTTTGAGAGTCGGTTTCAAAAAAGGTGAAGCACTTTGCTACAACGGAGACGTAGCAGAGAACCGATTTTTTTGTATGTTTTATTTTTAGGGGCTGTGATGCTGTTACCAAAAGTTGAGGTCGAGAAAGTAGGTTCCGTCCTTGATCGGCCTGGTTGCTTAATAAAGGTAGACTAATTACCCAAAGGCACAAGAAACATGAGCGATGGAAAATAAAAGCAGGCCGCTTCGAGTTTGGTTCGTGTTGTGCGAAATAGTACTTTATAAAGGAGTTGGTGACCTTGTTTTCTTCGACGGTGGTAGAATATCTAGGAATACGATTGATCGGCGAAGGTATCGCTGTGAAAACAAGAAGGGAATGGAGAAACATCTAGGAGTGAACATTATGGCGGTGGAAGTTCAAAACGGGTGGCTTTAGATGTGGTCGGGGTACGAAAAGTCGATATGGTAATGAAGGTGTCCAACGGGATGCCATGTTACATGTTACATGGGTTGTGAACAATAAAAATTAATTAACCTGGAGAAGCGTTTGGATGTGACCGAGATGGAGGCCAGGTGTCCGGGAAAAGTCGAGAATGGAATGGTATAAACAAATCGATTAAAAGGTGAATGTTAGATTAAACGGTTTGTTATGGGTAAGTGAGTCAAGGGAAGTTGGAATAAAATATAGTTTTTTATAAAACTTCCATTTATCTTTATAAAATATTCCAAGGTTTTTATTTATCCTAAAAGTATTAGGTGTGGGTCTAAATGTTTCTCCTTTTTAGGTCTCTATAATTATGTCACCAATATTAGTTTTGTTTCTATGCTAGACTTGTGGTCCTAGTATGAAAAGGTAGCAATAATTTTTCCAATATATATTGTATTGGGAAATACTAAATAAACGCCCCCATTATATTTCGTGTACACCCTAAATTAATGTTAACTACTTTTTATTTGTTGAAACTACATTCGTTTCCGAAAAAATTAGATATGAATGGTGAAAAATAGTTTGTATTTTGTTAAGGGGTGTATATGGGATGTGTATTTAGCAACATTTTTTGCGTTAAGATTCTTTGTGATAATTCCAAAGGGAATGAATACGATAACAACTTTTCTCTAGACCCCACATTTTGTTTAACCTAATGCTTGTAATTATTCTTCTCTTTCTCCTAGTATTTTCATACATACTACATAAACTATAAACCCCTCATTAGTTTTGGTATAAACTAATAATACAAAGAGTGATATCCAACATCTGGTATAAGAGCGGCGTTCTGTTGAACAGGGTGTGCAGCCCGATTTCTCTTGATTGTGATTGTTTTTGCAAGCAATTGACTAACTGGAGGTGCGTGTTAAACGGACAGGAAGACATTAAAATAGGTGGCTCTGATTGATTCGTTTTATAGGTGACGGAAGACGATATAGGTGGTTGT
Source organism: Cichorium intybus (assembly GCA_023525715.1). Classification (NCBI taxonomy): domain Eukaryota; kingdom Viridiplantae; phylum Streptophyta; class Magnoliopsida; order Asterales; family Asteraceae; genus Cichorium; species Cichorium intybus. Next base: position 65,903,752 of record CM042014.1, on the reverse strand, counting down.
AACCTTGTTTTCTTGATCGGTGGAAGAGTACTCTCAAGAAAAGCTTGTTAAAGAGATTAGGGATGTCAAAAGGTAGAAAAAAATGGTGATGGTACCTGCAATAGAAGGTTGGTTTGAGAGTCGGTTTCAAAAAAGGTGAAGCCCTTTGCTACAACGGAGACGTAGCAGAGAACCGATTTTTTTGTATGTTTTATTTTTAGGGGCTGTGATGCTGTTACCAAAAGTTGAGGTCGTGAAAGTAGGTTCCGTCCTTGATCGGCCTGGTTGTTTAATAAAGGTAGACTAATTACCCAAAGGCACAAGAAACATGAGCGATGGAAAATAAAAGCAGGCCGCTTCGAGTTTGGTTCGTGTTGTGCGAAATAGTACTTTATAAAGGAGTTGGTAACCTTGTTTTCTTCAGCGGTGGTAGAATATCTAGGAATACGATTGATCGGCGAAGGTATCGCTATGAAAACAAGAAGGGAATGGAGAAACATCTCGGAGTGAACATTATGGCGGTGGAAGTTAAAAACGGGTGGCTTTAGATGTGGTCGGGGTACGAAAAGTCGATATGGTAATGAAGGTGTCCAACGGGATGCCATGTTACATGTTACATGGGTTGTGAACAATAAAATTTAATTAACCTGGAGAAGCGTTTGGATGTGACCGAGATAGAGGCCAGGTGTCCGGGAAAAGTCGTGAATGGAATGGTATAAACAAATCGATTAAAAGGTGAATGTTAGATTAAACGGTTTGTTATGGGTAAGTGAGTCAAGGGAAGATGGAATAAAATATAGTTTTTTTATAAAACTTCCATTTATCTTTATAAAATATTCCAAGGTTTTTATTTATCCTAAAAGTATTAGGTGTGGGTCTCAATGTTTCTCCTTTTTAGGTCTCTATAACTATGTCACCAATATTAGTTTTGTTTCTATGCTAGACTTGTGGTCCTAGTATGAAAAGGTAGCAATAATTTTTTCAATATATATTGTATTCGGAAATACTAAATAAACGCCCCCATTATATTTCGTGTACACCTTAAATTAATGTTAACTACTTTTTATTTGTTGAAACTACATTCGTTTCCGAAAAAATTAGATATGAATGGTCAAAAATAGTTTGTATTTTGTTAAGGGGTGTATATGGGATGTGTATTTAGCAACATCCTTTGCGTTAAGATTCTTTGTGATAATTCCAAAGGGAATGAATATGATAACAACTTTTCTCTAGACCCCACATTTTGTTTAACCTAATGCTTGTAATTATTCTTCTCTTTCTCCTAGTTTTTTCATACATACTACATAAACTATAAACCCCTCATTAGTTTTGGTATCAACTAATAATACAAAGAGTGATATCCAACATCCGGTATAAGAGCGGTGTTGTGTTGAACAGGGTGTGCAGCACGATTTCTCTTGATTGTGATTGTTTTTGCAAGCAATTGACTAACTGGAGGTGCGTGTTAAACGGACAGGAAGACATTAAAATAGGTGGCTCTGATTTATTCGTTTTATAGGTGACGGAAGACGGTATAGGTGGTTGTAACCTTGTTTTATTGATCGGTGGAAGAGTACTCTCAAGAAAAGCTTGTTAAAGAGATTAGGGATGTCAAAAGGTAGAAAAAAATGGCGATGGTACCTACAATAGAAGGTTGGTTTGAGAGTCGGTTTCAAAAAAGGTGAAGCCCTTTGCTACAACGGAGACGTAGAAAAGAACCGATTTTTTTGTATCTTTTATTTTTAGGGGCTGTGATGCTGTTACCAAAAGTTGAGGTCGTGAAAGTAGGTTCCGTCTTTGATTGGCCTGGTTGTTTAATAAAGGTAGACTAATTACCCAAAGGCACATGAAACATGAGCGAAGGAAAATAAAAGCAGGCCGCTTCAAGTTTGGTTCGTGTTGTGCGAAATAGTACTTTATAAAGGAGTTGGTGACCTTGTTTTCTTCAGCGGTGGTAGAATATCTAGGCATACGATTGATCGGCGAAGGTATCGCTGTGAAAACAAGAAGGGAATGGAGAAACATCTCGGAGTGAACATTATGGCGGTGGAAGTTCAAAACGGGTGGCTTTAGATATGGTCGGGGTACGAAAAGTCGATATGGTAATGAAGGTGTCCAACGGGATGCCATGTTACATGTTACATGGGTTGTGAACAATAAAAATTAATTAACCTGGAGAAGCGTTTGGATGTGACCAAGATGGAGGCCAGGTGTCAGGGAAAAGTCGAGAATGGAATGGTATAAACAAATGGATTAAAAGGTGAATATTAGATTAAACGGTTTGTTATGGGTAAGTGAGTCAAGGGAAGTTGGAATAAAATATAGTTTTTTATAAAACTTCCATTTATCTTCATAAAATATTCCAAGGTTTTTATTTATCCTAAAAGTATTAGGTGTGGGTCTAAATGTTTCTCCTTTTTAGGTCTCTATAATTATGTCACCAATATTAGTTTTGTTTCTATGCTAGACTTGTGGTCCTTGTATGAAAAGGTAGCAATAATTTTTCCAATATATATTGTATTGGGAAATACTAAATAAACGCCCCATTATATTTCGTGTACACCCTAAATTAATGTTAACTACTTTTTATTTGTTGAAACTACATTTGTTTCCGAAAAAATTAGATATGAATGGTCAAAAATAATTTGTATTTTGTTAAGGGGTGTATATGGGATGTGTATTTAGCAACATCCTTTCCATTAAGATTCTTTGTGATAATTGCAAAGAGAATGAATATGATAACAACTTTTCTCTAGACCCCACATTTTGTTTAACCTAATGCTTGTTATTATTCTTCTCTTTCTCCTAGTGTTTTCATACATACTACATAAACTAAAAACCCCTCATTAGTTTTGGTATAAACTAATAATACAAATAGTGATATCCAACATCTGGTAAGAGCGGCGTTCTGTTGAACAGGGTGTGCATCCCGATTTCTCTTGATTGTGATTGTTTTTGCAAGCAATTGACTAACTGGAGGTGCGTGTTAAACGGACAGGAAGACATTAAAATAGGTGGCTCTGATTGATTCGTTTTATAGGTGACGGAAGACGGTATAGGTGGTTGTAACCTTGTTTTCTTGATCGGTGGAAGAGTACTCTCAAGAAAAGCTTGTTAAAGAGATTAGGGATGTCAAAAGATAGAAAAAATGGCGATGGTACCTGCAATAGAAGGTTGGTTTGAGAGTCGGTTTCAAAAAAGGTGAAGCCCTTTGCTACAACGGAGACGTAGCAGAGAACCGATTTTTTTGTATCTTTTATTTTTAGGGGCTGTGATGCTGTTACCAAAAGTTGAGGTCGTGAAAGTAGGTTCCGTCTTTGATTGGCCTGGTTGTTTAATAAAGGTAGACTAATTACCCAAAGGCACATGAAACATGAGCGAAGGAAAATAAAAGCAGGCCGCTTCGAGTTTGGTTCGTGTTGTGCGAAATAGTACTTTATAAAGGAGTTGGTGACCTTGTTTTCTTCAGCGGTGGTAGAATATCTAGGCATACGATTGATCGGCGAAGGTATCGCTGTGAAAACAAGAAGGGAATGGAGAAACATCTCGGAGTGAACATTATGGCGGTGGAAGTTCAAAACGGGTGGCTTTAGATATGGTCGGGGTACGAAAAGTCGATATGGTAATGAAGGTGTCCAACGGGATGCCATGTTACATGTTACATGGGTTGTGAACAATAAAAATTAATTAACCTGGAGAAGCGTTTGGATGTGACCGAGATGGAGGCCAGGTGTCAGGGAAAAGTCGAGAATGGAATGGTATAAACAAATGGATTAAAAGGTGAATATTAGATTAAACGGTTTGTTATGGGTAAGTGAGTCAAGGGAAGTTGGAATAAAATATAGTTTTTTATAAAACTTCCATTTATCTTCATAAAATATTCCAAGGTTTTTATTTATCCTAAAAGTATTAGGTGTGGGTCTAAATGTTTCTCCTTTTTAGGTCTCTATAATTATGTCACCAATATTAGTTTTGTTTCTATGCTAGACTTGTGGTCCTTGTATGAAAAGGTAGCAATAATTTTTCCAATATATATTGTATTGGGAAATACTAAATAAACGCCCCATTATATTTCGTGTACACCCTAAATTAATGTTAACTACTTTTTATTTGTTGAAACTACATTTGTTTCCGAAAAAATTAGATATGAATGGTCAAAAATAGTTTGTATTTTGTTAAGGGGTGTATATGGGATGTGTATTTAGCAACATCCTTTGCGTTAAGATTCTTTGTGATAATTCCAAAGGGAATGAATATGATAACAACTTTTCTCTAGACCCCACATTTTGTTTAACCTAATGCTTGTAATTATTCTTCTCTTTCTCCTAGTTTTTTCATACATACTACATAAACTATAAACCCCTCATTAGTTTTGGTATCAACTAATAATACAAAGAGTGATATCCAACATCCGGTATAAGAGCGGTGTTGTGTTGAACAGGGTGTGCAGCACGATTTCTCTTGATTGTGATTGTTTTTGCAAGCAATTGACTAACTGGAGGTGCGTGTTAAACGGACAGGAAGACATTAAAATAGGTGGCTCTGATTGATTCGTTTTATAGGTGACGGAAGACGGTATAGGTGGTTGTAACCTTGTTTTATTGATCGGTGGAAGAGTACTCTCAAGAAAAGCTTGTTAAAGAGATTAGGGATGTCAAAAGGTAGAAAAAAAATGGCGATGGTACCTACAATAGAAGGTTGGTTTGAGAGTCGGTTTCAAAAAAGGTGAAGCCCTTTGCTACAACGGAGACGTAGAAAAGAACCGATTTTTTTGTATCTTTTATTTTTAGGGGCTGTGATGCTGTTACCAAAAGTTGAGGTCGTGAAAGTAGGTTCCGTCTTTGATTGGCCTGGTTGTTTAATAAAGGTAGACTAATTACCCAAAGGCACATGAAACATGAGCGAAGGAAAATAAAAGCAGGCCGCTTCAAGTTTGGTTCGTGTTGTGCGAAATAGTACTTTATAAAGGAGTTGGTGACCTTGTTTTCTTCAGCGGTGGTAGAATATCTAGGCATACGATTGATCGGCGAAGGTATCGCTGTGAAAACAAGAAGGGAATGGAGAAACATCTCGGAGTGAACATTATGGCGGTGGAAGTTCAAAACGGGTGGCTTTAGATATGGTCGGGGTACGAAAAGTCGATATGGTAATGAAGGTGTCCAACGGGATGCCATGTTACATGTTACATGGGTTGTGAACAATAAAAATTAATTAACCTGGAGAAGCGTTTGGATGTGACCGAGATGGAGGCCAGGTGTCAGGGAAAAGTCGAGAATGGAATGGTATAAACAAATGGATTAAAAGGTGAATATTAGATTAAACGGTTTGTTATGGGTAAGTGAGTCAAGGGAAGTTGGAATAAAATATAGTTTTTTATAAAACTTCCATTTATCTTCATAAAATATTCCAAGGTTTTTATTTATCCTAAAAGTATTAGGTGTGGGTCTAAATGTTTCTCCTTTTTAGGTCTCTATAATTATGTCACCAATATTAGTTTTGTTTCTATGCTAGACTTGTGGTCCTTGTATGAAAAGGTAGCAATAATTTTTCCAATATATATTGTATTGGGAAATACTAAATAAACGCCCCATTATATTTCGTGTACACCCTAAATTAATGTTAACTACTTTTTATTTGTTGAAACTACATTTGTTTCCGAAAAAATTAGATATGAATGGTCAAAAATAATTTGTATTTTGTTAAGGGGTGTATATGGGATGTGTATTTAGCAACATCCTTTCCATTAAGATTCTTTGTGATAATTGCAAAGAGAATGAATATGATAACAACTTTTCTCTAGACCCCACATTTTGTTTAACCTAATGCTTGTTATTATTCTTCTCTTTCTCCTAGTGTTTTCATACATACTACATAAACTAAAAACCCCTCATTAGTTTTGGTATAAACTAGTAATACAAATAGTGATATCCAACATCTGGTAAGAGCGGCGTTCTGTTGAACAGGGTGTGCATCCCGATTTCTCTTGATTGTGATTGTTTTTGCAAGCAATTGACTAACTGGAGGTGCGTGTTAAACGGACAGGAAGACATTAAAATAGGTGGCTCTGATTGATTCGTTTTATAGGTGACGGAAGACGGTATAGGTGGTTGTAACCTTGTTTTCTTGATCGGTGGAAGAGTACTCTCAAGAAAAGCTTGTTAAAGAGATTAGGGATGTCAAAAGATAGAAAAAATGGCGATGGTACCTGCAATAGAAGGTTGGTTTGAGAGTCGGTTTCAAAAAAGGTGAAGCCCTTTGCTACAACGGAGACGTAGCAGAGAACCGATTTTTTTGTATCTTTTATTTTTAGGGGCTGTGATGCTGTTACCAAAAGTTGAGGTCGTGAAAGTAGGTTCCGTCTTTGATTGGCCTGGTTGTTTAATAAAGGTAGACTAATTACCCAAAGGCACATGAAACATGAGCGAAGGAAAATAAAAGCAGGCCGCTTCGAGTTTGGTTCGTGTTGTGCGAAATAGTACTTTATAAAGGAGTTGGTGACCTTGTTTTCTTCAGCGGTGGTAGAATATCTAGGCATACGATTGATCGGCGAAGGTATCGCTGTGAAAACAAGAAGGGAATGGAGAAACATCTCGGAGTGAACATTATGGCGGTGGAAGTTCAAAACGGGTGGCTTTAGATATGGTCGGGGTACGAAAAGTCGATATGGTAATGAAGGTGTCCAACGGGATGCCATGTTACATGTTACATGGGTTGTGAACAATAAAAATTAATTAACCTGGAGAAGCGTTTGGATGTGACCGAGATGGAGGCCAGGTGTCCGGGAAAAGTCGAGAATGGAATGGTATAAACAAATCGATTAAAAGGTGAATGTTAGATTAAACGGTTTGTTATGGGTAAGTGAGTCAAGGGAAGTTGGAATAAAATATAGTTTTTTATAAAACTTCCATTTATCTTTATAAAATATTCCAAGGTTTTTATTTATCCTAAAAGTATTAGGTGTGGGTCTAAATGTTTCTCCTTTTTAGGTCTCTATAATTATGTCACCAATATTAGTTTTGTTTCTATGCTAGACTTGTGGTCCTAGTATGAAAAGGTAGCAATAATTTTTCCAATATATATTGTATTGGGAAATACTAAATAAACGCCCCCATTATATTTCGTGTACACCCTAAATTAATGTTAACTACTTTTTATTTGTTGAAACTACATTCGTTTCCGAAAAAATTAGATATGAATGGTCAAAAATAGTTTGTATTTTGTGAAGGGGTGTATATGGGATGTGTATTTAGCAACATCCTTTGCGTTAAGATTTTTTGTGATAATTGCAAAGAGAATGAATATGATAACAACTTTTCTCTAGACCCCACATTTTGTTTAACCTAATGCTTGTTATTATTCTTCTCTTTCTCCTAGTGTTTTCATACATACTACATAAATTAAAAACCCCTCATTAGTTTTGGTATAAACTAATAATACAAATAGTGATATCCAACATCTGGTATAAGAGCGGCGTTCTGTTGAACAGGGTGTGCATCCCGATTTCTCTTGATTGTGATTGTTTTTGCAAGCAATTGACTAACTGGAGGTGCGTGTTAAACGGACAGGAAGACATTAAAATAGGTGGCTCTGATTGATTCGTTTTATAGGTGACGGAAGACGGTATAGGTGGTTGTAACCTTGTTTTCTTGATCGGTGGAAGAGTACTCTCAAGAAAAGCTTGTTAAAGAGATTAGGGATGTCAAAAGGTAGAAAAAATGGCGATGGTACCTGCAATAGAAGGTTGGTTTGAGAGTCGGTTTCAAAAAAGGTGAAGCCCTTTGCTACAACGGAGACGTAGCAGAGAACCGATTTTTTTGTATGTTTTATTTTTTGGGGCTGTGATGCTGTTACCAAAAATTGAGGTCGTGAAAGTAGGTTCCGTCCTTGATCGGCCTGGTTGTTTAATAAAGGTAGACTAATTACCCAAAGGCACAAGAAACATGAGCGAAGGAAAATAAAAGCAGGCCGCTTCGAGTTTGGTTCCTGTTGTGCGAAATAGTACTTTATATAGGAGTTGGTGACCTTGTTTTCTTCAGCGGTGGTAGAATATCTAGGAATACGATTGATCGGCGAAGGTATCGCTGTGAAAACAAGAAGGGAATGGAGAAACATCTCGGAGTGAACATTATGGCGGTGGAAGTTCAAAACGAGTGGCTTTAGATGTGGTCGGGGTACGAAAAGTCGATATGGTAATGAAGGTGTCCAACGGGATGCCATGTTACATGTTACATGGGTTGTGAACAATAAAAATTAATTAACCTGGAGAAGCGTTTGGATGTGACCGAGATGGAGGCCAGGTGTCCGGGAAAAGTCGAGAATGGAATGGTATTACAAATCGATTAAAAGGTGAATTTTAGATTAAAATGTTTGTTATGGGTAATTGAGTCAAGGTAAGATGGAATAAAATATAGTTTTTTTATAAAACTTCCATTTATCTTTATAAAATATTCCAAGGTTTTTATTTCTCCTAAAAGTATTAGGTGTGGGTCTCAATGTTTCTCCTTTTTAGGTCTCTATAATTATGTCACCAATATTAGTTTTGTTTCTATGCTAGACTTGTGGTCCTAGTATGAAAAGGTAGCAATAATTTTTCCAATATATATTGTATTGGGAAATACTAAATAAATGCCCCCATTATATTTCGTGTACACCCTAAATTAATGTTAACTACTTTTTATTTGTTGAAACTACATTCGTTTCCAAAAAAATTAGATATGAATGGTCAAAAATAGTTTGTATTTTGTTAAGGGGTGTATATGGGATGTGTATTTAGCAACATCCTTTGCGTTAAGATTCTTTGTGATAATTGCAAAGAGAATGAATATGATAACAACTTTTCTCTAGACCCCACATTTTGTTTAACATAATGCTTGTTATTATTCTTCTCTTTCTCCTAATGTTTTCATACATACTACATAAACTATAAACCCCTCATTAGTTTTGGTATAAACTAATAATACAAAGAGTGATATCCAACATCTGGTATAAGAGCGGCGTTCTGTTGAACAGGGTGTGCAGCCCGATTTCTCTTGATTGTGATTGTTTTTGCAAGCAATTGACTAACTGGAGGTGCGTGTTAAACGGACAGGAAGACATTAAAATAGGTGGCTCTGATTGATTCGTTTTATAGGTGACGGAAGACGGTATAGGTGGTTGTAACCTTGTTTTCTTGATCGGTGGAAGAGTACTCTCAAGAAAAGCTTGTTAATGAGATTAGGGATGTCAAAAGGTAGAAAAAAATGGCGATGGTACCTGCAATAGAAGGTTGGTTTGAGAGTCGGTTTCAAAAAAGGTGAAGCCCTTTGCTACAACGGAGACACAGCAGAGAACCGATTTTTTGTATGTTTTATTTTTAGGGGCTGTGATGCTGTTACCAGAAATTGAGGTCGTGAAAGTAAGTTCCGTCCTTGATCGGCCTGGTTGTTTAATAAAGGTAGACTAATTACCCAAAGGCACAAGAAACATGAGCGAAGGAAAATAAAAGCAGGCCGCTTCGAGTTTGGTTCGTGTTATGCGAAATAGTACTTTATAAAGGAGTTGGTGACCTTGTTTTCTTCAGCGGTGGTAGAATATCTAGGAATACGATTGATCGGCGAAGGTATCGCTGTGAAAACAAGAAGGGAATGGAGAAACATCTCGGAGTGAACATTATGGCGGTGGAAGTTCAAAACGAGTGGCTTTAGATGTGGTCGGGGTACGAAAAGTCGATATGGTAATGAAGGTGTCCAACGGGATGCCATGTTACATGTTACATGGGTTGTGAACAATAAAAATTAATTAACCTGGAGAAGCGTTTGGATGTGACTGAGATGGAGGCCAGGTGTCCGGGAAAAGTCGAGAATGGAATGGTATTACAAATCGATTAAAAGGTGAATTTTAGATTAAAATATTTGTTATGGGTAATTGTGTCAAGGGAAGATGGAATAAAATATAGTTTTTTTTATAAAACTTCCATTTATCTTTATAAAATATTCCAAGGTTTTTATTTCTCCTAAAAGTATTAGGTGTGGGTCTCAATGTTTCTACTTTTTAGGTCTCTATAATTATGTCACCAATATTAGTTTTGTTTCTATGCTAGACTTGTGGTCCTAGTATGAAAAGGTAGCAATAATTTTTCCAATATATATTGTATTGGGAAATACTAAATAAATGCCCCCATTATATTTCGTGTACACCCTAAATTAATGTTAACTACTTTTTATTTGTTGAAACTACATTCGTTTCCAAAAAAATTAGATATGAATGGTCAAAAATAGTTTGTATTTTGTTAAGGGGTGTATATGGGATGTGTATTTAGCAACATCCTTTGCGTTAAGATTCTTTGTGATAATTGCAAAGAGAATGAATATGATAACAACTTTTCTCTAGACCCCACATTTTGTTTAACCTAATGCTTGTTATTATTCTTCTCTTTCTCCTAGTGTTTTCATACATACTACATAAACTATAAACCCCTCATTAGTTTTGGTATAAACTAATAATACAAAGAGTGATATCCAACATCTGGTATAAGAGCGGCGTTCTGTTGAACAGGGTGTGCAGCCCGATTTCTCTTGATTGTGATTGTTTTTGCAAGAAATTGGCTAACTGGAGGTGCGTGTTAAACGGACAGGAAGACATTAAAATAGGTGGCTCTGATTGATTCGTTTTATAGGTGACGGAAGACGGTATAGGTGGTTGTAACATTGTTTTCTTGATCGGTGGAAGAGTACTCTCAAGAAAAGCTTGTTAATGAGATTAGGGATGTCAAAAGGTAGAAAAAAATGGCGATGGTACCTGCAATAGAAGGTTGGTTTGAGAGTCGGTTTAAAGGTGAAGCCCTTTGCTACAACGGAGACACAGCAGAGAACCGATTTTTTGTATGTTTTATTTTTAGGGGCTGTGATGCTGTTACCAGAAATTGAGGTCGTGAAAGTAAGTTCCGTCCTTGATCGGCCTGGTTGTTTAATAAAGGTAGACTAATTACCCAAAGGCACAAGAAACATGAGCGAAGGAAAATAAAAGCAGGCCGCTTTGAGTTTGGTTCGTGTTGTGCGAAATAGTACTTTATAAAGGAGTTGGTGACCTTGTTTTCTTCAGCGATGGTAGAATATCTAGGAATACGTTTGATCAGCGAAGGTATCGCTGTGAAAACAAGAAGGGAATGGAGAAACATCTCGGAGTGAACATTATGGTGGTGGAAGTTCAAAACGGGTGGCTTTAGATGTGGTCGGCGTACGAAAAGTCGATATGGTAATGAAGGTGTCCAACGGGATGCCATGTTACATGTTACATGGGTTGTGAACAATAAAAATTAATTAACCTGGAGAAGCGTTTGGATGTGACCGAGATGGAGGCCAGGTGTCCGAGAAAAGTATAGAATGGAATAGTATTACAAATCGATTAAAAGGTGAATTTTAGATTAAACGGTTTGTTATGGGTAATTGAGTCAAGGGAAGATGGAATAAAATATAGTTTTTTTATAAAACTTCCATTTATCTTTATAAAATATTCCAAGGTTTTTATTTCTCCTAAAAGTATTAGGTGTGGGTCTCAATGTTTCTCCTTTTTAGGTCTCTATAATTATGTCACCAATATTAGTTTTGTTTCTATGCTAGACTTGTGGTCCTAGTATGAAAAGGTAGCAATAATTTTTCCAATATATATTGTATTGGGAAATACTAAATAAACGCCCCCATTATATTTTGTGTACACCCTAAACTAATGTTAACTACTTTTTATTTGTTGAAACTACATTCGTTTCCGAAAAAATTAGATATGAATAGTCAAAAATAGTTTGTATTTTGTTAAGGGGTGTATATGGGATGTGTCTTTAGCAACATCCTTTGCGTTAAGATTCTTTGTGATAATTGCAAAGAGAATGAATATGATAACAACTTTTCTCTAGACCCCACATTTTGTTTAACCTAATGCTTGTTATTATTCTTCTCTTTCTCCTAGAGTTTTCATACATACTACATAAACTATAAACCCCTCATTAGTTTTGGTATAAACTAATAATACAAAGAGTGATATCTAACATCTGGTATAAGAGCGGCGTTCTGTTGAAGAGGGTGTGCAGCCCGATTTCTCTTGATTGTGATTGTTTTTGCAAGCAATTGACTAACTGGAGGTGCGCGTTAAACGGATAGGAAGACATTAAAGCAGGTGGCTCTGATTGAGTTCGTTTTATAGGTGACGGAAGACGGTAAAGGTGATTGTAACCTTGTTTTCTTGATTGGTGGAAGAGTACTCTCAAGAAAAGCTTGTTAAAGAGATTAGGGATGTCAAAAGGTAGAAAAGAATGGCTATGGTACCTGCAATAGAAGGTTGGTTTGAGAGTCGGTTTCAAAAAAGGTGAAGCCCTTTGCTACAACGCAGACGCAGCAGAGAACCGATTTTTTTGTACGTTTTAGTTTTAAGGGCTGTGATGCTGTTACCAAAAGTTGAGGTCGTGAAAGTAGGTTCTGTCCTTGATCGGCCTGGTTTTTTAATAAAGGTAGACTAATTACCCAAAGGCACAAGAAACATGAGCGAAGGAAAATAAAAGCAGGCCGCTTCGAGTTTGGTTCGTGTTGTGCAAAATAGTACTTTATAAAGGAGTTGGTGACCTTGTTTTCTTCAGCGGTGGTAGAATATCTAGGAATACGATTGATCGGCGAAGGTATCGCTGTGAAAACAAGAAGGGAATGGAGAAACATCTCGGAGTGAACATTATGGCGGTGGAAGTTCAAAACGGGTGGCTTTAGATGTGGTCGGGGTACGAAAAGTCGATATGGTAATGAAGGTGTCCAACGCGGTGCCATGTTACATGTTACATGGGTTGTGAACAATGAAAATTAATTAACCTAGAGAAGCCTTTGGATGTGACCGAGATGGAGGCCAGGTGTCCAGGAAAAGGCGAGAATGGAATGGTATATACAAATCGATTAAAAGGTGAATGTTAGATTAAACGGTTTGTTATGGGTAAGTGAGTCAAGGGAAGATGGAATAAAATATAGTTTTTTATAAAACTTCCATTTATCTTTATAAAATATTCCAAGGTTATTATTTTTCCTAAAAGTATTAGGTGTGGGTCTCAATGTTTCTCCTTTTTAGGTCTCTATAATTATGTCACCAATATTAGTTTTGTTTCTATGTTAGACTTGTGGTCCTAATATGAAAAGGTAGCAATAATTTTTCCAATATATATTGTATTGGGAAATACTAAATAAACGCCCCCATTATATTTCGTGTACACCCTAAATTAATGTTAACTACTTTTTATTTGTTGAAACTACATTCGTTTCCGAAAAAATTAGATATGAATGGTCAAAAATAGTTTGTATTTTGTTAAGGGGTGTATATGGGATGTGTATTTAGCAACATCCTTTGCGTTAAGATTCTTTGTGATAATTGCAAAGAGAATGAATATGAAAACAACTTTTTTATAGACCCCACATTTTGTTTAACCTAATGCTTGTTATTATTCTTCTCTTTCTCCTAGTGTTTGCATGCATACTACATAAACTATAAACCCCTCCTTAGTTTTGGTATAAACTAATAATACAAAGACTGATATCCAACATCTGGTATAAGACCGGCGTTCTGTTGAATAGGGTGTGCAGCCCGATTTCTCTTGATTGTGATTGTTTTTGCAAGCAATTGACTAACTGGAGGTGCGCGTTAAACGGATAGGAAGACATTAAAGCAGGTGGCTCTGATTGAGTTCGTTTTATAGGTGACGGAAGACGGTAAAGGTGGTTGTAACCTTGTTTTCTTGATCGGTGGAAGAGTACTCTCAAGAAAAGCTTGTTAAAGAGATTAGGGATGTCAAAAGGTAGAAAAGAATGGCTATGGTACCTGCAATAGAAGGTTGGTTTGAGAGTCGGTTTCAAAAAAGGTGAAGCCCTTTGCTACAACGCAGACGCAGTAGAGAACCGATTTTTTTGTACGTTTTAGTTTTAAGGGCTGTGATGCTGTTACCAAAAGTTGAGGTCGTGAAAGTAGGTTCCGTCCTTGATCGGCCTGGTTGTTTAATAAAGGTAGACTAATTACCCAAAGGCACAAGAAACATGAGCGAAGGAAAATAAAAGCAGGCCGTTTCGAGTTTGGTCCGTGTTGTGCAAAATAGTACTTTATAAAGGAGTTGGTGACCTTGTTTTCTTCAGCGGTTGTAGAATATCTAGGAATACGATTGATCGGCGAAGGTATCGCTGTGAAAACAAGAAGGGAATGCAGAAACATCTCGGAGTGAACATTATGGCGGTGGAAGTTCAAAACGGGTGGCTTTAGATGTGGTCGGGGTACGAAAAGTCGATATGGTAATGAAGGTGTCCAACGTGATGCCATGTTACATGTTACATGGGTTGTAAACAATGAAAATTAATTAACCTAGAGAAGCCTTTGGATGTGACCGAGATGGAGGCCAGGTGTCCAGGAAAAGGCGAGAATGGAATGGTATATACAAATCGATTAAAAGGTGAATGTTAGATTAAACGGTTTGTTATGGGTAAGTGAGTCAAGGGAAGATGGAATAAAATATAGTTTTTTATAAAACTTCCATTTATCTTTATAAAATATTCCAAGGTTTTTATTTCTCCTAAAAGTATTAGGTGTGGGTCTCAATGTTTCTCCTTTTTAGGTCTCTATAATTATGTCACCAATATTAGTTTTGTTTCTATGCTAGACTTGTGGTCCTAGTATGAAAAGGTAGGAATAATTTTTCCAATATATATTTTATTGGGAAATACTAAATAAACGCCCCCATTATATTTCGTGTACACCCTAAATTAATGTTAACTATTTTTTATTTGTTGAAACTACATTCGTTTCCGAAAAAATTAGATATGAATGGTCAAAAATAGTTTGTATTGTGTTAAGGGGTGTATATGGGATGTGTATTTAGCAACATCCTTTGCGTTAAGATTCTTTGTGATAATTGCAAAGAGAATAAATATGACAACAATTTTTCTCTAGACCCCACATTTTGTTTAACCTAATGCTTGTTATTATTCTTCTCTTTCTCCTAGTGTTTTCATGCATACTACATAAACTATAAACCCCTCCTTAGTTTTGGTATAAACTAATAATACAAAGAGTGATATCCAACATTTGGTATAAGAGCGGCGTTCTGTTGAACAGGGTGTGCAGCTGACAACGCCTAGTGATATCAAGTATTTTAGGCGTTGTTAAGCCCTATTCTTTATAAAATTATATAATATATACTTTGGTATTCTCACTTTTCGTGACAGGACTTGTTTGGAAGAAAAGAATGAAAACACGGACTAAAAGCGTGCAAAATGAAGAAGTTTGGAAAAGAATGAAAAATCAAGGAAATACGTACGCGCGCCGCGGATTCCATAAAGGCACGACGCGGGTCAAAGGCGGTGGAATACATTCAAATGCCGAAAAAACGCGAAAAGATTAGTACGCGTGCCGCGGGATCTTGATTTGCGGGGCGCGGCTGCGGGAAATTTGCAACTATAAATAGAGGCATGTCCAGCCGAAATCCCTAGCATAGACCGGGTGTAAAATCGACCTTGAAGGGCTTTGACTCCAAGATTTCGTTCTAGCAACCTCTTAATTGGTATTTCTATGTTTTCAAAGTTTATTTTCATTTAGCTAGTTAGTAGTAAGCATTGGTTAGTATCCTTGGGAGTGACACCCACTGATATTGAGCTTTGGTTTCTGTTTAGCAACATTTGGTTACTGTTTGTACTTCTGGAATTGAGTTTGATTAATGAGAAGCATTTGGTTATAAGCAATATTGGTTTTTCGGTGTTTTTATGCTTGTTTTGTGTTTTGGATGTTTGGATTGTGTTTGGATGTGTTATGACCTTGTTTGGGACTGTTTTCCTTTGCTGATTTCAGTAGCCAACTAGGTTAGCTTTTGGGTATTGAACTTTAGCTAGTAACTGTTCAGTTGGAACCTTAGTTATTGGTTAGTTTATGCCTTGTTTTGTTTGGATGTTTTGGATGCCTTTGTTTGCTTCTGATTCAGAGATGTACTTTTGATTTTAGAAAGTGACTAGGTTTGTTTGTTTAAGCTTAGCTTATGCTTGGCTTGGATTTGTTTGATTATAGCTTTTGGGTACTAGTAGTTAGGAAACTGAAAGCTAGATGCTCCGACTGTAGCGTGACACTACAAGTTGGTAATCTGTCATCTGGTCTGACCATGAAGCTCCTGCGGATCGACCCTGACTACCACGCTGTTAGTGTGTGTGTTAGGTTTTTCTTTTTATTGACCGCACGACGACCTAGGCGTGTCAAATTTTGGCGCCTTTGCCGGGGAGCTGTGAGCTCATAATAGGTGATTTGTAGGATCCCTTAGTTTTGAGTTTCATATCTTTTGAGTATTTTGATTTTGATTTTTGATTTCTTCGGGCGTGTGCATTAGTGCATGCGTACCCGTAGGGGTGGGCAACTATCCCCTTTGCATTTTGACCCTGAGATTGAATGAACCGCGTGCAGAATCCGTGCACGTAGGCGTTCCAATATCATGAGTTTTAGTAATACTAGCAGTAGTGTAGAAAATGTTGCCCAGGAACCTTCGGGTGAGGCAACGGGGATGTCGTTTATTCCCCCAGTGTCAGAGTTTCATTTCGGGAGCACGAGTGCTTCTGGTGGTGCAGTTTCAGCCCCTGCACCCATACCATCATGCACTCCGCCATCTATCCCACCATTTACACCCGTGTCACAACCTCAATCTACCAATCCATTCACTTCTGCGATGTCCTGGGGAGTGCCGACTTGTGAGGGTACCCCAGCGACTAGACAGCAGACATCAACCTCTCAACCTTTTTCGCAACCACAATCATCACTCTTTAAACGGCAACCTAATTCTCAACCTTTTACACAACCACAACAATACCAACCACCTCCTCAGCAATACCATTATGCAGGAGCGGAGGAGAGATACGATGAAGAAAATGGAGGCTGGGTTCCACCACAGCAACCATGGGACAGAGGTCGAGGACCTCCTCAAAGAGAGCAACATCATCAATATCTACAAGGTCATCAACATTACGGTAATCCTATACGACCTTTGTATTTCACACAACCGAAAGGGCAATCGGTTGCATCGCACTTCTTTCCAAGGGAGTATGATGATTCATCGCCCATCTATATTCCTTATAATGTAGAATCCCATGTAGAGATTAGACCTCAATTGATAGGAATATTGACTCAGTTCAGAGGATATAAGACTACTGACCCATACAATCATTTGTATGAGTTTATAGCTATAGTGAACGCCAATACTCCTAGGAATACTGATAGGGATATTTTTAGATTAAGATTATTTCCTTTTACGTTAAAGGATAAGGCCAAGTATTGGTTTACATCTTTGCCGTCTAATAGTATCACTAGTTGGGAACAGCTCAAGGCAAAATTTCTACAAGAATTTTATCCAGTTAGTAAAACCACGGGAGTCAGGCGCGCAATCCAAGATTTTCAACAAAAGCCAGGGGAGGCTTTCCATGAAGCATTTGATAGGTTGAAGGAATTGTTACGATCCTGCCCTCATCATGAAGTTCCTAGGTGGCAGTTAGTTAAGATATTTTTTGAGGGAGTTAGTGAGACGCACCAGGCTATGATAAATGCCTCATCAAGTGGGACATTTATGTGGCAAGAGCCTGAAGATGCTTGGAGATTCCTAGAGCAGTTGAGCTTAGGATCGAAAGTCAGTGGATCCATGAAGGACAATACGATATATGTAGCTAACATTGAAGCAGATAATAAATGGAAGGCTGAAATTCAGAAAGAGCTTAGTGCTGTAACAAAAATGCTTAATCAGATGCTTGAAAGGTTTCAACAGGAAAAGGAGGCATATGTGTTGCATGGGTAGGTTATATGCAATACATGTGGAGAGATAGGACACAATCATAATGAGTGCTCGATGACTCATACTGAAATTAGTCAAGTTCACGGGTATGGTCGATTTCATAATGCACCACGACCATTCCGAAGTAATCAGCAACGAGAATCGAGGCAACCACCCATGAGGCAGCAGCAGGCGCAACCTCCATCTCTAGTGGGGGGTATGAACATTGGCCTACAGGAAGTCTTTGGAATATTAGTCAAGCTACAGGAAGTGGAGAATTCTAATACAAAGGCAATTCTGAAATTAGGCGAATTGATTGTTAAGATGGGAGAGAATAGATGGCAGGAGAAGGAGCAGCCATCAAAAGTCCAAGTTAATGAGGTAATCACACTTAGAAGTGGGAAGAAGGTGGATAATAAGGTCACAGCTCCACCAGTAGATGAGGATGGCGATGTTGAAATAATTTTTGATGAAAACGAAGAATTGTAGAAAGAAGAGAATAAGGGCAAAGAGGAACAGGCGAAGAAGAAGAAGCAGGCAAGTACGTGGGAGAAAAGAGAAACAAGTGGGACAGTTCCTTTTCCCGCAGCTTTGGAAAAGCTAGAAAGGAGACCATATGGGAAGAAGGGACCACAAGCAGAGGATATGTAGGAATTGTTTAGTCAGATTAAAGTTAACATTCCCTTAGTTAAACTTATTAAGGAAGTTCCTGCATATGCTAAGTTTCTCAAGGATATGTGCATTCATAAGAAACATATTCTGTCCCACTTACCTAAAATGATTAGCTTACCTGAGAATGTTAGTTCTATTTTAATGGACACTTTACCTCCCAAGATGAAGGATCCTGGGGTCCCTCTCATTTCTGTAGATTTAGGTGACATGCACATTAAGAGGGCTTTGTTAGATTTAGGCACTAGTGTGAATATATTACCAGGGCAGTTGTTTGATAAGGATGAGTTTGGCACCATGAGATCTACTGATGTAATTCTGCAGCTGGTAGATAAGTCTACAAAGATTCCCAGAGGAATGCTCGTTGATGTCATCATCAAGGTGGGAGAATTTTATTATCCAGCTGACTTTTTAGTTTTAGATACTCGTCAAGCGACCAGTGGAGAACAACCCACGATTATCTTAGGGCGACCCTTTCTAGCCACGGCTAATGCAAATATCGATTGTCGCACAAGAGAAATGGGAATATCCTTTGGGCACCAACAGACCAAGATTAACATTTTCAATGCTACTACCAAAGAGAATCTCATTGAAGAAGAGGAGTGCTATCAAATGGATGTTATAGACAAGTTAGTGCAGCAGTACACTCCCGAGGTGTTACAATCAGAAGCAATGGAGACTCAAGAAGAAGAAGAAAAAGGCGTTGAATTTGATGAGCAGGAAAAAGAGGTAGAAGAAGAGAAAGGTTTGAAGTCCGAAGAGTGTGCTCATATAGAGAAGTTACCAACGGAAATTCCAAAGACGCTGAAACCTTCTTTACAAGAACCACCAAAGTTGGAATTAAAACCTTTACCAGAACATCTAAAGTATGCCTTTTTAGGGGAGAAGGATACTTTACCAGTGATTATGGCAGCCAATCTGATAGCGGAACAAGAGATAGAATTGCTTAAAGTATTGTCCAAGCACAACGAGGCTATTGGTTGGACGATTGCAGACTTGAAAGGGATCAGTCCGACCACATGTATGCATCACATTATCACAGAGGAAGGAGCTAAACCTGCCAGGGACACGCAGAGGAGATTGAATCCCAATCTAAAGGAAGTTGTTAAAAAAGAAGTTCTCAAATGGTTGGATGCAGGAATCATATATCCAATCTCTGACAGTGAATGGGTTAGTCCGACACAGACAGTACCAAAGAAATCAGGAATAACTGTTGTGGATACGAAAGATGGAGATAAGGTATCCACAAGACCCGTAACTGGATGGAGAGTATGTATTGATTACCGCAAGCTTAATGCTGCTACTTCTAAAGACCATTTTCCATTACCATTCATTGATCAGATTGTGGAAAAGTTAGCAGGACAAAAATATTATTGCTTCTTGGATGGATATTCTGGGTATAATCAGATTGCAATTCACCCAGAGGATAGGCAAAGACAATATTTACTTGTCCTTATGGTACTTTTGCATTTTGTAGGATGCCATTTGGATTATGTAATGCACCTGCGACGTTTCAACGATGCATGATGGCAATCTTTTCTGACATGATTGGTGATGCATTAGAGATCTTCATGGATGATTTTTCAATTTTCGGACCGACATTCGAAACTTGCTTGGATCAATTGGAAAAAGTGCTGAAAAGATGTGTAGAATCAAATCTGGTGCTATCCTGGGAGAAAAGTCATTTCATGGTCAAGAAGGGAATAGTATTAGGTCATGTAGTCTCTGAGAGAGGATTTGAAGTTGATCGTGCTAAAGTCAAGGTTATATCCACATTGCCACTCCCAACATCAGTGAAAGGGGTTAGATCATTTTTAGGTCATGCGGGTTTTTATCGTAGGTTTATCAAAGACTTTAGTACCATTTCTAAACCCCTTTGCGGTCTTCTCTTGAAAGATGCACCATTTATTTTTAATGAGGAATGTGTAAAAGCATTCAACGTTCTCAAGAATAAATTGGTCGAGGCCCCTATTCTGAAGCCACCAGACTGGACTCAACCTTTTGAGATAATGTGTGACGCTAGTGATTATGCTGCTGGTGCAGTACTAGGACAAAAGGTTGATAGGAAACTTGTTGTTATTTCCTATGCTAGTAAAACTTTTTCTAAAGCTCAATTAAATTATACAACTACTGAGAAAGAATTACTGGCCATAGTATTTGCATTAGATAAGTTTCGATCCTATATTTGGGGATCCAAGGTGGTGGTTTACACTGACCACAGTGTTGTTCGGCATTTACTTACAAAGAAGGAGTCCAAACCCAGATTGATTAGATGGATACTTCTGCTGCAAGAATTTGATGTGGAGATTAAGGATAAGAAAGGAGCTGAGAATGTAGTGGTAGATCATCTCTCTCGACTGCCAGCTGAAGGATTGGAGGCCGGAATTAAAGACTCATTCCCAGATGAGCAGCTTTTAGAAGTTACTAGAGCTCCTTGGTATGCAAATTATGTGAATTTTCTGGCCACCGGAGCAATACCGACACATTGGACTAAACAAAGGCAGAAGAAATTTCGCACGTATGCAAAGAGATTCATTTGGGACGACCCAGACCTTATTAAGGTAGGAGAGGACCAGATAATTCACCGATGTGTGCCGGACAATGAAATTGGTGAGGTACTGGATCACTGTCATGCGTCTGCATGTGGAGGACACTTCAGTGGAAAGAAGACATGTTACAAAGTTCTCGAATCAGGATTGTATTGGCCAACTATCTTCCGAGACGCGCATAAGACTGCTAAGGAGTGCATCAATTGCCAGCAATTAGGAAATATATCAAAAAGGGATCAAATGCCTTTGAATCCGATTTTGGTGGTAGACATTTTTGATGTCTGGGGAATTGATTTCATGGGCCCATTTCCTACATCACATGGGTATGTTTACATTCTGGTGGCAGTAGACGATGTCTCTAAATGGATTGAGGCTGAAGCAACCCGTACAAACGATCATCATGTGGTTTGTAAATTCGTGAAGAAAAATATCTTCACCAGGCATGGAGTTCCAAGAGTAATCATCAGTGATGGAGGATCTCACTTTAAGAATTTCAAATTTCGAAGGCTGCTGAAATATTATGGGGTGAACCATCGAATTGCAACACCATATCATCCGCAGACAAGTGGACAGGTAGAAGTGTCTAATAGGCAAATTAAAGAAATTCTACAGAAGACTGTCAAAACTGATAGAAAGGATTGGTCGCTAAGGCTGGATGACGCATTATAGGCATACCGACTGTGTACAAGACACCAATTGGGACTACTCCATACCGGTCGGTTTATCGGAAAGGGTGTCATCTTCCAGTGGAGCTTGCCAATCGCGCCTTATGGGCAGTAAAGCAAGTTAACCTGGATTACACAGATGCTGGGAAAGAAAGGAAACTTCAGCTATCTGAATTAGAAGAATTACGAGATGAGGCATACGAGAACGCAGCTACTTATAAATCAAAGATGAAGCGATATCACGATGTAAAGCTCTGATTAAAGGTTTTTGAAGTAGGGCAAAAGGTGTGGCTGTACAATTCAAGACTAAAAATGTTCCCTGGGAAACTAAGGAGTAATTGGAACGGTCCCTATGAAGTGGTCAATATCACAGATTATGGAGCAGTGGAGATTCAGGACTTGAAAGAAGCTAGAAGTGGATACGGTCGAGTTCGTAGCAGATATTCCAGCATACACTTCATAAGTCAGGTAAGTGCACGTCTGGCTGAAGACGTTAAACTTAGCGCTTGTCGGGAGGCAACCCAATCGTCATTTTGTATAATTGCATTGTTCATCACATTCATTTTTATCACGGTGAGAAAAAGGCAAGTGTGGGGTCATTTTGGTAATTTTACAATACCGCGACGCGGGATCTTAGGATCCGCGCCACACATATCGAGTTTTCGCGATTACAATTAAAATCATTTTTTATACGCGACGCGGATAGAAGCTTTCCGCGCCGCGGTCTTATCGTAATTTGAAATTAAAGATAATCACTAAAATAGAGCTTTTTGAGAGATATCCAAATTTCCCCAACTGCATAAAAGCAACTTGCATAATTCAAGATAATTGTCACCGTAATACAATGTTTTCATTCAATCACGTCGTCTGCGTTCTTCTTCCATTCACTGAAATCCAAGTAAGTATCTCTTTTTCTTCTCTTAGTTTCATGAGTCTTGAACTTATTAGATGCTACTGTAATTCCCAATGCCGTACTTAATTGTTGAAATTGATCGCCAAATTAGGACTCTAGGACCATATTGCATAAAACCCAAGTGTTAGGTTAGAGAAAATGGATTTAAATTGACAGAATAATCGAATTCTTTTGACTGAAATCGCTCATCGCGCCGCGGACTGCACAGTCCACGACGCGCAACTTGAATGTTCATCTAGCACGTCGCGGGATGTTAAGTGCGCGACGCGTCGAACGTTTGAACAGTTAGCTGACTGTCAAATTTTATGTATTTTTCAGGATCATGTCATCTTCAGGTAGTTCTAAAACTATTGATTGGAACTCAGTGACTACACGGACCGACCGGGTCCGCAAGGCTAGTTTCTTCAACCGCCGAGGCTTATGCAAAAACAAAAGGATACTACCGTGTCGCAGGGTCAATTGGGATTTGACCCGGGAATCTGGTATCTTGGATCATCTAAAAGATTGGTTGGTACAAGGAGGGTATGAGGACGGGGAACTAACTTATACTTGCCGGGCGCTGGAAAACGCAACAAACATGAATGAACCGGTTTACCGCGAGGTGTACCTGCAGTTCCTCGCCAGCTACTACTTTGACAACAAACAGAGGGGCATGAACATGGAGGAAACTATGAGATTTCGTCTGGGAAATCACGACCATAGTTGTACTCTGTGGGAATTCTGGTACCGCATCGGGCTGTATACCGAGGAGGAGTCGAACTCACCAGCGTTCCAGATGTTCCACAGGCGCGCCAGCCGAACCATGGGGGATTCCTTTTCCCCAGCCGAATACTGGGGCACGATAGCCTCCACCCGGTACCACGAGAACACGGTCCGGGAGTGTTACATGCATCTACCGTCTCATCGCATGTTGCACCGGTTGATCACCACTATGTTATGGCTACGGGGGGATGAAGAAAAGGTGCTACCCCGGGAGTTGCATCTGATGTGGTCCGTGACACGGATGTTGGAGACCTGCAACATCCCCTACTTTGTCGCTGACTTCTTCAAGCAGTTCACCGATGCACCGATGACGATCACTGCATTGGGAGGGGGTCACTTCGTTACCAGAATTCCCACAGTTTTGATCTCCGAGCATACGACGAGCAGGTTGGAGGTTATACCCCCAGTTCTGTTTTGCCCGACTGTGGCGACTTCGCGGGACGTGATATATGTGGATGAGGGGATCCCATCCGTTGACCGTATGCCTTTCCCGGCACTACGGTCCGAGCCGACGATATCTCGGAAACGAGCCAAGCTAGCCATCGGTTTACCCCGCAGTTTATCCCCTGCCACGATGGAATCCCGCTTTCTGGCGGATGAAGTGAAGGCGGTCAAGGAATCTGTGGAGACACTCACGCGGGAGCTTCAGGTTCAGGTGTATTCGGCACAAGAGGTTGATAAACGGACCGATAACACACAGACACAGCTTCTCTGGATAGCTGACTGTGTCATCACCCTTTTGGCTAAAAATAAGTGTGCCCCACCGAGACCTCAACCAACAATCCGGGATGAGGATGAAGAGCCGATGAAGGAAGATCCAGAGGAGGAAGAGGGCGATTTCGATGATACCGTCCACAGTTGAAGAAAAAATGGATGTAATTATTCTGTTTTTAGTACATTTTCTTAGATTTTCATTTTATTAGGATTCGTTGAAACATTCAGTTTTAGAAAATTGTTAGATGAATAAGCCTCTTAAAGGCAGTGAATAATAATAATAAAGCAGTAGTTTCATTTGTGTTGAATTGTTATTGTGAGTTGTGAAAATTGGAATAATCTGTTGAAATCATCGCGCCGTGGCACCATTATAAGGCGCGACGCGGTCTTTTCCTTTGACGATGTTGATTTCAACTCACGTAATTACCGCGACGCGCGTATGTCAATCACGCGCCGCGGTCATCCGCAACACATACACTCTATTTTTGTACATGTTTATATTTTTATTTGTTATGTTTGCGTTTAATTGGTTTGTTGAGTCATGCAAGTTGTACCAAATGGGGAGGAGTTGTTTCAAACAAGTGTGGGGTCACCATACCCCCTCCACTTGTTTTGACCACCGGAGTGTTCACTGTAGCGCTACAACTCCGGAATACGGGATCAAGGATCCGTTTGTTCGCAATTATACCTGTGATACTGAGCACCAACCGAGCAATCTACTGTCCAAAAGGGGTAACCCTTTCTCCCTGATTCTAAATAATTTTGTACAACGGGGACGTTGTACGGTTTTAAGTGTGGGGTGTGGACGGTCGAAAGAGTACTTTTTGAAATTTTTGCGGAAAACAAGTAATTTTCAAATTTTTAGCAACTTTTTCAAATTTTTTAATAAATTGCAATTTTGAAACGAATGAATTATGATTGTTGATAGTAGTGGTATTTTTCGAAGAATACTATGTAGTTGTGATCATGCTATTATTTAGTCAAATAAATTGAGTTTTATGAGTTTAGAAGATTGAGTTGTTTTAAGATTGGAATTTAGGAGGGAAATGTCAATCTGTCGCCTTTGTTGTTCGAGCCGGTAGGACTAAAATGGGTGGGGCTTATGCACCTTGCCACCTAAGATCGTCTGGTCTGGGATGGTATTTCCGGAAGCTTGTTACACAGACAGCATCGAAAGTCATGGACAGTTCCTTAATGGCCTTTAGAATCTGAATGAGTAAGTACACTTCATTGTAGACCGAAAATTTGTGATGAATGGTTCTCTAGAAAGCCATGAATTCCAAAGAACAATTCAATTATGTTTTCGCAAACTATTCCACTCTAACTCATAGGGCAATAAGCTTTGAAACTGAACACAGTCAAAAATTGTTTGAGTCTTTATTATAATTTGTTAAAAACTCTCTTGCTTGGGGACAAGCAAGGCACAAGTGTGGGGTGTTTGACAACGCCTAGTGATATCAAGTATTTTAGGCGTTGTTGAGCCCTATTCTTGATGAAATTATATCAGATATACTTTGGTATTCTCACTTTTCGTGCCAGGACTTGTTTGGAAGAAAAGAATGAAAACTGGGACTAAAAGCGTGCAAAATAAAGAAGTTTGGAAAAGAATGAAAAATCAAGGTAATACGTACGCGCGCCGCGGATTCCATAAAGGCGCGACGCAGGTCAAAGGCGGTGGAATACATTCAAATGCCGAAAAAAGGGAAAAGATTAGTATGTGCGCCGCGGGATCCTGATTTGCGCGACGCGGCTGCGGGAAATTTGCAACTATAAATAGAGGCATTTCCAGCCGAAAACCCTAGCAAAGACCGGGTGTAAAATCGACCTTGAAGGGCTTTGACTCCAAGATTTCATTCCAGCAACCTCTTAATTAGTATTTCTATGTTTTCAAAGTTTATTTTCATTTAGCTAGTTAGTAGTTAGCATTGGCTAGTATCCTTGGGAGTGACACCCACTGATGTTGAGCTTTGGTTTCTGTTTTAGCAACATTTGGTTACTGTTTGTACTTCTGGAATTGAGTTTGATTAATGAGAAACATTTGGTTATAAGCAATATTGGTTTTTCGGTGTTTTTATGCTTGTTTTGTGTTTTGGATGTTTGGATTCGTGTTTGGATGTGTTATGACCTTGTTTGGGACTGTTTTCCTTTGCTGATTTCAGTATCCAACTAGGTTAGCTTTTAGGTATTGAACTTTAGCTAGTAACTGTTCAGTTGGAACCTTAGTTATTGGTTAGTTTATGCCTTGTTTTGTTTGGATGTTTTGGGTGCCTTTGTTTGCAGAGATGTACTTTTGATTTCAGAAAGTGACTAGGTTTGTTTGTTTTGAGCTTAGCTTGGATTTGTTTGATTATAGCTTTTGGGTACTAGTAGTTAGCAAACTGGAAGCTAGATCCTCCGACTGTAGCGTGACACTACAAGTTGCTAATCTGTCACATGGTCTGACCACGAAGCTCCTGCGGATCGACCCTGACTACCACTGTGCTAGTGTGTGTGTGTTAGGTTTTTCTTTATTTTTGACCGCACGACGACCTAGGCGTGTCAGCAGCCTGATTTCTCTTGATTGTGATTGTTTTTGCAAGCAATTGACTAACTGGAGGTGCGTGTTAAACGGATAGGAAGACATAAAAGCAGGTGGCTCTGATTGAGTTCGTTTTATAGGTGACGGAAGACGGTAAAGGTGGTTGTAACCTTGTTTTCTTGATCGGTGGAAGAGTACTCTCAAGAAAAGCTTGTTAAAGAGATTAGGGATGTCAAAAGGTAGAAAAGAATGGCGATGGTACCTCCAATAGAAGGTTGGTTTGAGAGTCGGTTTCCAAAAAGGTGAAGCCCTTTGCTACAACGCAGACGCAGCAGAGAACCGATTTTTTTGTACGTTTATTTTTCGGGGCTGTGATGCTGTTACCAAAAGTTGAGGTCGTGAAAGTAGGTTCCGTCCTTGATCGGACTGGTTGTTTAATAAAGGTAGACTAATTACCCAAAGGCACAAGAAACATGAGCGACGGAAAATAAAAGCAGGCCGCTTCGAGTTTGGTTCATGTTGTGCGAAATAGTACTTTATAAAGGAGTTGGTGACCTTGTTTTCTTCAGCGGTGGTAGAATATCTAGGAATACGATTGATCGGCGAAGGTATCGCTGTGAAAACAAGAAGGGAATGGAGAAACATTTCGGAGTGAACATTATGGCAGTGGAAGTTCAAAACGCGTGGCTTTAGATGTGGTCGGGGTACGAAAAGTCGATATGGTAATGAAGGTGTCCAACGCGATGCCATGTTACATGTTACATGGGTTGTGAACAATGAAAATTAATTAACCTAGAGAAGCCTTTGGATGTGACCGAGATGGAGGCCAGGTGTCCAGGAAAAGTCGAGAATGGAATGGTATATACAAATCAATTAAAAGGTGAATGTTAGATTAAACGGTTTGTTATGGGTAAGTGAGTCAAGGGAAGATGGAAAAAAATATAGTTTTTTATAAAACTTCCATTTATCTTTATAAAATATTCCAAGGTTTTTATTTCTCCTAAAAGTATTAGGTGCGGGTCTCAATGTTTCTCCTTTTTAGGTCTCTATAATTATGTCACCAATATTAGTTTTGTTTCTATGCTAGACTTGTGGTCCTAGTATGAAAATGTAGCAATAATTTTTCCAATATATATTGTATTGGGAAATACTAAATAAACGCCCCCATTATATTTCGTGTACACCCTAAATTAATGTTAACTACTTTTTATTTGTTGAAACTACATTCTATACCATAAAAATTAGATATGAATGGTCAAAAATAGTTTGTATTTTGTTAAGGGGTGTATATGGGATGTGTATTTAGCAACACCCTTTGTATTAAGATTCTTTGTGATAATTGCAAAGAGAATGAATATGACAAAAACTTTTCTCTAGACCCCACATTTTGTTTAACCTAATGCTTGTTATTATTCTTCTCTTTCTCCTGGTGTTTGCATGCATACTACATAAACTATAAACCTCTCCTTAGTTTTTGTATAAACTAATAATACAAAGAGTGATATCCAACATCTGGTATAAGAGCGGCGTTCTGTTGAACAGGGTATGCAGCCCGATTTCTCTTGATCATGATTGTTTTTGCAAGCAATTGACTAACTGGAGGTGCGTGTTAAACAGACAGGAAGACATTAAAGCAGGTGGCTTTGATGGAGTTCGTTTTATAGGTGACACAAGACGGTAAACGTAGTTGTAACCTTGTTTTCTTGATCGGTGGAAGAGTACTCTCAAGAAAAGCTTGATAAAGAGTTAGGGATGTCAAAAGGGAGAAAATAATGGCGATGGTACCTGCAATAGAAGGTTGGTTTGAGAGTCGGTTTCAAAAAAGGTGAAGCCCTTTGCTACAATGCAGATGCATCAGAGAACCGATTTTTTTGTTTGTTTTATATTTAGGGGCTGTGATGCTGTTACCAAAGGTTGAAGTCTTGAAAGTAGGTTCCGTCCTTGATCGGCCTGGTTGTTTAATAAAGGTAGACTAATTACCCAAAGGCACAAAACAAATGAGCGAAAGGAAATAAAAGCAGGACGCTTTGAGTTTGGTTCGTGTTGTGCGAAATAGAACACAATAGAGGATTTGGTGACCTTGTTTTCTTAAGCGGTGGTAGAATCTCTAGGAATAGGATTGATCGGCGAAGGTATCACTTCGAAAACAAGAAGGGGATGGAGAAACAACTTGGTGTGAACATTATGGCAGTGGAAGTTCAAAACGGGTGGCTTTGGATGTGGTCGGGTACGAAAAGTCGATATGGAAATGAACGTGTCCAACGAGATGCCATGTTACATGTTACATGGGTTGTGAAAAATCAAAATTAGTTAACCTAGAGAAGACTTTGGATGTGACGGAGATGGAGGCCGTGTGTCCGGGAAAAGTCGAGAATGAAAAGGTATAAACAAATCGATTAAATGGTGAATGCTGGATTAGACGATTTGTTATGGGTAAGTGAGTTAAGGGAAGATGGAATAAAATATAGTTTGTTATAAAACTTCCATTTATCTTTATAAAATATTCCATGTTTTTTATTTCTCCTAAAAGTATTAGGTGTGGGTCTCAATGTTTCTCTTTCTTAGGTCTCTATAATTATGTCGCAAATATTAGTTTTGTTTCTATGCTAGACTTGTGGTCCTAGTATGAAAAGGTAGCAATAAATTTCCAATATATATTGTATTGGGAAATACTAAATAAACACCCCCATTATATTTCGTATACACCCTAAATTAAGGTTAACTACTTTTTATTTGTCGAAACTACATTCTTTTCCGGAAAAATTAGATATGAATGGTAAAAAATACTTTGAATTTTGTTAAAGGGTGTATATGGGATGTACATTTAGCAAAACCATTTGTATTAAGCTTCTTTATGAGAATTGCAAAGAGAATGAATAAGAAAACAACTTTTCTCTATACCCCACATTTTGTGTATGCTAGTGCAAGTTATTATTCTTCTCTTTCTCCCGATGTTTGCATGCATACTACGTAAACTATAAACCCCTCCTTAGTTTTTTTATAAACTAATAATACAAAGAGTGATATCCAACATCTGGTATAAGAGCGGCGTTCGGTTGAACAGGGTGTGCATCCCGAGTTCTTTTGATCGTGCTTGTTTTTGCAAGAAATTGACTAACCGGAGGTGTGTGATAAATGGACATGAAGACATTAAAGTAGTTGGCTTTGATTGAGTTCGTTTTGTAGCTGACGGAACAAGGTAAAGGTGGTTGTGACCATGTTTTCTTGATGGGTGGAAGAGTACTCTCAAGAAAAGCTTACTAAAGAGATTAGGGATGTCAAAACGTATAAAAGAATGGCGATGGTGCCTGCATTAGAAGTTTGGTTTAAGAGTCGGTTTTGAAAAAGATGTAGCCCTTTGTTGAAATGCAGACGCAACATAAAAGCGATTTTGTTGTTTGTTTTTTTAGGGACTGTGATGCTGTTACCAAAGGTTGAAGTCTTGAAAGTAGGTTTCGTCTTTGATCGGCTTGGTTGTTTAATAAAGGTTAACTAATTACCCATAGGCACAAAAAACATGAGCGGAAGGAAATAAAAGCATGCGACTTTGAGTTTGGTTGGTGTTGTGGAAAATAGAAGACGATAAAGGAGTTGGTGACCTTGTTTTCTTGAGCGGTGGTAGAATCTGTAGGAATAGGATTGATTGGCTAAAGTATCGCTGTGAAAACAAGAAGGGAATCGAGAAACAACTCGGTGTGAACATTATGGCGGTGGAATTTCAAAGCAGGTGGCTTCGGATGTGGTCGGGGTTCGAAAATTCGATATGGTAATGAAGGTGTCCAACAGGATGCCATGTTACATGTTACATGGGTTGTGAACAATGAAAACGAGTTAACCTAGAGAAGACTTTGGATGTGACCAAGATGGAGGCCAGGTGTCCGGGAAAATTCGAGAATGGAATGGTATAAACAAATATGTTAGTGTAAATGCCGAAGATGTTGAGTGATTCAGGAACTTAGGAATTTCCAGGAGCTGTATAATGGAACTTGGATCCGAAAATAAAAGTTCCGAAATCATGTTATTCAGAAATTACACTGCTGAACCAAACCGAAATGACAAGGACCGGAACTTGGATCCGAAAATACAAGTTCCGAAATCATGTTATTCCAAAATGCATAGTTCCGAAGTCAATGCCGAATGGCCTTGGATCCGAAAGTGGTTCAGAACTGAATACCGAAGAGGCATGATCCGAACTAGGATCCAAAGATGCATGGTCCGAAAGCAGCCCAGAAATGGTGAGTTCCGAAAGCGGTACCGAAATGACCAAGTGCTGAACCACATACCAGAGGTGCAAACTTCTGAACTCGGAAGCTACAGTTCTGAACTAAGACTAGTTCTGAACCAGAAGAAGAGTTCTGAATCAGGAGTTCCGAACCTGGAAAGTACCGAAGGCAGTCCAGCAATTCACTTCCGAAGGAGACTTCTTAACAGCACTTCCTGTTGTCGCCAAATATACTAAGTAAGTGCGGAAAGAAAGATTGCGGAAAGTACGAGTCCGAAACTTGGAGGTATCGGAGATGGACAAGTCCGAAGACTTGAGATGGGCAAGTCCGAAGACTTGATATGGATGCAGAATTATAAAGACGAATTAATTACTTAGAACAGATCTTAATAGCTCAACAATAAACAATAAATGTTAACAATTATATAACTCGAAAATGTAAAGACTGAAAGTAAAGAGTGCTAGAAATGTAAGGGGTGATAAGAAATGCAGATAAGAGCGTTATAGTTAATGGAATGAGAGATTGTATTGATAAGTGAAAGTGTTACATAAAGTCTCTCAAAACCATAACGACTGAAGATGGTCTTGGTCTTCCTTTTATAGACTAAGGAAGGACCTTCGGATAATAACATATGGACTTAAGAGGAGACAACACGTCTCTCTTCAGTCAGATAAGAAAGGTAAATCTAATATAATAATAATACAATGTCAGACTAGGGTGGCTTGTCTATAATATAATAATACTCTAAGTACAACAGACATGCTTCTAGAGAGCCATGCCTGATCTAGTCTAATCATATCATATAAGTTGAAGTGCTTATCCTTTGCCTTATCTTCTAGATATTCTTTTGATCTTTAGTCTTCTTTGTTGAATGTTTAAGTATGAAGTTTCCTTTAATTTGTTGATGTTGATAATCCGAAATCCTGAAAGGATTTCGGAGTCCTGGCTTATCCAATCAGAGTGTCTTGCAAATATGTCCATGTATGTTTTGATCTTTCTGAGTTAGTTAGGAGTCATATCTTCTGAACTCTTTCTTCTAGGTGAGGTACTTTCTGATCTTCGAGTCCTTTGATGTTCCGAAATCCATGACTGGATTTCGGATGGTTACAGTATAATCGGAACATAAGAGGCATTAGTTAACAGCATACATCATGAGATAAAACCAATTGTTCATTCCTTGAAACATTCATATAAAAGTAAATTCATTCCATCAAAATAAGAAGTTCGATATTACAATCCTATCATATCAAACTACGAGTTAGTCAACGATTTGACTTTTAGCACTAACAATTCCCCCTTCAGTGACCAATCGAGGGGTTTGATTCAGTATTTTTAAAGTTGATCCAATACACCTTGTCTTGCAGCATATCCCCAGAACTTCCCGATCTCCAGTAGCCATTGCATTCTGAGAATTATTTCTTTCTTGGCTTCAGGATCTGATGAATTTGACTTCTGCACGGCTTTGATGTACTCCTTCAGCATTCCACTAGAAACTCTTATGAGTTGATCAGCACGAAGAAAAAGGAAGGATCCTTTTTCTGCAGGATTCTTGTATACCAAACCGAGTTCTGGATCGAAGGTGGCTCCTATTTTCCAGTGGTCTCGATTGTCTGGCATAGATAAGTCAGGTTTGGGTAGTAATTGCTGATCGGGATGATCCTTAAGGAGTTTATACATTTCTACATCATTATAGCAGAATTCTTCTACTAGACAGTGTAGAAATCTTCTTGCTGCAACATAAGCTTCTCTGGCATCTTGTTTTTCTTTGTTGGACAACTTTACCACAATTGAGAAGATGTCAGATGGGTTCATGTTTCAGAAGTCGGCTTCAGTTATCACAGACGTGTTGTCGTAGTTGTCGTTTCTGACCAACTCATATTCGAAGAAGTCTGATTTTTGAAACTTCTTCCTTTTGACACTTCGAACGGCTGTTACTCCTTCAATTGACCATGTATCAACTTGAGGTTTGGTCCATTTCTTGAAGAATTGTTGATTTTTGTAGTAGGCAGCCAGCTCTTTGTAGGCTCCTGTTTCTGCAGTGAAGTTCAGAGTGTAACGATATTTTTCTCCGTTCGGTGTCAATGGAATGTCCCAGTTATGTCTTTTTGTTGGAGGAGGATTGTATGATCTGAAGGGTTGGTAATCCGAATCAATCAATGGTCGGAAACCGACGATACTTGAGAAGCTGGGTCTGCTGGAACCGGTTGGATTAGCTTGGTTCGGGTCAGGATCTAACTCGGCGCTAGAGTTCTTAGCATGTTCAAGAGAATCGAAGAACTTCGATTTCTTGTCCTTGACCTCTGGGGGATCGGATTCCTTGATAGGTGAGTATACAAGAATTTCTTCTTCTGAGCGATCCTCATTAGAAGGAGATTTTGGAGGGGGTGATTTTGGAGGAGGTGAAGTCGGAGGAGGGGATTTCTGAGGGGGAGATTTATGGGGAGGAGATTTCGGAGGAGGAGAAATCGGAGGAGGGGATTTATGAGTAGGAGATTTCTGGGGAGGAGATTTCGGGGGAGGAGAAATCGGAGGAGGGGATTTATGAGGAGGAGATTTCGGAGGAGGAGAAATAGGAGGAGGGGATTTCTAAGTAGGATTGAAATGACGATCGTTTTGTGATTCCTTGTTATGAGTCTCATCCTCATCAATGTGATTGTCTTCTAAGGTTCCTACCTTATTAGCATTTGTATCTTCTTGCTGAATGTCTCCTTGGTCTTTTGTTCCACTTGGACCAGCAGTGGTGTCTATTACCATGTCAGTGGATTGGAGGGTTTCTAGTTTATTGTCCGCCTTTCCCCCTCCTGGGGCACCTGCAGGAACGGAAGGGGTCACAGGCAGGCGGGCCAGAATGGAGTCGAGTTTGGCGGAGACATTATCTACTTCCTTCCTGATGCAGTCAGGAAGTGGTGTCGCGTACATGGTTTGAAGATCCTCCATGAGTTCTATCTTCAATTTGGTGCAGAGTTTGATTTGCTCAACCGGACCTTCCATTGTGCCAGTGATGGCTTGCAATGTGTGGGTAACCATCTGAAGAAGGAGAGCATTAGTTATTCTGAGGGAGGAATTCTCGGCCAGGACTCCATTAAAGTACTTGGCCATGTGTTCCATTGAGGCGGTGAGCTTGGTCTGCACGATGCCAATTAGTTCAGGAACTTGTTATTGGCATTTCTCAACTTCGTCAAGCATCTTCTGAGCGGTTTTCATCATGTTAGATGCATCGGATGCCCGTTGAGCATTGATTGTGGCGATACCATCTTGGATGATCTGCTCTGCTTGACTGTCACATTGTAGAAGGATGTCGCTGTTTTTCGTCTCTAGTGAAGTGACTCGATCTTTAAGTTCTGATAGTTCTTTGATCAGAGCCTCTTGATTTTGTGAGGATTTCAGGTCAGTCAGGAGTGTGGTTAAGGCGTCCACCTTTAAGTACAGAGGAGAGTCATCTTTAAGTACAGAGGTCACGGATTAGGGGGTATTTTAGTGGCAGGTTTTTCAGAGGATGAGTTTGTGTCACTGAGGTCGATCAGATGCATTTGGGATGGAGAGGGTTTGTTGGCCTCTTGGTTAGGTTCAAAGACGGCGGTGCCAATAGGTATGGATTGGATGTCGAAATTAGCTGTCTGGAACCCGACTCAGTGGGTTGTTCCACTATAGTCTTTAGCAATGCTTTCTTCTGAAGTTCTAAAGCTTGAAACTTGTTCCAAGTAAGAGGGGGGATTGTTGAGGAGATATTGGACCAAACAGTTTCAGTCGTATCAAAAAGAAACACGGGGGTGTCTACCAGTTTGTCGAGGGAAGCACTCAGGAAGGAGTCAATCTGATGAGTGAGGGCATTGATCTGCTTTCTTTCGGATTTGATAGTTGCAGAATCATTGTCCGTCGGAGGTCCAAATGTCGAGAGGGTGTGAAGTTCCTTTTTCTTGAGCTCAAATTGTTGCTTGAGACGATCGACTAGTGATTGTTGCTCTTGAATTGCAGTCTGGAACTTCCATTTGGAAAAGTCGGATGTGTCAGCGGGAGGTTTAGTGAGATCTGGGATAGGATCATCCTTAGAGATGGTTTATGTCTCTTTAAACTTTGGAGGTGAGGTCTGGTGATCCTCCATGATCAGATCTTCCTGAGTATCTTCCGAGTCTGGAGAGTTCTGTCTTTCCTCCAAATGTTTTGACTCGGAATCTCTTGAAGACGATGCAGACGTCTAACAAGAAATAGCATAGTTAGATGGTGAAAGCATATGCCAGATGTAATATATACCTGATGGAGAGGATCTAAAAAAGGATGTTTGGATCAAAGATTATTTGGATATTTAACATTGTAGAATTATGTTACCAATTGTTGTTGGGGGGAAATTTTCAGAAGAAATAAGACTTCTGAGAAATTAGAAATAGGGGGGATTTTCAGAAGTAATAAAACTTTTGAGAAATCAGAAATAAAGGGGAGGGGGATTTTCAAAAGTAATAAAACTTCTGAGAAATCAGAAATAAGGAGAGAGAAGGTGATACCGTTTTGCTTTTTCGTTGCTTCTTCTTAGGTGGTTGTTTGGATGGAGAGACCCGGAAGCTTTCTTTTTGGGTTTCGTGGGGGCCTCACATTGTTTGAGAGAGTGAGAGGGGTAATTTGGTACTCCTGCTGTTGTAGAGAGATGAAAAGTGAGGGCAGGCTGTGTCGGATCCGGTAGGTTCAGAAGTGATTCAGGAAGTCTACGGATACTTCCAAATATGGGGTCTGTTTTTGGGGCATAAGGTTTGGCATTGGGCATGACTAGTGCGCCTTCTCCTGATCGTGTAGGGATTGAGATATGAAGGGTCTGATAGATGTGAGTGATGCACATAGCCCAAAAACGTGCTGAGTAAATCTGACTTTTGGGTTTCTAATATGTAGGAATGTAGGAAAGAAAATTGTCGAACAGAATTGATGCATAATCGACTTCATGACCGGAGTAGAGGCTCCAAAGAAGTCCCATGAGACGTTTGTTCAACTGGTCTGTACCGCCCATTTTCCCAGTTAAGCACTTAATGTTGTAATGAATGAGACATTGCCATAAGGGCGAGATGTTCCCTTTATACATGTGGAATAGTTTCGGCAAATCATACATGTAGCCCATATTGTAGATCATGGATTTGAGATCAGTATCAGTTGGTTGGTCAAAGGTGGAGGTGTAGTAAGGAAGTTCGAGTGCTGCGGCAAACAGTTTCTTATCTAGATGATGGTTTGACCGTCATGTAGGGTTAAGGTGTAACCGGTGAGGCATTTGGTTGCGGTGGAGACAATCTCATGAAGCAAGGAGATTGGTATAGTGGGGGGTGGATGAAAGAAAGCTCTAACCAGTTTGTGTCTCGATAGAATGTGAATGAGGATTCGTAGATGTTGTTTGTAAGCTTTGAGATCATCTGAAAGGAAGAGATTGGAGATGGCAACAAGTACTATGTCGTTGTCGCCTTTTGATTGTGAAGCCAATGAAGTTATTTGATGCGAGAGGCGAAGAGTAATGGAGATTTTAGATTTCTAGGGTTGAGAGATGGCGGCGAGAGAGGGTTATAGTAATAGAGAGGGAAGTTTGGAGAAGATGAAGAAGTATGTGAGATTAGAATAAGAGGGAACGGT
This sequence comes from Cichorium intybus, assembly GCA_023525715.1. NCBI lineage: Eukaryota > Viridiplantae > Streptophyta > Magnoliopsida > Asterales > Asteraceae > Cichorium > Cichorium intybus. The sequence goes on along the minus strand of CM042014.1, from coordinate 65,867,377 downwards.
TATAACAAATTTGAAATAGTGTAATAAACCGTCGGGTTAGGGAATGAAGGGACGTGTGAACAGTTGTGTCAGAAAAGCGTAAGCTTGGCATTAAATGCTAAGAAATGATGAAAAGAGATGGTCCATTAAAGGATGGACATGTGTGGCAGAGAGAATATCCGTTGGAAAAATATGGATCGTTGGGTTTTAATTATTGGATATTAAATGTTTTTCGTATTTAATTCACATTCTATCATTAAATATGTCGTGGTGAGGTGTCTAAGGTACGAATAGATGTGAAGAGTGAGGTTCTGACTTGTTCAGAAGGGAGTGATTCTGAGTAGAATTCCGAACTTGCAGAATTAGGTTTCTGAGAGAATGAGAAAGTCTGAGTTCGTTTTCTGAGTGTAGTTTGAAAAAAAATTGAATAGGGGGGGTCTGAGATATCAAAAAGATTGTGTCGGAGAGTGTGAGTGAGGTTCCGGATTTGGAATTTCGGAGACGGGTTATTACTTCTGAGAGAGAATGATCAGAAGTGACATTGTCATGAAGGTTCTAATTGATTTTTTGGAGAGAAAGGCTTGGAAGTTGCTTTCTGAGGATTGCATTTTAATGGATAACCGAAGAGTTGTCATGTCATTGCTGTAGAGATAATCAATGTCGCCGACTGTTTAAGTTAACCAGTCAAATCATGCAGCACATCTCTATGTTGCTGATCTTGAAGCGATGAGGTGTCGTGAAGTGGTGAAGGTTGATTGGCTATAAAAGGAGGGGTTGCTGTGAAGCAAGTAAGTCATTCAATAGAAGATTTGATGCTTGAGATGGCAGGAAGACGTCCATTCAGCCGTGATGAGAAGGTTGAGGTTAGAATGCAAGATGGAGAGTTTGCTGGTGCTGTTTATGGAGGAGTGATCAAGTCAGTGTGGAATCATTGCTATGAAGCGAAGATGACGACTCTGACAGATGGATACACTGGTGGTCCTTTGAATGTGCACGTGGATTTTGCATATCTTCAACCTGTGCCTCCTAAGGTTTTGGTGGAGTTCAAGCAGTATGACTTTATGGAGGTATGGTACCATCGAGGATGGTGGTCAGCTGCCATTTCGAGGAAAACTCCATTTAACTAGTTCCATGTGGTGTTAGTGGATGGAACTCGGTTGTTCGTGGATGATTCGGAACTTAGGATTCATCAAAGGTACCATCTCGGAGAGACTCCGATGTGGCAATATTATAAGCTCTGATGAAGGAAGGAAGATGTTGGGTGTTTGGTAGGTTAAGTGACTTGATGTAGGATGTTGTGTTTGTTTCTTTTAGGTTTGTGTAGGTCTTGCTTTCATTATGTTTTTGTAATGTTTTGTGTGATGTTAATGAAAGTGTGTTGTGACCTTTATGAATGAAATTAAGGAGAATCTGAAAGTAACATTCCGAAAGTGGTTAGGAAGATTTCTGAAGTAAGAATATTCTGAGAAAGAAAGAATTTTGTCGTATATGGGGGAAAGAGAGAGAGAGTTTGCATGTATTAGTTCTGGGAAAACGAAGAGAATCGAGAGCGGTTTATCCATTACACTGTCAAAGTTGCCGAACCGTCTAATCAACCATTTTGGGCCATGATGCCGATGTGACAGGTGCATTAACTGCCCACTAGGGCCATTATTACATCTAAGTAAAGGATTTAGAGAAGGTGAATGGACATGCAGTTGGCTTATAAAAAAGGTTTTCCGGTGAAGTGTTAAACTCACATATCTAAGGCTTACTTTACTGAACACAAAGTTTTTTTTCAAAATGGCTCGATTTTTCTTCAATTGCTTTGATGAAGTTGAAGTAAAACTTACTCAGGGAGATTTTGCTGGAGGATTTTATGAAGGTGTGATCACGAAGATGTGGAAAAGAAGGTGTGAGGTCCAACTTAGGTGTCTTCCGGACAACACAACCGGAAAGATGATGATCGTGAGGGTCAAGTATGGTGTTCTTCGTCCTATTCCTCCAACGATAATTGTGGAGTACAATGTTGGAGACTATGTCGATGCATGGGATCGACAAGGATGGTGGAGCGATGTCATCGACAACGTGATTGGCGATGATGTGTACGATGTTGTGCTGTTAGATGGGAGGGTTGTCCGTGTGTGTGATTTGTCTGTGCGAATCACACAGACCTTTACCTATGGTAATCCTCCTAAGTGGCAGTACAACAAGCACTAGGGTGAAGGGGACGAAGTCGTATTTGTAGTCTCTTTTCTTTTGATGTTTTTGTTTTTTTTAGAATTTTAAGTCACATGTTTTGATATGTTTTTTTTTGTTTGTGACTTAATAAATTCAGATGATGTAATCGCTTTAATCTTAATGAAATTATGCTTTTCCTGAACGTGGTGTGATAAATTTATTTTGCATGCTAGATCTTCTGAGATTATAGAAAACTGTGACAATGAGATTAGTCGGAAGTCTTAGTGTTCGGAGAGACGACTCAGAGGATGTTCCAAAAAGAGAGTTTTCTGAGTAGATGATAATCAGAAGTTGAGTGTCATTCTCGGAAGAAGTCTAAGTCAGGATTTAACATACCTAGTTTGTCCAAGAAATTATTGAACTTTGTAGAATCTAATGCTTTTGTGAAGACATCAGCAATTTTTTCATCAGTAGGAATGAAGTAAAGCTCAATGTTACCTTGTAAAATCTGATCTTTGATGAAATGATATCTGAGGTCTATGTGCTTGGTCATTGAGTGCTGAATACGGTTATGAGAGATGGCTATGGCACTCTTAGAGTCACAATAGATAGGAACCTGAAGGAATCGGTAACCATAATCCATGAGTTGGGTTTTCATCCAAAGAACTTGTGAACAGCAAGTAGATGCAGCCACGTATTCTGCTTTTGCTGATGACAAGGCGACACAGTTTTGCTTCTTTGAGGACCAGCTGACTAATCTTCCACCTAGGAATTGACAGCCTCCGGAAGTACTTTTCCGATCCAATTTGCATCCGGAATGATCCGAATCTGTGAAAGCTTGGAGTTTGAAGTTGTCTCCGATTGGATTCCATAATCCCATTGCCTTGGTGCCTTTGATATATTTGAAAATTTGTTTTACAACTGTCAGATGTGACAATTTCGGAGCAATTTGATATCTGGCACACAGGCAAGTTGAGAACATGATATTTGGTCTACTTGCGGTTAAATACAAGAGAGAACCTATCATCCCTCGATACAACTTATGATCTACGGTTCGCCTTCGGGGTCTGCAAATATTTTATGATTGCTAGATATCGGAACTTTGGCTGTGGAACAGTTTTCTAAAGAGAATTTCTTCAAAAGTTCATTCGTATATTTTTCTTGATGAATGAAAATTCCTCTTTTGGTTTGTTTTATTTGAAGACCTAGGAAGAAATTTATTTCTCTGTTCATGCTCATGTGGAACTTGTCTGTCATCACTTTTGCGAATTCATCAACCAGAGCTTGATTAGTTGATCCGAAGATGATATCATCTACATAGACTTGTACGATCATAATGTGATTTTGGTGAGATCGGACAAAGAATGTTGGATCAATAACTCCTCTTCTATATCCGGATGATACTAGAAAGTTTGATAATGTTTCATACCAAGCTCTGGGTTATTGTTTTAGACCATATACGGCCTTATTCAGACGATACACATGGTTGTGTCGAGATAGATCTTCAAAACCAGGAGGTTGTTGAAGATAAACTGTCTCTTGGAGATCACCTTGAAGAAATGCACTTTTGACATCCATCTGATGTATAATGATGTTCTTATGTGCGGCATAGGCTAGAAAGATTCGAATGGCTTCTAGTCTAGCTACTGGTGCATATGTTTCATCATAATCAAGTCCTTCTATCTGACTGTACCCTTTTGCCACTAGTCTGGCTTTGTTTCTGACTACTGTTCCCATGTCATCCAATTTGTTTCGGAAGACCCACCTGGTTCCTATTACTCTGTGATAGGATGGTCTCGGAACAAGATCCCAGACAGTGTTTCTTTTAAATTATGACAACTCTTCTTGCATGGCTTTGATCCAGTCGTCATCATCTAGAGCATCTAAGACTGTCTTTGGCTCTACTTTACTGATATATGCAGCATAATGGCATTCATCTTGAATTGACTTCTTGGACCTTGTCTGAATTTTGGAAGAGGGATCTCTGATGATTTGGTTCGGAGGATGACTCCGAGTCCACTTATGTAGTCTTGGAAGAAGAGCTGGGTTAGAAATCGAAGGAGAAACAACTTGAATGAAGTTTGTGTCTTCAGGAGATGTGTTTAGATTTTGGGATTCTTCAGCTGATGTGTTGTCATTGGCTTCAGAGGTGAAGACTGGTGGGTTATTGAGTGTAGTATCAGAGGGTCCCCCTCGGATTGAGGTATCCCATCAACATGAGTAAGGAGTGTAGACTCCCCCTCAGAGTTTGCTGGGAGGGAAGATTCCTTCCGAGTCTGATGATTCGGAGAAGGGAGCGAAGGCTCCCCCTCAACTGTTGAAGTCTTGATCGGAGGGCCTGTCTGATTGTCGGATGCGGTGGGTTCTGATGAGGTGGATGGTTCTGATGCTGAGATAATTTTTTGAATTGCATCACGAGAGTGAACAACTTCGGCATCTTTTGCTGTTTCTGATGGATCAAAGAGTAAGTCGTAATCAATTTCAACTGTATGAATGGGTCGATGTCCCACTGGAACATCATTTTCCATTACATATAGAATATCCTGATTCTTCTTTCTCCATTGATACTGATCATCGAATTCTATGTCGATGCTTTCTTCTATAACTCGTGTTCTCTTGTTTAGAACACGATAGGCTACTGATTTGATGAATATCCCATGAATATTGCTTCATCGCTTTTGGGTAAAAATTTTCCCAAATGATCTTTGTTATTTTTAATGAAGCACCGGCAGCCAAATATATGGTAGAATTTGACATTAGGTTTTCTTCCGTTTAATATTTCATAGGGAGTCATCTGTAGTCGTTTGTTGACGATGGATCGATTTTGAACAAAGCAGGCAGTTGCTATTGCTTCTGCCCAGAAGGTTAGAGGAAGGTTTGCAAAAGTCAGCATTGATCGAGCTGCTTCCACTAAGGTTCTGTTTCTTCTTTCTACTATGCCGTTTTGCTGAGGTGTATATGGTGCTGAGAAGTTGTTCTCTATCCCTTTGGATGTTAGAAATTCTTCAATTTTCTTATTATTGAACTCAGTTCCATTATCACTCCGGATTCTTCTTACTGGTAGTTGAATCTTGAGTTCGATTGATGTAATAAAGTTTCTGAGTTCCTGGAAAGTGTCTGATTTTAATCTTAAGAAAAATACCCAGGTAAATCGGGAGTAGTCGTCCACGATAACCAGAATTTAGTTTCTGTGATTTATGCTAGCGACTGTTGATGGACCGCAGTGATCCATGTAGAGAAGTTCTAATGGACGAGTAATACTTGAGTCAGTGATTGTCAAACCTCGAAAGTGGCATTCCTCTGACCATTTCTCCTGTTACCAACTGGTTCATGTATCGGAAGTTGAGATGAGCTAGTTTCCGATGCCATAACCAACTGATTTCTGAGTGTGCTTTAGATAATAAGCAAAGTCTTGGTTTTCCGGGAAACATTGTGATGTCCAGAGGGAACATATTGATTTGTCTTGATGATCGTACTAGACATCTGTCTCTGTTACCCGTCATAATGTAGCTGAATTCATTGTCAAATTCAACTCGAAGACCGATACTAACCAGTTGACCTACACTTATGAGATTGTGTTTAAGTCCGAGAACATAGGCAACTTTCTAAAGGTAAAGTTTCCGTTTGTTAGTACACCATAGCCTTTGATGATGTCGTTTGCGTCATTTCCGAATGTGACGTATCCTCCAAAATTGACTTCTCTATAGTCTCTTAGAAACTCCAATCTTCCGGTCATGTGCATTGAGTAGGCACTGTCAATTAACCATTCGTCATCCTGCTCTTCCGTGCTAAATGCCTGAAAGATTAGACATTTAGTTTGGGCATCCAAACTTGTTTGGTCCATTTGTTTTCATAGATGTGGAAGATTTGTTTTTTACTGTATATTTGATGGGAGTTTCATTTTCAGAAGATGAATTTGATTCAGAAGTGGATGATTTTATAACCCACTTTTGAACAAATCTTCTTGAGGGTTTTGAAGAGTAAGTTTTTATTGGATGTTTAAAGGTTTTTGAATCGGTAACAAGGGCTGTTTTAGAGTGATGTTTGCAACACTGACAGCAAGTATTATTTTGTTATCGCTTTAAAATTTTCGGAGTAGTTTCAGAACGATTGTATGTTGAAATGCAAGAGTTGGATCGAGATTCAAAAATGCGGAATAATGTAAATAAACAAGATCAAGAACAGACAATATAAAGAACTGATGTCTAATGATTAAAAATGCAACTCAAGAACAATTCGATGTGAACTATTCTGTATGAGCGCCGTGAAAAGATTACAAAAGTTAACCCTAACAAGGGTACGAACAGCTATATTTAAACGGAAACTAAGTATGGAAGGACAGACCCATTCCATAACCGATAGCAAAATTATAGGCATAAAATCTGGCAACAAATCAGATCAGCATATTTGACTCAATCTTAATTTATGACTTAACAATCTCCCCCTTTGAGTCAAAAATGCGACTTCTCTTCATTCTTCAGATTTTACTCCACTTGTTTGTCTGTCAAACACCTTCGGAATGATTGCCAGGATCCTTTTTCGGAATTCAATGTACCACCTCAACATGTCATTGACGCAGGTTTTGTCATCAGTGGTGTTGGAAGGCAGTTTATTGATGATGTGAAGAATATGTTCCAACACTGGAGTCCTGTAAAGATGTTTGTCCAAAAGAAAGAATATTCTTTTAATGTTCTTGAGGCCTTCCTTTGAATTGTATGCCACACTCCAGTTTGAGTTGACAATTTTTCCGATTTTACGCTTGCTCAGATTTTTGGGAGGAGGACGTCTTACAGTTAAAGGAGCTTTATCCAGAACACCAGCAACTTCAACATCAAGCTTTGCCACTTCAAGAATGTAGTATCCAATCATCCATTTGATATGATCAAAAAGAGGTTGATACTTTTGTTCTCTCGACAAGATATTGAACAGAGATATCCAGTCGAATGGATTCAGAAATGGAAGGTCAGCAAGAGAGAATTCCATCTTTTCTTTATCATCTCCTCTTAAAGCCAAGAACCTTGCGTTCTTGAATGAAACAATGACATCAGGAAGACGGGGAGTCAGCTGCACAATCTTCTTCAAACTCCACGTCAAATGTTGAGGACGCGCGTTCTTCAAGTAGAAAGTGAATAACAAATCATTCACTTCCGAACTAGAAAGACGGGTGTCTTTAAGTTCCTCAAACCCTCGGAACAGGAGAGCTTTTGCAGTCATCGGAAAGTCAAACTGCGAGTTTACATCATTGCTTGTGTTGTACGAGGCTATTGGTTGAAGCCAGTTCTCCACAGGCTCAGTAATTACTTCCATTGTCATTCTTTTATAGTGCCATGGAGGAAACAAAGACATTTGAGTTTTGAGGAGTAACTCAGCCTCCCTTTTGGCAGCTTCCTCAGCATCAAGTTTCCGAGTAAGGTTGAGAATTTCATCAACTTCCTTTTCCCTGGTCGATTTGGTGGCGTTCTGATCAGATTCTGGTTCTTCCACTATTTTCTTGCCTTTGTCTTTTGATGGACCAGCGTCTCCTTCAGCATTTTCATTGGTTTCAATCGGAGTGTCTTTCTTTGGAGTCTCCTGATTAAATGTACTTTCTTCATTTATTTCGTCTCCCCCTTGTTTCGGAGAGTCAACACCTTCCGAAACACCCTTCAAGGCGGCAAGAAGATTGAAGACAAGATGAAGCTTGAGGGTCAGATGTCTGCGCACCTGAGGATTGAGAATTGGATCAGAGTCTTCAACAATCCTATGAAGAAAGGAGTCAATTTCCGATACACCACTTCGAACAGCTTTGTTCTGTGACAAAGCCGAGGTGAGAATGGTAGACTTGTGACGGAGATCGGTCTTGAGGAGCTGGATTTTAGTTTCTTTGGCGGCTAATTTATCCATCAAATAATTTTCCGTGGCCAAATCTGTCCTCAGTTGATCAACCTTTGTATCCATAGAAGATACCCATTCGGAATATTGTTGCTTCAATTCCGAACGTAAGGTAGAGAGTGCCGCTTTTTCGTTCTTCAAAGAGTTGTTGAAGCTGGAGACAACCTGATGCATACCTTCATTGTTCCGAACATGAGAGTCACGGAAATCTTGAGTAAATTTAAGAACATCTCTTTCCAGTCTGCCAATAGAGATGGCAGAGTCTCGCATTTGTTCTTCAGATTTCTCTATGAGGGAAGTGAATTGACGCATGAGATTGACATTTTCGGTGATCAAGGTATCCACCGAGTCCTTGTGAGCATCCAACTGGGATTGCCAATCGGAGACAGAAGGTTGCGCCTTGGTTTGGAGAAGTAAATCCAGTTTGGCAGAAATTTCCGAGAGCTGTTCAGATGACATCGGAACAGAAGAGCTGGGTGTCTTCAGTTTGACATTAGATGGAGATTCAAGGAAATCAGAAAGATCATCCTGATCATCATTAACCAGTATATCTTCCTCTTCATCAACGTCGGTAGGAGGGTTGTTATGAGGGGAATCAGGGGTTGCAGTTTGTATGGGTGATAAAGATGGAGACTTTTGAGTGTTAGTGGTTCTGAGGGGTGAACGTTCTGGTGTAGATTGCAGACTAGAATGAGGAGTTGTTTTAGGTATGGGGTCATGAGGTGGTGATTCGGGCTGTGGAGAAGGCTTGGTAGGTGGAACATCTTCAAGGTTGTCGGTAATCGGAACGTCGTGCGGTGAAGTCGGAATTTGATGAGTATCGGAAAGTTCGTTTTCGGAATCATAAGACTGGACAAACTTTCGGAGTCTCCTAGGACGTTTAGGCTGCTTTTCGGTGTTAGATGCGGCAGCTCTACCTTTTCGTTTGATAATTTTCTTCGGATTTTCAAGTCTGTCAAAAGCGACTTGATGAGTTTGATCAATAGCATGAATTCTTGATGGAGATAGTTGTCGATACGCAGTGATGCAGTGCACATTATTCGGAACGCGGTCCAACATTGTGATCGGAATGGACCCGATGAAATCAAAATCCTCTGATTTTGTGGTTGCAAACTGTGTGGTTGATAGAGTCGGAATGACCGCTAAGACAGAATCAGTCATGATATGAAGATGATGTTGCTCAATAGTCCTTTTTACCACAATAGTCCAAAATCGAGCACAAGAGATTTCAGAGTGTCGATTTTTGTAGTTCACGCTCTCTACAAATTGGCTCCAAAGAATTGACCCGTAATCCAGGTTGATATCATGATAGAGGCCATAAAATAGAGAGTAGAAGAGCTTACTTGCACTGTCTGTGCCTGTCGTGCGTTCGGAGAAGCTTTTGAACAAGATTGTGAAAAGAAAATTCCACAGAGGCGGTAGGCTCTTCTTTGTGAACTTCGAGAGTTGCGTGATATCACCCTTGTAGCCTAGTTGATAGAAAAACCGTGGAAGAGTAGAAGGCGAAAGAGATTCAGGATCGACAATATCGGTTTGATCAGCAAACCCTAGCAATTTCCCAAATCGAGACTTGGAAATGCGTGTCTTGATGGAACCAACCTCAAACGTAACGACATCATCAGCCTTGTTGTAGAACGCGGATGAGTATGCAGACGAGAGATACACGATTGGAACCTCCTCTGAAGCAGTTAGGGCTTTGCTAAGCCTGGAGAATTTGAGACATTCGATCATTGGTTGAAGAGCTTCATTATACTTCGAAGAGTGAAGATCAATAATCATGTTCTGATTTTGTTTGATCTTCAACATTAGAGATGAGGAAGTATTTTCATTTGCTGAGGATGATCCAGCCATTTGAGAGTTCTTGAATGTTCGTGAGAGAAAGAGGGCTTTGAAGATGAAGAGTTCTTTGCGTGAGAGATGAAGAGCGGAGAAACAGAAATAATGAGCCAAAAACCTTTTAAATATCCTTTTAAGAGGTTTAGAAAAGGAAATCCCTCTTCAGCCGATTACGTTTCCCAAGAATCACGCCGTATCATCATGAGTAACCCCCAAAAGTCGCATTGCAGGCGCGTGTATAGCGATAAAGTAGCTGCTGCACAGATGACGCTGTAACGGCCCTTTTTTTTTTTTTTTTTTTTTTAAACTGAGAAAATTTGCCAGTTCATCGATGTTAATCCTTATTAAAAGAAAATCAACCAGAGTTAGAAAAATAAAGAATCAAATAATGATTTTCGTGCAAGAGTGTGCCAAAGAAAAGGAAGAAAATCGAAGTTTGTTTGGTAATCTGTGATGTCGGAATGACATAAAACTATTTGATCCCGGGCAATGATCTCTTCCTTTGGAATCAAGAGAGATTCAAAGGTGGTTTTGTGGTATCCCGATGAATTACGATCAATTGATTGATAAGAATCATTGAAAGGTTTCTTTTAAGATGTTAGCTTAAAGGGTTGGGTTTAACTGTCTTTCGGATTCCGAAAACGTGAGAAATGCTCGAAATCGGAAGACAGTACTTGTCTGACCAGAGTAGTCATGAAAACAAGTAAGGGTTAGGAGGATTTTGTCTGACCTGTGAAATGTTTGGAAATCTCAAAAAAAATAAAACTGGATCTTTTTGGATAGAAATTACTTGGGTTGAGTAGATTTCATAAAGAACACGCAAAAGTGAAAGATTGAGATTCCCTTTAAAGTTTTCGTCAATTCCTTAGTGGGATCGGATTTTTGGGTTTCATTCGGAATGATGGTAAAAACAATTCCGAAATCATGAACACAGAATTTGTGGAACCATCAGTTTTCAGTGGTATTGCTGAAGACCTTCATAAGGGTTACAGTTATATGGAAGTGTATTGAATATGGAGAAATAATAGAAAGGGTAAGAGAGGATGATGAGTCTCACAGCGCCCCATGGTAAAAATGAGTTGCGATCTTTGACTAGAATTTCCGAAATCATATATTGAAATTGGTTGAGATTTCAATAATCATGGATATTCGTTTTTGGTACTTAGAAAATATGAGAAGAAGAAGCCCATCAATTCAAAATAGTTACAAAAAAAAAAAATGTAATCTTGCTGAGGAATGCTGACAAGGACTTGGCTATCATGAGAAAACATTTAATGCTCAGGCGAAAAGGAGGGAAAACGTCCAATCAATTGCTAATCAGCCGTCTTCGCCTTTATGACACATAATAATGACAGCAGGCTGCATCATTACTTCAAAAAGTAATTAAATATTCACAATTGGAAGCTTAACCGGTGTCATTTCTGCCTATAAAAAGGAAGCATTGTTAGTATAAAACACCCACACGCCAAAGAAAAATTACCACCAAAGAAATATCACATGGCGCTTCGTCCCTACAACCGTTTTGACAAAGTGGAGGTCAAAATGCAAGAAGGCGACTACGCTGGAGGCATCTATGGCGGGGTTGTCACTAGAGTGTGGAATCACCAATATGAGGTGAGAATGACCACTCTTAACAACGGCGAGGGTGGTGGACCACTGATCGTCCCAACAAGTTATCCCTTTCTGCAGCCTGTCCCACCAAGAATTTTGGTGGAGTTCAAACAATTTGACCTCGTTGAGGTCTGGCACAGAAGGGGATGGTGGCCGGCAGTGATCATCCGTACCACTCCCCACAACCAGTTCCATGTGGGACTGGCTGACGGGAGTCGCCTCTTTGTTGATGAGAGTGAGTTGCGCCTCTACCAAGCTTTCCATCCTGGTGATCCCCCTATGTGGCATTATTACAAGCTATAGTTTGAAGTTGTTTTTGTTTTGCCTTTGATGTAATGACCTTTGTTCCCGTAGCTTGAATAAAATGTTGTTTTCTTTTGTTTGATGATTTCTGTTTAAATTCTGTTTCTGCATTCGCATGGATATCGGCAAGAAGAACAAAACAAAGAAAAAGAAAAAGAAAATAAAACACACACCATAAAATAAATCAAAATTTTAAAGAACAGAAGAAAAAAAAATATTTTTGATATTTTGATATAATTAAAGAAAGTGAAGCACACAAAAAAAATTTTGAAGGAAGGTTTTATTTTTGATGTAAAAAAAATTGATGAAATAAAAAAATTACAAAACAATAAACATAAACAGAGTTTCAGAAAGGATACATGCATTCCGAATCATTGTCTAAATTCCGATTCCGAGGCATTCCGAATGTCGGAATCAATCGGAATCTCAGTTGGATATCGGAACAGATTCAGCTTCCATCATTCCGAGACCTTGAAGAATTCTGTTGAATGCTAGTTCAGGAAGGGCCTTTGTGAAGATGTCTGCTAGTTGATCATTTGAGCGAACAAAATGAATCTCGATGTTGCCATCTTCAACATGATCTTTGATAAAATGATATCTGAGTGCAATGTGTTTGGTCTTTGAGTGTTGCACTGGATTGTGACAGATCCGAATCGCACTTTCGGAATCACAGTAAAGAGGAATACGTTTCATATTGACTCCATAGTCTCTCAGTTGGTTTTGAATCCATATTATCTGAGAGGTACATGAAGCAGCAGCAATGTACTCGGCTTCAGCTGTTGAGAGTGACACGCAAGTCTATTTCCTTGATTGCCAGCTTACGAGTTTCCCATCGAGAAGTTGACATCCTCCTGAAGTACTTTTGCGATCCAACCCACAACCACCGAGATCAGCATCGGAAAATGCTTGAACGAAGAAGCCAGATCCTGATGGATACGATAGTCCAAGAGAGGTTGTTCTTTTGAGATATCGGAATATATTCTTCACAGCATTGTGATGTGGCTCTCTAGGATTTGCCTGAAATCTTGCGCAGTAACAAACAGCAAACATAATGTCAGGTCTGCTTGAAGTGAGATAGAGAAGTGAACCTATCATTTGACGATAAAGAGTGATATCTGCTGCAGGTTTGTCTAGTGAAGGAGTGAGTTTTGTTCCGAAAGCCATCGGAACTTTGACTTTAGAATCTCCCTTCATTCCGAATTTCTCTAAAAGGGACTTGGTATAAGCTTCCTGATTGATGAATATGCCTTCTGAGCTTTGTCTGATGTTAAGGCCTAGAAAGAAATTGATTTTGCCCATCGAGCTCATTTCAAATTTTGTTTCCATCAGTTTTCGGAATTCAGCCGTTAGGCTTGGGTGTGTAGATCCGAAAATGATGTCATCGACATAGATTTGAACAATCATCAGGTGACTTCCTTCCTTTTTGCGAAAGAAAGTTGGGTCGATAGATCCTTGCTTGAACTTGGATTGCTTAAGGAACCTAGTTAGAGTTTCATACCAAGCTCTTGGAGCTTGTTTCAGGCCGTAAACAGCTTTGTCTAACACATAGCAATGATCAGGATGTTTACTGCTCACAAAGCCTGGTGGCTGTTCGACGTAGACTGTTTCTTCTAATTCTCCATTCAGAAATGCGCACTTGACATCCATTTGATAGACATCGAATCCTTTGTGTGCTGCATAAGCAAGAAAAATCCGAACGGACTCTAGTCTGGCTACTGGTGCGAATGTTTCTTCATAATCAATTCCTTCTTCTTGACAATAACCTTTAACAACCAGTCTTGCTTTGTTCCGAATGACATTCCCTTCTTTGTCTAACTTGTTTCGAAAAACCCATCTCATTCCGAGAACAGATGCTTTTTCCGGAGTTGGAATCAATCGCCACACTCTGTTGCGTTCAAATTCATTTAGCTCATCTTGCATTGCTTGGACCCAGTCAGCATGATCAAGTGCTATTTTAACTGTTTTAGGTTCAATCTTGGAGATGAACGAATGAAACATGCAAAATTCCACTTTAGAGAATAATACGGCTTGCTTTTCTTTAGCCTGAGCTCGAGTGAGAACGCCAGCAGAAGTCGTTCCAATGATTTGAGATTTTGGATGATCTCTCGTCCATTTTATCATTGGAGGATAATTTGGATCATATTCAGGATTAATTTCCGAAATAATTTCTTCTGCTTCCGATTGTACCTCTGACTGTGTGTCAAGGTCATTATTTTCAACTTCATTCTCCCCCTGGAAGTTTGCATCGTTTCTATCATCAGAGTGATCTTGTTCAACCGGTAGAGTAGGTGACTCGGATTCGGGAGCCATACTCGCCCCTGGAATAGGTGCTGAACCCTCCCCCTGGATTGGAGCATCAGTGACAGAAGATGAAGTGTTGTTCGGAATTGGAACATCAGAAGAATTTTCTTGTGAAGATGCAGTTTCACTGACTGTACTTTCTATAAGCTTTAATAACTCATCTTCATGGTTATCTCGTGCATTTGCTTCTGATGTTTTTGCGATTTCTTGGTCATCGAACAAATTCAGAAATTCCTCATATAGATCCAGAAGAGGAATTGTAGACTTATTGGATTCGGGAAAGATGTCTTCAGACTTGGTACTAACGTGCTTTGCTCTGGAATTGTATCTATCATCAAAGGTGATGTAGTATGTTTCTTCAATCTTTCGAGATCTTTTGTTCAGAACACGATAGGCCTTTGAGGTAAGAGAGTAGCCCAGAAAAATACCTTCATCAGCTTTTTCATCCCATTTAACTCGTTTTTCTTTGGAGTTAAAAATGAAACACTTGGATCCGAAAACATGGAAGAACTTTACGTTTGGTTTTCGCTTGTTGATAATTTCATAGGGAGTAAGATTGAACCGTTTTGTGATGTTTGATCGATTCTGAGTATAACAAGCAGTTGCGATGGCATCGGCCCAAAAGTATAAGGGAAGTTTCGCAAAAGAGAGCATTGTGCGAGCAGCTTCACAAAGAGAATGATTTCGTCTTTCTACAACTCCATTTTGTTGAGGAGTGTAAGGGGCAGAAAAGTTATGCGTGATTCCTTTATTGACAAGAAAATCATCTAGAACTTTATTTTTGAATTCTGTCCCATTATCACTTCTTATCATTCGAATTTGTTTTCGGAGAAGGATTTCTATCTGCTTGATGAAGTTGATCATGGTGATCGCCGCTTCAGATTTTTGCTTGAGAAAGAATACCCATGTGAACCGAGAGAAGTCATCCACCACAACCAGAATGTATTTGTTATGAGCGACACTTTCGATGGCAGATGGACCACAAAGATCAATATGCAGAAGTTCCAATGGTTCGATGATCTTTGTATTGATGATTGTAGAATGGCTCTTCCGACTTTGTTTTCCTAGCTCACATGCATCACAGAGACGGTCTTTGTCATACTTGAGTAGCGGTAATCCTCGCACAAGATCACCAAGTACCAGTTTATTGATATCACGAAAGTTCATGTGAGACAGCCGTCTGTGCCAAAGCCAACTATCGTCGATCGTTGCTTTAGTGAGTAGGCAGATGGCAGGTTTTCCTTGGATAGGTCGCATGTCCAAAGGAAACATCTCTCCTTTTCTTTTTGACTACAAGATTATCTTTTTGGATTCCTTCTCAATCAGTTCGGAACCTTCTTCATCAAATGAGACTTTAAGACCAGTTCCGACAACCAGTTGTGAAACACTGATCAAGTTGTGCTGAAGTCCTTCCACATATGCCACTTTGCGTATCGAAATTTCACCATTTGTGATCATGCCATAGCCTTTGATGTTGCCTGTTGCATTGTTTCCATAACTGACTTTTCCTCCATTTGTCAGTGAGCGATATTATCGTAATTCCTCCTTCCTTCCAGTCATGTGACGTGAACAGCCGCTGTCAATGTACCATTCCGGATCATACTGTTCGTCACGTAGAACCTGCACAAGTTAGAGAGATTTAGGAACCCAAACCAGTGTGGGCCTATGTGAGAATTTTCTTGCGATAGGAAAAGTGCATGATCTCTCAACCCAAAAGGATTTTCTCACAGATGGTTCATTTTTCTTATTTTCAATTCGGAACACTTTCATTTTTGTGGATTGCCATTGTTCTTTAGCAAAACGAGATTTCTTAGGAGTAAACGTGTTCGAAACTTGATAATAATGGATTTTCTGATTGTGAGAAAGATAAGTGGGATTTGGAATGTGAACTGACTGAGATGAGAGTTTTGGTTTGATAATAACTGTTGGGTGAATTTTGTTGGTTTTATGATCCTGAGTCGTTTCAGGATATAGCTTTGCCTTCCCTTTTGAAACAGAGGCTTTAAGTGTTGGTTTAGGAGAATGCTCAGTTTTCGGAATTGGAATTGGATTGGCTTTCTGGGTTGTGTTTGAGTCGTTTTTGTTTCTCCAGAACTGTTTTCTCTCTTTCAAATTCTTTTTGTACCTGACATTCATTTGTTTCCTTTTGGCAATCAGCTCTTCAGGAGACTTATGAACACAAGATGTTGAGCCGTGATTGGAGTCAGATTTGAAAGTACTCGTTTTAGAGTTTGAAGAAGTAGATTTCAAATTCTTTGCACCCCATGAGCCATTTTGAGAGACAGAATTTTTACAGTTCAATGATCCAGAAATGTAGTTACCACGAGACTTCCATGAGGTCATTTCGGAAAGACCTTTAGTCTCATCTGAGTTGTCAATTGGTTCCGACAAAAAGAAAGAATCACATACATCGGAATTATCGTTATCGACTAGGACTTTGAGTTCAGTTACATCTGTTGTATTTAGGCCTGGTTTAACGAAAACTTGATTTGGTACAGTGTGAATCTTTGGAAAAACAGTAGCTTGTTCGTTTAAAGTGTGTGATTCTTCATTTTTAACGATTCTTGCAAAAGCAACTGAATTTTCAGAAATGAGATTTTTCTTAGTTTCAGTAGAGTTTGATACGAATTCCGAACAGTCAATTTCATCCTCAACAGATATTTCACTCATATCGCTTTCATCAAAGTCAGAAATATTCTCATTAATGGGAATATTATCGGAATTTAGTTTAGAGCATAGTGAATGAAAATTCTTTAGAGTTGCTGTTTTAATTTCCTCGTGATCATTTTCTGAAAAATATTCTTTGACCATACTTTTATGTTCTTTGGACTGTATATAGCTTTCAATTTTATCAAGTCCGATTCGATAAGCTTCCGAAACCTCATCAGATGAAACAATGGTTTCACACCTATGACATTCTGCATCGATTTCATCCTCTTTCAACTCAAGAAAGGGCAAAATCATTTTGTGTAAACCCCTGCCTATGTCACAATCAAGATGCAATTGAGTAATATTATTGTAAAGACGCTTAGCAATTAAACAAAAAATGTTTCTCTGTTTAACAAGAACTAAATTATCTCTTTTGACATAAATAATATCATCTCGTGCTTTAACTAACTCACTATCCAACGCCTCGATTCTCATTCGTCTCTCCTCATTCTTATTCGATATCCTGCTCAATTGATCATTTAGGTTAGAATTGCTTAGACGTGTCCTTTTTAAGCTATCACTCAAACTGGAAACAGTAAATCTAAGATCATCTAATTCAGCATCATAACTAGAAGCGCAAATATTTAAAGATTTAAGTATAGAGCGTACCTTGTTGACCACAGCCTCACATTCCTCAACTTGTTCATAGACAGGCTTCGCAGCAAAACAACTTGCTGAGGCCTGACACCCGTCGGTAGAGTGACCTTTGTTGTCGGAATGGTCAGCTTTCACCATCAGACATCGACCATGTGTTGGATTCCTTACTTCCTCATCTTCCGAGTCCGTTGACCAGACTTCAATGGCACCAAACTCGTTGTCCTCTTTCACCACAAAGGCTGCCTTGGTAGATGAAACATCATTCATTTTCAGTTTCGCAATCTTCTTTGCGTAATAAGCTTCATCTTTCACCTGCTCCTTTTTCTCAGCTTGTTTTCGGAGCAAACAGTCTTTTACAAAGTGGTTCTTGCCTTTGCAATAATGGCAATCGTATCCTGAGTCGCCAACGAGTTTCTTCTCCTCATCATTCTTCTTTTTCTGGCTTTCATCCACAGTCTTTTCAGCATTGAAACCTCCTTGTCGATTTCGGTTTTTAAATTTGGAAAAGTTTTTCTTGAAGAACCTCTTGGGATTTGATACCATCAAAGCTTTGTCTTCTCTGGTAAAATCTTCATCGGGAAAGTCAGAGTCGGAATCGATTTCAGCCGATTTCTTTCCGGCAGCAACCAGTGCAAGAGAACCAAGACCTATAGTTGCTTTGGCTTCTGAAATGATTTCCTTTTCATGGGATTTGAGGATTCCCACAACTTTAGCCAAGGTATAATTTTTGAACTGTTCATGCGCTTTTATGGTTGAAACAATAGCCTTCCATTCGGAACGCAGACCATCAAGAAAGGTAACCTTTTGCTCAATGACAGTCCGAGCCAGATTATACTTTAATAATCGACTAAGAAGATGATTGTATCGATTGAAAGTCTGGGTCAGAGTTTCTTCCGAACCTTGTGCAAAAGATCCGAAATCGGAAAGAAGAGTGGCCTGAATGGAGTGCTCAAGGTCAGCATCTCCAGAATACAATTCTTTAAGTCTATCCCAGATCTCTTTAGCTGTTTCGCACGAACTAACTAGACGAAGAGTATCTGCTTGAAGAGCAAACCTGATAATTCTAAATGCTTTAATGTTGCACATTAGTTTATCTTTTTCATCTTGAGGAATGTTTGTATGGATGACAAGCAAGTTGTTGTATTCTTTTAGGGTTTTGATAACCCTTCTTGTGTCTGTGTGGACATGAGTTTCTTCAGTAATAGCTTGCCAGATCGTTGCACCATGTTCTTCAATGCCAAGAACATAATCTTCAAAATGCAACGCCCAGACCTCATACTCTTGAGTAAACAGAATTGGAGTCCTGGTAGTGGATCCAATACTACTTGAAATATTGAAAGATTGAGTATGTGAGTCGTCAAAGGCCATTGATACTTGTTTACTTGTATGAATCAGAAGTGCAAGTTCGAATCAAAAGAAGAATCGAACGTAAAAGATCAAAGTCTGATATCCAAAATCGATTAAGACGATGAAGATAATCAAAACAGATCCGTAAATGACACAAACTCCCGCTCTGATACCAATTGTTGAAATGCAAGAGTTGGATCGAGATTCAAAAATGCGGAATAATGTAAATAAACAAGATCAAGAACAGACAATATAAAGAACTGATGTCTAATGATTAAAAATGCAACTCAAGAACAATTCGATGTGAACTATTCTGTATGAGCACCGTGAAAAGATTACAAAAGTTAACCCTAACAAGGGTACGAACAGCTATATTTAAACGGAAACTAAGTATGGAAGGACAGACCCATTCCATAACCGATAGCAAAATTATAGGCATAAAATCTGGCAACAAATCAGATCAGCATATTTGACTCAATCTTAATTTATGACTTAACATTGTAGTTCTGAATCTTGGTTCTGATAACATTTGATGTTTGCTTGTTGCTTCTGATGATACTGGAAAATGATATTTTTGGTTTCAAGAATTCGTTCATAGGTTGCTTAGAAGTTGAAGGACTGTTTTGAGCTATTTTTGAATTTCTTGTTAATTTTGGAAATTCTGAGTTGTAATTTGAATTTCTGGTATTTTTAGATTGCTGAATGGGTTTGATATTTGGAGTCGTAAGTAATCCCTTGTGGATATACTTTCGGAGTGTGGAAGGAGTAGATCTCTGAGTATGACTTGGAGTGATAAAGGTTGAATTAGCTTCCGATCGTTTCTGAGTGTAGAAACAGTTTTTCTGTTTAAATCTGGCATGAGATAGAGGTGATCGGAGATCTTTTCTGTTTAGAATTGGTTTTACTCCATGTTTGGTTAAATTCTTTCCTTTTCCTTTTTGAAAAATTTCTCTTGGGGAAGAGTTAGATAAAGAATCATTTAAAGAGTCTATCTCTTTATGATTAACTTTAAGATTTTTGAGCGAAATTCTGATTATATTTTTTGAAAGATTACATTGTGATGTATCTTCGGATGACTTTGTGTCGGAACACGATGATTCAGAAGTCATGTTGGATATGTCAGCAACGTTATGATTTCTGATTTTGATTTTGCTAAAGTTTTTATTTATGATGATATTTCCTGGGAGTTTCTCCATTTCAATTTTCTCATCAACTTTTTATTTGTTTGAATTTTCCAAATTCTTAGAACATAGAATGCATTCTTTAGTAACATAGTTACTTATATGATTTTCTGAGAAAAAGTGTTGCTGAGAACTTGATGGACAGTTTGTGACCATGGTCACGTGTCTAGGCATGAATGGGACTGAAGCTATAGATAGTTTACTGGTTTCGGCAGTGTCTGCTTCTGAGAAGTATGAAAAGGGAATGTTAACTCCTTATTTTGACTCAGAAATGGCATTTTCTGATTCATTGTCTGGAGTTTCAGAAGAGTTCTTGGTTGTGTCCTTATCGTGTTTATCATCATATTCATTTGAAGGGTACTGAAAGAGTGGACTGTTTTTTATTATATATAGGATAGTTTTTATTTGTAGTTTTTCTTGCCCATGCCCAATTAAAAGTGTTTTTTGAAGAATTAGTATTAGCCGGAGACTTGAAAATTTCAGTTGCATGATACAACTGATCTACTAATTTGTTAAGTCTTACAGTATCATTTCGGGCTAAATCCCTTTGTGATGTCAAAAGCTTATTTGAATTTTCTAACAAAATCCTAGAAGTCTGTTTGATTTTCAAATCAGCACTAAGTTTATCACTAAATAGTTTTTTATCTTGTAGTCTATTATTCAACTTTATCACCTCGTCATACCCATCATCTCTTTCTTCCAGAACCCGCTGATATGCAGCTAAGGCATCTGCACAAGTGTTAGATATATTTTCTAGAGCAGGTTCTAGATTATTAGAGTAAATATGATGTGTATGAAGCATGTTACGTACCTATTCGATGATGCTCACTCCTTTGCCAGTTTTATGGTTGACCATAAATGCGTAGTTTTTCGGAATGTAGGAGGATGAGGATTCAGCAGTGTCTTCAAGGTGTTTGGAGCTTGCCAGCCCTGGGATTGGAGTTTCTCGATTTGCTTGTACCATCATGCATTCTCCAAATCCTTCTCCTCTCTTTCGCTTGTTCTCGAATTGCTCATCATCATCACCTGAGGACCAGATCTCGACATTTCCGGATGCTATGAATGCTTTAACCTTTTATTCTTCTTTTGCCTTCGGATAGTTCCTTGGAGCTCTGCAATCAGCAGCATAATGCCATAGACCTCCGCAGTTGTGACATTTGATCACATCTGATTCCTTCTTTTCAGAGGTTGGAACTTGATTAGTGCTGATAGCCGGATCTGACTTTGTTTTTTCTTGTTGCTGCTCTTTAGGTTTTTGGTAGTGACGATTTTGACCAGAGTTTTGATGTCCTCTTTGATTAGTGTTCTTGGGTTGAAATCCTCCATTTTGGTTGGAGGGGCGGAAGTTCTTTTTGGGACCAGAGTAGGATGGTATCTTGTTAAACTTTTGAATAATCAGTGCGATCTCATGTTGATATGCGGCTTCTTCAGCTTTGTCATATTCAGAATAGTATGATTCAGTGGTTTGCACTGGAGCTGGAAGTGCAAGAGTTGTAGTTTTGGATTGAATGGACAGTTGTGAGATTGGTGATGATTGGTATTACACTGTCGTGGTTCGATAGTTTGATGGGTAAGAAATTTGTGGTTGAGAGGGATGGTATGAAGGTATGGGATTTGTTTGCTGAGATTGTGGTGAATTATGAGTAGGAATAATCTGAGATGATGAGGTGTTTGGGTTGATCTGTGGCTGAGTTGTCTGTTGATACTGAACTAGTTGCTGAGGAGTGTTGCCCATCGTCGGATAGTTTTGCTCAGCAATTAGAGCCAGAGGTCCACCAAGTTGGAGTTGTTGATTGCCTTTGATGTCATGTTCTTGTCCAATAAGATTGTTATATAATCGGTACATGTTGAAAGTTTTTAACTTTCCTGAGTCTTGAAGAATCATTTTGACAAGTACCCAGTCTTTTCCGAGCCCTTCAAGAAATCGGAGATTGATTTCCTTATTGGTTCTTTCTGCTCCTGAACTTAGGAGTCTAGTGACGATTATGGAGAACCGGGTGAAAGCTTGTCTTAGTGATTCTCCGGCAAACATTGAGAAGTGGGTGTATTATGAAAGGCTTAACACCGGTTTTTGATCTTTTGCTTCTTCTGTACCTAAGAACATGTTTTGTAAAAGAACTCAGATCTGTTGAGCTGTTGTACAGTTTTGTATGAGATCGAAGAGTTCTGGAGGTATTCCATACTGGATTTCGGTGAAGGCGATTTGGTCGTTGTCCATTTTCTCAATATCCAAGGGAGTCAACCTTGGTTGAGAGGTACCACCTAGAGCTTCTTCTGCAGTGTTGGGTGTAGGGGTGATTGTTGGAAGATGAGGTCCTTCTTCAACCGAACGCCAGATATCTTTACCTTTGGTTTTGAGATAGTTGCGCATACGTGATGCCCAGCCATTATACTCGGTAGGAATGAGTATAGGAGCCCGATTAGAGCTTCCGACACTATTAGCAACATTCAGAGAGTAGTTCATCTGCATTGTGTGAGAAAGAGAAGATTCCGAGTTGTTTTGAATCGTAAGAAAGAGTGTTAAGATTTTGAGCTACAATAGCATGCAATGATCCACAGAGGATTCTAAGGTTGTCGCTTCAGCCAGAGTTTTGAGCAAACTAGACACTTAGAATCTTATAGACAGCTATTTAGGCTCTGATACCAATTTTTGTCGCCAAATATTCTAAGTAAGTGCGGAAAGAAAGATTGCGGAAAGTAAGAGTCCGAAACTTGGAGGTTTCGGAGATGGACAAGTCCGAAGACTTGAGATGGGCAAGTCCGAAGACTTGATATGGATGCGGAATTATAAAGACGAATTAATTACTTAGAACAGATCTTAATAGCTCAACAATAAACAATAAAGGTTAACAATTATATAACTCGAAAATGTGAAGACTGAAAGTAAAGAGTGCTAGAAATATAAGGGGTGATAAGAAATGAAGATAAGAGCGTTAAAGTTGATGGAATGAGAGATTGTATTGATAAGTGAAAGTGTTACATAAAGTCTCTCAAAACCATAAGGACTGAAGATGGTATTGGTCTTCCTTTTATAGACTAAGGAAGGACCTTCGGATAATAACCTATGGACTGAACTGGAGACAACACGTCTCTCTTCAGTCAGATAAGAAAGGTAAACCTAATATAATAATACAATGTCAGACTAGGGTGGCTTGTCTATAATATAATAATACTCTAAGTACAATAGACATGCTTCTAGAGAGCCACGCCTGATCTAGTCTAATCATATCCTATAAGTTGAAGTGCTTATCCTTTGCCTTATCTTCTAGATATTCTTTTGATCTTCAGTATTCTTTGTTTAATGTTTAAGTATGAAGTTTCCTTTAATTTGTTGATGTTGATAATCAGAAATCCTGAAAGGATTTCGGAGTCCTGGCTGATCCAATCAGAGTGTCTTGGAAATATGTCCATGTATGTCTTGACCTTTCTGAGTTAGTTCGGAGTCGGATCTTCCGAACTCTTTCTTCTAGGTGAGGTACTTTCTGATCTTAGAGTCCTTTGAAGTTCCGAAATCCATGACTGGATTTCGGATGGTTACAGTATAATCGGAACATAACTATTTAAGAGGTATTAGTTAAAAGCATACATCACGAGATAAAACCAATTGTTCATTCCTTAAAACATTCATATAAAAGTAAATTCATTCCATCAAAATAAGAAGTTCAATATTACAATCCTATCATATCAAACTACGAGTTGGTCAACGCTTTGACTTTTAGCACTAACACTTCCGCAGGGGACTTCCGAATCCAGGAGTTCTGAACCAAGGTGTAGGATTCGAACTTGAGGGTGTACCGAAAATGAGGATCTAGAAACTACAATTTAGAAAATACAGTTCAGGAAGATCAAGACTTATATTATTTAGGCCAGCTGTAGGAAAGTACTTTTGTAATAGATTAATATTATTTGTTGTACTTTAGGATCTGTAAAGATATCTTCTCCTCCTATAAATAGGAGGCTTGGGTCATGATGTTTAGTGTGAGATTTGCGAGACTTGGAGAGAAACTATCACTCCAATGTAGTATAAAGGAATTGGAGGAGGGGCTGGAGAATTCTCTCCGGCCACCTTAAGAACATCAAGAATACCCTTTATACACTCCATATCTCCCATTCTATCCTTGTATATTTTCTATCTTTTCTTCTATTATTTCTTTCTAGATTTTCATGTAATTCACCTTAGACTAGGAATTGTGTTTGAGCTTAACTTCCAATATGTAACACATTTCTTATTATCAATGAAAAATACGAATTACATCATATCGTTTAATTATTGTCTTTTAATTTCCGCACTTGTTCTTTACGATTTATTTAATATTCAGCAACTTTACATTTTACGTCATTTATATTTTCCACATCGTTCCTTTACATTTTAGCACGTAATTTATTTATATATATTCGTTTATTGTTGAGCGAAAGATCTTGGACCCCGAAAACCCCCGAATTTTCATATTATATTTTCAACAAAATCGATTAAGGAGTGAATGTTGGATTAATCGGTTTGTTATGGGTAAGTGACTCAAGGGAAGATGGAATAAAATATAGTTTCTTATAAAACTTCCATTTATCTTTATAAAATATTCCAATGTTTTTATTTCTCCTAAAAGTATTAGGTGTGGGTCTCAATGTTTTTCCTTTTTAGGTCTCTATAATTACGTCGCAAATACTAGTTTTGTTTCTATGCTAGACTTGTGGTCCTAGTATGAAAAGGTAGCAATAAATTTTCCAATATATATTGTATTGAGAAATACTAAATAAACACCCCATTATATTTAGTATACACCCTAAATTAAAGTTAACTACTTTTTATTTGTCGAAACTACATTCTTTTCCGGAAAAATTAGATATGAATGGTAAAAAAAAAGTTTGAATTTTATTAAGGGGTGTATTTCGGATGTACATTTAGCAACACCCTTTGTATTAAGCTTCTTTGTGATAATTGCAAAGAGAATGAATATGACAACAACTTTTCTCTAGACCCCACATTTTGTGTAAGCTAGTGCAAGTTATTATTCTTCTCTTTCTCCCGGTGTTTGCATGCATACTACGTAAACTATAAACTCCTCCTTAAATTTTTATAAACTAATAATACAAAGAGTACTGTCCAACATCTTGTATAAGAGCGGCGTTCGGTTGAACAGGGTGTGCATCCCGAGTTCTTTTGATCGTGCTTGTTTTTGCAAGCAATTGACTAACCGGAGGTGTGTGATAAATGGACATGAAGACATTAAAGTAGTTGGCTTTGATTGAGTTCGTTTTGTAGCTGACGGAACAAGGTAAAGGTGGTTGTGACCATGTTTTCTTGATGGGTGGAAGAGTACTCTCAAGAAAAGCTTACTAAAGAGATTAGGGATGTCAAAACGTATAAAAGAATGGCGATGGTGCCTGCAATAGAAGTTTGGTTTAAGAGTCGGTTTTGAAAAAGGTGTAGCCCTTTGTTGCAACACAGACGCAGCATAGAAGCGATTTTGTTGTTTGTTTTTTTAGGGGTTGTGATGCTGTTACCAAAGGTTGAAGTCTTGAAAGTAGGTTCCGTCTTTGATCGGCTTGGTTGTTTAATAAAGGTTGACTAATTACCCATAGGTACAAAAAACATGAGCGGAAGGAAATAAAAGCAAGCGACTTTGAGTTTGGTTGGTGTTGTCGGAAATAGAAGACGATAAAGGAGTTGGTAACCTTGTTTTCTTGAGCGGTGGTAGAATCTCTTGGAATAGGATTGATTGGCTAAAGTATCGCTGTGAATACAAGAAGGGAATCGAGAAACAACTCGGTGTAAACATTATGGCGGTGGAATTTCAAAACGGGTGGCTTCGGATGTGGTCGGGGTTCGAAAAGTAGATATGGTAATGAAGGTGTCCAACAGGATGCCATGTTACATGTTACATGGGTTGTGAACAATGAAAACGAGTTAACCTAGAGAAGACTTTGGATGTGACCGAGATGGAGGCCAGGTGTCAGCGAAAATTCGAGAATGGAATGGTATAAACAAATCTGTTAGTGTAAATGCCGAAGATGTTGAGTGATTTAGGAACTTAGGAATTTCCAGCAGCTGTATAATGGAACTTGGATCCGAAAATACAAGTTCCGAAATCATGTTATTCAGAAATTACACTGCTGAACCAAACCGAAATGACAAGGATCGGAACTTGTATCCGAAAATACAAGTTCCGAAATCATGTTATTCCGAAATGCATAGTTCCGAAGTCAATGCCGAATGGCCTTGGATCCGAAAGTGGTTCAGAACTGAATACCGAAGGGGCATGATCCGAACTAGGATCCGAAGATGCATGGTCCGAAAGTAGCCCAGAAATGGTGAGTTCCGAAAGCGGTACCGAAATGACCAAGTGCTGAACCACATACCGGAGGTGCAAACTTCCGAACTCAGAAGCTACAGTTCCAAACCAAGACTAGTTCCGAACCAGAAGAAGAGTTCTGAATCAGGAGTTCCGAACCGGGAAAGTACCGAAGGCAGTCCAGCAGTTCACTTCCAAAGGAGACTTCCGAACAGCACTTCCGAAGGGGACTTCCGAATCCAGGAGTTCCGAACCAAGGTGTGGGATTCGAACTTGAGGGTCTACCGAAAGTGAGGATCCAGAAACTGCAATTCAAATAATACAGTTCAGAAAATGCAGTGTCGGTTCAGAAGTTACGGAAGAAATCTCCAGTGTTGATCCGTTCAGCAACGAAAGTACACAGCGGGTGCAGATCAGGAAGATCAAGACATAGATTATTTAGGCCAGCTGTAGGAAAGTACTTTTGTAATAGATTAATATTATTTGTTGTACTTTAGGATCTGTAAAGATATATTCTCCTCCTAGGAGGCTTGGGTCATGAAGTTTAGTGTGAGATTTGTGAGACTTGGAGAGAAACTATCACTCCAATGTAGTATAAAGGAATTGGAGGAGGGGCTGGAGAATTCTCTCCGGCCACCTCAAGAACATCAAGAATACCCTTTATACACTCCATATCTCCCATTCTATCCTTGTATATTTTCTATCTTCTCTTTTATTATTTCTTTCTAGATCTTCATGTAATTCACCTTAGACTTGGAATTGTGTTTGAGCTTAACTTCCAATATGTAACACATTTCTAATTATCAATGAAAAATACGAATTACATCATATCGTTTAGTTATTGTCTTTTAATTTCCGCACTTGTTCTTTACGATTTATTTAGTATTCCGCAACTTACATTTTACGTCATTTATATTTTCTGCATCGTTCCTTTACATTTTAGCACGTAATTTATTTATATATATTCGTTTATTGTTGAGCGAAAGATCTTGGACCCCGAAAACCCCCGAATTTTCATATTATATTTTCAACAAAATCAATTAAGGAGTGAATGTTGGATTAATCGGGTTTGTTACGGGTAAGTGAGTCAAGGGAATATGGAATAAAATATAGTTTCTTATAAAACATCCATTTATCTTTATAAAATATTCCAAGGTTTTTATTTCTCCTAAAAGTATTAGGTGTGGGTCTCAATGTTTCTCCTTTTTATGTCTCTATAATTATGTCGCAAATACTAGTTTTGTTTCTATGCTAGACTTGTGGTCCTAGTATGAAAAGGTAGCAATAAATTTTCCAACATATATTGTATTGAGAAATACTAAATAAACACCCCATTATATTTAGTATACACCCTAAATTAAAGTTAACTACTTTTTATTTGTCGAAACTACATTCTTTTCCGGAAAAATTAGATATGAATGGTAAAAAAAAAGTTTGAATTTTGTTAAGGGGTGTATTTCGGATGTACATTTAGCAACACCCTTTGTATTAAGCTTCTTTGTGATAATTGCAAAGAGAATGAATATGACAACAACTTTTCTCTAGACCCCACATTTTGTGTAAGCTAGTGCAAGTTATTATTCTTCTCTTTCTCCCGGTGTTTGCATGCATACTACGTAAACTATAAACTCCTCCTTAAATTTTTATAAACTAATAATACAAAGTGTACTGTCCAACATCTTGTATAAGAGCGGCGTTCGGTTGAACAGGGTGTGCATCCCGAGTTCTTTTGATCGTGCTTGTTTTTGCAAGCAATTGACTAACCGGAGGTGTGTGATAAATGGACATGAAGACATTAAAGTAGTTGGCTTTGATTGAGTTCGTTTTGTAGCTGACGGAACAAGGTAAAGGTGGTTGTGACCATGTTTTCTTGATGGGTGGAAGAGTACTCTCAAGAAAAGCTTACTAAAGAGATTAGGGATGTCAAAACGTATAAAAGAATGGCGATGGTGCCTGCAATAGAAGTTTGGTTTAAGAGTCGGTTTTGAAAAAGGTGTAGCCCTTTGTTGCAACACAGACGCATCATAGAAGCGATTTTGTTGTTTGTCTTTTTAGGGGATGTGATGCTGTTACCAAAGGTTGAAGTCTTGAAAGTAGGTTCCGTCTTTGATCGGCTTGGTTGTTTAATAAAGGTTGACTAATTACCCATAGGTACAAAAAACATGAGCGGAAGGAAATAAAAGCAAGCGACTTTGAGTTTGGTTGGTGTTGTCGGAAATAGAAGACGATAAAGGAGTTGGTAACCTTGTTTTCTTGAGCGGTGGTAGAATCTCTAGGAATAGGATTGATTGGCTAAAGTATCGCTGTGAATACAAGAAGGGAATCGAGAAACAACTCGGTGTAAACATTATGGCGGTGGAATTTCAAAACGGGTGGCTTCGGATGTGGTCGGGGTTCGAAAAGTAGATATGGTAATGAAGGTGTCCAACAGGATGCCATGTTACATGTTACATGGGTTGTGAACAATGAAAACGAGTTAACCTAGAGAAGACTTTGGATGTGACCGAGATGGAGGCCAGGTGTCCGCGAAAATTCGAGAATGGAATGGTATAAACAAATCTGTTAGTGTAAATGCCGAAGATGTTGAGTGATTTAGGAACTTAGGAATTTCCAGCAGCTGTATAATGGAACTTGGATCCGAAAATACAAGTTCCGAAATCATGTTATTCAGAAATTACACTGCTGAACCAAACAGAAATGACAAGGATCGGAACTTGTATCCGAAAATACAAGTTCCGAAATCATGTTATTCCGAAATGCATAGTTCCGAAGTCAATGCCGAATGGCCTTGGATCCAAAAGTGGTTCAGAACTGAATACCGAAGGGGCATGATCCGAACTAGGATCCGAAGATGCATGGTCCGAAAGCAGCCCAGAAATGGTGAGTTCGGAAAGCGGTACCGAAATGACCAAGTGCTGAACCACATACCGGAGGTGCAAACTTCCGAACTCAGAAGCTACAGTTCCGAAGGATTAATTACATTTAAGTGAATTGTTCCCGAGACGGCGATTAGTTTCATTTTCATCAGATGTTGAATAGTAACTTTCGATCAATAGTTTCCTGTCGGCATATAGATTCATTTCGGTTAATAGTTTTCTTATTATTAATAGTTTTCTTTCAATGAGTAGTTTCATTCCAAATATAAGTTTCTTTCTAAGGACGATAATTTTATTCTTACTAACATCCACGTGAATTTGATAACGTTTTTATCAGCAATTTAAAAAAAATACCATAACATAACATATATATATATATATATATATATATATATATATATATATATATATATATATATATATAAAATTGATCCTTGCACAGTTTACATTTTTTTTCTAAAGTTCATGTTTTTATTTTCGAAATAATGATTTCATTTCGCAGTAACAATGTGTCATTGGGTAATAGTTTACACTTTGACGGACGGTGAACATATTCAAAGAGAAGAAACCAAAGAAAATTGATAAATTGCTATATATTTTTGAACGACAATAATAAATGATAAATGTAGTTATTAGTTGAAATTCAATTCTCAATTTATAAATAATTTGATACCATCTCAAATAAATTTTAGCCAATTACCAAAAAAAGACACACAAACATATTCAAAGAGAAGAAACCAAAGAAAAGATAAAGAAACAACTACACAAATTCAAACATATGACTTTGGAGATAAGATATATGAGCCTAAATGACAGAAAACTCTTTGGTGGCAAAATCATTGCACTCTCAACGCTAAATTGAGGGTTCTGTTCAAGCTTTGGAAAAAATAGAGAATTATTTCTAATTAAGCACAATCAGATTGAATTAACACATAACTACCGCAATTTACTCATGTCAAACGGATATTTCAAACTCCACAAAATTCAGGAAGTTTATAAATGCCCTCATCCTTGCACAAATTGTTGTCGACATCAAAGCACATACCATCATCTTTTTTCCTTATGTCATAAACCTTAAAAGTATTCAAGAAGGGTCCAATTAAATAAATGTTACTTTAACTAACAACAACCATCCCTAAATGACAGAAAACTATTTGGGATAAAAATGGAATTGTTTGAATAAAAAATGGACCAACAATGTAATTTACTCGGACCAGAATTATGAAGTTTTAATCAATTAACCTGGAAGGGACCAAAACTAACCAAAATTAACTCAAAAAAGCAACATACTATGAAGATCTTTCTCACTTGGTTTGCATGTGACTTGAGCTTCATTTTGTGCATCTAATAGGCCACGTCTTCACACCTTCCAATCAATAAAACATACAAATATATAAACAATACTAATGCCAGATCATAAAATAAAACATTGCAAAAGCCAACTATTTGGGACAAAAACGGGAATGTGTGAATAAAAACATGGACCAATAATGTCATTAGCAGACGGGCCAGATACCAAAACAAAAAAAATAAATAAAAAATAAAAATAAAACTTAAATTATAATGTTTTAATCAATTAACCTGGAAGGGACCAAAACTTCCCAAAATTAACTCAAAAAAAAGCAACATAATATCAAGAAGGTAACGTTTTTGTACCTTCCAGTGAATAAAACATACAAATATTTAAACAATAATACTGCAGCATCACAAAATAAAACACTCCAAGCTACTTAGAATATACAAACCGAAACATACAAATGTTTAACAGAACCCCAATGACAAACTAAAATATACAAAAACTTGCAAACCAAACTAAAAGTAAATTTGTTTTCACATGCTTGACATTAATCAACAATGTAAACTTGCTATAAAACTCTGCATCTTGCAAGCCAGACGAAAACTTGCAAACCAAGCTAAAAGTAAACTTGCAACTTAACTTGGCTATAAATATCTGAATCTTCGTTTTCACATGCTTGACCATAATCAACGATGTCAAAGATGCAATATCAATTCTCCCTTGTTCTTCCCTTCTCGACAAAATTCAGTTTCCTAAGAACAAACTAACCAAATTATTGTTGTTAGTATCAAACAAACACTAACATAAACTCATATGGGCATATAAATCTCAACCAAACCGTTGCAAATCGTACAACAACAATTTTTTTCCATTTAAAATTAATAAGAACCAACTAATTATATAGAAATCAAAAACAAAAATTCGATACACGAAACAGAATTTTCCTTCGGTAAGTTTCAACTGAACGAATCACAAATACATAATAAGAGCGATAGAACCATTGAACATCTAAAGCCCAAACATCATTTATCTTTTCCTAAAATCCTCATTTAGGATGGGGCTTCATACCAGCCGACTGAGGCCCCCATTTTGGTTGAGCCATTGCTGTTGGAGGCTGACGGCGGCAGCATTGGTGAAGATTTTGTTGAAACCAGACGGAGCCACCAATTTTGGTTTATCGATCGCCGTCAACGGCGAACGGCGTGAGCACTCGAGGTGATTGTGTTGAAAGCAGACGGAAATGTACGACGGAGTCATCGTTTGTGGTAGATCGACACATTCTGGTAGAGTGATAGTTTGACGATTTTGTGGAAACAAGACGGAGCGACCGATTTTGGTTCAATGATTTAGGTTAAAGGCGAATGGCGGCAGCACCGGAGGCGATTCTGTTGAAAGCAGAAGAATGGCCCAATTGAGATCGCTGGCGCGATGTGGACTTCAAATGTACGACGAATTCATCGATTATGGTAGATCGACAAAGTATGGTTGAGTGATTGTAGTTCAGTGATTATGATTGTAGAGAGACGGAGGGATTTTATAGGAAAATATTGGTGAAGAGAGGAGATGGAATCCGTAGATGAAAAAACAATCCGACGGTTGCGAACGTAACACTCTGGAAATCCAAGGTCATATGATGTGGCAATCCGTGTGCTGTGTTTTCTATACCCGTGTTTAATGAAAATGTGCATTAGTTGTTTGTACTATCTTAAAAATTAAGTCAATTTTGTTTAAATAGGTTGTAAATTATGTATGTATTATAATAGAGTATAGATGTAGGGTCCGGTTCCGGTGAGGACTATTTTTTCTGTGAGGACTTGCGATGACACCTTAAAAAATTGAAAAAATATAAAAAAAATACAAATCATAAAATCGAGAATAGTACTATATCATTATAAAAAAAATTGGATCATTGTAAAACGTAATGATCCAATTTTTTTGTTTTTATTTTGGATCATTATTTCATTTCTAAAAACATAATGATCCAAAGTTTTTTTTTGAATCTTTTTTTTCTCCGATATAGTACTATAATCCATTTTATTATTTATATATTTTTTTAAATTTTTTTAAGGTGTCGTCGCACGTCCTCACTTTAAGAAGAGTCCTCACCCGATCCTGATTCTATATATATATATATATATATATATATATATATATATATATATATATATATATATATATATATATATATATATATATATATATATATATATATATATATATATATATATATATATATATATATATATATGTTATGTGTGTATGAAGGAGGTACCCCACCACTCACCACTTGCGGTGTTCCAACCCCACACTTCTCAACCCCTCACCTTCACCACACCAAGTGGGATGGTGTTCCCGTGCGGTGTGGTGAAGCCACGTTAAACACCGCACCAACCCCACATCCGCTCCTCTTGGTCTAAAATATTCCTAGGTTTTTCCTTTTTAGGTCTCTATAATTGTTGGGTGCAAAGTTCTATATTTATGATGACTTGGTAGCATGAGGAAGGCATACTTATGTTTGTGATGTTTGTGGGCTTGTACATTGGTCTTATTTGTTTGCTAGGCTATAAATAGTGATTTTATTATTATTTGTAGTTAATGATTCTAGAGTGAGTTTAGTGATATCATGGAGAGAGAAACAATTACATTGTAAAACACATATTGTAAAACCCGTTGAATACAAGCATTCGACTCATTGGATCCTGATTGGTGTCGTTCTTATTCTGCATTTTTCAAATCTTCACTCAACAATTGGTACCAGAGCCTAATCTTGAAGATTTAACAGATTATTTGAAGGATCGGTTCCTTATTTGACAACCTTACTACATCACCAATCAAAATTCATATTTCAGATCTGGATCTTCAGTTTTCGTGAGTTTTTCTGATATATAATCAATATTTTTCTCTGTTCTTCATCTTTGATTTGTTTATGATCATCAATATTGGTTCAGATCTTGTTTTTATCATTGAAAATTCGTTCAGATCTGTTTCTCTAACTAGAAATCATTTTAGATCTACTCTCTCTCTCTCTAAAAACCCACTTCCGATCCACTTTCTCTCTCTAGTTTATTCCAGATCTGGTTATTATTTGTTGTTTAGAACGAAAATGGAAACAACAAATTCGAAAATATGGGCTGTTATTGTTGATAATCTCAAATATAAAGTAAACTTTGAACAATTTTTGGGTCTTGTGTTGAGAAATCAGAAAATCACAAATGATACACTTGTTTCTGATGGAGAGAAGGATACATATGGAAGATTAGTTTTTAATCATTTGAAACATGAATCAAACAAGCATTTGTTCACAGAAATGTTAAAAGTTTTAAGAGAGATTTGCAACAAATATGGAATAGAAAATCGAAAATCAGTAAGTAAGTATGTTTCTATTGTTGAAGATGCACATGGTCTTCTTGTTCCTCAAGACTTTGAAGATGATGTTCTTCATCTTCATATTTATGGAAATAATGATGAAAACTTTGGATCCTTGTGTGATTCTCAACGTGAAAAGAAAGTTGCAGAGGTTAAGGGGGAGTTGGATTTAATAGAAAATTGTTTGGTGAAAGTGTTATTTGTTGCTGAAACTTCAAAAAGAAATAAATCTGAATCTGGTTCTATGGTTTCAAATGATATGTTTCATGGTATGAAACCATATAGAAAACCCATTTTTGTTGAAAATCAAAGATATGTAAACCAAAGTTTTTGGAATCCGAAGGTTTTAGTTTCGAATCAGAAGGTTGAACACAATTTTTATTACAAATCTTGTGCTTATATGTTTAAAAAGAAGAAAAAGAAGAAGAAAAAGTCAAAACCGAAGTTAATGTGGGTTCCCAAAAAGACATGTTCAGAAGGTGCTCTTCCAACATTAGAAGTGAAAAATGGTGTTGTTTCTTCGTTGGTTAAAAGAAAAATATCCAAACTATTTTTTCAAAGAGGAAATTTTCTGAAAGATTCGGGTTGGTATAATGTGTTATATGAAGATTTTCTTGTTCCAACCGAAAAGCCATGATATTCAGAAGTTATTTCTACAAAAATAATTTGGGTTCCGAAGTTATTTCTATAAGTCTTCGGATCCAAAGATTTCACCTTCTCCGGTTCTCATTTCAGGGCAACCATCACCATGCGAAGATTTTCTTCATCATCTCCGATCAAAACCCCCAAACGAAGGTCAACCTTCGGGTCCGAAGATTTCAACCTTAGTTTCAACCTTGAGGCGACGAAAATACTAATCGAAGATTTCAATACGAAGGCATCCCATTCTCTTTCTTCGTAGTCATCAATTTCATCAGTTTGACATTGCTTTCGCTTTATTCTGAAAAGGAAAAGAAAAACATTATAATCTTAATTAATGGAAGAAGAAGAATACTCCACAGAAAGAACGGTTTTGTTATTTCATGCATTGAATTCTTACACACATTTTCTTGAAAATAAGGTTGAATGGGATCTTATGCATGGGCCTTAACCGATATAGCTTTATTTGTTTCTGCCTTGGAGAGTTATGCAAAAGAAAAATAACACGCTTTCATCTAGGGAACTCGGTACATGCAACATCTTTTTAACAATAGAATGACATTTTATTATATCTCTCTTTCTCATTCTTGTACACAACCGAAAGAGAAAAATGAAAAAGGAAATGGGGCCTGGTATATTTTGGAATAATCCAGCTGGAACATTAAATGCGAATCACTCCTCTCTTAACCGGTTATATCTCTTCTCTCTCACTTAGATCACAACGGTACCTTGCTGAAAGTGACTAGGCCATACTCTATTCTATCCTAGCTATCTGACTTACTGGCAGTTACACTTTTTATCCGAACGGAAAATGAAGTGATATGTACTATGGAGACTGGAAAGCAACATTGAAATGTTCGGTTACTCACAAGTACTATACGCATCTATCCCTCATTTCACTCTCATCAAAACCTACGACTATGCATGTGCATGTGCTGTCTTGTCCTTGGTATGGAGGACATGTTATCTTCTTTTTCCTGTTACAGCTTTACAGTGAATAGCCACAGCCAACACGTACCACATGCTTTTTAGTCTTGGAGTAACATTGCGATTACCCGATCCTCTACTCGTGAACAAGAAAAATTCAACACATCTCACTTATTACTCGGTCCAACTGTTGCTACATATCACTATCACGTGGGCTGGATTTTCAAGTTTTGGCTGCATGGTACAATTAAAAGAAAAGAAAAGGAACACAATACCATTATGATCGGTCAAGTCTACTACAAAAGAAACATCTCTCTTAGCTGTCACTCCCATTTGCTGAATACTCATATTTTATCTGGATTTTTTCATCGTCGGTACAAAAAGAAAAGTAATTACATTAAATGCTAAGTTATTAAATTTCATGGGTTGAGACCAGTGACGGATTCAGAAATTTCTTTTACCGGTGTCACATCATATATTAAACTATGAGGATATATATATATATATATATATATATATATATATATATATATATATATATATATATATATATATATATATATATATATATAACTTTTAATAATCTGTCTTAAAAGTTAATTAATAAAAAAAGTTTAATCAACTCTGTTCATAAAGAAATTTAAAAAATATATTATAATAATATTAATTGCTTTTGAATTCTATCATTTCCGAGTAATAAGATGGGAAGAAAATTTTAAGTAAAATTATAAATAAAGAGTATATGTTTAGCACAAGCAAATTAGAAAAAAATTTACAGTAAAAGTCAAAGGCTCGTTTTATCTTTTTAGACAAGACGGCAAGTTGTAAACAACTTGAAAGATTTTTATCAAAAGCAAGTTACTTCCGGTGGGCTATCTATTAATGCGTCTCCCTTTTCAATAGGTTTTTGTGGTGTCACTCAAAACTTTCAAGAGGTGTCCCAAGAACTTAAAAGCACAATTTACTAATGTTTTTAATTAAGAAATAGGGTTAGAGATCACCTTCAGTGGTGTCCCTGCCCCCTCCATTCTTTACATCTATCCGCCTCTGGTTGAGACGTTATGCATTGATTATTAAAATGGAATAATGTAACATTAAATGCCCCATTTGAGAATTACATGCCTTCATTCTCTCATTCATCTTACCATTTCCACGTGCTTGGCACATTTAAATCATAATATGGATCCAATTCTCAAATCCGATCAAATGATGGGCTTGTAAATACTTTGGGCCAGTTGCAACATATGGACGTTAATAACCGTGAATCCATATATTCAAAGATGTTGAATAATTACATTTGGGCTGGCCTTTTATAGAAATGGGTTGAACAAATGGATTGGGATCTATTATTTGGATTTTGATCGTTATGATTATTCATTTTTCAAGAGGGAGTATTGGACTGATTTTTTTCGGGATTGGGCGCCTTCTCATGACCATTTTTCGAGAAGTTGTAAGTCCAAGATCCTCACACGGTATCAATCACAAACACATTTGGTGTGGAATCCCAAACGTGTAATCAATCAAACACAAGAAACAAGGAGATTATCAACCTTCAATGCACACTATATTGAATATAGTCTAGTACATAAGGTTCTTGACCTTGTTATACACCCTATAGGCAGTTTTACCCGCATATCCAACAAAGTAACAATCATCTGCTTTAGAGTTGAACTTTGGTATAGCTTCAAGATGAAGAAGGGTGCAAGGACAACCAAAAGAACAAAAATGTGCAACAGATGGTTTATGACCATAGAGGATATCATACAGTGTCTTCATATGGCGCTTGTTGATGATGACCCGGTTCTGAACATAACAAGCCATGTTGATTACTTCAGCCCAATTAAAGTTCTGTTTCGATGCTCAGCAACACCATTTTGTTGAGGTGTACGAGCAGCACTGTACTGACACTGCACTCCTTTATCTGCACAAAATTTATCCAGTACCGCGTTCTTGAATTCAGTCTCATTGTCGCACCGAATATGTTGACACACGATTTGACAATAAATGCGGAATAAGAACGACACCAATCAAGAATCCAACGAACCGAATAATTCAATTGATCAAAGTTTTACAATGAGGTTTTACAATGTGTGTTTTACTATGTGTGTTTCTCTCTCTTTCACTATGATACCACTCCCTCTAGAATGATTAACTATAAAATAATGAATAAAACACTATTTATAGTCTAGTAAACAAATAAGCCCAATGCACAAGCCCACAAGCCCATACGCCAAAGCGGGCCTTCCTCATGCCACCAAGTCATAATCATGAAGAACTTTTGCACCCAACAATCTCCCTCTCAAAGATCGGAATGGATGACGTGGTATAGAAACGAATCAAGAAACGCGTAAATAATAATCTTCGGTAATCTTCTCGAATGAGCAATACAATATCTAAGAATCTCCCCCTTTTTATGATCAATGAGATCATAAAACCGTATGGTCATGAGAACGCACGTGACACGCAAAAATCAATCCAACAACTCCCTTTTCATAAATGCTTCAAGATCCAAATATTAGTCCATTTCTTTGTGATAATTGTTCATTCCATTTAGCCCAAATTAGAATAAAAGTCAAGCACAAGAATTTGTATTCAGCCCAAGACATAATTCTTAGTCCAATTTAATTTAACCATAGCAGCCCAAATGTAGAATACATGGCCCAATTCGGTTTCACCATCTGATTTCACATAGTTGCAAGTGGCCCAAGTTCAAATCTTGTGACGTGTACATCCAGCAAGAGAGATAACAGTCAAGATTGGTATAACCAGACTTGTTGTATATGAACTGGTTTACTTTTCCCATCTAGCTTTACGTTTGTAACAGTGAATTCTTTTTCTTTTGCGTACGGAAGAAAACGAATGACCAGTCTCGTCCCTTTTCTCCGTGTTACGTATATTAAAAAAAGGCTAATAACATAAAAACTAATGTAGGTTGGCCAAAATTCGGTTTAAGCACTATATTTTTTTTTGTTCTAAAAATACCACTCATACTTTCAAAAACATTCGTAAAAACCACTCATATTTTCAAAAAGACACATTGCGACCACTATAACAAATAAAAGTCAAAATTTTATGTCGCCAACTCGGAACACTTCTTACCCTCGTCACATTCAAAATTAAGTTGATTCATTTGGATACCCTATGCATTCACAAAGTGGCCGAAAAGCTGCACTTACGAAGATCAAAATCACATGTAGACAACTTTATGTATCATTTTCACTGCAATGAAGTTCCAAAATTTGCTTCAAATATCGATAAGAAACTTTTCACATAATATTTTGAAGAAAATAATGCTTAAAAATTATAAAATAAAATGAACAATGGTCAATATGAAATTTTTTGAACGTATGAGTGGTTATAATGGAACAAAATAAAATATAGTGGTTAAACCGAAATTTTGGGCAAACTATAGTGGTTTTTATGTTATTAACCCTTAAAAAATGTTTGAGGGACAGGTGCAATAAATGTTGAGCATACTATCTTGAACAAGAGAGGGACACGTCAATTTTCTTTTGGAAATAAAGCTCCATAGTACCTTGACATTGTCCTTTTCCTGTTGGCAGCACATGAGAGAGAGGTGTTTACAGGATTTTACGTGGACCCATGTATTTAATGCTTCCATACTTCTTTTCTCTTTTATCCGATGACATCCCAAGGACAACAAGAAAAAAGACAGCTCACACTTGCTTTTTGGCGTGTTCAATAGAGATGGAGAGATAAGGAGCATGTTGCAATCGCAATGGATGAAGTATGGTAGGGGAGAACGGACAAAAAGGGACACCGACGAGTCCTTTAAAGTTCCTTTGACAGCATGCGTGTGGAAGGAGCAGTAACATGCTCCATAATTCATTCCAATAACCGAATATTAGAGAGGGCTACAAACCTTTGTATCGGTCAAAAGAGACAGCGACAGCACATAGCTGTCGCATTTAATGCTGCCAATTTCCATTTTCTTTTATTCATTTGTCGAGAGGAAAGTCACGTGGGAGAGAGATAAAAACATTGTAGACTTGGCGTGTTGCTTTTCATGTGTAGCATTGAGAGAAAAATGGTACAGCCATGCTTTTGACTCATTAGAAGTTTCCTTCATTTAATAAGACTTTCAAAATACACTTCCTTCTTCATTTTCTTTGCATGCTTGAAAAGAAAGACAGGAGATAACTCTATTTTCTTGCACCATCCTAATAGTATCCGTGCATAGGTCTCCCATTCAAAGTTTTTATTTTGCAAACGTGGGTATCCCATGTATGAATAACGAAACCAAGTAATAATCAACATCATTCTTTTTTGTATTCTGTAAGTGCTGGAACCGAATCGTTGACCAATTCGGTGTTTGATGTATTTGCTAGTAATTCTAATCTCTTTGTTTTGATGGAATGATAAACAAGTATTTCTTATGAATGTTTTAAGTAATGAACAAATCGTTATGTCTTGAATATGATATTCGAATATGCTTTATGTCTATACTTATGGTTTTGTATGAGTTGTGTGATAATCTTATACACGTTAGAAATCCAGTCTTGGATTTCGGAACTCCGATTAAATCAATACCAAAATCAGAATGTGCACTTCTTGGAAGACACAGTTCGGAAGTCCATAATCCGAACTAACTCAGAAGACCAATCAAGACCAACAAAGATCATGTTCCTAAGACACTCTGATTCAGAAAAGCCAGGACTCCGAAATCCTCTCAGGATTTCGGATTATCAATATAAACATCTTATAGGAACTGACATACTTAATCATTCTACAAAGAATACCGAAGATCCGACGATCATCTTGAAGATAAGACAAAGGATAAGCACTTCAACTTATAGGATATGATTAGACTAGATCAGGCGTGGCCTTTTAGAGCATATCGGTTGTACTTAGTGTATTATTTTATCGTAGCTATAGCCACCCTAGTCTGACATTGTATTATTATAATAGAATTATCCATGTTATCTGACTGAAGAGAGGCGTGTTGTCTGCTCTTCAGTCCATAGGTCTTTATCCTATGGTCCTTCCTTAGTCAATAAAAGGAAGACCTTATCTTTCTTCAGTCCTTATGAGTTTGAGAGACAAGTTGTAACGCTTTAACATATATCAATATATTCTCTCATTCCATCAACTCCCTTGTTCTTATATGCATTTCTCCATGTATT
The DNA here is from genome assembly GCA_023525715.1 of Cichorium intybus. Taxonomy (NCBI): domain Eukaryota; kingdom Viridiplantae; phylum Streptophyta; class Magnoliopsida; order Asterales; family Asteraceae; genus Cichorium; species Cichorium intybus. Next base: position 65,826,943 of record CM042014.1, on the reverse strand, counting down.
TACATTTCTAGCATCTTAATTTTGTTGTCTTTATATTTCTTGTTATCAACTATTTACGCATCTTATTTATTGTTGAGCTATCGATCTTTTCTAAGTACTCTTTATATTCCGCAAATCAACTCAAGTCCTCGAACTTGTCCACCTCCGAAACCTCCCAGTTTTGGAACTTTACTTTCTGCAATCTTACCCTTTCCGCATCTTACTTAGAATATTTAGCGACAACAATTGGTATCAGAGCCTGAATAGCTGTCTATAAGGTTCTAAGTGCCTAGTTTGCTCTGAGCCCTGGCTATAGCAACAAACTTCGCATCCCCTGTGGACCATGCATGCTATTGTAGCTCAAAATCTTTAAAATCTTTTCTAGTTTGTCAAACAGTTCAAAACTCCTTCCAAAATGCAGATGAATTATTCTCTAAATGTTGCAAATAGTGTCGGAAGCTCTAACCGAGCCCCTATACTCATTCCTATTAAGTATAATGGCAAGGCGTCTAGAATGCGTAATTATCTCAAAACAAAGAGAAAGGATATATGGCGTTCTATCGAGGAGGGACCTCACATCCCGAATTACACTCCTATACCAGACACTGGTGAAGAAGCACTAGGAGGTGTTCCTAAGCTAAGATTGACACCCCTAGACATTGAGAAGCTAGACAACGACCAAATCGCATTTACTGAGATTCAATGTGGCATTCCTCCAGAACTATTTGATCTTATTCATAACTGCACAACAGCCCAACAAATTTGGGTTATCCTGCAGAATATGTTCTTAGGAATGGAGGAAGCAAAGGATCAAAAACTGGTGTCAAGTCTATCTAAGTACAATCATTTCACAACCTTTCCTGGAGAAACACTTCGATAAGCATTCACCCGATTTTCCATAATTTTCACCAGACTCCTGAGCTCAGGAGCATAAAGGTCGAATCAAGAAATCAATCTCCGATTTCTTGATGGACTCGGAAAGGACCGGATGCTTGTCAAAATGATTCTACAAGACTTAGGGAAACTAAAAACCTACAACATGTATCGACTGTACAACAATCTTGTAGGACAGGAACAGGACATAAAGGGCAATCAGTAACAACTACAACTTGGAGGACCTTTGGCTCTAGGTGCAGAGCATAACTATCCAATGATGAGCAACTCTCCACAACAACTCGTACAATACCAACAAGCAACTAAACAACCCATCCACATGATGCCTGCAAACAATCCAAATGCATCAATACCACAGATTGTTCCAAGTCAGAATTCTCAACCAGTTCAGCAACCAACTCCCGTCCCTTCTTACCATCCTTCACAACCACAAATCTCTTACCCTTCTTACTACCAAGCTCCGACAGTTCAGTACCAACCATCTGCAACGCAGCAACCTACCATTCAATTTAAAACTCCAACCCTTGCTCTCCCTGCTCCAGTTTAAACTTCTGAATCATGTTATTCTGAATATGATAAAGCTGAAGAGGCTGCTTACCAATACGAAATTGCCATGATTAGTCAAAAGTTTAACCGAATTCCATCTTACTCTAGTCCCAAGAAAAATTTCTGTCCTACTAACCAAAATGCAGGATATCAATCAAGATACAACTATCATAAAGGACACCATCAGTCAGGACAAAATCGATACTATCTGATACCTGAAGAGCAGCATCAGGAGAAACCAAAAGTGGTTCCAGCTGTCAGCACCAACCAAGTTCACACTCCTGAAAAGAACGAAACTGAAGTGATCAAGTGTCACAATTGCGGAGGACTCTGGCACTATGCCGCAGACTGTAGAGCTCTGAGAAACTATCCGAAGGAGAAAGAAGAAGAGAAAGTCAAGGCGTTTGTTGCATCCGGAAATGTTGAAATCTGGTCTTCTGGTGATGAAGACGAACACTTTGAGAATAAGCGAAAAAGAGGAAAAGGCTTTGGCGAATGCTTGATGGTGCATGAAACTCTAAAAACTCCAATCCCAGGGTTAGGAAGCCTCATGCATGTTAAAGACACTGCTGAATCCACATCCTCCTCTATGCCAAAGAACCATCTGCAATGCAGCAACCTACCATTCAATCTAAAACTCCAACCCTTGCTCTCCCTACTCCAGTTCAAACCTCTGAATAATGTTATTCTAAATATGACGAAGCTGAAGAGGCTGCTTACCAACACGAAATTGCCATGATTAGTCAAAAGTTTAACCGAATTCCATCTTACTCTAGTCCAAAGAAAAATTTTCGTCCTACTAACCAAAATGCAGGATATCAATCAAGATACAACTATCAGAAAACACACCATCAGTCAGGACAAAATCGATACTATCCGAAACCTGAAGAGCATCATCAGGAGAAACCAAAAGTGGTTCCAGCTGTCAGCACCAACCAAGTTCACACTCCTGAAAAGAACGAAACTGAAGTGATCAAGTGTCACAATTACGGAGGACTCTGGCACTATGCCGAAGACTGCAGAGCTCCGAGAAACTACGCGAAGGAGAAAGAAGAAGAGAAAGTCAAGGCGGTTGTTGCATCCGAAAATGTTGAAATTTGGTCTTCTGGTGATGAAGACGAACACTTTGAGAATAAGCGAAAAAGAGGAAAAGGCCTTGAAGAATGCATGATGGTGCATGCAACTCCAAAAACTCCAATCCCAGGGTTAGGAAGCCTCATGCATGTTAAAGACACTGCTGAATCCACATCCTCCTCCATGCTAAAGAACTATGCTTTTATGGTCAACCACAAAACTGGCAAAGGAGTAAGCATCATAGAACAGGTACGTAACATGCTTCACTCACATCATATTTACTCTAATGATCTAGAACCTGCTCTAGAAAAAATATCTAACACATGCGCATATGCCTTAGCTGCTTATCAGCGGGTTCTGGAGGAAAGGGATGATGGGTATGACGAAGTGATAAAGTTGAAGAATAGGCTAGAGGATAAGAAACTATTTTGTGATAAACTTACTGCGGATTTGAAAATCGAACAGACTTCTAGGACATTGTTAGAAAATTCAAATCAGCTTTTGACATCGCAAAGGGATTTAGCCCGAATCGATAATGTAAGGCTCAACAAAATAGTGGAGCAGTTGTATCATGCAACAGAAGTTTTCAAATCACCTGCTAATACCAACTCTTCGGAAAATACGTTTAACTGGGGTTGGGCAAGAAAAACAACAAATAAAATCTATCCTATTTACAACAAACAAATCCCTTTCTTTCAATAGCCGTCAAATGAATATGATGATACACACGATGAGGACTCAACCACGAACTTGTCAAAACTCCCATCAATGAATCAGAAAATGCCATTTCTGAATCAAAGGTAGAAGTCAGAATTCCCTTTTCATATTTCTCAGAGAAAGACACTGCCGAAAGCAGCAAACTGTCTATAACTTCAGTCCCATTCATGCCAAGACACATGACCCCGGTCCCAAATAATCCATCGACAAGTTCTCAACAACACTCATTCTTCAAAAAATAACAAAGTGACTGTGTTACTAAAGAATTCAATCCATGTCATAACGACTCAGAAAATTCAAAAGAAGAAAATGTTGATGAAGAAATCGAAATGGAGAGACGTCCAAGTAATATCATCATCAAAAATGATTTTAACAAAATAAAAATTAAGAATCCCAATGTTGTTAACACATCTAATATGACTTCTGAACCATCTTGTTCCGGCACTAACTCATATATAAATGTATTACAACTTAAACTTTCAAACGATTCAAATCCGGACAAAATTTCACTCGAAAAACTTAAAGTTAATCATGAAGAGTCAGACTCTTTAAATGATTCTTTATCTGACTCTTCTCCAAGAGAGATTTTTTAAAAAGGAAAAATACAAAATCTAACTAAAAATGGGGTAAAACCAGCCTTAAATCGAAAAGATGTTCGATCGCCTCGATCTCATGCAAGATTTAAACAAAGAAATTGCTTCTACACTCAGAGAAAACCAAAAGCCAATTGAACTTTCATCACTCCAAGTCATACTCGGAAACCTGCTCCTTCGACATCACGAAAGTACATCCACAATGGATTACTTCCGACTCCAAATATCAAACCCACTTAGTATCATCAAAATATCAACAACTTAGATTACAACTCAGAATTTCCAAAAATGGTAAAAAATATAAAAACAGCATGAAATGTTCCAGTAATCTCAAAGAGATCTGATACTGAGTTCTTGAAACCAAAAATCTCATTTTCTGAAATTATGAGAAGCAACAAGCAAAATCATAACACTATCGGAATCAAAAATCAAAACTCCGATCATTTTCAAACGATTCCGAAAATATTGAGACGACAACAAAGTAATACTTGTTGTCATTGTTGCAATCATACTACAAAAACACCTTTTGCTACCAAAACAAAAACTTTCAATCATCAAACAAAAAATGTCTTTTAGAAACCTTCAAAAAGATTTGTTCAAAAATGGGTTGTAAAATCATCCATTTCGGAACCAAAATCAATCATCAATATCTTTGAAGCTGAAACTTCTTCCAACCAAACAGTCAAAAAAAATCTTCCATGTCTGGAAAAACAAATGGGTCCAAACAAGTTTGGGTGCCCAACCTAACAATCTGATTTTCAGGCATTAGTACGGAAGAGCAGGATGACAAATGGCTTATTGACAGTACATGCTCAATGCACATGACCGGAAGATTGGAGTTTCTGAGAGACTATCGAGAAGTTAATTTTGGAGGATACGTTACATTCGGAAACGATGCAAACGGCATCATCAAAGGATACGGTGTACTAACAAATGGAAATTTCACTATTCAGAAAGTTGCCTACGTTCTCAAACTCAAACACAATCTTGTAAGCGTAGGACAATTGGTTAGTACTGGTCTCCGAGTGGAATTTGATAATGAATTTAGTTACATTATGACTGGTACTAGAGACAGATGCCTAGTAAAATCTCCAATACAAGTCAACATGTTCCCTTTAGATATCTCCATGTTCCTCTAAAAGCCTGGATTATGCTTGCTATCAAAAGCTCATTCCGAAGTTAGCAGGCTCTGGCATCGAAAACTAGCACATCTCAACTTCCGATACATGAATCAGCTTGTAACCGGAGAAATGATTAGAGGGATGCCACTTCTGAAGTTCGACAATGAAAACTTATGTGCTGCATGTGCACTAGGAAAGCAAAAGAAGAAACCTCACAAGACAATCACAGATTCAAGCATCACTCACCCACTTGAACTTCTCCATATTAATCTCTGTGGTCCATCAACTGTTGCAAGTCTGAATCATAAGAAATATATCTTAGTTATTATGGACGACTACTCCCGCTTTACCTGGGTATTCTTGTTAAGATTAAAATCAGACACCTTTTTAGAGCTTCGAAATTTCATTACATCAGTTGAGCTCAAGGTACAACTACCAGTAAGAAGAATCCGAAGTGACAATGGAACTGAGTTCAACACTAGGCAAATCGAAGAATTTCTAGCCGTAAAAGGAATAAAGCACAACTTCTCAGCACCTTATACACCCCAACAAAATGGCGTAGTAGAAAGAAGAAACAGAACTTTAGTGGAAGCTGCCCGATCAATGCTGAATTTTGTAAATCTACCTATAACCTTCTAGGCAGAAGCCATTGCAACAACATGTTTTGTTCAGAATTGATCCATCATCAACAAATGACTTCAGATGACACCTTATGAAATCTTAAATGGGAGAAAACCCAATGTTAAATTTTTCCATATTTTTGGTTGTAGATGCTTCATCAAAAATAACAAAGTTCACTTGGGCAAATTTGTACCCAAAAGTGATGAAGCAATTTTCATGGGTTATTCACCTAAGGCCTAATTGACGAAGCTTAGTGGGCAGACATGGTATATGCGTCTAGGGCGGTGTCTCAGAGGGCCTTGAAGCAGCCATTCAAAGGTTTTAGCAAAAGGGCCTTTCCCCCTCTGCTTTCATCTCCTTGCTTTCAAATAGTTATCCCGGTACCTGCTCTTGTTCTTGATGTGGCCTGTTCTTTCTGAGTATCCCAGTGCTACTGTCTTGTTCAAGCAGATAGAGAAGGCTTGAAAGTTGTGCGAGTGCGAACAATTCAACCAAATGACATCTTCGTGAAATAGAGCCAGGAAGATTCGATCTGCCTCTGTACTTTTTGATTGCCACTTCTTTACTAGAGATTTGAAGCGCTCTTTTTGCCGCCTCTATGTACTACCGTGCTTACCGTGTTCTAAACAGGAGAACTCGAGTTATTGAAGAAAGCTTTGACATAGAATTTGATGATCAATATCACTGGAGAAAGAAAAATCAAGGCATTCTATACGTAATGGAAAATGACATTCCAGTAGGACATCGACCCATTCATACATTCGAAATAGATTATGATCTCCTCTTTGATCCTCCGGAAATCGCAACAAATGCTGATCAGGTTAGACTCCAATCAATATTTCTACATTTCAGCAAGTCATTCACTCTCCTGAGGCAATTCAGCAAATCATTTCAGCCTCAGGACCTTCAAACTCTTCGGAACCCATAACTCCAGATAATCAGGTTAGACCTCCAATCAATATTTCTACATTTCAAGGGGAGCCTTCGCTCCCAGCACATGTGGAGGGGGAGCTCATGCTCCTTACTCATGTTGATGGAATACCTCAATCCGAGGGGGCCCATCAACAGCCAGGAGATGCTCAGTCAGGAGATGCTTTAATCAACTCTTCAGAAGATGCATCCAATGATGCACCGGTCTTCACATTTGAAGCCGATGAAGACACTTCCGCTAAAGAATCACATATTCAAGATATATCTCCTAAAAACCCCGACTTCATTCAAGACATACCTCCTCCTGTTTCTGATCCAACTCTGCTTCCGAGACTGCATAAATGGACTCAGAACCATCCTCCAAATCAAATTATCGGAAATCCCTCTAACAGAGTTCAAACAAGATCCAAGAAGTTAATCCAGGATGAATGTCAATTTGCTGCCTATATCAGTAAAATTAAAGCAAAAACAGTCTTCGATGCTCTAGACGACGACGATTGGATCAAAGCCATGCAAGAAGAATTAGAAGAATTCAAAAGAAACAAAGTTTGGGATCTTGTACCATGACCAACTAATCACACGGTCATTGGCACAAGATGGGTCTTTAGAAACAAGCTAGACGACATGGGCACTGTAGTTCGAAATAAAGCCAGATTAGTTGCAAAAGGATACAGTCATATTGAAGGACTCGACTATGACGAGACATACGCACCTGTTGCAAGACTAGAAGCAATCAGAATTTTTCTTGTCTATGCAGCTCACAAAAATATCATTGTTCATCAGATGGACGTGAAGAGTGCATTCTTGCAAGGTGATCTTTAGGAGGTTGTCTATCTTCAGTAACCTCCAGGCTTTGAAGACTTGTCTCGACCCAACCATGTGTATCGCCTAAATAAGGTTGTGTATGGTTTGAAACAATCTCCGAGAGCTTTGTATGAAACTTTGTCAAATTTTCTAGTATCCACAGGATATAGAAGAGGAACCATTGATCCAACCTTTTTTGTATGATCACATCAAAAACATATAAAGATTGTACAAGTTTACGTAGATGACATCATTTTTGGGTCAACCAGTCAAATTATGGTTGATGAATTTCCAAGAGTTATGACTGACACAGGAGTATGAACAGGGAAATCAATTTCTTTTTAGGCCTTCAGATCAAGCAAACAAGCAGAGGAATTTTTATTCATCAAGAGAAATATACAAATGAATTACTAAAGAAGTTTTCTCTTGAAAATTGTTCTACTGCAAAAGTTCCGATATCCACAAACCACAAAATATTTTGCAGACCCAAAAGGCGAACCAGTAGATCACAAGATCTATCGAGGGATGATTGGTTCACTTTTATATCTAACTGCCAGCAGACCTGACATCATGTTCTCAACATGTATCTGTGCAAGATATTAAGTAGCTTTGAAACTGTCACATCTGACTGTTGTAAAACAAATCTTCCGCTATCTTAAAGGTACAAAGGCAATGGGTCTGTGGTATCCAGTCGGAGACAATTTTAAACTCCAAGCATTTACCGATTCGGACCATGCTGGATGTAAAATGGATCGGAAAAGCACATCCAGAGGCTGTTAATTTCTGGGTGGAAGACTAGTAAGCAGGTCTTCAAAGAAGCAAAATTGCGTTGCTTTATCATTAGCAGAAGCTGAATATGTGGCTGCCTCTACATGTTGCTCACAAGTCCTTTGGATGAAGACTCAAATTCTGGATTATGGTTACAGATTTCTTCAAGTCCCCATTTACTACGACTCCAAGAGTGCCATAGCCATCTCTCATAATCTCATTCAGCACTCCATGACGAAACACATCGACCTTAGGTATCACTTTATCAAAGATCAAATCTTACAAGGTAACGTCGAACTTTATTTTATTCCAACTGAAGAACAGGTAGCTGATGTCTTCACTAACGCATTAGACTCTACAAAATATAATAATTTCCTGGATAAACTGGGGATGCTAAATCCTGACTCAGACTTCTTCAGAGAATGACCTTTAGCCCTATACCTCTCAATCTCTCCTCCGAAAGTTTCTGTTCAAAATATTTCTCGGAACATCTCCCTAATTTTTCTTTCGGTCCTTTCCTCTGAATATAATCATGCAAATCCGAAAATAGACTCCGACATCTTCACTTCTGAATACCTTCAGAATGTCCTCTCCTCCTCTAAAATCATTTACATTAATATGTTTTTTGTAACAATTTCGGTCTTATCACTCTCTTTTTCATCCATTACAGCGAAATTTTAACATTCACAAAAAGTAAAATGCAACCATATTTCTTTAAACCTAGAAGTTAATACATAACCACTTTTCATTACAAGTCATAGATATTACATCAAAAGAAAACTAAAAAATTCTATGACTTAATATTTTAGAAACATTAAAAACAACAAAAGATACCCACACTACCATCCTAACGCTTGTTGTACTGCCACTTTGGTGGATAACCATGAAAGAAGGCTTGAGTGATTCGCAGAGACGAATCATACACACGTAATGGTGTCCCATCCTTGTAACACCCAAAATTTTTCGTAAAATATTTTAACTTTCACAGATAACTTTTATAAAAATAGTTATAAGTTTCCAAAATAAATAAGTAGCTCAAACCCAAACAAGGCAAAATACTAAAGTAAAGTGCGGAAGCATAACATGACATAGTCCCAAATAAATAATAATCCTAGTAGTGGCAATCCCAGTGCTCCAATCAAGCCTAAGCCTCCTTGATCTTAACACCTGAAAAATGTTTAGGGAAACCGTAAGAAAAAGCTTAGTGAATTCAAACAAAAACATCATATTAATATTCATATTTACCAGCCCTAATCCATTTCCAATTATAATTATAAAAACTAAGCAAAGAACGAATCAGTGCTTATATAAAATAGGGCGGACTTGTAGGTTTGAGCCGCACCGGGTAAATCCCGTATCCTTTGGCCCCGATCCCCGCACCTCATAAAGAGTATAACGTTGGTGATCTTATCTAACTACCCCTCATAGTAATAATCAATTACATACAGTGCACATGTACGATTTATAATAATAATATAGCATGCTTTAAATATTAAATCTAAACAATCACACACGAGCTAACTAGCAAACATAAACATCAGTACAACGGTGTGAGAGAACTCACCTTGAGTGAGTGAGTAACAGATAGGAGTCAATATAAGGCTACCAAGCTTGTGCAAATTTCAAAGCTTCCCCTAAATAAAACTAAAGGTTAGAAGAGTGAAGTTGTGAAACTAAAGAATGAGGAAGGAGTAATCACAGCAAGGTCTCTAAAATAGACCTGCTGTTCGGGACTGAATTACTCCAAAATATACAACTAAAACATAGGCTTAAATAATTTTTACAAGAAACTACAATGACTTGGTTTCCAGAACCATAAAAAACTCCTCCTAATTCCAAAGGATGTAAGAGATATAAAATTTACAAAAAGACATGTAAGGTGGTGTTGGCCAATTCTACCCAACTTGTGGGTGGAATTAGCCCCAACCAAAAATCAGAGGAACATTAGACACAAAAATACAAGTCTCAGAGTTGGAATCGATTAAAAAGGGTTTCCAAGCTCTAGATATAAAAATCACAATGTGGGCAATCACAGGATCAACTTAAGCCGGTGACTGTCCACTGATCTGGAATGTGGATCCATTCTAACCAAGTTATAATGAGAATTAACGACCCATATTCTCCAGATATTAAATTAACTATGTAATGTACATGTGGGGATTTGGAATCACTCTGGATAATTTCCCAAACCCTAGTGATGATAAAAACAAAATGACATATCATAGCAGACCCGGATTAAACCTAACAGCAAAGAAGCTGTTGTTTCCCATGATAAATTCCTTTTCAGCGAGAGTTGTATTCTTAAGAAAGTTATTCAACTCAATTTGTGAACTTTGGGCACTGGTTGTGGGTCCATTTGAGTCCTAGAACTCAAGATATGATTTTTACAAGAAGACAGACTCAGCAGTGAAATCTGACAGAAACCCTAGATTATGTTGCGAAATTCATAACTCAAAATCTATACCTTGAAATCAAAATACCTCTGGTCAGAACCTTCATATATGTCTTGGGAACCTTCGGTTAAATTTTCGTGGCGATCCAACCTTTCAATCTCCGGTAATCATCCAAACACTACGGTTGTGTTCTCAAATCCGGGAATAAAGAGAGATACAGAGGGAGAGAGAGAGAGCCGTGATTGAGAGGGAGGGAGTGAAATGTAACGACGGTTTTCCAAAAAAAAAAAATGAATAGTAACTCCGACGTGAATAGTAACTCCGGCATGAATAGTGGTCCGACGTGAATAGTAACTCCGGTGTGAATAGTAACCGAGAGATGAAGTAAGCGCTTACCTCGTGATGACATCGACGATGATGTCGTGATGACGTCATGATGATGTCGTGAATAGTGTCGCTGATGTCGTGATGACGTCGTGAATAGTGTTTTTGAGCTCTATAAATAGAGGCCCAACCTCTTCATTTCAAACCACAACAAACACCAAACAACCTTTCGATATCGGGGAGTGTTCTGGTGAGAAAAATAGATCGGGAGAGGTAAGGAACGAGCGATAGCTTGTAGCGAAGTGCTCAAGAGTTGTCGGAAGAGTTGAACGGGGAACGAGCCAGCGACAATACTAAGTGAGTAATCGCTACTTTATTTCGTTAATAGTTTATAAAGTGTTAAACTATTATATGTGGAAGTAATATACTATTCGTAATTCCAAGAATAATACCCAATGATTTACTTACGAGAACGGTGCCTAGGCCGATTACATGGAATCTGGTTGTTGGATTTTCCGAAAGGCTAAAATGCTGAAAGGATCCTGCCACCCCATCTAATATTCTACCTGGCCGTTCTTTATTTGATAAATCACGAGGTATCATATTGGAATTATAGATAATATAAAGCAGAGTGATGGTGTGATCCGTAGTAATGTCGGTTGAAATAGTAGTTCACCTATAAACAAATATATAGGTACAAACCAAGCAGTTATAGTGGGTGTAAGAAGGCAGGAATAACCAGATACCGTATACCAAAAATTAATGTGAGTAATCTATCCCTAAGTGTTACTTTTACTGTGGGGCCACATTATCGGTTATTGTGATTGGGACCATCTTTCTGTGGGGTCACATACTCGGTAATTGTGGTTGAGACCACATATATGCTGTGACGATCGAATTAGTAGTAATTGTGGTGGGACCACATACAAATGTTGTGATGGCCTACTTGGCTGGCAGTTTTATCACACATTCAAGAGGTGTACGTTGAGTCCTTGAGACTCGGTATCACAGGGGGCTGTGATATGATGTGGAAGCTGAAAATTTAATGTTGTTATAACACTTATCGATTATTCACTGAGCTTGTAAAGCTCATCCTTGTTGATACTAACTGTGCAGGTGCTGTAGACCCTACTAAAGGGAAGGATCTAACTCGGTGTTAGAACTGATGACCGTAGCAGCCTGGCTTTGGGGAGATACCACTTGTACCTTTTTCTTGTAATATATACCCTGTATAATATTTTGTTGAATAAAATATGTTTTAAAGTGTGGAAAATAAATGGGTATATTTATATTGAAAGCCGGGTGTTACAAGTTGGTATCAGAGCCGAGGTTTAAGTGAATTAGGTCTCTATAGAGTAGATACCTAGACTTGAACCTTAGGATATAGTAGAGTTTGGAAGTTAAAAAAAAATATAATTCATGTTATAGGATTAAATGACTAACCGTTATGTTAAACTTTGAAGATGGCAAATACCAAGAATGGTCAAAGCCAGAGGGGTGCTGGGCAAGGAGCCTCCAGAGGAGGCAGAACACGAAGTCAAAACCAAGGAGGTGGTAGAGGAGGAAAAACACGAACACAAGGTTCAGTACACAGAGAAATGGGAGAAGCAGCAGGGAATCCGCAAGAATTACGAACTATGATTGCGGATGTGGTACAGGAGATATTACCTACTCTAATAGGAAAGCAGAAGGAGGGTACTGCTAAGCAGGTGAACGATGAAGCTCTCAGAGACGATGAACACACTGAAAGTGGGGTAAACATGGCAGATAAGGGTAAAGGCGTGGAGGGAACTTCGGAAGTGAAAAACAAATGTACGAATAAGAATTTCCTTAGTTGCAAGCCTAAGGAATTTACGGGAACTGATAGTCCCGTACAAGCGATGGAATGATTGATACATACGAAGAAAGTTTTCCGGATTAGCAAGTGTGATGAGGCAGACAAGGTGGAGTTTGCTACCAACCTTTTCGCTGGGAATGCCCAGTATTGGTGGCAAGTTTTCAGTAGAACTTTGGGTTCAGATTTGCTTGGAATGTTGACCTGGGAACAGTTTAAAGCAAAATTTACTGAAGAATATTGTTCCGAAGTAGCAGTGAAGAAGCTGACAGAAGAGTTCTTACATTTAGAACAAGAATATACTATGGATTTCTTGGAGAAAGCTAGATTCTGTGAACATGAGGTTGATACTGAGAAAAGAAAGATAGACAAGTACGTATGGGGATTGAAAACCCGGATTCGAGAGGTTGTACAGCCACTCAAGCTGACTACCTTTCGGCAAGTAGTTGATCGGGCGGTGGAACGTGAGGCGGAGCTGCAACGCCAACAAGGTGAAAGGAGGGCCGCAGAAGCAAAAAGAAAGGCTGAGGAACGTCCGTGGATTTCTTAGAAGAAGTCCCAACAATCAGAATCTGGGTCGCGGGGTCAGACTCGGAAGGATGAAGGCAAATGGTGCGACAAATGCCGGAGGAAGCATATGGGAGATTGTCCTACTAGTCCCTCACCATTGTATTGTTTTAAGTGTGGGAAGACAGGACACTATGCACGAGATTGCAACCAAACAACTCGAGTATGTTTCCAGTGTGGAGCCAAAGATCATATCCGATCAGAATGTCCACAGCTAAAGACAGGAGGATCCCGAGACAGGACACGGGAGGAGCAGGGAAGAGAAAGGAAGGAGACACGAGGTGGACCAGTAGTCTCCCAAGCATTCCAGATGACCGTTGAGGAGGCCCGGGAAAAGACTGATGTTATCACAGGTATTTTTAAATTAAACTCGATTCCTGCATATGTATTCTTTGATCCCGGAGCCATAGACACTTTTATTTCCACATCATTCATGCCCCAAATTTCGATACCCTTAACCCCGTTGAATGAAGAACTGGAGGTAGAAGTAGCAGGTGGTAGATATGTATATGTCTCTGAACAGATGCCAGGGTGTCAGCTTGAGATTAACGGGACCATTTTCCCTATTGATCTGAAGCCGATCACCACCAGAAAATTTGAAGTAATTGTAGGAATGGACTAGTTAGCATCCAATGATGCTCAAGTGGATTGTAAAAGAAAAAGAATTGCAGTTCTGGCTCCAGACGGGTCGCAAATAATAATTCAAGGTGAACGGCCACGTACAAGGATGCCTGTCATGTCTTTTGCCAAAGTACGACGTCATAACAACAAAGAAGGAATATTTTACATGGCATGTGTGGTCTCGACAGAGCCTACCAAACGATCCGTTGAAGATGTCGCCGTTGTAAAGGAGTTTGCTGATGTTTTTCCCGATGAGCTTCCAGGATTACCTCCGGATCGGTAGCTAGAGTGTACCATCTATTTGGTTCCAGGAGCAGCCCCTATTGCTCGTGCTCCTTATCGATTGGCACCATCAGAAATGGCAGAGTTGAGGAAGCAGTTGCAGGAATTACTCGATCGTGGATTCATTCGACCGGGTACTTCACCTTGGATGTGAAAAAGAAGGACGGGTCTATGCGAATGTGTATAGACTATAGAGAACTGAACAAGATCACCATAAAAAACAAATATCCATTGCCCAGGATTGATGATTTATTCGATCAACTTCAGGGAGCATCCTATTTCTCTAAGATTGATCTAAGATCGGGATATCATCAGCTGAAGATTCAGGAGTCGGATATCCCGAAGACTGCCTTCCGTACCCGTTACGGACATTATGAGTTACTGGTGATGCCGTTTGGGTTAACCAATGCCCCTGCAGCTTTCTTGGACTTGATGAACAGAGTGTGTCGTCCATTTCTTGATACCTCTGTTATCGTGTTCATTGATGATATACTGATCTATTCCCGGAGTCAGGAAGACAACGAGACGCATCTACGTCAAGTTTTGGAGTTACTCCGTCAAGAGAAGTTGTATGCCAAGTTCTCAAAGTGTGAATTTTGGCTTCGTGAAGTTCAGTTTCTGGGACATGTTATTAGCAGCGAAGGTGTTAAAGTTGATCCTGCAAAGATCGAGGCTGTAATGAAGTGGGAGCCGCCGTGGAATCCATCATAAATACGCAGTTTTCTTGGGCTAGCTGGATATTACAGGAGATTTGTAGAGAACTTCTCCTCTATTGCAGCTCCTTTGACTAAATTAACTAAGAAGGGCGAGAAGTTTGAATGGACTGAGGAGCAGCAAGCTGCATTTCAGAAGCTGAAGCAAGCTCTGTGTGAAGCCCCAGTACTTGCATTACCACAAGGTGGGGAAGACTTTGTGAACTACAGTGACGCTTCTAGGATGGGCCTGGGATGCGTTTTAATGCAGAGGAGCCGGGTGATTGCATACGCATCTAGACAATTGAAAGAAGCTGAGAAAAGATATCCGGTACATGATCTTGAACTAGCTGCTGTAGTATTAGCATTAAAATTGTGGAGGCATTATCTATACGGGGTAAAGTTCAAGATCTATACGGACCATAAGAGTCTCAAATATTTGTTCGATCAGAAGGAGCTGAACATGAGGCAGCAGAGATGGATGGATTTACTCAAAGATTATGACTGTGAGATCTTGTACCATCCAGGGAAGGCAAATGTAGTTGCAGACGCTCTCAGTCGAAAGGAGAGACCCATTAGGGTTGTGTCTGCCTGTATGAGCATAGTTAGTAGACTACCCGAGCTGATTCGGACAGCCCAAGAAGAAGCAGGGAAGGCAGAGCATGTGAAAAGTGAACGCATGGTTAGCTATATTAACCAACTCGAGGAAAATTCTCAGCGATTGAAGACCTTTAAAGGTCGAGTATGGGTGCCAAATCAGGGTGAGGCACGAAAGTTACTTCTCGAGGATGCACATTGTTCTCGTTATGCTATACACCCGGGTAGCACCAAGATGTACCGGACGCTGAAACCGATGTATTGGTGGCCGGGAATGAAGCGGGATATAGGAAGATATGTGGAACGGTGCCAAACGTGCTTACAAGTAAAGTCCAATCATCAAAAGCCGTATGGAGAAATTCAGCCTCTACCAGTTCCAATGAAAAAGTGGGACGAGGTCACTATGGACTTTGTGACAAAACTTCCTCGGACGCCACGAGGACACGATGCAATATGGGTGATCGTGGATCGACTGACCAAATCCGCTTAGTTCATACCCATACGTGAAGATTATAAAGTTAACAAATTAGCCAGAATCTATATTGATTAAGTAGTCTGTAGACACGGGGTACCATCCTCTATTATATCCGACCGAGATAGTCGATTTATGTCTGGGTTTTGGCAGAGCTTCCAAAAGCAGTTTGGATCGAAAGTTTTAATGAGTACTGCTTACCATCCTCAGACTGATGGACAGAGTGAAAGGACAATTCAGACATTGGAGGATATGCTTCGTGCCTGTGTTATAGATTTTGGTGGAAGCTGGGAGGATCACTTGCCTTTGGTGGAATTCGCATATAATAATAGCTATCATTCCAGCATTCAGATGGCGCCATACGAGGCATTGTATGGAGCACCATGTCGTACTCCGACATGTTGGACAGAGTTAGGGGAAAAGCCGTTAGCTGGACCGAGATTGTAGCTCAAACCGAGGAGAAAATTCGAGAAATTCGAGAACATTTGAAGGTTGCTCAAAACCGCCAAAAGCAGTATGCTGATCGTCGGTTGAAACCTATAGAGTTTCAGGTTGGCGATATGGTGATGCTTAAGGTTTCCCCGTGGAAGGGTCTGATTCGTTTTGGAAAGAAAGGTAAGCTGAGTCCTCGCTTTATTGGCCCGTTCCGGGTATTACAAAGGGTGGGAGCTGTAGCCTACCGGTTAGAGCTACCTGAGGAGCTAAGAGGCATTCACAACGTCTTCCATGTGTCGCATTTGAGAAAGACTCTGTTTGACGAGTCCCAACGAGTGCCTTTACCTAAAATTGAAATAGATGAAAAGCTGGGGTATCCAGAGCAGCCATAAAAGATTTTAGACCGCAAGGTGAGACAGCTACGGAACAAGAAGATTAATATGGTAAAAATACAGTGGCGATATCACAAGGGCTCGGATGTAACTTGGGAAGCCGAAGAGGAAATGAAGGCGAAGTACCCCCAATTGTTTGCTTGATTCCGGTGACGGAATCTTATAAAGGGGGGGAGAACTTGTAACGACGGTTTTCCAAAAAAAAAAAATGAATAGTAACTCCGGCGTGAATAGTGCTCCGGCGTGAATAGTAACTCCGGTGTGAATAGTAACCGAGAGATGAAGTAAGCGCTTACCTCGTGATGACATCGACGATGATGTCGTGATGACGTCATGATGATGTCGTGAATAGTGTCGGTGATGTCGTGATGACGTCGTGAATAGTGTTTTTGAGCCCTATAAATAGAGGCCCAACCTCTTCATTTCAAACCACAACAAACACCAAACAACCTTTCGATATCGGGGAGTGTTCTGGTGAGAAAAATAGATCGGGAGAGGTAAGGAACGAGCGATAGCTTGTAGCGAAGTGCTTGAGAGTTGTCGGAAGAGTTGAACGGGGAACGAGCCAGCGACAATACTAAGTGAGTAATCGCTACTTTATTTCGTTAATAGTTTATAAAGTGTTAAACTATTATATGTGGAAGTTATATACTATTCGTAATTCCAAGAATAATACCCAATGATTTACTTACGAGAACGGTGCCTAGGCCGATTACATGGGATCTGGTTGTTGGATTTTCCGAAAGGCTAAAATGCTGAAAGGATCCTGCCACCCCATCTAATCTTCTACCTGGCCGTTCTTTATTTGATAAATCACGAGGTATCATATTGAAATTATAGAGAATATAAAGCAGAGTGATGGTGTGATCCGTAGTAATGTCGGTTAAAATAGTAGTTCACCTATAAACAAATATATAGGTACAAACCAAGTAGTTATAGTGGGTGTAAGAAGGCAGGAATAACCAGATACCGTATACCAAAAATCAATGTGAGTAATCTATCCCTAAGTGTTACTTTTACTGTGGGGCCACATCATCGGTTATTGTGATTGGGACCATCTTTCTGTGGGGTCACATACTCGGTAATTGTGGTTGAGACCACATATATGCTGTGACGATCAAATTAGTAGTAATTGTGGTGGGACCACATACAAATGTTGTGATGGCCTACTTGGCTGGCACTTTTATCACACATTCAACAGGTGTACGTTGAGTCCTTGAGACTCGGTATCACAGGGGGCTGTGATATGATGTGGAAGCTGAAAATTTAATGTTGTTATAACACTTATCGATTATTCACTGAGCTTGTAAAGCTCATCCTTGTTGATACTAACTGTGCAGGTGCTGTAGACCCTACTAAAGGGAAGGATCTAACTCGGGGTTAGAATTGATGACTGTAGCAGCCTGGCTTTGGGGAGATACCACTTGTACCTTTTTCTTGTAATATATACCCTGTATAATATTTTGTTGAATAAAATATGTTTTAAAGTGTGGAAAATAAATGGGTATATTTATATTGAAAGCCGGGTGTTACATGAAATGAAGGAAATTAGGGTTTTGAGCCCTATACTAGGTTAAATGGGCTAAGCACTTAACCCTTTGGGCTAGAAAATACTTAATTTCTAATTGGGTTTGGCTATAAAACCCATGGACTTAATTATACGATTAAAAGATGACAATAATTATAAGCCCAATCTTTTAATTAATCAGATCTTAATTAAGTAAATTAATATAAGATCACATAATTAATTAAATAAAATAAATAAACATACCGGGAAAAACCGGGCGTTACAACTCTCCCCCACTAGGAACAGACTTCGTCATCGAAGTCATCGCCCACAAATAAATCTGGGTAATGAGTCCTCGTCTCGTCTTCCGGTTCCCACGTCCATTCCGAACCCCGTCTATGTCGCCACTGAACCTTAACCAAATTTATAGTTTTGTTCCGAAGGGTCTTCGTTTCCCGATCTAAAATCGCAACTGGTTGCTCAACAAAGTTGAGACGCTCATCAATCTGGATATGCTCCAATGGTACCACCATGGTATCATCAACAACACATTTCTGTAACTGAGAAACATGAAAAGTGTCATTTAACCAATAAGTAATTAATATTATTATTATTTACTCTCTTTTCTATATAATAAGTATATCAAATAATTAAAATATAGACAATAATAATATTTCTAAAAATTGGGATGTTACAATCCTCCAATAACGATACATCATACAAGTAATCCCCAATCACCTCTTCGTACACCACTCCACCAACCTTGACGATCCTACACATAGACGTAATCACCAACTTTGTACTCAACCAACACCGTCGGTGGAATAGGACGAAGAACACCATATTTCACCCTCACCACCATCATTTCTCCAGTGGTGTTGTCTGGAAGACAACTGAGTCTGACTTCACATCTTCGTTTCCATGTTTTAGTAATCTCACCTTCATAGAAACCTCCTGCAAAATCTCCCTTTGTAAGCTTAACTTCGACTTCATCATGACATTTAAAGAAGTAACGAGCCATGGTGTGTAAGTTTGTTCTTGGTACAAATTCTTAACATTAGCCAGTTTTCCTTTTATAAGCTAACCGCCCGCCTGTTGATATTCTATAATCCTTTCTCATCAATGCTTTAGAGGTCATAATTACCCTAGTGGACAGTTAATGCACTCATCACATCAACATCGTGTCCAAGGCAGTTGATTAGACAATTATGTGCCTCCGACGGCGTACTCAATAACTTCTCTTGAATCAACGCAGATCTTTTCCATTCTTCTAGAACTGACACATTCACACGTCTAATCTTCTCTCACTTTCTCTCTCTCTATTAAAAACGACAAATTTTAAGCCCTCTTCCGACTCACAGGTGATTCCACACTCCTTTGATCACTCCCCCATACACCGCTCTAGCAAACTCTCGATCTTGAATCCTCACCTCTACTTTCTCGCCACGATTGAAGGGACGTCTAGCTGCCATCGTCGTGTTCCAAAACTTTGTGTGATTTCCTTTTGCTTAAGAGTAACCCCCGAAGCCCTTTTTATAGGCAAACAAATCGTTGCTTACTCTTCTCCACTCAACGACACCTCATCACTTAGATGTAATCATGTATTCTACAGAACTTTCTTACCAACATCGAGATGAGACGCTTGATTTGACAGTTTAGCACAATCCGTCGGTGTCATTTTTGACCTCTGTAGTGATATATGACACCAACAAGCAGAAATGACAACACTTGCATCATCTCTCAACCTGACATGTTCGATTATCTTATAATGCCTCTGAATCCCTCATCTCAGAATTCTAATTATCGGAACATTCCTTCCAATCTTTTTCGTAAACTTTGGTTCAGAACTTCATTATTTAGGAACACTGTTGTTGCTTATGCGATTTCGGAACGCTGAAATCACTGGCTCATCTTCTGAGTTAATTCAGCATTTGCACTAGTCTTTGCGGATTAACCACTTCTGAATTCACACTTCTCAAAATCACTCTCTGACTACGCCTTCTAAGACACTCTCTGTTTCGGAACTTCTTGTGTTCCGACTCAGGTTCTCCGAAAATCACATCTCTGATTGTCCCCGTTTCTGACTACTCTACCTCAGCATCCTTTTCACAACTTTTGAGCAACCTCGATTTAATTCGATGTTCTGACTCTCATCTCTTCTTCTGAGTACTCCTTAGAATCAAATTTTTCGGAACTCCCATATTGCTGAATCTAACTTTTCGGATCACCTTTTCTCATAATTAAGGTACACATACTTCACCTACCTAATACAACAGTACCATCGACACTTCGACACGACCAATTTAATGATAGAATGAAAATCAAATACAATTAGGTTTAATATCCAATAATTAAATCTAACTATCAAAATGTCTCCAACAGATATTCCTCTTGTCATACATGTCCGTCCTTTAGTGGACCATCACTTTTCATCATTACCTAGCATTAAATGCCAAGCACACACTTTTCTGACACAACTATTCACACGTCCTTTCATTGTCTTATATGACGGTTCTTCACAATTTTCAAAAGATATTTTAACCGTTCCCTCCTACTTATTCATCTTCTCCAATGCTTTCTCTTCCACTCCCTTACAAAGCCCCTCTATACCCTCGTTACTCACTCTCTCGCCGCCGTCTACAATCTCGCAACCCTAGAAATCTCGACTTTCCATCATTCTCTCTTCTCTCGAAATCTCCAAACAGGTAAAAACACTCTATATCTTTAACTTCTGCGACAAATCCACAGGTTCTTTTCAATCATAGACATACTTTGTTTTTCATTGTTTCTCTAACTGTTAAGTTTTTTTTCTAACTTGTTAATCTTAGTATCTTCTCTAATGGCTACACAATCAAAAAGCGGCAGACCTGACAACGAAACCATTCTAGTCGCCATCTCTAATTTCAATCTTTCAAGAAATATCACTCCCTACAAAGAACATTTACGTGTACTGATTCACATTCTATCTAGACATAAATTGGCTAGGGCTTTCTTTGATCCACCACCTGCAATTCCAGTCTCCCTGTTACAGCGCTCCGTCACAACCGCTACAAATGGCTAAAACTGCTATTCCCTCACCCTCCCCGATGGCAGAAAAACCACTTTGAACAAGAAAGTGTTCGTCGCAGCCCTGCAACTTCCATTCCACGAAGTCACTTTCGATCACCCAACTCCTCACCAACTTGAAACCATGATCTTCAAAATGGGTTATATATACAAATTGCCTAAATTGTTTCAACTTTCCAAGGGGTACATTTCGCCTCTATGGCAATGCTTGATCCATTACATCATCAAGTGCTTAACCGGTAAGACGGGTGGTACAGACTAGTTAAGCAAACGACTTCTTGAACTTCTTTGGAGTTTGTACACAGGCTATGAGATCGATTATGCCAAAATATTGTTTGAAGATTTCCTCTCCTACATTCCAAACTCTCAGAAACCAAAAGGAAAAATCCACTCTGCACGTTTTTGTGCCATGTGCATCGAACATATCTACTAAACCCTTCAGATCCCAATTTCTACACCCAGATCCAAGGACGACATATTAGTAATGCCAGAAGTCAAACCATATGCACCAAAGACAGATACAGTCTTTGGAAAACTCAGAAAATTGCCTGACTCTCATCTAAACGTGGCTGACCCTACAGAACCTGCATTACTCTCACACCTCTCTGAAACAAAGGATGTCTCTCCTTACGCTCCACATCCCCTCCGAGACTGTGTGGCCCCAAAGAAACCAAAGAAGAAAGCTTGAGAGTCCACTCCATCTAAGCAACCTCCGAAAAAGAAACAGAGAAAGGACAAAACGGTACACATCTCTTTATCTTCCCCCCTTCTGAATCTTTATTTCTGAAATATCTTATTTCTGAAATCTCCTCTGAATCTTTATTTCTGACATCTCTTATTTCTGACATCTCTTATGATTCTTTATTTCTGAAACCCCCTTCTGAATCTCTTGAATCTCTCCTAACTCCCTATCTTACAACTCTCCTCTGGTTAAGACAACAATTGGAATCACTCTTACTTATTTTATAGTCAAAACTAAGTGCCCTGTTAAACAAATAATTGTTCATCGTCATTGGCACTTGGGAAATCCAGGTATTGCTTGGTCACCTTGTTTTAACTTCAGAGTTTTAACAAATGCAAATCACAAATCTCCGATTTTTTAGTATCCAAATCACTTTTGATCTGAAGTTTAATATCTCTGTGATAAATTAAGTTTGGTTTACAACAGGTATGTGTTACCTTTGGAATTTGTTTCCACATTCTAACTCGTGCAAACTTTTCAGACTTCTGAACCATCTTCTAAAGACTCCGAGTCGAAAAAATTGGAGGAAAGACAGAACTCTCCAGACTCGAAGGATACTCAAGAAGAAATTAATATGGTGGAAAAACAGAACTCACCATCAAAAGATAAAAGAAAAGAAAAGGTCATTGAAACTCCCAAAGATACAGCTTCTGTTACCCTCATTCTAGATCGCACTCAACCCCCTGTCAATGCAACTGAGTTTGACGTATGGAAATTTAGAACTGCAATCAATGAACAGGCGACATTAGTTGAACGCCTCAAACAACAGTTTGAGCTTAGAAACATTGAGCTTCAAACTCTCTCAGAACTAGGTCCACCGTTCGATGCTGACTCAGAAGCAGTGACACGCCTAGGTCGTCGTGCGATCAATAATAAGAGAAAATAACCTAACACACACTAGCACAGTAGTAGTCAGGGTCGATCCGCAGGAGCTACGTGGTCAGACAAGTGACAGATTACCAACTGTAGTGTCATGCTACAGTCAGATGATCTAGTTCCTAAGTTTTTGACTACTATTACCCAAAAGCATAAACCAAACAATTTCAAGCCAAGCATAAACTAAGCTAAGCTCAAAACAAACCTAGTTAATTTCTGAAATCAGAACTGTATCTCTAACACAGAAGTAAACAAAGGCATCCAAACAACCAAACATAAAGAAGGCATAAACTGATCCAATAACTAAAGTTCAACTGAACAGTCACTGGTCAAAGTTCAAACCCAAAAGCTAACCTAGTTGGCTACTAAAATCAGCAAAGGAAAACAGTCCCAAACAAGGTCACAAACACATCCAAACAAAACACAATCATTCAAAACCAATAACATGCATTAAAACACCGAAAAACCAATATTACTTGTAACGAAATGATTATCATTAACCAAACTCAGATCCAACAATACAATCAGTAACCAAAGTGTTCAAAAACATAAACTAGAGCTCAATATTAGTGTTGTCACTCCCAAAGATATTAGCCAATGCTTACTACTATCTAGCTAAATGAAAATAAACTCTAAAAAATAAAAATACCAAATAAGAGGTTGTTGAAGCTTAATCTCGGAGTCATAGCCCTTCAAGGTCGATTTTACACCCGGTCTTTGCTAGGGTTTTCGGCTGGAAATGCCTCTATTTATAGTTGCAAAAATCCCGCAACCGCGCCATGCATTTATGGTTTTCGCGGCGGGCGTACTAATCTTTTCCCGTTTTATCGGAATTTGAATGTGTTACACCGCCTTAAGTCCGCGTCGCGCCATTGTGATTTCCGCGGCACGCGTACGTATTTTCCGGATTTTGCATTCCTTACCAAACTTCTCCAATTTGCACGCTTTTAGTCCCTGTTTTCATTATTTCCTTCCAAACAAGTACTGGCACGAAAAGTGAGAATACCAAGATATATATGATATAATTTCACTAAGAATAGGGCTCAACAACGCCTAAAATACTTGGTATCACTAGGCGTTGTCAAACACCCCACACTTGTGCCTTGCTTGTCCCCAAGCAAGAGAGTTTTTAATAAATTATAATAAAGACTCAAAATTTTTTTGACTGTGTTCAGTTTCAAAGCTTATTGCCCTATGAGTTAGAGTGGAATAGTTCGCGAAAAACATAATCGGATTGTTCTTTGGAATTCATGGCTTTCTAGAGAACCCTTGATTACAAATTTTCTGTCCACAATGAAGTGTACTTACTCATTTAGATTCTAAAGGCCATTAAGGAACTGTCCATGACTTTCGATGTTGTCCGTGTAACGAGCTTTCGGAAATACCATCCCAGACCAGACGATCTTAGGTGGCAAGGTGCATAAGCCCCACCCATTTTAGTCCTACCGGCTCGAACAACAAAAGCCACAGATTGACATTTCCTTCCTAAATTCCAATCTTAAAACAAGCCAATCTTCTAAACTCATAAAACTCAACTTATTTGACTAACTAATAGCATGATCACAACGACATAGTATTTCTTGAAAAATACCACTTCTATCAACAATCACAAACCATTCATTTCCAAATTTTAATTTATTAAAAATTTGAAAAATTGCTATAAATTTGAAAATTACTTGTTTCCCGCAAAAAATTCAAAAAAAAAACTATTCTTTTGACCGTCCACACCCCACACTTAAAACCGTACAATGTCCCCATTGTACAAAATTATTTAGAACAACGGAGAAAGAGTTACCCCTTTGGACAGTAGATCGCTTGGTTGGTACTCAGTATCACAGGTACAATTACGAACAAAAAGTCCTTGATTTCGCATTCCAGAGTTTTAGCGCAACAGTGAACACGCTGGTGGTCAAAACAAGTGGAGGGGGCACGGTGACCCCACACTTGTTTGAGACAACTCCTCCCATTTGGTATAACATTCATGACTCAACAAAACATTAAATGCAAACAGATAAA
Source organism: Cichorium intybus (assembly GCA_023525715.1). Taxonomy (NCBI): domain Eukaryota; kingdom Viridiplantae; phylum Streptophyta; class Magnoliopsida; order Asterales; family Asteraceae; genus Cichorium; species Cichorium intybus. The sequence goes on along the minus strand of CM042014.1, from coordinate 65,802,080 downwards.
TGAAATAAAACATAGAATTGTACAATAAGCAAAATGTATTTGTTGCGGATGACCGCGGCGCGTGATTGAAGGACGTGCATCGTAGTAATTACGAGAGTAATTACGAGAGTTGAAATCAACGTCTAATGGGAAAAGACCACGTCGCATACTGTAATGGTGCCGCGGCCCGGTAATTTCAGCAGATTACTCCAATTTCAAATCTCACAATAAGCAATTCAACACACAAAAAAACCACTACTTTATTATTACTGTCTAATGCCTTCAAGAGGCTTATTTTCCTAAACAACTTTCCTAAGAATGAATCTTTCAACTAATCCTAACAAAATGTAAAAGAAATGTACTAGAAGAAATCAAAAATAATTACATCCGTTCCTTTCAACTATGAGCCGTGTCATCATAATCACCTTCCTCTTCCTCCGGATCCTCTTCCATGGGCTTCTCCTCTTCGTCTCTGATCGTCGGCTGGGGTCTTGGTGGAACACACTTATTCTTTGCAAGAAGTGTAATGACACAGTCAGCTATCCAAAGGAGTTGCGTCTGTGTGTTCTCCGTTCTTTTGTCTACCTCGTGCGCTGCATACGACTGGACCTGGTGCTCCCGCATGTGTGTCTCCATGGTTTCCTTAAGTGCCTTTACCTCATCCGCAAGGAAGCAGGATTCCATAGTAGCGGGGGATAGACTGCGGGGTAAACCGATGGCTGGCTTTGACCACTTCCTAGATGTAGTCGGCTCCGACCGGAGTGCCGGGAATGGCATCCGATCAACAGACGTGATTCCACCATCCACATATATCACCTCCCGCGAGGTGGTCACAGGCGGGCAAAATAAAATTGGAGGTATAACCTCCAACCCGTCAGTCGTGTGCTCAGAAATCAATCCATACGAATCTGCCAGTCTAGTGATGAAATGTCCCCCTCCCAATGCAGTCAATGTCATTGGCGCATCGGTGATTTGCTTGAAAAAGTCAGCAACAAAATATGGGTTGTTACAAGTTTCCAACATCCGCGTCACTGACCACATCAAATGCAGCTCCCGGGGCAATACTTTTTCTTCATCCGCATGCGGCCGCAGCATGGTGGTGATGAGCCGGTGCAGCATGCGGTGTGCTGGCAGATGCATATAACATTCGCGAGCAGTGTTTTCGTGGTCCCGGGAGGAGGATATTGTGCCCCAATACTCGGCTGGTGAAAAAGAATCACCCATAGTACGGCTGGCTCGCCTATGGAATACCTCGAACGCCGGTGACTGCGACTCTTCTTCAGTGTAAAGCCTGATGCGGTACCCGAATTCCCGCAAGGTACAATTGCGGTCATGATTTCCCAGACGAAATCTAACCGTCTCCAAAGTATCCATGCCCTTCTGCTTGTGATCGAAGTGATAACTGGCAAGGAATTGTAGGAAAACCTCGCGGTAAACAGGCTCGTTCATTTGTGTTGCATTTTCCAGTGCCCGACAAGTATAAGTTAACTCCCCCTCTTCGTACCCTCCTTGAACTAGCCAGTCCTTCAGATGATCCAGAATTCCTGATTCCCTAGTCAAGTCCCAATTGACCGTGCGGCTTGGCAATATATGTTTGTATTTACACAGACCCCGGCGATTGAAAAAGCTAGCCGCGCGTACACGATCAGTTCGTGTAGTCAAGGAATTCCAGTCGAGTGTTTCAGAACTACCGGATGACGACATAATGCCCGCAAAATGTATAAAAGTTGATAATGAGTTTACTGTCCAGACGTTCGACACGGCGCGCACGTAACATCCCGCGACGCGTCAAATGAACATTCGAGTTGCGCGCCGTGGACTGTACAGACCGCGGCGCGGCGAACGATTTAAGCCAAAAAATTCGATCATTCTGTCTAATTCAATCCAGTTAACTCTAATCTACCAATTGGGTTTCATGAAGTACAGTACTATAAACCTAATTTGACTATCAATTTCATCATATGATTACGACATTCTGAATTACAGCATCATTTAGGAAAGTTCAAGACATATAAAGACAAAGAGAAGAAAAGAAGAACTTACTTGAATTTTGTGAAGAGAAAAGAATGCAGATGACTTGATTGATTGAGAAGACTTTTACCGCGGTGAAAAGAATCACGAATTACACAAATTGATTATATGCAGTTGTGGGAATTTTGGATAGCTTTCAAAACTCTGTTTTAGTGATTATCTTTAATTTCCAATTAAGATAAGGTCGCGGCGCGGGAAGCTTCTATCCGCGTCGCGTATAAAAATATGATTTAAATTGTAATCGCGAAAACTCGATATGCGCGGCGCGGATCCTAAGATCCCGCGTCGCGATATTGCAAAATTACCAAAATGACCCCACACTTGCCCTTTTCTCACCGTGATCAAAATGGATGTGATGAATTATTAGAAAAATGCAAATGTACAGATGGCAATCAGTTTGCCTCCCGACAAGCGCTAAGTTTAACGTCTTCAGCCAGACGTGGTACTCCTAATCCTATTCATCCTCTTCTTGAATTCCTGAGGACATCTGCTTGAACTCTGGTATGAAGTTATGGGCCATCATTGACATTAGAGATGTGAGTTGAGTCATCATATCACTCACTCCACTAATCCATTGTTGCTGTGATTCCAGAAGCTTGAAAACTTTTACTTCTCTTTCCCTTGATTCTTTCTCATACTGCTGGTGTCTTGCCTCCATCATTTCCATCATATCTAGCAGTTGCTCCTTATCAATAGTGGACAATGGGTGATCTTTAGTTTCCTTTAAAACCTCCTCTTTTCCTCCTTCTCCCGTTCGTGTCCATTTTTTTCCTTTATTCCTAATCCCAGGCTCTATTAGCACACTTTTGTCCACTTGCTTGTCATCATTCCCTTGAGGTAGAGAGATAGGACTCCCAAACATATTCAACCTTCTTTTTCACATCCCGAAGGATATGTCCAAATCCCCCGTGTTGCAGTCAATAACAGCGCCAGCCGTAGCTAAAAATGGGCGTCCTAAAATGAGCGCGAGCGCGTCTTCCAAACTTTGATACTCCATGACTAAGAAATCTACAGGATAAAAGAAATCCCCAACCTTCACTATGACATTGGTCAATTTTCCTCTGGATACCTTTGTTGACTGATCAGCCAGCTGTAATACCGTCTTTGCTGGCTCCAATTCTTCATTCTTATATTTGTCATATAAATACCCTGGCAGCACATTCACACTTGCACCCAAATCAAGTAAAGTGTTCCTAATAACCACATCCCCTACAGTAGCAGTAATCAGTGGTGATCCAGGATCCCTTTCCTTCTTAGGCAGTGTTCCCAACAGTGCCTCACTTGCCTTAATTGTCAACCTTACAGTTTTAGGTGTGGGAATCTTAGTTTTTCCATTTTTATTACACATCTCCTGAAGAATTCTTGTATCATCAGGAGCGTCCTTGAGTTAATCCCACAAAGGTTGGTTTATTGATGGCTCCGTCGATTCGGGCGCTTCCTGTTTCTTTTTCCCTTTCTTATCCTTTTTCTTTGTTTGATTCCTGCTATCACTGACTGCCTTTCCCCATGGACCTCCTTGTCCACCTTTGGTTGAGTTCCCTACTCAACAGGAATTTCTTTTTCCTCCTTATTCTCTTTCTTACTTTCTTCTTTAATTTCCAACTTTTCTTGAGCTTTATCTTCTTTCTCAAGCTCCGCCTCACTTCCTGATTCAAATAAATCCTCCAAAGTGACCTTCTTCCATTCAGATTCGACAGTGTTAACATCCTCTTTCCCAGCCCGTTGACCATGGGTTGGATTAACTTTAGTGGCACTTGGCAGCTTTCCATTGTCTCTTTTTTGCTGATCCTCAGCCATTTGGCCAATTTGCCTTTCCATGTTTGCGATAGCTTTTGCATTAGCTTGGGACTGCTGCTGAGTAGCGCTGAACATTTCATACATTTTAGCAACCAAATCTTCTTGAGTCCCTGGGGAATTGTTGACAACAGTGTTGGGCCCCCTATTGTTATTATTGCTGCCACTCCCACTTGCGTTTCCATTATTGTTTGCAGGCTGATATGGTCTAGGCTGATTGGATGATTGTCCCTGGTAATTATTTTGCCTCTAGTTATTGAAGTTCTGCTGCTGACCTTGATTATATGGTATATAGGGTCGTCCATTATTATACTGGCCTTGACCTTGGCCATAAACTTGGTTCGCCTCCTGAGTTTTCGGTCCTCCTTGAGTTCCTTGTGATTGACCCTGAGGTCCATTCTGCAGCGTTGACATGAGCCTGTCAAACTTCTTATTTAATTCACTTATTTCCTTTTTTACCTACTTCTTCCAGTCGGCATCCACTCCCACCGTTGCTGCCGTACCTACAGTCTTCCTTGTGGAAAAATTTTCTTTGGAGCCATTGCTTAATTGTTCCAAGAATTGCCAAGCTTCTTCTGGGTCTTGCCACATAAATGTCCCACTTGATGAGGCATTTATCAATGCTTGAGGTGTTTCGCTGACTCCTTCAAAGAACAATTTCACTAGCTGCCATCTGGGAACCTCGTGATGTGGGCAGGATCGCAATAATTCATTTAACCGATCAAATGCTTCGTGGAAAGCCTCTCATGGCTTTTGCTGGAAGTCTTGAATAATCCTCCTAATTTCCGTTGTCTTGCTAGCCTGATAGAACTCCCGTAGAAACTTGGCTTTGAGCTGATCCCATGTCATGATGCTATTTGATGGCAAATAGGTAAACCAATATTTGGCTTTATCCTTAAGAGTAAATGGGAATAACCTAAGCTTAAAGATGTTCCTATTAGTGTTTCTAGGGTTCTTAGCATTGGCAATAGCTAGAAACTCATAAAAATGATTGTATGGGTCGTCTTGCTTGTACCCCCTAAACTCCGGTAATATCCATATCAATTGAGGCCATATTTCTACTTGAGATTCAATGTTGTCAGGAATATAAATTGGCGACGAGTCATCATATTCCCGTGGCTGGAAATGTGATGCAACCGATTGCCTTCTCGGTTGTGCGAAATATAAAGGTTGAGCAGGATTACCGTATGAGTGATGATCGTTATATCCCTGCTGACCTGATGGTTGTTGATGCTGCTGTGTTCTTTTGGGAGGTCCCCGACCTTGGTTCCAGGGTTGCTGTGGTGGAACCCAGCCTTCATTTTACTCATCATATCTCTCCTCTGCCCCTGGATAATGGTATTGTTGCTGAGGAGGTTGTTGGTATTGTTGCGGTTGTGTAGGTTGGAATGTAGGTTGAGGTTTAAAGAGTGATGGTTGTGAAAAAGGTTGTGAAGTAGGTGTCTGCTGTCTATGTACTGGGGTACCCTCATAGGTCAGCACTCCCCAGGACATATCAGAGGTAAATGGGTTGGTAGATTGTGGTTGTGATACAGGTGTAAATGGTGGAATAGATGGCGGAGTGCATGATGGTATGGGTGCAGGGGCTGAAACTGCACCACCAGAAGCACTCGTGCTCCCGAAATGAAACTCTGAAACTGGGGGAATAAACAACATCCTCGTTGCCTCACCCGAGGGTTACTGGGCAACATGTTCTAAACTACTGCTAGTATTACTAAAACTCATGATACTGGAACGCCTACATGCATGGATTCTGCGTGCGGTTCGCTCAATCTCAGGATCAAAATGCAAAGGGGATAACTGCTCACCCCCGCGGGTACGCATGCACTAATGCAACACGCCCGAAGAAATCAAAAATAAAAATACTAACCAAAATCAAACTCAAAAACTAAAAGATCCTACAAATCACCGAATCTGAGCTCACAACTCCCCGGCAACGGCGCCAAAATTTGACTCGCCTAGGTCATCGTGCGGTCAAAAATAAGAGAAAATAATCTAACACACACTAGCACAGTGGTAGTCAGGGTCGATCCGCATGAGCTACGTGGTCAGACAGGTGACAGATTACCAACTGTAGTGTCACGCTATAGTCAGAGGATCTAGTTCCTAAGTTTTTGACTACTATTACCCAAAAGCATAAACCAAACAATCTCAAGCCAAGCATAAACTAAGCTAAGCTCAAAACAAACCTAGTTACTCTCTGAAATCAGAAGTGCATCTCTAACTCAGAAGTAAACAAAGGCATCCAAACAACCAAACATAAAGAAGGCATAAACTGATCCAATAACTAAAGTTCAACTGAACAGTCACTGGTCAAAGTTCAAACACAAAAGCTAACCTAGTTGGCTACTGAAATCAGCAAAGGAAAACAGTCCCAAACAAGGTCACAAACACGTCCAAACATAACACAATCATTCAAAACCAATAACATGCATTAAAACACCGAAAAACCAATATTACTTGTAACCAAATGATTATCATTAACCAAACTCAGATCCAATAATACAATCAGTAACCAAAGTGTTCAAAAACATAAACTAGAGCTTAATATCAGTGGTTGTCACTCCCAAAGATATTAGCCAATGCTTACTACTATCTAGCTAAGAGGTTGCTGAAGCTTAATCTCGGAGTCAAAGCCCTTCAATGTCGATTTTACACCCGGTCTTTGCTAGGGTTTTCGGCTGAAAATGCCTATATTTATAGTTGCAAAAATCCCGGAACCGTGCCGCGCATTTATGGTTTCCGCGGCACGCGTACTAATCTTTTCCCATTTTATCGGCATTTGAATGTGTTACACCGCCTTAAGTCCGCGTCGCGCCATTGTGATTTCCGTGGCGTGCGTATGTATTTTACTGATTTTGCATTCCTTTCCAAACTTCTCCAATTTGCATGCTTTTAGTCCCTGTTTTCATTATTTCCTTCCAAACAAGTATTGGCACGAAAAGTGAGAATACCAAGATATATATGATATAATTTCACTAAGAATAGGGCTCAACAACGCCTAAAATAATTGATATCACTAGGCGTTGTCAAGCAGTCAAACTGGAATGATAGAGAATCCATCAACGTACTTTAAAATTTGATTCTTTTCTGCGCTCTTCTCTCAACACCTTGGTAGACTCTCCCGTCTATCTGTTTGATACCTCCGAGAAAGATTGGTCAAAGATTGCCTCAGCAATCGTCCCCCTCTCTTGGTGTCACACCCAAAAATTTTCGCAAAATATTTGAACTTTTAAAACAACTTTTATAAAAATATACTATGAGTTTCCAAAAGATAAATATCTCAAAACCAACTTATGACAAAATAAACATAGTAAAGTGTGGAAGCAAAATAATGATAATGTCCCAAAAATAGAAATTCTTCTAGTAGTGGCATCCTGGTGCTCCAAGTCACGTCTTAGCCTCTTTGATCTTAACACCTGAAAAATGTTGGGGAGAACCTTAAGCATAAAGCTCAGTGAATTCAAACACAGGCATCATATTAATATTCACATTTACCAGTCCTTATCCATTTCCAATTATAATTATATAATAATAATATAGCATGCTTTAAATAATAAATCTAAACAATCATACACGAGATAACTAGTAAACACAAACATCAATACAACGGTGTGAGAGAACTCACCTTGAGTGAGTGAGTAACAGATAGGAGTCAATATAAGGCTACCAAGCTTGTGCAAACTTCAAAGCTTCACCTAAATAAAACTAAAGGTTAGAAGAGTGAAGTTGTGAAACTAAAGAATGAGAAAGGAGTAATCACAGCAAGGTCTCTAAAACAGACCTGCTGTTCGGGACTGAATTACTCCAAACTATACAACTGAAACATAGGCTTAAATAAATTTTACAAGAAACTACAATGACGTAGGTTTCCAGAACCATAAAGAACTCCTCCTAACTCCAAAGGATGTAAGAGATATAAAATTTACAAAAAGACATGTCACTGCTGTCTTTGGACGGTCAGTCAGGTGGTGTTGGCCAATTCTACCAAACGTGTGGGTGGAATTAGCCCCAACCAAAAATCAGAGGAACATTAGACACAAAAATACAATTCTTAGAGTTGGAATCGATTAAAAACGGTTTCCCAAGCTCAAGATATAAAAATCACAATGTGGGCAATCACAGAATCAACATAAGCTGGTGACTGTCCACTGATCTGGAGTGTGGATCCATTCTAACCAAGTTATATTGAGAATTAACGACCCATCTTCTCCAGATATTAAGTTAACTATGTAATGTACATGTGGGAATTTGGAATCACTCTGGATCATTTCCCAAACCCTAGTAATGATAAAAACAAAATGACATATCACAGCAGATAAAGTCCTTTTCAGATAATGTCCTTTTTAGCTAGTTATATTGAGAATTAACGACCCTGCTGTTGTTGCACATAGATAAAGTCCTTTTCAGCGAGAGTGCCTTTTAAGAAAGTTACCCAACTCGATTTGTGAACTTTGGGCACTGGTATTGGGTCCATTTGAGTTCTATAACTCGAGATATGATTTTTACAAAATGGTTACCGAATCTGATTGAAACAGAAACATAGCCTTTAACGACATTTCTTGGCCAATCCATCCTTTTCTCTTTGGGATACATTCTAGGATGTACCAACTCATCCTATTCAGTCTCCATGAATATGGTGGTACTAAAAAGGATTATAGATCATTAGGGATTCAGTTAGCCACATGAAAACTACAAGAACTTAATCATAAATCAAAGTACAAAACCCTAAGATCATAATTTTCAATTAGGGTTTTGTAGTGATCTTCGACATACACTCACACTCATATGTACACCAATAATGATGTAATGAGGTGGTGTATTCAGATCTAAACACTAAGATATATACATCTAAAAGAAAGAGTAGAAGTAGAGAGATTACTATATCAAAATAACAACATGAAATGATACATAATACGATAGAATTGAAGAACAACCAAGACTACAAACATACCAAGGATTGGAGTTAGAGATGAACACAAGAGCAAGGTTCTTGGCTGGAGGAGAATGATAATGATGATGATGGCGGCTTGATGGTGTTTCCGGCGACAAGAGGGTGGCGGTGTGGCTGCCTTGGTTCTGCCAAGAGAGAGAGCTAGGGAGAGAAAGAGAGTGAGCCGAGAGGGAGAGGAGGAGAGTGAGTGAGCCGTGAGGGAGAGGGAAGGAATGAAGGAAATTAGGGTTTTGAGCCCTAATATACTAGATCAATGGGCTAAACCCTAAAGCCTTTGGGCTAGAAGAACATTTAAGCTCTAATTGGGTTTGGCTATAAAACCCATGGACTTAAGTATATGATTAAAAGATGGCAATAATTATAAGCCAAATCTTTCAATTAATCATATATTAATTAAATAAATTAATATAATACCACATAATTAATTAATTAAAAAAATAAATAACGTACCGAGAAAAACCGGGGCGTTACAAATCCCCCCACTACGAACGGACTTCGTCCTCGAAGTCATCGCCAACAAATAAATCCGGATAATGAGGCCTCATCTCGTCTTCCGGTTCCGACGTCCATTCTGAACCCCGTCTATGTCGCCACTGAACCTTAACAAAATTTATATTTTTGTTCCGAAGGGTCTTTGTTTCCTGATCTAAAATCGCAACTGGTTGCTCAACATAGTTGAGACGCGCATCAATCTACATATCCTCCATTGGTACCACTGTTGTATCATCAACGACACATTTCCGTAGTTGAGAAACGTGGAAAGTGTCATGGATCAGGCTAAGCTCATCAGGTAACTCCAAACGATAGGCCACCTCCCCAACGCGAGCAATGACCTTGTAAGGTCCAATGAATCATGGTCCTAGCTTTCCCCACTTCCGTAAATGAATTATGTCTTTCCAGGGAGAGACCTTTAACAACACAGAATCTCCCACCTGAAATTCAAGGTCTGAGCGTCTTTTGTCGGCATAGCTTTTCTGACAACTCCTTGCCATGGCCAAATGGTCTCGTATCACCTGTATCTTCTCCGTGGTTTGCAGCACGATTTCGGTACTCCCAAGTACCCTCTGCCTACCTCGCCCCAACAAACAGGCGTTCTACACTTCCTTCCATACAAGGCTTCATACGGGGTCATTTTAATGCTGGAGTGATAACTGTTGTTATAGGAGAACTCGGCTAGATGCAAGTGATCATCCCAACTACCCCCAAAATCGATCGCACATACCCGAAGCATGTCTTCCAGTGTCTGAATCGTCCTCTCACTCTGCCCGTCTGTCTGCGGGTGGAAGGCTATGCTAAAGTGTAATCGTGTACCCATCTCTTCCTGAAATTTCCGCCAAAACCGAGAAGTAAATCGGGTGTCATGGTCGGAGAAAATAGAAACGGGCACACCATGCAATGAGACAATCTCTCGATCAAAGATCTCGGCCAACTTCTTTGCAGATGAGCTCTCCTTTATGGCTAAGAAGTGAGCGCTCTTAGTCAGACGGTCGACAATCACCCAAATAGTATCAGCTCCACGGGCAGTCCTAGGAAGCTTAGTGATAAAATCCATAGTCAGATGCTCCCATTTCCATTCCGGAATATCCAAAGGTTGCAATTTCCCATGCGGTTTCTGGTGCTCCGCCTTGACCTTCCGGCAGGTCATACATTCTTCCACATACCGGGCTACATCATTCTTCATTCCATGCCACCAGTAACCGTCTCGATGATCTAGATACATTTTCGTAGCACCCGGATGTATGGAGAATTTAGACTTGTGAGCTTCCTCCATTAGGGTCCTACGGTTGCCTCCTGTATATGGAACCCAAACTCTACCATGGCGAGTCAACAAACCTCGTCCATCTAGTTCCATTTTAGGCAGTTCATTCTCGATTTTCTCCCGCTTGATGTTTATTGCCGTCTTTTGAGCGTCACGAATCAGGTCTAGCAAGGGAGACACCATCGTCATATGGAGGCACTTAGCTCGAATAGGCTCGGCAGACGGTTTGCGACTGAGAGCATCAGCCACCACATTAGCTTAACCAGGGTGGTAGTGAATTTCGCAGTCATAGTCTTTCACCACATCCAGCCATCTAATCTGCCTCATGTTCAGATCTCGCTGATTGAACAAATACTTCAAATCTTGAGGGCAAACACAACAGCCCCAAGCTCCAAGTCATGAGTGGGGTAGTTTTGCTCGTGGGGTTTTAGTTGTCGGGAGGCGTAGGCTATAACCCTGCCTCGCTGCATCAACACTGCACCAAAACCTAGAAGTGATGCGTCACAATAAACTACTGTATCCTCTATCCCATCCATTAGGGCCAAGATCGGTGCATCACTTAATCGTGATCTCAACTCATCAAACGCCGCTTGTTGCTCCGGACCCCACACAAACTTCTCTGATTTCTTGGTCAGTCGGGTAAGTGGTAACGCATATTTTGAGAAATTTTCTATGAATCTACGGTAGTAACCTGCCAAACCCAAAAAGCTACGAATTTCGGAAGGCGTTTTTGGAACCTCCCACTGCTTAACTGTTTCAACTTTGGCTTGATCGACCTTGATAACTTCTTTGTTCACCACATGCCCCAAAAATTGGACCTCTTCTAACCAGAACTCACACTTCGAGAACTTAGCATAAAGTTTTTCTCTCGCGAGAGTCTCCAAAACTTCCGGAAGATGTCGCTCATGCTCTTTCTTGGTGTTAGAGTAGACTAATATGTCATCAATAAACACAATAACAAAGTGGTTAAGCATCGAGCTACACACCCGATTCATGAGGTCCATGAAAGCGGCGGGTGCGTTGGTGAGCCCAAAAGGCATCACCACGAATTCATAATGCCCATAGCGAGTACGGTATGCGGTCTTCTCAATGTCTTCTTCTCGGACTCGCATCTGGTGGTAACCGGACCGTAAATCAATCTTGGAGAACCAAGATGCTCCCTGCAGCTGATCAAAAAGATCGTCAATACGCGGTAGCGGGTATCTGTTCTTTATCGTGCGCTTGTTCAGCTCCCTATAATCGATACACATACGCTGGGTGCCATCTTTCTTCTTGACAAAAAGAATAGGAGCACCCCATGGTGAAGAGCTAGGCCGTATAAAACCCTTATTACTTAACTCTTGAAGTTGTTCCTGGAGTTCTTTCATTTCGGGTGGCGCCAACCGGTATGGAGCTTTAGCTATTGGAGTCGCACCCGGCAATAGTTCAATGCGGAACTCCACTTGCTGAATAGGGGGCAAGCCAGGGAGTTCCTATGGAAAAACAACGCTGAAGTTAGAAACAACCGGGATATCATTAAGTACCATGGCAGCAGAACAAGAAGCGATAGCCAAACGAGGAGTATCTCCCTGAATGATAAGTTCTCCTCCCTTAGGGTTTTGAACACGAACTTGTTTCTTACGACAAAGGATTTCCACATCAAACGCGTCAAGCCAATCCATACCCACGATAACACAAAGATCCCGCATCGCAATGGGGATAAGATCAATAGGAAATTCAACCCCGGAAAATTCGAGAGTACAGCCCCGATACACGTCGGTGACATAAATCATACAGTTATCGACAACTTCGATAACCATTGGGCAAGCCAGTTTCCCTATACTACGTCCCAAACGATTAATGAATGTGCGAGGTACGAAAGAATGAGTAGCACCGCTGTCGAACATAACAACAGCGGGCTCGGAGTCTAACAAATAAGTGCCTGATTCACAACATATAAATACATAAACAATATTTAAAACTACCATCAAATTAAACAATACAAGAGTGAAGGAGAACGAAGAAAAGGGAAATTTACCCACCACAGTCGCGGTAATAGCCGACTCCTCTGCAGTCAGCTGGTGAGCACGTCCTCGTGTCACAATGGTAGTTCCTTTAGAGGACGATGCACCCGCGGGTTTCATGCCCCCGCCTACATCACCATTCTTCAACTGTGGGCAATCAGGCTTCTTGTGTCCCTTCTCGTTGCAGTTAAAGCAGGTAGGAACCGTAGAAGGAACCCGTGGTGATGCCACCACTACTGAGGACTTGCAATTCTTCCAATGATGACCCGGCTTCTTGCAGTTGTAACATACTAACCGACTCTTGTCGTCCTGTCCTGCAGACGGCATGTACCCGTATCTCGTCTTCCCACCGTTCTTTTGCTTCTTATGTGCATCCTCGGACGTCTTGGTCAGGGCGTTGTTGACACGCCTAGGTCGTCGTGCGGTTAAAAATAAGAGAAAAGCCTAACACACACACTAGCACAGTGGTAGTCAGGGTCGATCCGTAGGAGTTACATGGTCAAGACAGGTGACAGATTACCAACTGTAGTGTCACGCTACAGTCAGAGGACCTAGTTCCTAAACTTTTGACTACTATTACCATAAACATAAACCAAACAATCTCAAAACAAGCATAGACTAATCTAAGCTTCCAACCAAACCTAGTTACTTTCTGAAATCAGAAGTACATCTCTAATTCAGAAGCAAACAAAGGCAATAAAACACCAAACATAAACCAAGTATGAACCCAACCAATAACTATAGTCCAAATGAACAGTTACTGGCTAAGGCTCAAACCACAAACTAACCCTAGTTGGGTACTGAAATCAGCAAAGTAAATCAGCAACGTAAAACAGTCCAAACAAGGTCATACAAACATCCAAACACCAAACACACATGCACAATCCAACAATAAGCATAAAACACCGAAAAACCAATATTTAACACCACTAAATGATTCTTATTAACCAAAACGAATTCCAAAGGTTCAATACAGTAACCAACACTAAAAAGCAGAAGCTAACAAAGCTCAATGTCAGTGGTTGTCCCTCCCAAAGACACTAGCTAGTAATGCTAACTAAATAACTAAAGGAAATTAAACATAAAACATAAAATACTAATAAGGTAGATGCAGAAGCTAATTCTCGGAGTCAAAAAGCCTTGGAGGTCGATTTTACACCAGGTCTTCGCTAGGGTTTTCAGCTGAAAAGCCTCTATTTATAGTTGCAAAATTCCCGCAGCCGCGCCGTGCAAATAGGGGTACCGCGGCACGCGTGTTGTCTTATCCCCGTTTATGCGGCATTTGAATGTGTTTCACCGCCTTATATCCGCGTCGCGCCATTTTGATTCCCGCGGCACTCGTACGCATTTTCCTGATTTTGCCTTCTTCTCCAACTTCCTTCAATTTGTACGCTTTTGGTCCCTGTTTTCATTATTTCCTTCCAAACAAGTACTAGCACGAAAAGTGAGAATACCAAGATATAATTGATATAATTTCACTAAGAATAGGGCTCAACAACGCCTAAACTACTTGATATCACTAGGCGTTTTCAAACACCCCACACTTGTGCCTTGCTTGTCCCCAAGCAAGAGAGTTTTTAATAGATTCTAACTAAGACTCAAACAATTTTTGACTGTGTTAAGTTTCAAAGCTTATCGCCCAATGACTTAGAGTGGAATAGTTCACGAAAACATAATTGGACTGTTCTTTGGAATTCATGGCTTTCTAAAGAACCCTTGATTACAAATTTTCTGTCCACAATGAAGTGTACTTACTCATTCAGATTCTAAAGGCCATTAAGGAACTACCCATGACTTTCGATGTTGTCCATGTAACGAGTTTCAGAAATACCATCTCAGACCAAACGATCTTAGGTGGCAAGGTGCATAAGCCCCACCCATTTTAGACTTACCGGCTCGAACAACAAAGGCCACAGATTGACAATTACCCCCTAAATCCCAATCTTAAAACAATTCAATCTTCTAAACTCATAAAACTCAACTTATTTGACTAACTAATAACATGATCACAACTAAATAGTATCTCTTGAAAAATACCACTGCTATCAACAATCACAAACCATTCGTTTCCAAATTTTAATTTATTAAAAATTTGAAAAAATTGCTAAAAATTTGAAAATTAATTGTTTCCCGCAAAAATTTCAAAAAAAACTACTCTTTCAACCGTCCACACCCCACACTTAAAACCGTACAACGTCCCCGTTGTACAAAAGAATATTCAAAACAATGGAGAAAGAGTTACCCCTTTAGAATGACGAATTGCTTGGTTGGTACTCGATGTCACAAGTACAATTACGAACAAAAAGGTCCTTGATATAGCATTCTGGGTTGTAGTGCAACAGTAAACACGCCAGTAGTCAACACAAGTGGAGGGGGCACGGTGACCCCATACTTGTTTGAAACAACTCCTCCCATTCGGTATCTCATGCATGACTCAACAAAAATATTAAATGCAACATGACAAGATAAAATATAAGCAAAATATAGATAGTGATGTCATAGGTACAGTACATATATCCCAAAAAAATAAAATAAGAAAAAGTACATCAACCGCCACCTGATGGCCTGGAAGGACCGGCCTCATGATTATGGGCCCGGGCTGGGAATGGTCGGGGGCGTCGTCCCTATTGAGTGGCCAAATCCAGAAGTACCTCCCCAATCCACTCCAACTGGTCCTCGATCCTAGCAACCCTGGCCTCCAACGGTGAATGGCCGATGGATCCTCCTGCTGATGTGGCTGTGGTGCTGGCTCTGCGGGTGCCACCTGTCTCCGACGTCTCCAGCCCGGCTGGGCATATGCTGGCTGGGGTTCCTGGGGTGCCTCGGTGGCAACCCGTATTGAAATGCAAGAGTTGGATCGAGATTGAAAAATGCGGAATAATGTAAATAAACAAGATCAAGAACAGACAATATAAAGAACTGATGTCTAATGATTAAAAATGCAACTCAAGAACAATTCGATGTGAACTATTCTGTATGAGCGCCGTGAAAAGATTACAAAAGTTAACCCTAACAAGGGTACGAACAGCTATATTTAAACGGAAACTAAGTATGGAAGGACAGACCCATTCCATAACCGATAGCAAAATTATAGGCATAAAATCTGGCAACAAATCAGATCAGCATATTTGACTCAATCTTAATTTATGACTTAACAATCTCCCCCTTTGAGTCAAAAATGCGACTTCTCTTCATTCTTCAGATTTTACTCCACTTGTTTGTCTGTCAAACACCTTCGGAATGATTGCCAGGATCCTTTTTCGGAATTCAATGTACCACCTCAACATGTCATTGACGCAAGTTTTGTCATCAGTGGTGTTGGAAGGCAGTTTATTGATGATGTGAAGAATATGTTCCAACACTGGAGTCCTGTAAAGATGTTTGTCCAAAAGAAAGAATATTCTTTTAATGTTCTCGAGGCCTTCCTTTGAATTGTATGCCACACTCCAGTTTGAGTTGACAATTTTTCCGATTTTACGCTTGCTCAGATTTTTGGGAGGAGGACGTCTTACAGTTAAAGGAGCTTTATCCAGAACACCAGCAACTTCAACATCAAGCTTTGCCACTTCAAGAATGTAGTATCCAATCATCCTTTTGATATGATCAAAAAGAGGTTGATACTTTTGTTCTCTCGACAAGATATTGAACAGAGATATCCAGTCGAATGGATTCAGAAATGGAAGGTCAGCAAGAGAGAATTCCATCTTTTCTTTATCATCTCCTCTTAAAGCCAAGAACCTTGCGTTCTTGAATGGAACAATGACCTCAGGAAGACGGGGAGTCAGCTGCACAATCTTCTTCAAACTCCACGTCAAATGTTGAGGACGCGCGTTCTTCAAGTAGAAAGTGAATAACAAATCATTCACTTCCGAACTAGAAAGACGGGTGTCTTTAAGTTCCTCAAACCCTCGGAACAGGAGAGCTTTTGCAGTCATCGGAAAGTCAAACTGCGAGTTTACATCATTGCTTGTGTTGTACGAGGCTATTGGTTGAAGCCAGTTCTCCACAGGCTCAGTAATTGCTTCCATTGTAATTCTTTTATAGTGCCATGGACGAAACAAAGACATTTGAGTTTTGAGGAGTAACTCAGCCTCCCTGTTGGCAGCTTCCTCAGCATCAAGTTTCCGAGTAAGGTTGAGAATTTCATCAACTTCCTTTTCCCTGGCCGATTTGGTAGCGTTCTGATCAGATTCTGGTTCTTCCACTATTTTCTTGCCTTTGTCTTTTGATGGACCAGCGTCTCCTTCAGCATTTTCATTGGTTTCAATCGGAGTGTCTTTCTTTGGAGTCTCCTGATTAAATGTACTTTCTTCATTTATTTCGTCTCCCCCTTGTTTCGGAGAGGCAACACCTTCCGAAACACCCTTCAAGGCGGCAAGAAGATTGAAGACAGGATGAAGCTTGAGGGTCAGATGTCTGCGCACCTGATGATTGAGAATTGGATCAGAGTCTTCAACAATCCTATGAAGAAAGGAGTCAATTTCCGATACACCACTTCGAACAGCTTTGTTCTATGACAAAGCCGAGGTGAGAATGGCAGACTTGTGACGGAGATCGGTCTTGAGGAGCTGGATTTTAGTTTCTTTGGCGGCTAATTTATCCATCAAATAATTTTCCGTGGCCAAATCTGTCCTCAGTTGATCAACCTTTGTATCCATAGAAGATACCCATTCGGAATATTGTTGCTTCAATTCCGAACGTAAGGTAGAGAGTGCCGCTTTTTCGTTCTTCAAAGAGTTGTTGAAGCTGGAGATAACCTGATGCATACCTTCATTGTTCCGAACATGAGAGTCACGGAAATCTTGAGTAAATTTAAGAACATCTCTTTCCAGTCTGCCAATAGAGATGGCAGAGTCTCGCATTTGTTCTTCAGATTTCTCTATGAGGGAGGTGAATTGACGCATGAGATTGACATTTTCGGTGATCAAGGTATCCACCGAGTCCTTGTGAGCATCCAACTGGGATTGCCAATCGGAGACAGAAGGTTGCGCCTTGGTTTGGAGAAGTAAATCCAGTTTGGCAGAAATTTCCGAGAGCTGTTCAGATGACATCGGAACAGAAGAGCTGGGTGTCTTCAGTTTGACATTAGATGGAGATTCAAGGAAATCAGAAAGATCATTCTGATCATCAGTAACCAGTATATCTTCCTCTTCATCAACGTCAGTAGGGGGGTTATTATGAGGGGAATCAGGGGTTGCAGTTTGTATGGGTGATAAAGATGGAGACTTTTGAGTGTTAGTGGTTCTGAGGGGTGAACGTTCTGGTGTAGATTGCGGACTAGAATGCGGAGTTGTTTTAGGTGTGGGGTCATGAGGTGGTGATGCGGGCGGTGGAGAAGGCTTGGTAGGTGGAACATCTTCAAGGTTGTCGGTAATCGGAACGTCGTGCGGTGAAGTCGGAATTTGATGAGTATCGGAAAGTTCGTTTTCGGAATCATAAGACTGGACAAACTTTCGGAGTCTCCTAGGACGTTTGGGCTGCTTTTCGGTGTCAGATGCGGTAGCTCTACCTTTTCGTTTGATAATTTTCTTCGGATTTTCAAGTCTGTCAAAAGCGACTTGATGAGTTTGATCAATAGCACGAATTCTTGATGGAGATAGTTGTCGATACGCAGTGATGCAGTGCACATCATTCGGAACGCGGTCCAACATTGTGATCGGAATGGACCCGATGAACTCAAAATCCTCTGATTTTGTGGTTGCAAACTGTGTGGTTGATAGAGTCGGAATGACCGCTAAGACAGAATCAGTCATGATATGAAGATGATGTTGCTCAATAGCCCTTTTTACCACAATAGTCCAAAATCGAGCACAAGAGATTTCAGAGTGTCGATTTTTGTAGTTCACGCTCTCTACAAATTGGCTCCAAAGAATTGACCCGTAATCCAGGTTGATATCATGATAGAGGCCATAAAATAGAGAGTAGAAGAGCTTACTTGCACTGTCTGTGCCTGTCGTGCGTTCGGAGAAGCTTTTGAACAAGATTGTGAAAAGAAAATTCCACAGAAGCGGTAGGCTCTTCTTTGTGAACTTCGAGAGTTGCGTGATATCACCCTTGTAGCCTAGTTGATAGAAAAAACGTGGAAGAGTAGAAGGCGAAAGAGATTCAGGATCGACAATATCGGTTTGATCAGCAAACCCTAGCAATTTCCCAAATCGAGACTTGGAAATGCGTGTCTTGATGGAACCAACCTCAAACGTAACGACATCATCAGCCTTGTTGTAGAACGCGGATGAGTATGCAGACGAGAGATACACGATTGGAACCTCCTCTGAAGCAGTTAGGGCTTTGCTAAGCCTGGAGAATTTGAGACATTCGATCATTGGTTGAAGAGCTTCATTATACTTCGAAGAGTGAAGATCAATAATCATGTTCTGATTTTGTTTGATCTTCAACATTAGAGATGAGGAAGTATTTTCATTTGCTGAGGATGATCCAGCCATTTGAGAGTTCTTGAATGTTTGTGAGAGAAAGAGGGCTTTGAAGATGAAGAGTTCTTTGCGTGAGAGATGAAGAGCGGAGAAACAGAAATAATGAGCCAAAAACCTTTTAAATATCCTTTGAAGAGGTTTAGAAAAGGAAATCCCGCTTCAGCCGATTACGTTTCCCAATAATCACGTCGTATCATCATGAGTAACCCCAAAAGTCGCATTGCAGGCGCGTGTATAGCGATAAAGTAGCTGCTGCACAGATGACGCTGTAACGGCCCTTTTTTTTTTTTTTTTAAAAAAAAAAAAACTGAGAAAAATTGCCAGTTCATCGATGTTAATCCTTATTAAACGAAAATAAGCCAGAGTTAGAAAAATAAAGAATCAAATAATGATTTTCGTGCAAGAGTGTGCCAAAGAAAAGGAAGAAAATCGAAGTTTGTTTGGTAATCTGTGATGTCGGAATGACATAAAACTAATTGATCCCGGGCAATGATCTATTCCTTTGGAATCAAGACAGATTCAAAGGTGGTTTTGTGGTATCCCGATGAATTACGATCAATTGATTGATAAGAATCATTGAAAGGTTTCTTTTAAGATGTTAGCTTAAAGGGTTGGGTTTAACTGTCTTTCGGATTCCGAAAACGTGAGAATTGCTCGAAATCGGAAGACAGTACTTGTCTGACCAGAGTAGTCATGAAAACAAGTAAGGGTTAGGAGGATTTTGTCTGACCTGTGAAATGTTTGGAAATCTCAAAAAAAATAAAACTGGATCTTTTTGGATAGAAATTACTTGGGTTGAGTAGATTTCATAAAGAACACGCAAAAGTGAAAGATTGAGATTCCCTTTAAAGTTTTCGTCAATTCCTTAGTGGGATCGGATTTTTGGGTTTCATTCGGAATGATGGTAAAAACAATTCCGAAATCATGAACACAGAATTTGTGGAACCATCAGTTTTCAGTGGTATTGCTGAAGACCTTCATAAGGGTTACAGTTATATGGAAGTGTATTGAATATGGAGAAATAATAGAAAGGGTAAGAGAGGATGATGAGTCTCACAGCGCCCCATGGTAAAAATGAGTTGCGATCTTTGACTAGAATTTCCGAAATCATATATTGAAATTGGTTGAGATTTCAATAATCATGGATATTCGTTTTTGGTACTTAGAAAATATGAGAAGAAGAAGCCCATCAATTCAAAATAGTTACAAAAAAAAAATGTAATCTTGCTGAGGAATGCTGACAAGGACTTGGCTATCATGAGAAAACATTTAATGCTCAGGCGAAAAGGAGGGAAAACGTCCAATCAGTTGCTAATCAGCCGTCTTCGCCTTTATGACACATAATAATGACAGCAGGCTGCATCATTACTTCAAAAAGTAATTAAATATTCACAATTGGACGCTTAACCGGTGTCATTTCTGCCTATAAAAAGGAAGCATTGTTAGTATAAAACACCCACACGCCAAAGAAAAATTACCACCAAAGAAATATCACATGGCGCTTCGTCCCTACAACCGTTTTGACAAAGTGGAGGTCAAAATGCAAGAAGGCGACTATGCTGGAGGCATCTATGGCGGGGTTGTCACTAGAGTGTGGAATCACCAATATGAGGTGAGAATGACCACTCTTAACAACGGCGAGGGTGGTGGACCACTGATCGTCCCAACAAGTTATCCCTTTCTGCAGCCTGTCCCACCAAGAATTTTGGTGGAGTTCAAACAATTTGACCTCGTTGAGGTCTGGCACAGAAGGGGATGGTGGCCGGCAGTGATCATCCGTACCACTCCCCACAACCAGTTCCATGTGGGACTGGCTGACGGGAGTCGCCTCTTTGTTGATGAGAGTGAGTTGCGCCTCTACCAAGCTTTCCATCCCGGTGATCCCCCTATGTGGCATTATTACAAGCTATAGTTTGAAGTTGTTTTTGTTTTGCCTTTGATGTAATGACCTTTGTTCCCGTAGCTTGAATAAAATGTTGTTTTCTTTTGTTTGATGATTTCTGTTTGAATTCTGTTTCTGCATTCGCATGGATATCGGCAAGAAGAACAAAACAAAGAAAAAGAAAAAGAAAATAAAACACACACCATAAAATAAATCAAAATTTTAAAGAACAGAAGAAAAAAAAAATATTTTTGATATTTTGATATAATTAAAGAAAGTGAAGCACACAAAAAAAATTTTGAAGGAAGGTTTTATTTTTGATGTAAAAAAAAATTGCTGAAATAAAAAAAATTACAAAACAATAAACATAAACAGAGTTTCAGAAAGGATACATGCATTCCGAATCATTATCTAAATTCCGATTCCGAGGCATTCCGAATGCCGGAATCAATCGGAATCTCAGTTGGATATCAGAACAGATTCAGCTTCCATCATTCTGAGACCTTGAAGAATTCTGTTGAATGCTAGTTCAGGAAGGGCCTTTATGAAGACGTCTGCTAGTTGATCATTTGAGCGAACAAAATGAATCTCGATGTTGCCATCTTCAACATGATCTTTGATAAAATGATATCTGAGTGCAATGTGTTTGGTCTTTGAGTGTTGCACTGGATTGTGACAGATCCGAATCGCACTTTCGGAATCACAGTAAAGAGGAATACGTTTCATATTGACTCCATAGTCTCTCAGTTGGTTTTGAATCCATATTATCTGAGAGGTACATGAAGCAGCAGCAATGTACTCGGCTTCAGCTGTTGAGAGTGACACGCAAGTCTGTTTCCTTGATTGCCAGCTTACGAGTTTCCCATCGAGAAGTTGACATCCTCCTGAAGTACTTTTGCGATCCAACCCACAACCACCGAGATCAGCATCGGAAAATGCTTGAACGAAGAAGCCAGATCCTGATGGATACCATAGTCCAAGAGAGGTTGTTCTTTTGAGATATCGGAATATATTCTTCACAGCATTGTGATGTGGCTCTCTAGGATTTGCCTGAAATCTTGCGCAGTAACAAACAGCAAACATAATGTCAGGTCTGCTTGAAGTGAGATAGAGAAGTGAACCTATCATTTGACGATAAAGAGTGATATCTGCTGCAGGTTTGTCTAGTGAAGGAGTGAGTTTTGTTCTGAAAGCCATCAGAACTTTGACTTTAGAATCTCCCTTCATTCCGAATTTCTCTAAGAGAGACTTGGTATAAGCTTCCTGATTGATGAATATGCCTTCTGAGCTTTGTCTGATGTTAAGGCCTAGAAAGAAATTGATTTTGCCCATCGAGCTCATTTCAAATTTTGTTTCCATCAGTTTTCGGAATTCAGCCGTTAGGCTTGGGTGTGTAGATCCGAAAATGATGTCATCGACATAGATTTGAACAATCATCAGGTGACTTCCTTCCTTTTTGCGAAAGAAAGTTGGGTCGACAGATCCTTGCTTGAACTTGGATTGCTTAAGGAACCTAGTTAGAGTTTCATACCAAGCTCTTGGAGCTTGTTTCAGGCCGTAAACAGCTTTGTCTAACACATAGCAATGATCAGGATGTTTACTGCTCACAAAGCCTGGTGGCTGTTCGACGTAGACTGTTTCTTCTAATTCTCCATTCAGAAATGCGCACTTGACATCCATTTGATAGACATCGAATCCTTTGTGTGCTGCATAAGCAAGAAAAATCCGAACGGACTCTAGTCTGGCTACTGGTGCGAATGTTTCTTCATAATCAATTCCTTCTGCTTGACAATAACCTTTAACAACCAGTCTTGCTTTGTTCCGAATGACATTCCCTTCTTTGTCTAACTTGTTTCGAAAAACCCATTTCATTCCGAGAACAGATGCTTTTTCCGGAGTTGGAATCAATCGCCACACTCTGTTGCGTTCAAATTCATTTAGCTCATCTTGCATTGCTTGGACCCAGTCAGCATGATCAAGTGCTATTTTAA
This sequence comes from Cichorium intybus, assembly GCA_023525715.1. Taxonomy (NCBI): domain Eukaryota; kingdom Viridiplantae; phylum Streptophyta; class Magnoliopsida; order Asterales; family Asteraceae; genus Cichorium; species Cichorium intybus. The sequence goes on along the minus strand of CM042014.1, from coordinate 65,779,256 downwards.
CTGTTTTAGGTTCAATCTTGGAGATGAACGAATGAAACATGCAAAATTCCACTTTAGAGAATAATGCGGCTTGCTTTTCTTTAGCCTGAGCTCGAGTGAGAACGCCAGCAGAAGTCGTTCCAATGATTTGAGATTTTGGATGATCTCTTGTCCATTTTATCATTGGAGGATAATTTGGATCATATTCAGGATTAATTTCTGAAATAATTTCTTCTGCTTCCGATTGTACCTCTGACTGTGTGTCAAGGTCATTATTTTCAACTTTATTCTCCCCCTGGAAGTTTGCATCGTTTCTATCATCAGAGTGATCTTGTTCAACCGGTAGAGTAGGTGACTCGGATTCGGGAGCCATACTCGCCCCTGGAATAGGTGCTGAACCCTCCCCCTGGATTGGAGCATCAGTGACAGAAGATGAAGTGTTGTTCGGAATTGGAACATCAGAAGAATTTTGTTGTGAAGATGCAGTTTCACTGACTGTACTTTCTATAAGCTTTAATAACTCATCTTCATGGTTATCTCGTGCATTTGCTTCTGATGTTTTTGCGGTTTCTTGGTCATCGAACAAATTCAGAAATTCCTCATATAGATCCAGAAGAGGAATTGTAGACTTATTGGATGCGGGAAAGATGTCTTCAGACTTGGTACTAACGTGCTTTGCTCTGGAATTGTATCTATCATCAAAGGTGATGTAGTATGTTTCTTCAATCTTTCGAGATCTTTTGTTCAGAACACGATAGGACTTTGAGGTAAGAGAGTAGCCCAGAAAAATACCTTCATCAACTTTTTCATCCCATTTAACTCGTTTTTCTTTGGAGTTAAAAATGAAACACTTGGATCCGAAAACATGGAAGAACTTTACGTTTGGTTTTCGCTTGTTGATAATTTCATAGGGAGTAAGATTGAACCATTTTGTGATGTTTGATCGATTCTGAGTATAACAAGCAGTTGCGATGGCATCAGTCCAAAAGTATAAAGGAAGTTTCGCAAAAGAGAGCATTGTGCGAGCAGCTTCACAAAGAGAACGATTTCGTCTTTCTACAACTCCATTTTGTTGAGGAGTGTAAGGGGCAGAAAAGTTATGCATGATTCCTTTATTGACAAGAAAATCATCTAGAACTTTATTTTTGAATTCTGTCCCATTATCACTTCTTATCATTCGAATTTGTTTTCGGAGAAGGATTTCTATCTGCTTGATGAAGTTGATCATGGTGATCGCCGCTTCAGATTTTTGCTTGAGAAAGAATACCCATGTGAACCGAGAGAAGTCATCCACCACAACCAGAATGTATTTGTTATGAGCGACACTTTCGATGGCAGATGGACCACAAAGATCAATATGCAGAAGTTCCAATGGTTCGATGATCTTTGTATTGATGATTGTAGAATGGCTCTTCCGACTTTGTTTTCCTAGCTCACATGCATCATAGAGACGGTCTTTGTCATACTTGAGTAGCGGTAATCCTCGCACAAGATCACCAAGTACCAGTTTATTGATATCACGAAAGTTCATGTGAGACAGCCGTCTGTGCCAAAGCCAACTATCGTCGATCGTTGCTTTAGTGAGTAGGCAGATGGCAGGTTTTCCTTGGATAGGTCGCATGTCCAAAGGAAACATCTCTCCTTTTCTTTTTGACTTCAAGATTATCTTTTTGGATTCCTTCTCAATCAGTTCGGAACCTTCTTCATCAAATGAGACTTTAAGACCAGTTCCGACAACCAGTTGTGAAACACTGATCAAGTTGTGCTGAAGTCCTTCCACATATGCCACTTTGTGTATCGAAATTTCACCATTTGTGATCATGCCATAGCCTTTGATGTTGCCTGTTGCATTGTTTCCATAACTGACTTTTCCTCCATTTGTCAGTGAGCGATATTCTCGTAATTCCTCCTTCCTTCCAGTAATGTGACGTGAACAGCCGTTGTCAATGTACCATTCCGGATCATACTGTTCGTCACGTAGAACCTGCACAAGTTAGAGAGATTTAGGAACCCAAACCAGTGTGGGCCCATGTGAGAATTTTCTTGCGATAGGAAAAGTGCATGATCTCTCAACCCAAAAGGATTTTCTCACAGATGGTTCATTTTTCTTATTTTCAATTCGGAACACTTTCATTTTTGTGGATTGCCATTGGTCTTTAGCAAAACGAGATTTCTTAGGAGTAAACGTGTTCGAAACTTGATAATAATGGATTTTCTGATTATGAGAAAGATAAGTGGGATTTGGAATGTGAACTGACTGAGATGAGAGTTTTGGTTTGATAATAACTGTTGGGTGAATTTTGTTGGTTTTATGATCCTGAGTCGTTTCAGGATATAGCTTTGCCTTCCCTTTTGAAACAGAGGCTTTAAGTGTTGGTTTAGGAGAATGCTCAGTTTTCGGAATTGGAATTGGATTGGCTTTCTGGGTTGGGTTTGAGTCGTTTTTGTTTCTCCAGAACTGTTTTCTCTCTTTCAGATTCTTTTTGTACCTGGCATTCATTTGTTTCCTTTTGGCAATCATCTCTTCAGGAGACTTATGAACACAAGATGTTGAGCCGTGATTGGAGTCAGATTTGAAAGTACTCGTTTTAGAGTTTGAAGAAGTAGATTTCAAATTCTTTGCACCCCATGAGCCATTTTGAGAGACAGAATTTTTACAGTTCAATGATCTAGAAATGTAGTTACCACGAGACTTCCATGAGGTCATTTCGGAAAGACCTTTAGTCTCATCTGAGTTGTCAATTGGTTCCGACCAAAAGAAAGAATCACATACATCGGAATTATCGTTATCGACTAGGACTTTGAGTTCAGTTACATCTGTTGTATTTAGGCCTGGTTTAACGAAAACTTGATTTGGTACAGTGTGAATCTTTGGAAAAACAGTAGCTTGTTCGTTTAAAGTGTGTGATTCTTCATTTTTAACGATTCTTGCAAAAGCAACTGAATTTTCAGAAATGAGATTTTTCTTAGTTCCAGTAGAGTTTGATACGAATTCCGAATCAATTTCATCCTCAACAGATATTTCACTCATATCGCTTTCATCAAAGTCAGAAATATTCTCATTAATGGGAATATTATCGGAATTTAGTTTAGAGCATAGTGAATGAAAATTCTTTAGAGTTGCTGTTTTAATTTCCTCGTGATCATTTTCTGAAAAATATTCTTTGACCATACTTTTATGTTCTTTGGACTGTATATAGCTTTCAATTTTATCAAGTCCGATTCGATAAGCTTCCGAAACCTCATCAGATGAAACAATGGTTTCACACCTATGACATTCTGCATCGATTTCATCCTCTTTCAACTCAAGAAAGGGCAAAATCATTTTGTGTAAACCCCAGCCTATGTCACAATCAAGATGCAATTGAGTAATATTATTGTAAAGACGCTTAGCAATTAAACAAAAAATGTTTCTCTGTTTAACAAGAACTAAATTATCTCTTTTGACATAAATAATATCATCTCGTGCTTTAACTAACTCACTATCCAAAGCCTCGATTCTCATTCGTCTCTCCTCATTCTTATTCGATATCCTGCTCAATTGATCATTTAGGTTAGAATTGCTTAGATGTGTCCTTTTTAAGCTATCACTCAAACTGGAAACAGTAAATCTAAGATCATCTAATTCAGCATCATAACTAGAAGCGCAAATATTTAAAGATTTAAGTATAGAGCGTACCTTGTTGACCACAGCCTCACATTCCTCAACTTGTTCATAGACAGGCTTCGCAGCAAAACAACTTGCTGAGGCCTGACACCCGTCGGTAGAGTGACCTTTGTTGTCGGAATGGTCAGCTTTCACCATCAGACATCGACCATGTGTTGGATTCCTTACTTCCTCATCTTCCGAGTCCGTTGACCAGACTTCAATGGCACCAAACTCGCTGTCCTCTTTCACCACAAAGGCTGCCTTGGTAGATGAAACATCATTCATTTTTAGTTCCGCAATCTTCTTTGCGTAATAAGCTTCATCTTTCACCTGCTCCTTTTTCTCAGCTTGTTTTCGGAGCAAACAGTCTTTTACAAAGTGGTTCTTGCCTTTGCAATAATGGCAATCGTATCCTGAGTCGCCAACGAGTTTCTTCTCCTCATCATTCTTCTTTTTCTGGCTTTCATCCACAGTCTTTTCAGCATTGAAACCTCCTTGTCGATTTCGGTTTTTAAATTTGGAAAAGTTTTTCTTGAAGAACCTCTTGGGATTTGATACCATCAAAGCTTTGTCTTCTCTGGTCAAATCTTCATCGGAAAAGTCAGAGTCGGAATCGATTTCAGCCGATTTCTTTCCGGCAGCAACCAGTGCAAGAGAACCAAGACCTATAGTTGCTTTGGCTTCTGAAATGATTTCCTTTTCATGGGATTTGAGGATTCCCACAACTTTAGCCAAGGTATAATTTTTGAACTGTTCATGCGCTTTTATGGTTGAAACAATAGCCTTCCATTCGGAACGCAGACCATTAAGAAAGGTAACCTTTTGCTCAATGACAGTCCGAGCCAGATTATACTTTAATAATCGACTAAGAAGATGATTGTATCGATTGAAAGTCTGGGTCATAGTTTCTTCCGAACCTTGTGCAAAAGATCCGAAATCGGAAAGAAGAGTGGTCTGAATGGAGTGCTCAAGGTCAGCATCTCCAGAATACAATTCTTTAAGTCTATCCCAGATCTCTTTAGCTGTTTCGCACGAACTAACTAGACGAAGAGTATCTGCTTGAAGAGCAAACCTGATAATTCTAAATGCTTTAATGTTGCACATTAGTTTATCTTTTTCGTCTTGAGGAATGTTTGTATGGGTGACAAGCAAGTTGTTGTATTCTTTTAGGGTTTTGATAACCCTTCTTGTGTCTGTGTGGACATGAGTTTCTTCAGTAATAGCTTGCCAGATCGTTGCACCATGTTCTTCAATGCCAAGAACATAATCTTCAAAATGCAACGCCCAGACCTCATACTCTTGAGTAAACAGAATTGGAGTCCTGGTAGTGGATCCAATACTACTTGAAAGATTGAAAGATTGAGTATGTGAGTCGTCAAAGGCCATTGATACTTGTTTACTTGTATGAATCAGAAGTGCAAGTTCGAATCAAAAGAAGAATCGAACGTAAAAGATCAAAGTCTGATATCCAAAATCGATTAAGACGACGAAGATAATCAAAACAGATCCGTGAATGACACAAACTCCCGCTCTGATACGAATTGTTGAAATGCAAGAGTTGGATCGAGATTCAAAAATGCGGAATAATGTAAATAAACAAGATCAAGAACAGACAATATAAAGAACTGATGTCTAATGATTAAAAATGCAACTCAAGAACAATTCGATGTGAACTATTCTGTATGAGAGCCGTGAAAAGATTACAAAAGTTAACCCTAACAAGGGTACGAACAGCTATATTTAAACGAAAACTAAGTATGGAAGGACAGACCCATTCCATAACCGATAGCAAAATTATAGGCATAAAATCTGGAAACAAATCAGATCAGCATATTTGACTCAATCTTAATTTATGACTTAACAACCCTCACATACTGTCCTGGGCGCTGCTGCTCAATCAGCCCCATGTTCTCCAATGCTCGCGCCGTAGTGCGAGATGGAGGTAAAGCAGTCAAAGAAGCGGCAGTCTGGGCGGTCAGGATCCGGTATGAGCGGGCCAGGCAGGTAATGTAACGCCCGCGGGACAATGGACTGCTGGAGGACGCACCCGTCGCACGGGTGGACAAAGGAACGGCTAGGGCGTACGAGAGGTGAACAAACCTGGACGGATCAAGGAGGACCCAAAGATATGTCTTGTCCTCGCCTAACACCTTCTTACCCCCTCCCTGTGCATGATGGTGGTGGAGACGATCCGGTGCATGAGACGATGGAGAGGATCACGGAGATGGCTCTCCCTGGATGTCCCCGCCTCATAGAAGATGTTGGACAACGGTGCCTAAACCTCTTCATTGGCGGCCCTCGCGTGCTGCCCCTGAATACACGCGCCAAAGAACTGTGCAAAGTGGCGGTGCTGGAGGTCTGCCTCTATGTATATACCGGTGCGTCTCCAAAACTCCCGGAGACTGCACTGCCTCTGTGCTCCCCCCAGTCGGAACCGTATCAGCCTGAATCGGGGCTTCGACGAGCCTGGTGCATAGTGGACAATGGAAAGAAATCCAGAAGAAGCTCCGTGTATACAACATCCTCGGGGCCTGCCATGAGTCTATCCCAGCCCCGAAAAGTGAATGAAGCGTCCCCCTCAACCCAAGTACGATGCAGAAATGGCTCGATCTCGCCCCATAACCCAGAGTCTCGTAAAATGTCTCGATCGATTATCGTTGCCTCGAGAACCCGGCGACCTATCAACGCGTCTCTCCTACTGCCATACTCTATAGAGCTGGCTGGCCCCTCAGGAAACTGAAGGAACGGGTGGTCAAGTCTGAAAGACATCTGTACAAAATAGCCACAAATTTTTTTTGTGCAAAATTAGTCCCTTCTTCCCCACCGCACCGCGGCGCGGCCCAAGAGCAACGGCGCGGCGCGGCGAGCGGCTGTTTCAAAAATCTAAACCCATCTCACGATTTAACATGTTTAAACTCAAATCAAACACGCTACAAGGTAGCCTAAGCACCGACTAACTCATCTAGGGTCTTTATTTGGCAAAACAAACACCCTATGAGTCAGCATTGGCGATGTTTAAGTTTTGAAGTTTTTGAATAAATCACCCAAATTAACAATCTAATCACTAGTTTTAACAAGTAAAAGCTAGTTAGAAGTACATACCGTCGTAGTAGGAATGAAATGAGCACGAAAAATGCAAGAAATTTTTCAGTGATCAGAGCTCTGTGGCGTGGTGTGTGTGAATAGTGTCGCGGCTTACCTTAATAACGAAGGAAACCGACCGACCGATTCCCGTGGCACGGAAATGCACAAACCGCGACGCGCGTGCTCTCAAATCAACCCCTGCGCATCGGGTTGGTTTACGATCCCGCGACGCGCATATTGTCTGACCGCAGTGCGGTAATCAAAAATTCCAAAATTCTTCACACGATCCCACACTTGCCTTGTACCAATAATACCTTTAATTAATGATATAATTTTCCTAATTACTCCTAAGAATACAGAACCTAACCTATGACAAGATGGGTTGCCTCCCAACAAGCGCTAAGTTTAACGTCTTCAACCAGACGTGCTACTCCTACTTCTATTCTTCATGAATCCCTGATGGCAGCTTCTTGAACTACGACATGAAATTATGGGCCATCATCGACATCAAAGAGGTGAGTTGAGTCATCCTATCACAAACTCCACTGATCCATTCTTGCTGTGCTTCCAGAAGCTTGAAGACTTTTGCCTCTCTTTCCCTTGCATCTTTCTCATACTGCTGATGTCTTGCTTCCAACATTTCCATCATGTCCAGCAGCTGCTCCTTATCGATAGTGGATAACGGATGCTCCTTTGTTTTCTTCAGAATCTCCTCTTTTCCTCCTTCTCATATTCGGGTCCATATTTTTCTTTTGTCCCTAATCCCTGGTTCCATTACCATGTTGTTGTCTAGTTGCTTATCATCATACCCTTGAGGTAGACATATGGGACTTTCAAACATATTTCCTAATATAAGCGCTGGCGCGTCCTCCAAACTTTCATACTCCATAACCATGAAGTCTACTGGGTAGAAGAAATCCCCAACCTTTACTATGACATTGGTCAACTTTCCACGGGACACCTTTGTTGACTGATCAGCCAGCTGTAATATGGTCTTGGCTGGCTCCAATTCTTCATTCTTGTATTTGTCATATAAATATCTTGACAGCACATTCACACTTGCACCCAAATCAAGTAAAGTATTCCTTATAACCACATCTCCTATAGTAGCAGTAATCAGTGGCGATCCAAGATCCTTCTCCTTCTTGGGCAGTGTTCCCAACAGTGCCTCGCTAGCCTTAATTGTCAAGCTTACAGTGTCAGGCGTGGGAGTCTTGCTTTTTCCATTTTCATCACACATCTCCTGAAGAATTCTTGTATCCTCAGGAACGTTCTTAAGCTCGTCCGACAAGGGTTTGTTTATAGATGGCCCTGTCGATTCGGGCGCTTCCTGCTTCTTTTTCCCTTTCTTCTCCTTATTCCTTTGCTTAATCCCAGCTATTGTTGACTGCTTCTCCTCTTGGACATCCTTGTCCTTTTATGGGTGAGGTTCCATTTCATTGGAAGTTTCCTTTCCTTCCGTCCCTTCCTTGTTCTCTTCTTTATTCTTGATCTCCTCCTTGACCTCTTCTTCCTTCTCAATCTCAGCCTCACTTCTTGCTTCAAATAAATCCACCAGGGTGACTTTCCTCCATTCAGCATCCACAGTGTTGACATGCTCCTTCCCAGCTCGCTGACCATGGGTTGGATTGATCTCTGTGGCCCTTGGCAGCTTCCCATTGTCTCTTTTGCGTTGGTCCTCAGCCAATTCACCAATTTGCCTTTCCATATTAGCGATAGCTTTTGCATTAGCTTGGGACTGCTGCTGAGTAGCGTTGAACATTTCATACATCTTAGCAACTAAGTCCTCCTGATTCCCTGGGGCATTATTGTTAGAAGTGCTGGGCCCCCTAGTGTTGTTGTTGCTACCACTCCCACTTGCATTTCCATTATTTTTTGTGGGTTGGTATGGTCTAGGCTGATTAGATGATTGGTTCTGATAGTTACTCTGCCTCTGGTTACTAAAATTTTGCTGCCCTTGGTTATATGGTGTATAGGGTCGTCCATTGTTATACTGGCCTTGACCCTGGCCATAAACTTGATTCGCCTCTTGAGTCTTTGGTCCTCCTTGACCTCCTTGGGGTTGACTCTGAGGTCCATTCTACAGAGTAGATACAAGCCTATCGAATTTCTTGTTGAGTTCACTAATCTCCTTCTTTACATCCTTTTTCCAGTCGGCATCAGCTCCCACTGCTGCCGCCGTGCCTACTCTCTTTCTCGTGGAGAAATTTGCCTTGGAACCATTACTTAATTGTTCCAAAAACTGCCAAGCCTCCTCCGGGTCTTGCATCATAATCGTACCACTAGATGATGTGTTGATCATGGCTTGGTTGGTTTCACTCGCTCCTTCAAAGAATACTTGGACCAGTTGCCACATAGGAATATCGTGATGAGGGCATGACCTCATCAACTCCTTGAGACGATCCCATGCTTCATGAAAAGCTTCTCCAGGTTTCTGCTGGAAATCCTGAATGGCCGTCCTGATTTCCGTCCTCTTGCTTGTCGGATAAAACTCTTGTAAGAACCTAGCTTTCAGTTGATCCCAGGTAGTGATGCTATTCGATGGCAAAGATGTAAAACAATATTTGGCTTTGTCTTTTAAGGTAACCGGGAATAACCTAAGCCTAAAAATGTTCCTATTAGTATTTCTAGGAGTGTTAGCATTTGCAATGGCTATAAATTCATACAAGTGATTGTATGGGTCATCTTGTTTGTACCCCCTAAATTCTTGTAATATCCCTAGCAACTGTGGCCTAATTTCTACTTGTGATTCAACATTTTCAGGAATGTAAACAGGTGACGAGTCATCATACTTCCATGGCTGGAAGTGTGATGCAACCGATTGCCTCCTTGGTTGTGCAAAATATAAGGGTTGTGCAGGATTACCGTAAAAGTGATGATTGTTATATCCCTGCTGACCTTGTGGTGGTTGTGCCCTTCTTGGAGGTCCTCGACCTCGGTTCCATGGCTGATGTGGTGCTGCTGGAACCCATCCTTCATATTCCTCATCATATCTCTCCTCGGCTTCTTGATACTGGTACTGTTGTTGAGGAGGTTGCTGATGGTATTGTTGTGGTGGTGTAGGTTGAAATGTAGGTTGAGGTTTAAAGAGTAATGGTTGTGGTTGTGAAATTGGTGTCTGCTGTCTAGACACGGGGGTGCCCTCACAGGTCGGCACTCCCCAGGACATAGAAAAGGTAAATGGGTTGGTGGATTGTGGTTGGGATAAAGGTTGAAATGGTGGAATCGATGACGGAGTGCATGATGGTATAGGTGCAGGGGCTGATACTGCACCACCAGAAGCACTCATGATCCCAAATTGAAACTCTGAAACTGGGGGAATAAATGACATCCCCGTTGCCTCACCCGAGGGTTACTGGGCAACATGTTCTAAACTACTACTGGCGTTACTAAAACTCATGATATTGGAATGCCTACGTTCATGGATTTTGCACGCGGTTCGCTCAATCTTTGGATCAAATTGCAAAGGGGATAATTGCTCACCCCTACGGGTACACATGCACTAATGCAACACGCCCGCAAAAATCAAAATCAAAATACTACCAAATGAAATTTGAAAACTAAAAAGATCCTACAAATCACTTATCTTAAGCTCACAACACCCCAGCAACGGAGCCAAAATTTGACACGCCTAGGTCGTCGTGCGGTAAAAAATAACAGAAAAGCCTAACACACACACACACACTAGCACAGTGGTAGTCAGGGTCGATCCGCAGGAGTTACGTGGTCAAGACAGGTGACAGATTACCAACTGTAGTGTCACGCTACAGTCAGAGGACTTAGTTCCTAAACTTTTGACTACTATTACCAGAAACATAAACCAAACAATTTCAAAACAAGCATAGACTGATCTAAGCTTCCAACCAAACCTAGTTACTTTCTGAAATCAGAAGTACATCTCTAATTCAGAAGCAAACAAAGGCAATAAAACACCAAATATAAAACAAGTATGAACCCAACCAATAACTACAGTCCAAATGAACATTTACTGGCTAAGGCTCAAACCATAAACTAACCCTAGTTGGCTACTGAAATCAGCAAAGGAAAACAGTCCAAACAAGGTCATACAAACATCCAAACACCAAACACACATGCACAATCCAACAATAAGCATAAAACACCATAAAACCAATATTTAACACCACTGAATGATTCTTATTAACCAAAACGAATTTCAAAGGTTCAATACAGTAACCAAAACTGAAAAACAGAAGCTAACAAAGCTCAATGTTAGTGGTTGTCACTTCCAAAGACACTAGCTACTAATGCTAACTAAATAACTAAAGGAAATTAAACATAAAACATAAAAATACCAATAAGGTAGATGCAGAAGCTAATTCTCGGAGTCAAAGAGCCTTGGAGGTTGATTTTACACCAGGTCTTCGCTAGGGTTTTTGGCTGAAAAGCATCTATTTATAGTTGCAAAATTCCAAAAAGTACTAGCACGAAATGTGAGAATGCCAAGATATAATTGATATAATTTCACTAAGAATAGGGCTCAAAAACGCGTAAAATACTTGATATCACTAGGCGTTGTCAGTTGTCCGCCTTCCTCTTGTGCTGCTGGGTCTGTAGCTCAATCTCCCTCCTCCTAGCGGCATCCATAATAGCTGACAATGTCGTGAACTCCTGCATCCTCATGAACTCCCGTATCTCCGTACGTAGGGCATCTTTATACCTACTAACCAACCACGCCTCATCTTCGGCAAATGAGGGACAGAAAGACATCATCTCCAGGAATTTGGCATTCAGATCTGAAACGCACTCTGAAGTCTGCTCAAAGTTCATAAACTGCTGCAGCATCCGCTGCTACTCCACCTTGGGCACATACTGCTTCTCAAACCTCTCCACAAACTAGGCCCAAGTCATGGCTCTCAGCTCCTCCTCAGTCATCAATGTCGTAACAGTCTTCCACCAGGCATTCGCTTTCTTCCTAAGCTGGCTCATAGCAACAACAACCTTGAACTGGTCTGGGCACCCGCAAGTCATAAGGGTGCTTTCGATATCGGCAATCCAGTTTTTAGCCTCTACTGGATCCAAGTCATCATTCCACTGAGGAGGGTGGCACTTAGAGAACTTCTCATAGTAATAGGCTGAGTCGTGAACAGGCGGTGCGGGTAAAGCTCCTCCGTGAACAGCTGCGAAGCGCTCGTCCAAGAGGGCACGAACTTGGGTAATTATGTCAGTAGTGACATTCGAAATGAGGTCGTTGAAGGCATTGTTAAATTCTTCAGCGATGAGTTCCCTAACTTGTTCCATTTGGGTCCAATTAAGACGAGTAGCCGGAGCCATCTATATTCGCAGAATAAAGAGATTATTAGGATTTGTTCGTCCAAGATATTTCTATGAAGACAGAACACTCAGCTCACTGGACATTTTCAACCTTGCTCCGACACGAGATCGGCATCGGTGCTTCAAATAGTAGGGGCGCTTCTACTACCTTCCACATAAATTCCAATCTCGTATTCGCGTCTAGATTCAAATGTTCCAGTTCACTCTAGCCGGTTATTTAAACATGTAAGACCCATTCCGCCGAGTCGCGGACCGGATGAATCCGCGACGCAGCTTTAGGAAGAATCTAGAATCGCGTAGGATTTGTACGCGCGGCGCGGTTCTAAAGAACCCGCAGCGCGGTGCGCCTCTAATGTGAAAACCCTAATTCGGATGTGCACGCCTATATAAAGGACCCCAGCCCTAGGGTTCGTGTTTTTGGAAGCTCTCTGGAATGGAGTCGACTAGTTTCAACAGAGGATCTTCGATTTTGAGGTTTTGAAGGTTTGAAGGAAGAAATACAACGTGGGGAAGGGCTTGTAGTCGATCCGGTGCATTTCTCTATTTTCCAGAAACAAGGTATGAGGATCTACCTTCTGATATTTCATTTATCCCGTTTTTATGGTGTTATCCCTTGATTAGTAGTCTTAGATGACTTGTAACACTTAGGGTTAGACTAAGGACATGCATGGACTTGCATGTCCCTAAGGAAGTGATCTTAGGGTAGTTTCTGATCTCAGGAAGGGTTTGGAGTGAAACCCTAGCCGAGGACTGAACTGATTTAGGGCTTGAAGACTTGGATTAATACGAGTCCGCGGCGCGGACAGGATATGTCAGCGATGCAGGTTCGGCTAAGCCCCGTAACTATGTGGAGATAGCCGTGACACGAAGAGTGAGAAGCCACGCCATGGCGAGCGGCTGTTTGACCCAAAAGCTTAGTTTTAACCAGTGTTGGTTACCTAACTTGGGGTCTGGCCTTTAGGCAAGCTTATAGAAGCTTAGTCAGGGTTTGATATGTTGTGAATGTGGGATATAGGTGGGTGAACGAGCTAGTGGAGATATTAAAGTATATCTGTGCGATTCCGAATCAGGTGAGTATCCTCACCTTACTATATGTTGTAGCATGTTAGGCATCTTGTGTGTTATTTACAGTTGTATGATTTGCTCTATATCTGTGGTTATTATTGTTGGGCTCAGTACTGATGCGTGTCCCCTCGTAGCTGTTGTATGACGAGTCGGACTATTGCGTTGTCCCATAGCTGTTGTATGATGGGCTGGGCCATAATCGGGAACCCATAGCTGTTGTATGATGGGTAGAACCGCCCCGTGTCCATAGCTGTCGTATGGTGGACGCCCGTAGCTGTTGTATGGCGGGTAGGGTCGGGTCGTTCTCGAGGATGGGTTGTTTAATGTGTGGGCATGTATGGTAATTTGGGGACTCACTAAGCTTTAAGCTTACCCGTTGATTTTATAACATTTTAGGTATTTCAAATGACAAAGGGAAGGGCAAGGCGTGACGGCGGTGCATCGCATACAAGAATTTTATTTAATGAAACGTTTTAGTATTTTCATATGTTTCTGCTGTTATTTTAAGTAATATGTTGACCGGTTTTACTTTTGGAAATAATTATTTCATTAGAACCTTGATAATAAATGAATTTTTAAAATTTTTGAAATTGGGGCGTTACAAATTGGTATCAGAGCTTTGGTTTGAGGGATTTGGATGAACTGTATTGGGAATCCAAACTCAAACTTAGGACTGAACGATTTTTGTCAAGAAAATGTTTTTGGAAAGTTAAATTAAAGTAAAAGAAGATGCGATGCGAACCATCAGCCGAGCTCAAGTAAGTTTTGTGATTCCCAATTACCCATGCCAAGTTTGTGTTATGTGATAAAATGTATTATGCTAGGATGTAAAATTTCCTGAATAATATACTCTGTAGACTGTTTTGTGCCATATGTGCTACTTTGGAATTTTGTGCTACTGTCGTTAGGTTGCTTAGTGAATGCTGGTAGGTTATATACAATTAGAGTAAGATAGCCTAAGAATTCTTGGTCTGGCTCTACTGGCTGTTCCTTGTTTGGTTGTGACTTTAGGGTAGATCAGTTATTCAAACGTCTATCTTATTCCTGATTGTGTATGGCTGTGCGTCCGTAAGGCGACTCGACGAAGTGGTTTTTAGTGTGTGTGTGACCGCAGGGTTCATAGGAAGTGGTTTTTAGTGTGTATTTGACATTTTAGGAGGATGATTGAAGAACTTGGAACAAGGGCGAGTAGGTGTGGAAGGTAGTACCAGGCCAGTACTATCGAAAGCACAGGATTCACGCTTGAGTCAAGAGTAGTCAACCAAAGTCCTAGAAGGTCAAGTAGTTGGGTAGATAGGTGTGACCCGGGTATTAATATTAAAACTATTGCGCATTTCAGAATGGCAATCACTCGAAGTAATGGTGGACCAGATACGGGTACCTCGAGCGGGGGAGGACCGACTAATGAAAATCTTCGCAATCTGATAGCGGAGGAGGTCTCGCGAGAAGTGTTGACTGCGATACCTCAGTTCTTTGGTTCTATTAAGGGCGAGCTTTGGGCAATGCTCGAGGAGCGACTAGCTAACCAGGGCACTTCAAGGGCCAGTGATGCAAACTATAAGGACTTTTCGGCCTGTTCGCCTCCGATGTTCGATGGGGGTAGGGATCCGATTGTGAGTATACGGTGGATTTCCGCGGTGGAGGGTGCTTTCCGCACCTGTTCTTGTCCTGAGAACTCCAAGGTAACGTTTGCGGCGAATCTGTTGAGGGAGGGTGTGAAGGATTGGTGGGAGATACGAACGAAAGATCTCACTCCTTCTCAGTTGGATGCTATTACGTGGCCGCAATTTAAGGAACAGTTCAAACTGGAGTATGTTCCATAGGTGGAAATGGAGCGCCTGGCGCCGGAATACCTGAATATGACCCAAACCACTGAGACCGTGACGGACATCACCAAAAAGTTTAATGAGCGCATGAGGATGACACGATACTTGACGATGCTTTGCACAGACATAGGGGAATTTGTGTCTGCTGCTAGGCACCAAACTCTTACTGATATGATCACGGCCGCTCGGGCCCGAGAGTTGGAACTGGAAACCCAACAAAGGCAGAAGTGTCCGGCGCCTACTCAGACTAAGGGTCGAGCATTCGTCATGACCGCCGAGGAGGCACAGGATGCACCCGACGTCGTAACGGTTACTCTTTCTTTACTTGCCTCATGTTTGTGGTGTGTATAATTAATGTGTCTAGTATGCTTTGATTAGGAACTTTCTTAGTAAACTCTACGCCTACCTTTGTACTATGCTAAAGATTGTACGACAATCTTGAGGGGCGTTGCTGGGTGCTAATATGCCATAAGTGTGGAAAAGAGGGCCACTATGCTAAAGATTGTCGACAAGAGGTCAAGATTTGTTTTAATTGTAATCAGGTAGGCCAGTTCAAGGCCTAGTGTCCCCGTCTGACTCAGGGAGTGGTTCAGAATACGACACCCACTACACTCTGGATTACCGATGGTAGGCAGGGGAAAGGGGAAGCCCCTAAGACTAAGGGTCGAGCATTCGTCATGACCGCCGAGGAGGCACAGGATGCTCCCGACGTCGTAACGGGTACTCTTTCTTTACTTGCCTCATGTTTGTGGTGTGTGTAATTAATGTGTCTAGTATGCTTTGATTAGGAACTTTCTTAGTAAACTCTACGCCTACCTTTGTACTGTTTGATTCGAGTGCGAGTCATTCTTTTATGTCTGCCGTTCTGGGAAAGGGTTTTTGTATTGCTTTAGGAACTCTTCATCGGCCGTTAGAAGTAGAAATTGCAGATGATAAGACCGTGCAAGCAACTAGTGTGTACCGGGGAAGTGAAGTAATGATTCAAGGAATAAAGTTTCCGATCGAGCTCATCCCTATACCGTTGAGTAACTCTCGAGTTATCATCGGTATGGATTGGTTGAGTCGACATGAGTCATGAATTGATTGTAAGAACAAGCGAGTGTGGATTCAAACCCCAAGTGGGGGAGAGCTGGTAGTGTAAGAGAAAGGAGGAATAAGGGTGCAGCCTTCTGTTCAGCTGCCAGGGCACGTAGACATTTTCATCATGGAGGTTCAGGGTTTGTGGCATATGTTTTGGATGCACGGGAGGAGAAGTCAAAGCAGAAAACGAATGATATACCGGTGGTTCGGGATTTTCCTGATGTTTTTCCCAAGGATCTGCCGGGATTGCCGCCTAAGAGGCAGGTGGAATTTAAGATCGACTTAACTCCCGGTGCGGCTCCGATAGCTAAGGCACCATATCATCTTGCGTCCCCAGAAATGCTAGAATTGTCTATTTAGCTTCGGGAACTATTAGATAAGGGATTTATTCGACCTAGTTGCTCACCGTGGGGAGCACCTATTTTATTTGTGAAGAAGAATGATGGATCCAATAGGATGTATAGACTATCGTGAGTTGAACAAGCTTACGGTGAAGAATCGATATCCATTACCTCGCATCGACGATTTATTTGACCAACTGTAGGGCACTTCATGGTTTTTGAAAATTGATTTGCGGTCAGGATACCATCAAATGCGGGTACAGGAAGAAGACATCCAGAAATCAGCTTTTAGGACGAGATACGGCCACTTTGAGTTTGTGGTGATGCCGTTTGGACTGACCAATGCTCCTGCAGCTTTCATGGACTTAATGAATCGGGTGTGTCGACCGATGTTGGATCGGTCGGTCATAGTTTTCATTGATGACATATTAGTCTACTCCCGGAGTAGGGAGCAGCACGAGCATCATTTAAGGGAGGTATTGGAGACCTCAAGGAAGGAGAAGCTTTATGCGAAATTATCCAAGTGTGACTTTTGGCTGAGGGGGGTTCAGTTTTTTGGTCACATCGTCAACGAACAAAGAATCATGGTAGACCCGGCTAAGGTGGAGGTTGTGATGCGGTGAGAGGTTTCGAAGACTCCCTCGGAGATTAGAAGTTTCTTGGGTCTAGCTGGTTATTATCGTCGTTTCATCCAAGACTTCTCAAAGGTTGCGGTACCTTTGACTCGGCTAACTAAGAAAAACGCTGCTTTTCGGTGGGGTGAGGAGCAGCAGCAGGCTTTTAAGACTTTGCGGCGGAAATTGTGTGACGCTCCGGTTTTGACTTTGCCTGAAGGCATGGAGGACATGGTAGTTTATTGTGATGCATCTATCTCGGGATTGAGGGCAGTCTTGATGCAACGAGGTAGGGTGATTGCTTATGCCTCGCGACAGTTAAAGCTCCATGAGGCTAACTACCCTACTCATGATTTGGAATTGGGAGCGGTGGTATTCGCTCTCATGATTTGGAGACATTATTTGTATGGAGTGAAGTGTACCATCTATACCGGCCACAAGAGTTTGAAGTATCTGATGGATCAGGAAAACCTCAATATGAGACAGAGGAGATGGTTAGATGTATTGAAGGACTATGATTGTGAGATACAATATCACCCTGGAAAGGCCAATGTGGTAGCAGATGCGTTAAGTCGTAAGGCCTCAGGTGCACCCCTTCGGCGCGTTTGTCTAAGGATGACAATTGTGACACCGCTGCTTGAGCTGATAAGGAAGGCTCATGTAGAAGCAAGCAAGAGCGAGAATCAGAAGGCTGAGAGAATTGTGGGTCAGTTGGCAGTTATGGTCAAAGATAGTAGAGATTTGTTAACTTGCCATGAGAGAATTTGGGTACCGAAGCTGGGCGGGGTTTGTCAAACACTATTGGAGGAGGCACATAAAGCCAAGTTCTTTATCCACCCTGGAGCAACTAAAATGTATAGGGATTTGCACGAATATTATTGGTGGCCAGGCATGAAGAAGGAGGTGGCTTGGTTTGTCGAAAGATGCATAACCTGTCGTAGGGTCAAGGCGGAGCACCAACGGCCTCATGGTAGATTGCAGCCCCTTGAGATCCCAGAATGGAAATGGGAGCATATCACAATGGATTTCATCACGAAGTTGCCAAGAACCCCTCGACATATGGACACCATTTGGGTTATCGTGGATAGGTTAACTAAAAGTGCTCATTTCCTTCCCATCCAAGAGACTTTCTCTGCAAAAAGGAATTGGCTAAGGTCTATGTGGATGAGATTATCTCTCGGCATGGTATACCGGTCTCGGTGATATCCGATCGGGATGTCCGATTTACGTCTAGGTTTTGGAAGAAGTTTTAAGAGGAATTAGGCACTCGCCTTCATTTCAGCACAGCATATCATCCTCAAACGGATGGGCAGAGTGAAAGAACAATTCAAACATTGGAAGACATGCTTAGGGCATGCGTTATCGATTTTGGCGGGAGTTGGGATTCCCATCTCCCTTTAGCTGAATTTTCCTATAATAACTGTTATCACGCGAGCATTGGCAGGGCTCCCTTTGAGATGTTGTATAGAAGGAAATGTCGGACTCCTATTTGCTGGGGCGAGGTTTGCCAGCGAGTATTAGGTAGTACTGAGGTAGTGCTCAAGACAACTGAGTTGATTCAGAAGATTCAGGAAAGATTGTTAACGGCTCAAAGTCGACAGAAAAGTTATGCAGATAGGCGACGGTCCGATCTCGAGTTTCAAGTTGGGGATTATGTTCTTCTTACGGTGTCGCCTTGGAAGGGAGTTATTTGTTTTAGGAAGCGAGGGAAGCTTGGTCCTAGGTACATTGGACCATATCGAATCATCGCCCGAGTAGGTAAGGTAGCTTATCAGTTGGAGCTGCCCGAACAGCTTAGTCAGATTCACGACACGTTCCACGTTTCACAACTCAGAAAGTGCATTACAGAGGAATCTACAATAGTGCCTTTGGAGGATATCCAATTAGAGGAACGCCTAAATTATGTGGAGCGACCAATTTCCATCATTGAAAGGAAAATAAAGACTTTACGAAATAAAACAATAGGAATAGTTAAGGTGCAGTGGCAGAATCGTAAAGGGTCCGAATGGACTTGGGAACCGGAGGAGGAAATGCGGAGGCATTACCCAGAATTGTTTACAGGCGCGGATTTCGGGGACGAAATCCAGTTAAGTGGGGGAGAATTGTAAGACCCGTTTCGCCGAGTCGCGGCGCGGCTTTTGGAAGAATCTAGAATCGCATAGGTTTTGTACCCGCGGCGCGGTTCTAAAGAACCCGCGGCGCGATGCGCCTCTAATGTGAAAACCCTAATTCGGATGTGCACGCCTATATAAAGGACCCAGCCCTAGGGTTCGTGTTTTTGAAAGCTCTCTGGAATGGAGTCGACTGGTTTCAGCAGAGGATCTTCGATTTTGAGGTTTTGAAGGTTTGAATGAAGAAATACAACGTGAGGAAGGGCTTGTAGTCGATCGGGTGCATTTCTCTATTTTCCAGAAACAAGGTATGAGGATCTACTTCTGATATTTCATTTATCCCGTTTTTATGGAGTTATCCCTTGATTAGTAGTCTTAGATGACTTGTAACACTTAGGGTTAGACTAAGGACATGCATGGACTTGCATGTCCCTAAGGAAGTGATCTTAGGGTAGTTTCTGATCTCAGGAAGGGTTTGGAGTGAAACCCTAGCCGAGGACTGAACCGATTTAGGGCTTAGAAGACTTGGATTAATACGAGTCCGCGGCGCGGACAGGAAATGTCAGCGACGCGGGTTCGGCTAAGCCCCGTAACTATGTGGAGATAGCCACGACGCGGAGAGTGAGAAGCCACGCCGCGGCGAGCGGCTGTTTGACCCAAAAGCTTAGTTTTGACCAGTGTTGGTTACCTAACTTGGGGTCTGACCTTTAGGCAAGCTTATAGAAGCTTAGTCAGTGTTTGACATGTTGTGTATGTGGGATATAGGTGGGTGAACGAACTAGTGGAGATATTAAAGTATATCTGTGCGATTTCGAATCAGGTGAGTATCCTCACCTTACTATATGTTGTTGCATGTTAGGCATCTTGTGTGTTATTTACAGTTATATGATTTGCTCTATATCTGTGGTTATTGTTGTTGGTCTCAGTACTGACGCGTGTCCCCTCGTAGCTATTGTATGACGAGTCAGACTATTGCCTTGTCCCATAGTTGTTGTATGATGGGCTAGGCCATAATCGGGAACCCATAGCTGTTGTATGATGGGAAGAACTTCCCCATGTCCATAGCTGTCGTATGGTGGACGCCCGTAGCTGTTGTATGGCGGGTAGGGTCGGGTCGTTCTCGAGGATGGGTTGTTTAATGTGTGGGCATGTATGGTAATTTGGGGACTCACTAAGCTTTAAGCTTACCCGTTGATTTTATAACATTTCAGGTATTTCAAATGACAAAGGGAAGGGCAAGGCGTGACGGCGGTGCATCACATACAAGAGTTTTATTTAATGAAACGTTTTAGTATTTTCATATGTTTCCGTTGTTATTTTAAGTAATATGTTGAACGGTTTTACTTTTGGAAATAATTATTTCATTAGAACCTTGATAATAAATGAATTTTTAAAATTTTTGAAATTGGGGCGTTACAAAACAACTCTCTCACATGATATTACTAGCATAGGTGAAATTTTAACAATTTAGGGCTAGTTAAAGATAAGTCTAAAGACAAAGCTCCTAATAAATAATTCAAGGTATAAAAATCTATCGAAATAAGAGCATAAGAAACAAGGCTTACTTGGCTGACTGGCACACCTTGTGATCTTCCACTACTAGTCTTCAACAGTTTCAAAGAAAATTCTTTTAAAGAGAATATGCTAAGGGAAACAAAATTTTAAGAGCCTCAAATTTGAGTCTAGAACATTCCTAAGAATGCGTAGTTCCCTCAAACGTGTGCTCTGATACCAACTTGTCACACCCAAAAATTTTCGCAAAATATTTGAACTTTTAAAACAACTTTTATAAAAAGATACTATGAGTTTCCAAAAGATAAATATATCAAAACCAACTTATGACAAAATAAACATAGTAAAGTGCGGAAGCAAAATAATGATAATGTCCCAAAAATAGAAATTCTTCTAGTAGTGGCATCCCGGTGCTCCAATTCCCGCCTTAGCCACTTTGATCTTAACACCTAAAAAATGTTGGGGAGAACCGTAAGCATAAAGCTTAGTGAATTCAAACACGGACATCATATTAATATTCACATTTACCGGTCCTAATCCATTTCCAATTATAATTATAATAATAAGCAAAGAACAAATCAATGCTTAAATAAAATAGGGCGGAGTTGTAGGTTTAAGCCGCACCGGGTAAATCCCGTATCGTTTGGCCCCGATCCCCGCACCTCATAAAGAGTATTAATCAATTACATACAGTGCACATGTACGATTTATAATAATAATAATATAGCATGCTTTAAATAATAAATCTAAACAATCACACACTAGCTAACTAGCAAACACAAACATCAATACAACGGTGTGAGAGAACTCACCTTGAGTGAGTGAGTAACAGATAGGAGTCAATATAAGGCTACCAAGCTTGTAAAAACTTCAAAGCTTCACCTAAATAAAACTAAAGGTTAGAAGAGTGAAGTTGTGAAACTAAAGAATGAGAAAGGAGTAATCACAGCAAGGTCTCTAAAACAGACCTACTGTTCGGGACTGAATTACTCCAAAATATACAACTGAAACATAGGCTTAAATAATTTGTACAAGAAACTACAATGACTTAAGTTTCCAGAACCATAAAGAACTCCTCCTAACTCCAAAGGATGTAAGAGATATAAAATTTACAAAAATACATGTCATTGCTGTCTTTGGACGGACAGTCAGGTGGTGTTGGCCAATTCTACCCAACTTGTGGGTGGAATTAGCCCCAACCAAAACTCAGAGGAACATTAGACACAAAATACAAGTCTCAGAGTTGGAATCGATTAAAAAGGGTTTCCCAAGCTCTAGATATAAAAATCACAATGTGGGAAATCACAGAATCAGCATAAGCTGGTGACTGTCCACTGATCTAGAGTGTGGATCCATTCTAACCAAGTTATAATTAGAACTAACGACCCATCTTCTCCATATATTAAGTTAACTATGTAATGTACATGTGGGAATTTGGAATCACTCTGGATCATTTCCCAAACCCTAGTAATGATAAAAACAAAATGACATATCACAATAGACTCGGATTAGACCAAACAGCAAAGAAGCTGTTGTTTCCCATAGATAAAGTCCTTTTCAGCGAGAGTGTCTTTTAAGAAAGTTACCCAACTCGATTTATGAACTTTGGGCACTGTTATTGGGTCCATTTGAATTCTATAACACGAGATATGATTTTTACAAAATGGTTATTGAATCTGATTAAAACAGAAAGATAGCCTTTAACGACATTTCTTGGCCAATCCACCCTTTTCTCTTTGGGATACATTCTAGGATGTACCAACTCATCCTATTCAGTCCCCATGAATATGGTGGTACTAAAAAGGATTAGAGATCATTAGGGATTCATTTAACCACATGAAAACTACAAGAACTTAATCATAAATCCAAGTACAAAACCCTAAGATCATGATTTTCAATTAGGGTTTTGTAGTGATCTTCCACATACACTCACACTCATAGGTACATCAATAATGATGTAATGAGGTGGTGTATTCTGATCTAAACACTAAGATATATACATCTAAAAGAAAGAGTAGAAGTAGAGATATTACTATATCAAAATAACAACATAAAATGATACATAATATGATAGAATTGAAGAACAACCAAGACTACAAACATACCAAGGATTGGAGTTACAGATGAACACAAGAGCAAGGTTCTTGGCTGGAGGAGAATGATGATGATGATGGCGGCTTGATGGTGTTTCCGGAGACAGGAGGGTGGCGGTGTGGTTGCCTTGGTTCGGCCAAGAGAGAGAGCTAGGGAGAGAAAGAGAGTGAGCCGAGAGGGAGAGGAGGAGAGTGAGTGAGCCGTGAGGGAGAGGGAAGGAATGAAGGAAATGGGCTAAACCCTAAAGCCGTTGGGCTAGAAGAACATTTAAGCTCTAATTGGGTTTGGCTATAAAACCCATGGACTTAATTATATGATTAAAAGATGGCAATAATTATAAGCTCAATCTTTCAATTAATCATATCTTAATTAAATAAATTAATATAATACCACATAATTAATTAATTAAAAAAATAAATAACGTACCGAGAAAAACTGGGGCGTTACACTTGGGACAGGTTCCTTGCTCTAAAACTTCAGAAGAAGAAAGTGGTTAACACCACCATCGAGCAACCTGCTGAGTCTCGCTCTCGTCTTCTGTTTGGGGTTTAAACCTGTTCGGTTTAACACGACCTGCAAGTGCACAGTATCGTACAAGTAATAATAGTCGGTGAAGACCAGATATCGTACCCACAGAGAAAGGATTAATTTGATTCGTAATCTTAATATATTGCTTTCGATTTTAATAAATGATTTTGTTTGTTTTTGGTATTTTGAACTTCAACATAAACTAAAGTAATTTATCAAATGATAAAAAATCAACCACGCAATAATTCAACAAACAATCACAAGTTTTAACAAATATCAATACGAATAAGGCTTTGGTTGGAAACTGATTCAATAATAATCTAAACAATTATTTTGGGATTATTTATTGCTATGAAATTTATACGGTAAGTTAAACCAATTAAAAATATTACCATTTCACACATAATAAATACTTAGTAAAAACTCATCACAACCTATAATTTATCAATAATATTAGGGGCCTTGTCGCAATCAAAAAAGCTGACCAATCTATATTTTAATTATTCGGCTCTAAATTATCTAATTTAACTTATCTAAAACTAATTTAATTTTAATAGCCAAATAACTAAATTACAAATTAAGGGCCTTGTCGCTAATTTGAAAACTGACCAATATTATCGGTAAACCAAGTTGTGTCCCCGCGTGCCTAAGAATTACTATGCATAAAAATGATCTTATTAAACACTAGCTAGTACTGGGAAATACTGGGAGCCTTGTCGTGTTTAACAGTTTTGACAAATCATTAGTTTTGTTTTTTTTTTATAAAAAAAAATAAATAAATTTTAGAAAATAAGCACAATGTTTAATGAAATCTCCAAAAGTTGTTTCGGTTAAGACATCCAATTGGTAAATTAATTATCATATCAATATTTAACAATAATAGCATTTTAATCCACAGGTTGTCAATTCTATGGTAGTAACAAATATTATTACAGTAACTATTAACGTGACATTATAAAACTCATTAAACATTTTTTACCTTGAAATGTAAAATATTCAGTTTACTAATTTTGTAAATAATATCATATTAGGTAATTTAAAAATCAGGATTTATTTTAATTTCCCTTTAAGATATGAAATTTATAAAATACAATAAACTTATTTCTGTTTACAAGATTAATAAATATCAACATATTACTGAAAATTTAAAATTGATCAGATTTTAAATAACTTTAACAGATTAATATTTATAATACATGAAGCTCATCTAATTTGACATTTCAGTTTATAAAAATCATATTTACAACAAATAAATCCCAATAATATTATTAGACTATCATTTAATCGTTCACAACCAAAACCTTATATTTAACTACTCACACATAATTATTGTAACTAACAAAATTATAACAATAACTATCATATGATTCATGACTAATAAATTAAATAAAGTTACAGAAATTAACAAGAATAAAAAGAAATATACCTTTGAAGACTTTGATTTTTCCAAGCTTCTAATCTCCAATAATCAACTTATCACACACAATAATTATTGCACACATGAAATCATAAAATTACAAATTATTACAAGCCATACTTCAAACTTGATAAATACATAAAAAAACGAAAATTACAACGTAATGACTTAATGGATGACTTATTAACTTCAAACTATCAAGAACACTCAAGAAAAACTCACTGAAATTTCTGAAAATCGAAATTGAAAACTAGAGAGAATTTAGATACGGATTTTTTTAAAACTAGAAGAATGTGTAACCTCTGTGGAACTGAAACTTCATGCATATTTATATCATTACCTTCGTTCATTTTCCACCATCTTTGAATTTTTTATAACTTGACCAACTCCACCAAGCGTTTCTTTTGCTTTCTTTACTTCTTGATGGAAATGTGAGTTGGTATGTATCAACAATCCACCACCTTTTATCATAACCAAACCCACACGTCTTTCTTTTGGTTAATTTAAGCTCAAACCCGAATACACAAATGTTACACACATGCATGCGTATTTTCTTTTCTTCTTTCTTTTCTTCTTTGGTCCTCGCTCTTGGCCGATCACACACTCACATGAACACATAATTTCTTTTCTTGCTTTTGCTTCTCTCTTGCCTTGCTCTTGATCAAGCACAAACATAAGATATATTTCTTTTTTTTTTTCTCTGTCTTGGTTCATCTCCTCGGCCAAACACAAATGAATATATCAAATGGGTTTTTTTTTTCTTTTGGATGTTAGCCGATCACATACACACACTTACACTTGCTTTTGGTTTTTTTTTTTTTTTTATGATTTCTTTATTCTTCTTTTGGTGGAAGACACACATAATTCAAGCATTCACTCACTCAAAATATTCCCATGCCTTGTCCCCTTGTCTCCCACTTGGAATTTTTTTAATTTTTAATTTTTAAATTTTTTTTTATAATTTTTTTAATATTAAATACGAATTTATTTGAATATTTATTTAATTTTCGAAAATTATATATATTTATTTTGAAATTTTGGATTTTAAAAAATAAATAAATATGGATGTATTATTTATTGGGATAAAAATATAAAGGGTTGAAAAATAAAAGGTTTAAATGGGTTAAAATAAAAAACTAAAATACAAAATTAAAATAAATAAAAAGCTATACTTAAAATAAAAGTAAAGTTTATAATTAATATAAACTAAGAAAGCTAAAAATATAAAAATAAAAAAAATAAGTTTCATAAAAATAAAAATATAAAAGCTACAAACAATTATCAAAATAAAAATAAAAAAATAAACCTAAAACTAATAAAATAAATGCCAAAATAAAAATAGCTTGGTTTTAATAAAAATAAAAGATAAAAACGTTTTTTCTAAAATATATAAAAAAAACTAACATTGAAAACAATAGAGACTAAAATTTAAAATAATAATAATTGGTTTTAAATAAAATAAGAAAATGTAAGAGTAATTGTCAAAATATAAAAAGAAAA
Source organism: Cichorium intybus (assembly GCA_023525715.1). NCBI lineage: Eukaryota > Viridiplantae > Streptophyta > Magnoliopsida > Asterales > Asteraceae > Cichorium > Cichorium intybus. Next base: position 65,753,164 of record CM042014.1, on the reverse strand, counting down.
TAGTTTAATAAAAATAAACTAAGCAAAAGAATATAAATAAATTAAAACAACTAAATAAAAATCTATATTAAAAAATAAAATTAATAAGACTAAAAATAATTAATTGAAATAAATCTAAAAAAAATAATTAATTTAAGCTAAAAATAATAAAAAATAAATTTATAAAAGTTAATAGAATAAAAATAAATTAAAAATGGATTTCTAAAATGGTTTGGTGGTTTAGGGTTAAAAATGGTGGTTTTATGGTTTTGAAGAAATAATTGGTTTTAAAAAGAATTATAATCTAAATAAAAAAATAAAATATCCCATAAATTAAAATACACATATATATTTTTCTTCCGTTAAGCCCTGCAAACAAAAACACACAAATTAGTTCATTTTTCGACGTAAAATGATGAAATACGTTAAAAACAGAATTTTTAATTTTTAAGCACACATTAACGCAAATAATAGTTTTTAAGCTCAAAAATATTGTAAAGTCTTAGGTTTAAGGATAAATTTTATCATTAAAGCTCAAAAAGAGATCGCAAAATGAACTCTAAACATCCCCAAACTTTAAACATTGCTCGTCCCGAGCAATAAGAAAAATTAGACTTTACAATATTTGAAAAATGAAATTAAAGTATGGGAAATTTTTTATCAACAAATACAAACTTATTATTATTATTTTATTTATTTTTGAATAACAACGAATTATAGATCCTACAATATTATTTGCCTATTTTTTAAAGTCTAGTACACTAGCTTAATCTATCTGCTAAATTATAATTATGCCTTCTAGTTAAGCACAAAAAAACAGTTAATTCTAAAAGCTTTGCATGTTAACGCATTATCCATATTACCCGAATATATTAACCATGTATCAAAAGGTCTTGCAAAGGCTAAAAATATATCTGTTACCCACCCTGCAATCTCACTTGGTAAAGGGAAAGTTTTAGGCTTTTCTCAGTCCATTGGTAAACGAAACTTACACTTAACGTTTATATCATTAGAGCCTGAAGTGGAATTAAACTAAAATGCACCATAAATCCTATAAATATGAAATAGTACTTTATTTCCTATCCTGGCCTATATATAACACACTAATAAAAGTGTCAAGAATATATATACAAAATTTTCTTGACTAAAAATAAGCAGATAAAAATCCAACTGTATGTACAAAATTGATCAAAATATTTTTAAATTGATTTTTTTTATAAAATATTTATAGAAAATAAGAAAACCATACCAAACTACATCATTCTCTTTTCTTTTCTTTTCTTTTTTTTTTATTTTTTATTATTATTTTTTTTGTTTTTTTTTGTTTTTTTTTGTTGAGAACAGATGTAACATACCAAACTTACAAAATATAAAAAATACAAATTTCTATAAAATAAAATCTTTTTGTGTGTGTGTGTATATATATATATATATATATATATATATATATATATATATATATATATATATATATATATATATATATATATATATATATATATATATATATATATATATATATATATATATTTGACTCACCCATAACATTTGATTTTTTACTGGTGAGTATAAGTGAAATAAACTCACACTAAAAGCAATCTTCAAAGAAATATTGAAAATATTCAAATGAAATCAAATAATAAAACAAAATGACATCTACAATGGAAACAAACAAAACGAAATATACTACAACTGACGAAAATATGTAAATAAAATGGAAAACTAGTGCAATTTTAGCTTAAGTTAGAGAATTCACTATGACTCTAATGACAAAAGGCATCATGCAAGCTCGACTCCATGCATCCCCAAACTCCGTGCCCAAAACACTCAAATTGCATAAAATGTGCAATTATCCTCACTCAAGAAACGATACCCTTAATCATTTACATGGTTAACTGCCCGTTTAATGTGGATAGTGTTTTAAAATGCAAGTTCTAGGATTAACTGATCCATTTCCATTATAAAATCTAGGCATAACTACAATTTAATATACAAATTAAACTATTGCCTATTAATTTTAAAAATAAACAACTAATATGCAAAATATATAATGTCATTAAAGTTTGTTTTTTTTTAAAATCAGTTTGTACTTATTTAAAAAAAAAACGTCCCCAAACTTTAATGGTCAAACAAGCATTTACACACACATTTTATTCACAATCATCATCATCAAAGAATTTTAAATGATATATCAAAAAGATTAAGGAATAGAACTCCCTGATGATGGTTCCTTCACGAAATTCTCTGTTTCATCTCATCAGTGTTATGAGTATCCTAAGTCATCTCTTTATTTGCAACTACAATCACACACAAAATTAAATTACTGAAATGTAAACAAATTAAGCACACAACACAAAAGTAAAGAGTACTCCCTGATGATGTTAACCAACTCCCGCTCTATCGAAGGCCTTTTCCTTCACCAGGACAAGTACCTTGAGGTGCTCCTTGGCTTGAATGATGGCATTATAAATTCCACATGATGCCCTTTTAAGCACATCATGATCTTCTTCTATGGCAACCTTCAAAAAATAACTTCCAAACTTATTGGAAGGTTGGTCAAGAACATTCTTTCCTAAAACTTGTGCCTCCTCTTGTGGTTGGATATCAAAAGCAAGATCTGGTGTATTTGTTGTGATTTCATAGCCATGAATCACTTTTGTTTGAATTTCTTTAGTGGACACCTCAACATCACAAGTAGGCACAATCTCCTCTTCTTTTTCTCACTCACTAAACTCCTCTACGATTTTAGACTCAAAAGTCTCGTTAAGCTCAAGTTCTGTACTATACGAGTCCTCCTACATATCATAGTTACTCGAAAAAGTGCTATCATCACAATAGTCATAATATGCATTAGTATTTGGATCGGTAGAAGAAGATGACTCGGGCTCCTGTGAAGTTAATACCTTAGTCATTTCTTCTACTTGGTTTTGCAAATTATTCAATCGTGTATTATTATCTTTTATATAATCTATTAACATCTTCTCAAACTGTGTTTGTTCAGTAACAGGTTCTGTCTCGTAAGAACATTTAAAATAAGGCTGGAAATTATCAGAATAAAATTGATGCTTTGTATGATAATTGTTTTCAGGAAAAGGATTATAGTTATCAAAGTAAGAGTTTTGTTCCTCATACAAATGATTTTGTTGATGCTGACTATCCCAAGGAAAGTCGTGATGCTGCAGACATCTCGTCTCTTCATATTGAAAACTAGGATAGTTTTCATATTGATAACTGAGATTGTATTCATTAGAAATTCTACTTTGTTCACTAAATCCTTGAAAACTCTCATTAAAATTAGGCATCTGATCAACCTCATTATAAAACTGGATATTATTATACATAGAAAAATAGGGAGTGTTTTTTTAAGTTTTTTTATTATTTTTAAAACAAATTTAAAAACTTTTGAATTTTTTTTTGATTTTTTTTTAAATTGAATTAAATTTTTTTTAAAACAAACACTATATATTAATTTTACATTCAATTAAATTGCCTTTCCCCGGCAACGGCGCCAAAAACTTGTTTGGGGTTTAAACCTGTTCGGTTTAACACGACATGCAAGTGCACAGTATCGTACAAGTAATAATAGTCGGTGAAGACCAGATATCGTACCCACAGAGAAAGGATTAATTTGATTCGTAATCTTAATATATTGCTTTTGATTTTAATAAATGATTTTGTTTGTTTTTGGTATTTTGAACTTCAACATAAACTAAAGAAAAACTCACTGAAAATTCTGAAAATCGAAATTGAAAACTAGAGAGAATTTAGATACGGATTTTTTTTAAAACTAGAAGAATGTGTAACCTCTGTGGAACTGAAACTTGATGCATATTTATATCATTACCTTCGTTCATTTTCCACCATCTTTGAATTTTTTATAACTTGACCAACTCCACCAAGCGTTTCTTTTGCTTTCTTTACTTCTTGATGGAAATGTGAGTTGGTATGTATCAACAATCCACCACCTTTTATCATAACCAAACCCACACGTCATTCTTTTGGTTAATTTAAGCTCAAACCCGAATACACAAACATGTTACACACATGCATGCGTATTTTCTTTTCTTCTTTCTTTTCTTCTTTGGTCCTCGCTCTTGGCCGATCACACACTCACATGAACACATAATTTCTTTTCTTGCTTTTGCTTCTCTCTTGCCTTGCTCTTGATCAAGCACAAACATAAGATATATTTCTTTTTTTTCTCTGTCTTGGTTCATCTCCCCGGCCAAACACAAATGAATATATCAAATGGGTTTTTTTTTCTATTGGATTTTAGCCGATCACATACACACACTTACACTTGCTTTTGGCTTTTTTTTTATGATTTCTTTATTCTTCTTTTGGTGGAAGACACACATAATTCAAGCATTCACTCACTCAATATATTCCCATGCCTTGTCCCGTCTCCCACTTGGGATTTTTTTAATTTTTAATTTTTAAATTTAATTTATAATTTTTTTAATATTAAATACGAATTTATTTGAATATTTATTTAATTTTCAAAAATTATATATATTTATTTTGAAATTTTGGATTTTAAAAAACAAATAAATATGGATGTATTATTTATTGGGATAAAAATATAAAGGGTAGAAAAATAAAAGGTTTAAATGGGTTAAAATAAAAAACAAAAATACGAAATTAAAATAAATAAAAAGTTATACTTAAAATAAAAGTAAAGTTTATAATTAATATAAACTAAGAAAGCTAAAAATATAAAAATAAAAAAAATAAGTTTCATAAAAATAAAAATATAAAAGCTACAAACAATTATCAAAATAAAAATAAAAAAATAAACCTAAAACTAATAAAATAAATGCCAAAATAAAAATAGCTTGGTTTTAATAAAAATAAAAGATAAAAACATTTTTTCTAAAATATATAAAAAAAACTAACATTGAAAACAATAGAGACTAAAATTTAAAATAATAATAATTGGTTTTAAATAAAATAAGGAAATGTAAGAGTAATTGGCAAAATATAAAAAGAAAATAGTTTAATAAAAATAAACTAAGCAAAAGAAAATAAATAAATAAAAACAACTAAATAAAAATCTATATTAAAAAATAAAATTAATAAGACTAAAAATAATTAATTGAAATAAATCTATAAAAAATAATTAATTTAAGCTAAAAATAATAAAAAATAAATTTATAAAAGTTAATAGAATAAAAATAAATTAAAAATGGATTTCTAAAATGGTTTGGTGGTTTAGGGTTAAAAACGATGGTTTTATGGTTTTGAAGAAATAATTGGTTTTAAAAAGAATTATAATCTAAATAAAAAAATAAAATATCCCATAAATTAAAATACACATATATATATTTTTCTTCCGTTAAGCCCTGCAAACAAAAACACACAAATTAGTTCATTTTTCGACGTAAAATGATAAAATACGTTAAAAACAGAATTTTTAATTTTTAAGCACACATTAACGCAAATCATAGTTTTTAAGCTCAAAAATATTGTAAAGTCTTAGGTTTAATGATAAACTTTATCATTAAAGCTCAAAAAGAGATCGCAAAATGATCTCTAAACATCTTCTAATCTCCGAAAGCCAATCTTTGCCAGTCAGAACTTCCCTCTTCGGTACCAATCAAGAAGTAGACAAACCTTCCTCCTCCAAAATTCATCAAGTCAATCTTAGTGACTCCAACTCCTCCTCAGAAAAAGCTGACACAAAAGTTCCCCCTAACCCGTCATTTCCCTAGTCAAAGATGACGCCTTACATCAAAAGGTTGATGCTTTAACCACACTTTTGACCGACATCAAAGCCTCGCAAAATCAGGAGGCCCTGGTTAAAGAAATAGCAGCACTAAAAGACAGGGTAGCTGCACTTGAGAACCGAGACATCCTTTTCCATCTCGACAATCAAGTTGAAAAAGTTATCTCTGATGGCCTAGCAAACATTGATGCTCATAGGCAATCCGACGCTACCAACATGATGAAGACTGCGCAAATGTTATTAGTAGAAGTAGAAAAATGTCAGAAGAAAATTCCAGAACTTATGGAAATAGTGGATACCAAAATAACCTCCACTACTGATCATCTATCAAGCTACATACACGGAGTCGTTTCGGAAAACATCTCTGTCCGAAAGACTCACTTTCTTCTCCTTCAAATCATTACTCATACCCTCAACTCCATTACCAACACCATGGATGGACCCCTTCAGCAGATCAAGCTCTACACTAGTCTCAACATTGATGTCATGGAACAATTCAAGGATCTCACCTCCAAGACTCTTGCTGACGATCTAGGAAAAATGTTCACCCAAGTGACCACCAATATTGAAACTATTTTGGGCCGCCTGCCTGTGCCCCCTTCAACTTCTGAAGGAACCCCAGGAGGGGGAAAGGCGATTCAAGCAAATGAACCAGATGCCATGATAATAAATACATCTGCTGGTCCAAGTGGGACCACAGAAAACGATGACAAGATAATTTTGGACACAATTGTAAGTCCAAGTCAGAAGAACCAAGAAGAAAGAAATATCCAGGAAGACACCCATGCCAGTAAGCGCAATGAATCCGAAAAAGAAACCAATGCTGATCAATAGGAGAATCCAATAAAATAACCACTCACCACTTAGATCCCGAAAGAGAACCCAAAAGAATCTCCGACAAAGGTGCCAACTCCTCATTCCTCTCCTCCGAAAATACAGACTCCGATAGTTGAAATTCCCTCAGAGGACGAGATTCTCATGTACTCCCCAATTAAAGAATCAGATCGTCCAGAAGTTAAGGCCAAGAAATCGGAATATTTTGATGATCAAGCTCTTCTACATGCTGAAGCCTTTTGTTCCGAGTCTGAACCAAGAACATCTGATCCAAACAAAGTCGACCCAAGTGGTCCCAGCAAACCCGACTTCTCAAAATTCCTTATGTTCCGACCCTTGACCGATTCCGACTTCAAACCCTTTAAATCTTACAATCCTCCTCCTACTTCCAAACACAACTGGGATATACCGCTGACTCCGAATGGAGAAAAGTATGTTTAAACGCTTAATCTCACAGGAGCCTCAAGAATCAACAAAGAACTAGCATCCTACTACAAGAATCAGAAATTTGTGAACACATTTACCAAACCTCAAGTTGATACATGGTCAAATGAACCCATAACATCCGTCCTAAGCGTCAAGAGAAGAAGCTTTCAAAAGTCTGACTACTTCGAATATGAGATTGTCAGAAACAACAACTACGATGAAAAGATTCTGATAACAGAAGCTGACTTCCGAAAAATGAATCCAGCAGATCTTTTCACAATCGTCCGAAAGCTGTCAACCAAAGAGAAACAAGTCCCTAGAGAAGCCTATGTTGCAGCCAAACGATTTTTACATGGCCTTCTAGAAGAATTCTGCTCTGCTGACGCTGAAATGTTCAAAGTTGTTAAGGATCATCCAGAAGAGCAATTCCCAGAAAAACTTGATCTGTCAATGCCAAAAAACCGAGACAACTCGAGAAGAGGTGCCACCTATGACCCAATACTTGGACTGGTATACAAAAACACAAATTAGAAAGGATCCTTTCTCTTTCTTCATGCTGATCAAATCAGAAGGGTTCCTAACGGGATGATGCAAGAATACATCAAAGCCATAAAGAAGTCATCGCAATCAGACACAGAAGCTAAGAAGGAACTGCTACTAATAATGGAGTGGCTGCTGGCAATTAGGAATTTCTGGTCATACGCTGCGAGTCAAGGCATACTGGACAAACCTTACAGAATTCGACTCAAACCCCTCGATTGGTCACCGAAGGGGGAATTGTTAGTGCTGGAACCGAATCATTGACCAATTCGGTGTTTGATGTGTTTGCTAGTAATTCTAATCTCTTTGTTTTGATGGAATGATAAACAAGTATTTCTTATGAATGTTTTAAGTAATGAACAAATCGTTATGTCTTGAATATGATATTCGAATATGCTTTATGTCTATACTTATGGTTTTGGATGAGTTGTGTGCTAATCTTATACACGTCAGAAATCCAATCTTGGATTTCAGAACTCCGATTAAATCAATACCAAAATCAGAAGGTGCATTTCTCGGAAGACACAGTTCGAAAGTCCATACTTCGAACTAACTCAGAACACCAATCGAGACCAACAAAGATCATGTTCCTAAGACACTCTGATTCAGAAATGCCAGGACTTCGAAATCCTCTTAGGATTTCGGATTATCAATATAAACATTTTATAGGAACTGACATACTTAATCATTCTACAAAGAAGACTAAAGATATGAAGATCATCTTGAAGACAAGACAAAGGATAAGCACTTCAACTTATAGGATATGATTAGACTAGATCAGGCGTGGCCTTTTAGAGCATGTCGTTTGTACTTAGTGTATTATTTTATTGTAGCTATAGCCACCCTAGTCTGACATTGTATTATTATAATAGAATTATCCATGTTGTCTGACTGAAGAGAGACGTGTCTCTCTTTAGTCCATAGGTCTTTATTCGATGGTCCTTCCTTAGTCTATAAAAGGAAGACCTTATCTTTCTTCAGTCCTTATGAGTTTGAGAGACAAGTTGTAACGCTTTAACATATATCAATATATTCTCTCATTCCATCAACTCCCTTGTTCTTATCTGCATTTCTCCATGTATTTATATTTCAAGCATCTTAATTTTGTGGTATTTATATTTCTTGTTATCAACTGTTTACGCATCTTATTTATTGTTGAGCTATCGATCTTTTCTAAGTACTCTTTATATTCCGCAAATCAACTCAAGTCCTCGGACTTGTTCACCTCCAAAAACTCCCAGTTTCGGAACTTTACTTTCTGCAATATTACTCTTTCCGTATCTTACTTAGAATATTTGGCGACAACATATTTTTTTATTCCATTCTTCAAGATAATAGCGTTTTACTTTTCAGGTTCAAGAGAAGATGAAGCTATAACAAACTGAAGATCCGAAGGGTATGATGTCATATTCCGAAGGGTATGATGTCATATGAAGGTAAGAGCTTGAGATGCAGAAACCGAGGTGTATGATGTCATAAACCGAAGGGTATGATGTCATAGTCTTCGGTTATGAGTGTTTATATCAAAAGATGAGGAGTTGAAGTAATATCCGAAGGTTTTTGACAAATTTTCTTTGGAACCCAAACCATTTTGTAGAAAAACCTTCTGAATATCTTGGCTTCTTGGTTGGAACTAGAAAATATTCGTATAACACATTATACCAACCCGAATGTTTCAGAAAATTTCTTCGTTGAACAAAAACTTCGGATATCTTTTTTTTAACCAACAAATAGACAACACCACTTTTCACTTCTGATGTTGGAAGAACACCTTCTAAACATGTCTTTTTGGGAACCCATATCTTTTTCGTTTTTGGCTTCTTCTTCTTCTTTTTCTTCTTTTTAACCTTATGAACATGAGATCTGAAACAAGAACTTTGTTCATCTTTGTGGATCTTATCAGAAACCTTCGGATTATAAACCCTTCGGATCTGATAATTTCGATTTTCAACTAAAGTGGGTTTTCTATAAGGTTTCATACCTTCAAACATATCACATGAAGCCAAAGAACCAACAGATTCGGATTTCGTTTTCTTTAAAGATTTTGCAACAAATAACACTTTCACCAAACACTCTTCTTTTAAATCCAACTCCCCCTTAACCATTGTATCTTTCTTTTCAGATTGCAAAATAAGTACCGATCTGAATTCTTCTTCAGAATTTCCAGAAACATGAAGAAGAAGAACATTATCTTCAAAGTCTTGAGGAACAAGAAGGCCATTTGCATCTTCAACAAGAGAAACATATTTTTCTACTCATTTTCGATTTTCTAACCCTTGTTTACTGTCGATTTCTCTTAATATCTGTAACATTTCTGAGAACAAATGTTTGTGTAAATCATGTTTCAAGTGATGAAAAACAAGTCTCCATATGAATCTTTCTCTCCATCAGAAATGAGTGTGTCATTTGTAATATTCTGATTTCTCAACACAAGACCATAAAATTGTTCAAATGATATTTTGTATTTGAGATTATCAACACAAACAGTCCATAATTTTGAATTTCTTGCTTCCATTTTCATTCTAAACAAAAAATTATCACCACATCTAGAATAAAACTAGAGAGAGAAAGTAGATCTGAAGTGGGTTTTTAGAGAGAGAAACTAGATCTGGAACGATTTCTAGTAAGAGAATCAGATCTGAACAAATTTTCAATGCTAAAAACAAGATCTAAACCAATATTGATGAACATAAACAGATCAAAGATGAAGAACTGATCATAATATTGATTCCATATCAGAAAAACTCACAAAAACTGAAGATCTAGATCTGAAAATTTGAATTCTAATTGATGATGTGGTAGGTTGTCAAATCAAGAAACGATCCTTGAAATAATATGTTAAATCTTCAAGGTTAGGCTCTGATACCAATGTTGAAACACGATTTGACAACAAATGATGAATAAGAACGACACCAATCAAGAATCCAACGAGCCGAATGATTCAATTGATCAAAGTTTTATAATGGGGTTTTACAATTTGTGTTTTACTATGTGTGTTTCTCTCTCTATCACTATGATACCACTCCCTCTAGAATGCTTAATTATAAAATAATAAATAAAACACTATTTATATTCTAGTAAACAAATAAGCCCAATGCACAAGCCTACAAGCCCATACGCCAAAGCGGGCCTTCCTCATGCCACCAAGTCATAATCATGAAGAACTTTGCACCCAACAGAATTGCCTTCACTTTATGATTCGTTTGATTCTCTATTAAGGTTATGAATCTCTTAACCAGCTCAATAGTTTCACTTTTTGCTTCAAAAAGAAAACCCAAGTAAAACCTGAGTAGTCATCAGTTATAACTAAACAATAAGAGCTTTTATTAATACTGAGAACGTTGACAGGGTCGAAGAGATCCATGTGAATCAGTTGAAGGAGCGAGTTAATAGAGTTGACCAATTTGGGCTGATGTTGCTTCCGATGATGTTTGCCTTGAGCAAAGGCAACACATTTTTCATATGTGATGAAGTCATTGATGGGAAAGCCCCCGGACAAGTTCATTTTTCGCAAGACGATTCAAATTCTTCGCGTTGGCGTGACCAAGACGTCGATGCCAATGCATAGCATTCTGTTCAGAAGCTTTTGAGAATAAGCAAGTGACGTTTTCAGGAGTGTTGTGATTCATGTCGATGATATAAGCGTTGCTCTTTCGTTCGAATCTGACAAGAATCCACTCCTCAGGGATGACAACGCCGGGTTTGAGAATAAGACAATCCTTCTTTCTAAAGTGGGTTGAAAAACCCTTGTCACAGATTTGCGAAACGCTCAGCAAACTATGATTGAGCTCAGGTACAAAGTTCATGTTCTCAAACTTTAACACACCATTCGATACAGTTCCCCTATGTGTGATCTTTCCCTTTTCATCTCCCGCAAAGCAAACACATCCGCCATTAAAATTTTCTACGTCGTGTAATTGCATGTCGTGTGCCTGGAACAACCGCTATCAATATACCAGGGTCTGCTGATATTCCTCCACAGCTGTTCCTACACAAGTTGCGGGATCAATTAGATTTAGGAACCCAGTCCATTCGGAAACTGGGTTGACCCAAACTATCGATACATTTTACGGATCCTAAACTCATATCACGATTGTCAAACAATGGGGAATTCACAATTGATTTTGGAATGCTGCCTTTAGGAACACATCTATAATTTGATTTAAATCTTTTATCCTTGGACCAGATGGAGACCTTAACATCTGATTTTGAATCAGAACTGCTATTTGAAGTTGATTCTTGAGATGACTTTGACCTCACAAATTTAGGTAAGGCATAGTCATTTCTCGAAACAGTCCTTTTGTTTTGAATAGCTTGATTCTTGGCTTTCACATCATTCCAATTCTTATTCTGAGAATATGACCTCGAGGGTTTTCTCTTATGAGATCTCCCTATTGGCACGTCCTTCCAAAACTTTTCATGTTGATGCGCATACAAATATCGTGGACAACTTCTGGCAATATGACCAGCGATTCCACAGTTAAAACAAGTTTGTCTTTTAACAGGGGCAGTGGATGTTTGTCCAGATCCAGATATATTCAATGCATTTCCACACACACAAAAACATGCAACAAAACATTTATCAGAAATTTTTAACCTAGAATTTTGAAAGTCAAAATCATTACGAATTTTTAAAGGTCTAACAATTTTAGCAGTTTGTTTAACAAACGAATTCAAAGCAGGAAAATCAGAATAATTAGTCTTAGAACATGTTTTAACAGAATCAAAGTCCTCTTATCTTCCTTATTCTCATCTTTCTCTTTCAAATTATCTGCACATGAGGTAGAAGCATCAGTAGAGTTCGATTTATTACTCTCAGCGGTGCCAGATTGATCCCTTTTTATGAAATTCAAGTGATAACATTCCTCAGACTCTTCGATTTCAAGAGACGGAGTAAAATTATTGTTAAAAGGAGGTGGGACAGATCTATACCCAATTCCTTCACCCTGCTGCCCATTTAGTTTGATGTTCAATTATAGACTCAACTACTTCGCTTGACACATCAAATTTTTGAAATTAAATTCAGCATCATTGAATTTTTCTTTCAGTGTGTCAAGCTCGGCGGTCAATTTAGCAATTTATTTTTTTGCACAACGATATCGAGTGCTTACAGTACTCCATTCCTCTTGAACTTTCTTAAAATCAGACGTTTTAGCATCAAGTTTTTCTTATAGATGTTTCAGTTTCTTTTTAGCATTATAAACATCATTTGTAAGGTTAAACACTTCTTTAATAAGGCGATCATTATGTTCATGATACTTTGCAATCATATCAATACAAGATTGAGAAGACCAAGAAACTTCACTAACATCAGTGTCGGCGGGGTGGAAGAGACCATGAATGCGAATTGTAAATCCATCATTTGTTCTTCTGCTGCATCAACATCCATGTCACCTTCAGCTTGGGCCAAATGAGCACTTCCGCCTTCAGTCAATACAAGATTGAGAAGAGCAATAAACTTCACTAACCTCAGTGTCGGCGGGGGTGGAAGAGACCATGAATGCGAATTGTAAATCCATCATTTGTTCTTTTGCTGCATCAACTACACCGAAAAACGGACAGAACGGATAATCCTTCAAGTGCCAAAAGGTTGGGACGAAAAACCCTCTGACCGAAAAACCTTGAAACCCTAGCTGTACCGAAAAACAATTAAAAACCCTAACCGAAAAACTACCAGATTTCCGCCGCCACCAAAAAACTATGCAGCGTGACCAAAAAACCCTTTCAGATCAAGATCTCACACAAACAACAGCAGAAACGGCGTTTTTGGATCAAAACAGTGTTTTTGATGATTTTTGCTTGAAGATTGCAAGAACGCGAAGAACACCAAGAACAAAAACACCCAAACAGCCCAAAAACTCGTCCAAAACAGATCAAAACACCAAGAATCTTCAAAAATCTCCAAGATACAAGCAAAGGAAATGATAAGATTGATACCAAAACACCCAAGAACACAAGGTTTTGAGGCTCTGATACCAATTGTAAGTCCAAGATCCTCACACGGTATCAATCACAAACACGTTTGTGGAATCCCAAACGTGTAATCAATCAAACACAAGAAACAAGGCAACCAACAAATACGTTTGAATGCAAGAACTTTCTCTCTCTAGCTTAGCACACTCTTCAAGGCAACCAACATGACTAAAGACGGCTACATTTCCTTATATAGTTTACGAAAACCCTAGCTAAAACCCTAAGCCTATCCCATAAAAGCCCACTTAAAAACCATGATATCCCAACCGAAAAACCAAGGATTTCGGTCATGATCACCGAAAAACCAAGGGGATTTCGGTCCCAACCAAAATTGTCATTCAGCCCATAAAATCTTCATTGTAGCCCAAAAACTCCTTGGATTTGGTCCGATTAAATGCAAATATTAAACCAACATAAATTATGGCCCAACAGTAGTTGATTGTCGATAATGATTATTAACGCGTTGCTTGATTCGCTTCCTATGCCACATCATCCATTCTGATATTTGAGAAGGATATTGTTGGGTGCAAAGTTCTACATTTATGATGACTTAGTGGCATGAGGAAGGCCCACTTATGTTTGTGATGTTTGTGGGCTTGTATATTGGGCTTATTTGTTTGCTAGACTATAAATAGTGATTTTATTATTATTCGTAGCTAATGATTCTAGAGTGAGTTTAGTGATATCATAGAGAGAGAAACAATCACATTGTAAAACACATATTGTAAAACCCCATTGTTGAATACAAGCATTCGGCTCATTGGATCCTGATTGGTGTCGTTCTTATTCCGATTTTGTCAAATCTTCACTCAACAATAATTATGTCTGCAATATTAGTTTTGTTTCTACGCTAGACTTGTGATCCTAGTATGATAAGGTAGCAATCACTTCTCCTATGTAACAATTTACTAACTTGAGCTGAGTGATAAACGGATAGGAAGACGTTAAAGCAGGTGGCTCTGATTGAGTTCGTTTTATAGGTGACGGAAGACGGTAAAGGTAGTTGTGAGTTTGGTTCATGTTGTGTGAAATAGAACATGATAAAGGAGTTGGTGACCTTGTTTTCTTGAACGGTGGTAGAATCTCTAGGAATAGGAATGATTGGCAAAAGTATCGCTGTGAAAATAAGAAGGGAATGGAGAAACAACTCGGTGTGAACATTATGGCGGTGGAAGTTCAAAACGGGTGGCTTTGGATGTGGTCGGGGTACCAAAAGTCGATATGGTTATTAAGGTGTCCAACGGGATGCCATGTTACATGTTACATGGGTTGCGAACAATGAAAATTAGTTAACCTAGAGAAGACTTTGGATGTGACCGAGATGGAGGCCGGGTGTCTGGGAAAAGTTGAGAATGGAATGGTATAAACAAATCAATTAAGGGGTGAATGTTGGATTAATCGGTTTGTTATGGGTAAGTGAGTCAATGGAAAATGGAATAAAATATAGCTTCTTATAAAACTTCCATTTATATTTATAAAATATTCCAAGGTTTTTATTTTTCCTAAAAGTATTAGGTGTGGGTCTCAATATTTCTCCTTTTTAGGTCCCTATAATTATGTCGCCAATATTAGTTTTGTTTCTATGCTAGATTTGTGGTCCTAGTATGAAAATGTAGCAATAAATTTTCCAATATATATTGTATTGGGAAATACTAAGTAAACACCCCATTATATTTCGTACACACCCTAAATTAAAGTTAACTACTTTTTATTTGTTGAAACTACATTTTTTTCCAGAAAATTTAGATATGAATGGTCAAAAATAGTTTGAATTTTGTTAAAGGGTGTATATGGGATGTATATTTAGCAACACCTTTTGTAGTAAGTTTCTTTGTTATAATTGCAAAGAGAATGAATATGACAATAACTGTCGAAATCAGTAAACTGTCTATAGCTTCAGTCCCATTCATTCCTAGATAAATGACCACGGTCACAAACTGTCCATCATCAAGCTCTCAGCAACACTCCATTTTAGAATTCACTCCAAATTCCAAGAACTTGGAAAACCCAAATAAAGAGAAAGTTGATGAGAAAATTGAAATGGAGAAGTCCCCAAGCAATATCATCATAAATAAAAAGTTTAACAAAATCAAAATCAGAAATCCTAACGCTGCTGACATATCCAACATGACTTCTGAATCATCGTTTTCCGACCCAAAGTCATCCGAAGATACATCACAACGTAATCTTTCAAAAACTCTAATCAGAATTTCTCTCAAAAATCTTAAAGTTAATCATGAAGAGATAGACTCTTTAAATGATTCTTTATCTGACTCTTCCCCAAGAAAAATTTTTCAAAAAGGAAAAGGAAAGAATTTAACCAAACAAGGTGTAAAACCAATTCTAAACAGAAAAGATCTTCGATCACCTCGATCTCATGCTAGATTTGAATAGAAAAAAATGCTTCTACACTTAGAAACTATCGGAAGCCAATTCAACTCTCATCACTCCAAGTCATACTCAGAGATCTACTCCTTCAACAATCTGAAAGTATATCCATAAGGGATTACATCCGACTCCAAATATCAAACCTATTCAGCAGTTTCAAAATATCAGAAATTCTGATTACAACTCAGAATTTCCAAAACTAACAAGAAATGCAAAAATAGCTCAAAATAGTCCATCAACTTCTAAGCAACATGTGAACGAATTCTTGAAACCAAAAATATCATTTTCCAATATCATCAGAAGCAACAAACAAACTTCAAATGTTATCGGAACCAAGTCTCAGAACTACAACCGTTCTGAAACTACTCCGAAAATTTTAAAACGACAACGAAATAATACTTGTTGTCATTGTTGCAAACATCACTCTAAAACAGACATAGCTAGTAACTCAAAAACCTTCAAACATCCAATAAATACTTACTCCTCAAAACCCTCAAAAAGATTTGTTCAAAAATGGGTTATAAAATCATCCACTTCTGAATCAAATTCATCCTCTGAAATAGAAACTCCCACCGAATCAACTGTTAAAACCAAATCTTCCATGCCTATAAAAACAAATGGGACCAAACAAGTTTGGATGACCAAACTAACTGTCTAACTTCTCAGGAATTTAGCACGAAAGAGTAGGATAATGAATGGTTAATTGATAGTGCCTGCTCAATGCACATGACCGGAAGATTGGAGTTTCTAAGAGATTACAGAGAAGTCAATTTTGGAGGATACGTCACATTCGGAAATGACGCAAATGGCATCATCAAAGGCAACGGTGTACTAACAAATGGAAACTTTACTATTCAGAAAGTTGCCTACGTTCTCGGACTAAAACATAATCTAATAAGTGTAGGTCAACTAGTTAGTACTGGTCTCCGAGTTGAATTTGACAATGAATTCAACTACGTTATGACTGGCAACAGAGACAAATGTCTAATACGATCTTCAAGACAAATCAATATGTTCCCTCTGGACATCACAATGTTTCCCGGAAAACCAAGATTATGCTTACTATCAAAAGCACATTCCGAAATCAGCTAGTTATGGCATCGGAAACTAGCTCATCTCAACTTTCGATACATGAATCAGTTGGTAACAGGAGAAATGGTCAGAGGAATGCCACTTCTAAGGTTTGACAATGAAAACATATGTGCAGCATGCACATTTGGCAAGCAAAAGAAGAAACCTCACAAATCGATCACCGACTCAGGGATTACTCGTCTACTAGAACTTCTTCACATGGATCTTTGCGGTCCATCAATAGTTGATAGTATAAATCACAAGAAATACATCCTGGTTATCGTGGACGACTACTCCCGATTTACCTGGGTATTTTTCTTTAGATTGAAATCAGACACCTTCCCAGAACTCAGAAACTTTATTACATCAATCGAACTCAAGATTCAACTTCCAATAAGAAGAATCCGAAGTGATAATGGAACTGAGTTCAACAATAAGCAAATTGAAGAATTTCTGACATCCAAAGGAATAGAGCACAACTTCTCAACACCATATACACCTCAGCAAAATGGCGTAGTCGAGAGAAGAAACAGAACATTAGTGGAAGCACCCGATCAATGCTAACCTTCACAAATCTTCCTCTAACCTTCTGGGCAGAAGCAATAGCAACTGCATGCTTTGTTAAAAATCGATCCATTGTCAACAAAAGGCTACAAATGACTCGTTATGAAGTATTAAACGGAAGAAAACCTAATGTCAAATTCTTTCATATATTTGGCTGTCGGTGCTTCATTAAAAATAACAAAGATCATTTGGGAAAATTCGCACCCAAAAGGGATGAAGCAATATTCATGGGATATTCGTCAAAATCAGTAGCCTATCGTGTTCTAAACAAGAGAACACGAGTTATAGAAGAAAGTTTCGACATAGAATTCGACGATCAATACCAATGGAGAAAGAAGAATCAAGATACTCTATATGTAATAGAAAATGATGTTCCAGTAGGACATCGACCCATTCATACAGTTGAAATTGATTACGACTTACTCTTTGATCCATCAGAAACAGCAAAAGAAGCCGAAGTTGTCCATTCTCCTGATGCCATTCAGCAAATCATCTCAGCATCAGGACCAACAACTTCCTCAGAACCTACCACATCCAACACCCAAACAGACCTTCCGATAAACACTCCTACAATTGAGGGGGAGCCTTCGCTCCCTTCTCCGCTTTATCAGACTCAGAAGGAACCCTCACACCCAGCAACCTCTGAGGGGGAGTCTAGACTCCTTACACATGTTGATGGGATACCTCAATCCGAGGGGGACCATCAACCCTCATAAGATACTTCGTTAGCAGATAACCCATCAGAAAATATCATAGCCCTTTCCTCTGATGCTATGACTAATAACTCACCAATCTTCTCCTCAAAAGCCAATGACAACACATCTGCTGAAGAATCCCAAAATCAAAATACATCTCCTGAAAACACCAACTTCATCCAAGATATCTCTCCTCCCATTTCTGATCCAGCTCTTCTTCCACGCTTACACAAATGGACTCGGAGTCATCCTCCGAACCAAATCATCGGAAATCCCTCTTCCAAAGTTCAAACAAGGTCAAAGAAATCCATTCAGGATGAATGCCACTATGCCGCATATATCAGCAAAGTCGAACCTAAGACAGTCCTTGATGCCTTAGACGATGACGATTGGATCAAAGCCATGCAAGAAGAACTATCAGAATTTAAAAGAAACAACGTTTGGGATCTTGTTCCGAGACCCTCCAATCACAGAGTTATAGGTACTAGATGGGTTTTCCGAAACAAACTTGATGACATGGGCACTGTAGTCAGAAACAAGGCCAGATTAGTGGCAAAAGGTGTTGGAAATGAATGTTCATGTTATGAGTTTCAAAAACTTAAAGTTGCAACGGAAGCATAAAATCATGAACACAAATTTCACTTCCAAGAGGATCATGCTACATGCATGTAGAGATAAGATGAAGAAGAAGCATAGATTGAGTTCAAGATCATACCCTTCTTAGTGAGCTTAGTTTGGACGAAAATGATAACAAGGAATCAAGTTAGAATCCCTCTATAGTTTAGTCCACCACAAGCTTGAACACCTTTGAATGCTAGTTCCACAAACTTGCAAATGAACACCTTTTACTCTTTAGCTTTAAAAACGATTTTTGCTAGAAGTGAGGATGTGTTCTTGGCTGATTTTGGAACATGAAAGTGATGTCTATATCTCTCCTCAAATGGCCGAACATTAAGTATCCAAAAAAAGAAGAGCATGAAAGGTTATATTTAAACACAAGCACATGGTCAATCCTTGAAGACACAAAGCATCTTGTCTTCTTTCTATGTTTAAACTCATGCACTTTGCGAAGCATGTAGGGTTCGGCCATCAAGGGTCAAAAAGAGAATATTCCATCTTTTATTATTTATAAACTTATCCCATAAGTTTTTATAAATAATAAACTTTCATATTTTGCTTAATGAAATAACATTTAAATTCATTATCAAGCAAATAAACCATTTTAAACATGTTTTATGATTGCATAAATATATATACACACACACACATATATATATATATATATATATATATATATATATATATATATATATATATATATATATATATATATATATATATATATATATATATATATATATTCATAATGAACATGTTCCATTTAATTTATCAATTAAATTAAATAAAAGGTTTACTTATAAATCAATTAAATAACTTAACAACTTAAACAATTTCATTGTTATACATAGTTAATTCATCACATATGAATTATTAATCAACCATTAATTTTGGAGTTATTATTATTTACCTTAAAAAATAATAACTTACAAAATTAAAATGCAAGTTTAGTATCATTTGATGTTAAATCAAATTTAACATTCCAAATGATCAATTTGGTGTCAAACTTGTTGTTGGTGTGACCCTATAGGATCATGTATTATTATTAATATCATTTTTATGATCATCCTTGGGCATATAGAACTAACAATCTCCCACTTGCACAAGGTTGCATCATAGAATGATACCGACAGTGATGAACGTCTAGCAACATTTCACTGCCCCCAATAATACATGACATAATGCCATTCAACAACATCCAATTCTTCAAAAGCACGAGGCTCTAATTGATGTACTAGGTTATCTATCAATTATCCCTTTGTCACAGACATCATGTTGAACATGAGACATGGATCTTAATCATTCTCATTTTATGTTCAACTTTCAATCAGGCGCCTTAGATGTCTAACTCTCAACACATAAGAGGAACAAATCCCGTCTTGACTACATACGCCCCTCATATAGTTAGTACTATACATGAGCATGGCCTTTATGGTTGTCTATTTTTCAAGAACAACGGTGAACCATATCAAAGCATAGCACTCCCTACACTTGAGTCCCAAATATGCATCTCAGGTCTAAGGATACAATGATAATACCTTTATTCAAGAATCACTTATGATGATGATCCATGGAGTGATCTTGAAGCGGGTCAAGTCCAATACTTGTTCACTGACAAGTACCTATGAATTTGGTTGCAACCTTTTGCTACTTTTACCCATAAAAGTCAACCAATCCAATTCATATTAGTCTTACTTCATAATTGCTCCCACAACTATGATCGACTATGGACGTTTAGAATAACTAAATTATTCAAGGATTAAACATGCTAATATAGAACACACAATTATGAATGAAACATCACGTCACATATATTACATAATTCTTGTTGTTTACATAATTTCATATTCATAAAACACTAAACACAAATAAAATCCATTCATTAGAATAACGAAGTCCTATACCCTTAGCGTGACTTTCATGCTTAGCTTGGGGTAAAGGCTTCGTGAATGGGTCTGCCAAATTCTGATCTGTATGAACCTTGTGAATACTTATTTCACCATTCTTAACTTCATGTCTTATGTAGTTATACCTTCGGTGAATGTGTTTGGTCTTTTGATGCGATCTAGGTTTCTTTGCTTGAGCTATAGCACCTAGATTGTCACAGAAGATTTCTATAGGGTCCCGAATGGAAGGAACAACCCCTAGATCTTCAATGAACTTTCTCATCCAGACAGCTTCTTGAGCAGCTTCCGAAGCAGCAACATATTCTGATTCTGTAGTGGATTGTGCAATCACTTCTTGTTTGGAACTCTTCCAAGACACGGCTCCTCCATTTAAAATAAAGACATACCCAGATTAAGATTTCGAATCATCCCTATCTGTTTGGAAGCTTGCGTCAGTGTAACCCTTTACCTTTAAGCTTTCTTCCAAACCACCGTAAACCAAGAACATGTCTTTAGTCCTTCTCAAGTTCTTAAGAATGATCTTTACAGCAGTCCAGTGGGCTTCACCTGGGTTCTGTTGATACCTACTTGTCATGCTTAAGGCACATGAAACGTCGGGCCTAGTGCATAACATGGCATACATGATGGACCCAATTGCCAAAGCATATGGGACATGTTTCATCCTTTCAAGTTTAGTCCTAGTGCTTGGGCACTGAGACTTGCTTAGTATGGTGCCATGCTGTATTGGCAAGAATCCTCTTTTGGAGTCTTGCATCTTGAACCTTTTCAAGATTTTATCGATATATACACTTTGGCTTAGACCAATAAGTCTCTTAGATCTATCTCTATAGATCTTTATGCCTAATACATAAGCAGCTTCTCCTAAGTCCTTCATTGAGAAACATTTCTCAAGGAACGCTTTGACACCTTTCATAGTTGGGATGTCATTTCCAAATAGAAGTATATCATCAACATACAATACTAGGAATATGACTATGCTCCTACTAGCTTTCTTGTAAACACAGGAGTCATCCTCATTTTTAATGAATCCAAAATTCGTAATCTTTTCATCAAAGCGGATGTTCCATGTTCGAGACGCTTGCTTCAATCCATAAATAGATCTTTTAAGCTTACACACTTTGTTTGGATGCTTAGGATCGACAAAACCTTCAGTTTGATCCATATAGACATCTTCCAATAAGTGTCCATTAAGGAAAGCGGTCTTGACATCCATTTGCCATATCTCATAATCATAGTACGCGGCTAAGGCAAAAAGTATCCTAATCGACTTGATCATTGCCACTGGTGAAAAGGTCTCATCATAGTCAATACCATGAGTTTGTGAGTATCCTTTAGCGACAAGTCTCGCCTTAAAAGTGTGTACATTTCCATCCATGTCGGTTTTCTTCTTGAAAACCCATTTGTTCCCAACGGTCTTACAATTGGTGGGAAGATTAACCAAGTCCCATACTTGGTTATCGTGCATGGATTGCATCTCAATGTTCATGGCTTCAAGCCATTTATCAGATTCAGGATCTGACATTGCACTCTGGTAGTTGACGGGTTCAGCATAATCTATCGTATAACATTCCTCTTCCATCATTAGGTAACCATACCTTTCAGGTTCAAATCGAACCCTACCAGATCTGCGAACATCTTGTGTTACAATTTGTTCCTGATCAACTGTTTGTTCAGGTTCAACAATTTCTTGTTGAATGCTAGATCCAATTTCTTGTGTATCAGGCTGTGGTTCCTGAAGTTCTTCAAGCTCCACAAACCTCCCACTAGCCTCTTCCTTCAGAAACTTGTTTTCTAGGAATTCAACTTTTCGAGAAATAAATATCTTATTCTCTGTGGGATTGTAGAAGTAGTATCCAAGACAATCTTTCGGATACCCTACAAAGATACACTTAATTGAACGGGGTTCTAGTTTGTTTGAAGCTTCTTGTCTAACATAAGCTTCACAACCCCATACCTTGAGATAGGATAAAGATGGAACCCTTCCATGCCATATCTCATAAGGCGTTTTATCTACCTTCTTAGTAGGTGCCATGTTTAGGAGACGAGCAGCTGTTTGTAAAGCATAACCCCAAAATGATAAAGGTAGAGTACTTCTACTCATCATGGATCGAACCATATCCAATAGTGTTCGGTTCTGCCTCTCAGATACACCATTATGTTGTGGTGTTCCAGGTGAAGTAAGTTGTGAAACAATTCCACAAGTCTTAAGATAATCCATAAAGTTTGTAGTTAAGTACTCACCTCCTCTATCAGAACGTAGAACTTTAATTGTTTTGTTGAGTTGATTTTCCACTTCACTTTGAAACGTTTTGAACATTTCAAATGCCTCATGTTTATGTTTAATCAAATAAACATATCCAAATCGACTTAAGTCATCTGTGAAGGTGATGAAATATCTTTCACCATATCTAGTCATTGGCTTGAAAGGACCACATACATCTGTATGTATGATTCCTAACAAGTCCTTTGCCCTCTAATTGGTTCCGGAGAAAGGAGCTTTAGTCATCTTGCCATGTAAACAAGATTCACATATATCAAATGAGTCATTCTCATTTGCCTTCAAAAGTCCACTCTTTTGAAGTTGGGATATGCGTTTCTTGTTTATATGCCCAAGGCGACAATGCCATAGATAAGTTTGACTCAAATCACATTTGGGTCTCTTGGTGAAAGTGTGGTATAAAGAGCCATGGTTAGTCTTTTCATCAAGGTTTACTTCATAAATTCCATTTAAAGGCCTAGCCTCAAAATAGAACACATTATTTTTGTAAACACAAATGTCATCATTCATAAAGCAAAGATCAAATCCACATTTCTCAACTTAGCAACCGAAATAATATTCCTAGTCAAGCTAGGAACATAATAAACATTCAACAATGTCAAATACAAGCCATTAGGTAGTAATAAATCAAAACTTCCAATTGAATCCATCGCAACCCTTGCACTGTTTCCAACCCGGAGTACTACCTCGTTTGCCTTCAGTCGCCTACTCCTTTTGAACCCCTGCAACATATTACAAATGTGAGTTCCACAACCAGTATCAAATACCCATGTGTTAGGAGATAAATTATAAAGTTCTAGGTCTATCACATAGATACCTCAAGTGCCCTCACCGACCTTCTTCTTCTTCAACTCCGCAAGATAGGTAGGGCAATTTCTTTTCCAATGCCCAACTTTGCCACATTCGAAGCACGCGTCTTCTTTGGCAACTTTTGCCTTCTTCTTGGGCGGACGTGATGATTGGACAAATTTCTTGCCCTTTCCTTTGACAACCTTTTCCTTCCCCTTTCCCTTGGAGTTGGTGGGGTGTTTGGGTCTAGTTCTCTTTGTGCCACCTTCCTTGATCATGAGAACTTGAGTGGTTTTCTTAGGCAAATTCTTTTCTGCGGTAATTAGCATCCCATGTAATTCCGGGATAGTCTTGTTCAAACCATTCATGTTATAATTCATGACAAAGGGATCAAAAGACTTTGTCAAGGAGTTAAGGATCATATCCGTTGCTAGCTCTTCGGGCATCACAACTCCAAGACGTGCCAATGATCAATGTGACTCTTCATCTTGAGCACATAAGAGCTAACCGACTGCCCATCCTCCATCTTGCAAGCATGGAAGGCCCGAACAGTTTCGAACCTTTCCGTTCTTGCAAGTTGTTGGAACATTTCCTTCAATTGATTAATCATGTCATAGGCCAAATGATTCTCTAAATCCTTCTGAAGGTCAGGAATCATAGTTGCCAACATTAGACATGATGCATCAATGGAGTCATCCATCTTTTTAAGCCATGCATCGTGTGCGGGCTTAGGAATGGTAGAGGGCTCTTCAAGAAGTGGTTCATTGAGAACGTATTCTTTCTTTTCTTGTTTGAGAACTATTCTCACACTACGGTACCAATCCAAGAAGTTGGTGTGGTTAAGTTTTTCTCCCTCAAGGAGAGACCGTAGTGAAGTTTTGTTAGGAGCCGGGTTTGTTGTGTTTGGTGACATCTACAAAATTTTAACAAGGTTCGATTTAGTAAATTATGATATTGAGTCCTTAATAATTAATACCCTTTCTTTTTTCGTAAACTTTAATTAATTAAGGTCTAGAATCCAAGTTGCAATACGAATAAGTAGTTAGGTATCCTTTATCCCGCCTATTCGAACCAACAAGGTAGGTAATGGTTTACCAATTATATCCAAATATAATTTCTAGAGTTATGGGATCCCATTATAACATTTATAAGTTTGGCATGTCTGATCCCATCTATGCCTTGGATTTCTAATGCTTAGGTGACCTTTATCACAAAAGATTTCCAAACAAATCATCCCACTTAAACGGACGTGTAGTTTTGACAACTATTAATGGTTAGGTGTCCTTTATCCCATCAATATTGCAAAACTACCTCTTGTATCACAAGAAGACTCCAAGTGATTAGGTAACCTTTATCCCACAAGGATATTCAAGTGATACATGAGTGTCTTTAAGAGGGACGGCATTGATTTGTATTTCGAAAGGGATTTGTATGTTTTACAATTCTAATTTTGAAAACATATGGTATCATTTAGATTGCATGCATCCAATGAACATGGTACCATTAAAATCTTATTTTGTTAATTGGTTCCTTAATCATAAAATCTCCATTTTATTAATTCTTTGATTGTGGTCAAGATTATAACTAATATCCAATATCAAGTTTGAGTTTGATCACATACAAGAGAACCAATTTTAATCCTAAATAATTACCATTATTACTTAGGGTTGGAGTTTGTAAGAATTCATAAAATCTCCATTTTATTTGTTTCATTTATTTTCAAAACTTGACTTTATAGGTTTTATAACAAAACCCATTTTCAATAAAACCAATTGTATTACATCTTATGTTTTAAATGTCCATTTGAAAATTACAAACTCCTTGATGATTATGTTTAATTATCTAGGTTGTCTAGCATGCAAAATCTTATTTTCATCCATAACATAAAATAATAAACATTCAATCATCACATGCATGCATGGGTGCATAAACACAAGCCAACTAGTTTGATATTTCATGTGAGCCTTACATGAAATATCAAGTCCAAACCTAGGGACAATAAGGTGACAAAAACTCAACCAAATGATCTTCGATTTGGCTACAATTTTGCCAAGCTTCTTATATCATCAAATGACACTTGAACCACCATTTCTTGACACCATTGCATGAGTTTTAGTATTTCTTTTGGGCTCCTCAAAAATCACGACAGAAACAGCCCAACATGAAGGATTTCTTGTGGTTTTGTTGCTCTCTTCACTTCATTCTTGGTTATATTCATGCTTATACTAGTCAAAACTTATTGTATATACTTGATATTAAAGTTACTAACAAGTATAGCATCAAAATACCAAGATATGAATTTATTTTCACCTCCTTAACAGGTCCGAAAATGGACAGCAGGAAAAACATTGCTGTTGGGTGTAATCTTCTCATGCCTTTATCTCATCCTCTTGTTACATTTTGTGAAAGATATAAAATACAACTATTCTAATACTTACAAAATGAATATAAGAAGGAAATAACTAATTATTATTACAAACCATTTGAATAAAAGAATAGATTACAACCAAATCGAATTTAAGCACAAGACATGCAACACAAGGTCCTTGGCTTGTTTATGCACCATTTTATCACATAAAATCATAAGAAAATCAACACTTTGTTTTTCTAAGGCAACAAATATGTAACCAAATGCATGCAAATATAAATTTTAGTTGGTTACATAAAATCATAGATAATATACTTGCATGTTGCCAAAGAAGCCATGCATGAAACTTTCATTCAAGAAGATGAACATTCATGGCTTCCAAAAACCAAGTTTATCCAAATAAACTTATTATCTAAACATGCAATATAGCCATGGCCCTGATACCAATTGTTGGAAATGAATGTTCATGTTATGAGTTTAAAAAACTTGAAGTTGCAACGGAAGCATAAAATCATGAACACAAATTTCACTTCCAAGAGGATCATGCTACATGCATGTAGAGATAAGATGAAGAAGAAGCATAGATTGAGTTCAAGATCATACCCTTCTTAGTGAGCTTAGTTTGGACGAAAATGATGACAAGGAATCAAGTTAGAATCCCTCTATAGTTTAGTCCACCACAAGCTTGAACACCTTTGAATGCTAGTTCCACAAACTTGCAAATGAACACCTTTTACTCTTTAGCTTTAAAAACGATTTTTGCTAGAAGTGAGGATGTGTTCTTGGCTGATTTTGGAACATGAAAGTGATGTCTATATCTCTCCTCAAATGGACGAACATAAGTATCCAAAAAAAGAAGAGCATGAAAGGTTATATTTAAACAAAAGCACATGGTCAATCCTTGAAGACACAAAGCATCTTGTCTTCTTTCTATGTTTAAACTCATGCACTTTGGGAAGCATGTAGGGTTCGGCCATCAAGGGTCAAAAAGAGAATATTCCATCTTTTATTATTTATAAACTTATCCCATAAGTTTTTATAAATAATAAAATTTCATATTTTGCTTAATGAAATTACATTTAAATTCATTATCAAGCAAATAAACCATTTTAAACATGTTTTATGATTGCATAAATACACACACACACACACACACACACACACACATATATATATATATATATATATATATATATATATATATATATATATATATATATATATATATATATATATATATATATATATTTATATTCATAATGAACATGTTCCATTTAATTTATCAATTAAATTAAATAAAAGGTTTACTTATAAATCAATTACATAACTTAAAAACTTAAACAATTTAATTGTTATACATAGTTAATTCATCACATATGAATTATTAATCAACCATTAATTTTGGAGTTATTATTATTTACCTTAAATAATAATAACTTACAAAATTAAAATGCAAGTTTAGTATCATTTGATGTTAAATCAAATTTAACATTCCAAATGATCAATTTGGTGTCAAACTTGTTGTTGGTGTGACCCTATAGGATCATGTATTATTAGTAATATCATTTTTATGATCATCCTTGGGCATATAGAACTAACAAAAGGGTATAGCCAAATCGAAGGACTTGACTATGATGAAACGTATGCACCAGTAGCTAGACTAGAAGCCATCCGAATCTTCCTAGCCTATGCCGCACATAAAAACATCATTGTACATAAGATGGATGTTAAAAGTGCATTTCTTCAAGGTGATCTTCAAGAAACAGTTTATCTTCAACAACCTCCTGGCTTTGAAGATCTATCTCGACCCAACCATGTGTATCGTGTGAATAAGGCAATATACGGTCTAAACCAATCACCCAGAGCTTGGTATGAAACACTATCAACCTTTTTAGTCTCATCAGGATACAGAAGAGGAGTCATTGATCCAACATTTTTTTTCCGATCTCATCAAAATCACATCATGATCGTACAAGTCTATGTAGATGATATCATCTTCGAATCAACTAATCAAGCAATGGTCGATGAATTTGCAAAAGTAATGACAGACAAATTTCACATGAGCATGAATAGAGAAATAAACTTCTTCATAGGCCTTCAAATCAAACAAACCAAAAGAGGAATCTTCATACATCAAGAGAAATATACAAATGAACTCCTGAAGAAATTTTCTCTTGAAAATTGTTCTACTGCCAAGGTTCCGATATCCACCAATCACAAGATCTTTTCAAACCCCGAAGGCGAGCCAGTAGATCATATGTTGTATCAAGGGATGCTAGGCTCACTATTATACTTAACTGCAAGTAGGCCCGATATCATGTTTTCAACTTGCCTATGTGCCAGATATCAAGCTGCTCCGAAAATGTCACATCTGACAGCAGTAAAACAAATATTTAAATATCTGAAAGGGACTAAGGCATTGGGACTATAGTATCCAATCGGAGAAAACTTCAAACTCCAAGCTTTCACTGATTCGGACCATGCCGGATGCAAATTAGATCGGAAAAGCACATCCGGAGGCTGCCAATTCCTTGGTGGAAGATTAGTTAGCTGGTCCTCCAAGAAACAAAACTGTGTTGCCCTATCATCAGCAGAAGCAGAATACGTCGCTGCATCCACTTGCTGCTCACAAGTTCTATGGATGAAGACTCAGCTAATGGATTACGGTTACCGATTCCTTCAGGTTCCTATCTATTGTGACTCCAAAACTGCCATAGCTATTTCTCATAATCCTATTCAGCACTCTATGACAAAGCACATTGATCTGAGATATCACTTCATCAAGAATCAAATCTTGGAAGGTAACATAGAACTCTACTTCATTTCTACCGATGAACAAGTGGCTGACGTATTCACAAAAGCTTTAGACTCCACTAAATTCAATAATTTTCTGGATAAGGTAGGAATGTTAAATCCTGACTCTGATTTCTTCAGAGAATGATCGTCAGTTTCTGACCATCATTCTCTCAGCAGATCAGTCGGCAATAAGCAACCTCTGACTATATTTTCAGTAACTTAAATCTTCCGACGTTTCTCACAATAATCTCAGAAAATCTTTCTCACTAATAAAGACTACTCATAGACACATAAAAAGACAAGCATAATTTCATTCATAGAAAAGGAAGTTACATTTATCTGAATCCATTAAGTCGTGAAACAAACAAAAACATCACAAAATTTACGACTTAAGATTCTACTACAAGCTAAGAAAAACATCAAAACAAAATATTATTACTTCCTTCTTCCCCTCTCCTTAATGCTTGTTGTATTGCCATTTAGGAGGACTGTCATATGTAAAAGTCTGTGTGATTCGTACAGACAAATCACACACTCGAACAATCTTCCCATCTAAAATACCACGTCATAACCATCATCACCGATCACGTTGTCAACAACGCCGCTCCACCACCCCTGTCGATCCCATGGTGTTGTCCGGAAGACATCGTAACTGCGCCTCTCATCGTCTTTTCCAAGTCTTCGTAATCACTCCTTCATAGAACCCTCCTGCAAAATCTCCTTGAGTCAATTTCACTTCCACCTCATCAAAACAATTGAAGAAGAATCGAGCCATGTTAAAAATAAAATGAGTTTGGAAATTTAATTTCTTGATATGAGTGGCTAAACATTTAGACGAAACCCCTTTTTATAACCAGCCAGCATGCCCATTCACCTTCCCTAATGCATTTACTTAGAGGTCATAATGACCCTAGTGGGCAGTTAATGCACTCGTCAAATCAGCATCATGGCCTAAATGGTTGGTAAGACTGTTTGGCGACTTAGACGGCGTAATGGATAAGCCACTCTCCACTCCATGCTGACTCTCCTCGATTTCCGAGAACTGACACACACTTACCTAACCCTCTCTCTATCTATCTCCATCTTTCTTTCTTCAAAAGACGACAAAACTCATACTCCCTCGAAATCCTCTCTAAATGTCTTCTGAATGCAAAAGTTCTGAAGTTTGATTCACAAACAAGATAACAATAAACACACCAAAACATTCTTTCATTCATAACATTCAAAAGATTACAAAATATGGTGAAAGTAAGACCTAATCAAACCCAAAAAGATACAAACACATCCTCCTACACAAAAGACATTTAACCCACCAAACAACCAACATCTTCCTTCCTTCATCAGAGCTTATAATATTGCCACATCGGAGTCTCTCCGAGATGATACCTCTGATGAATCCTAAGTTCGGACTCATCCACAAACAACCTAGTTCCATCCACCAACACTACATGAAACTGGTTGAATGAAGTTTTTCTCGAAATGGCAGCTGTCAACCATCCTCGACGATACCATACCTCCACGAATTCATACTGCTTAAACTCCACCAAAACCTTAGGAGGCACCGGTTGAAGATATGCAAAGTCCACATGCACGTTCAATGGACCACCAGTGGATCCATCAGTTAAAGTTGTCATCTTTACCTCATAATGGTGATTCCATACAGACTTGATCACACAACCATAAACTGCACCCACAAACTCTCCATCTTGCATCCTCACTTCAACCTTCTCGTCACGACTAAATGGACGTCTTCCTGCCATTCCTAACATCTAATCTTTTTTCGAATGACTTACTTGTTTCACCGCAACCCCTCTTTTTATAGCCAATCACACTTCACCATTTCACGACACATCATCACTTCGAGATCAACAACATAGAGATATGTTACATGATTTGACTGCTTAACACAGACAGACGGCGCTATTGATTATCTCTACAGAACTGACATGACTACTCTTCAGTTATCCATTAAGCAAATCTTCCCTGAGCTCAACTTCTGACTCCCTCTCTCCGAAACATAATCAGAACCCTCATGACCATGTTACTTCTGATCCTTCTCTCAGAAATACAATCTCTCCGAACTTCCCAACTCGGAACCCTACTCCCATTCTCCGACTCAATAGTTCCAACTACTCTCTCCGACTCAGCAGTTCGCAGTCTCTTAGAAAACCTAATTCCACAAGTTCGGAAACATACTCAGAACCTCACTACTCATTTTTGAACAACTCAGACCTTCACTATCCGTACTTCAGACACCTCATCACGACATATTTAATAGAGGAATGAAAATTAAATACGAAAAACATTTACTACCCAATTATTAAAATCCATACGATCAATTTTTCTCCAACGAATATTCTCTCTGCCACACATGTCCGTCCTTTAATGGACCATCCCCTTTCATCATTTCTTCGCATTTAATGCCAAGCATACGATTTTTTGACACAACTGTTCACACGTCCCTTCATTTCCGTAACCCGGCGATTTCTTACACTTTTCAAATTGTTATAACCGTTCCCTCTTCTTTAACTCTCTTACAAATCTTCA
This sequence comes from Cichorium intybus, assembly GCA_023525715.1. NCBI lineage: Eukaryota > Viridiplantae > Streptophyta > Magnoliopsida > Asterales > Asteraceae > Cichorium > Cichorium intybus. The sequence continues at coordinate 65,721,666 of CM042014.1, read as the reverse complement.
TCTTCCTCAAACACAATCTTATTATTCTCCTAACTCTCTCTCTCGCCGCCGTCTTCAACCTCTCAACCCTAAAAAAAATCTCAAAACTTCCAAGAGTGAAAACTCCTCAATGGCATCCCAATCCAAGAGCGACAATGATACTGTCACTATTGCCATCTCCAATCTCCACCTTTCAGATGATCTCAAAGCCTACAAACAACACCTACGAGTTCTCATTCACATACTTACAAGACACACCCTGGCTAGAGCCTTCTTTCATCCGCCCCCTTCTATACCAGTCTCCATACTACAGGAGATTGTCTCCTCTGCCACGAAGTGCCCCTCCGGTTACGCTGTTGCACTACACAACGATCAACGTGTCGTCATCGACAAGAAAATCTTTGCAGAAGCACTACATCTACCCTACCACAAATCCACCTTCAACCTACCCACCGATGGTGATCTCAAATCAATGATCTACAACATGGGGTATATGTACGATTTACCAAAATTGTATCATATGTCTAAAGGCCACATCTCACCCATATGGCAATGCCTCATCCACTATATCATTAAGTGCTTAACTGGTAAGATGGGCGAAACAGACCAGTTAAACAAGCGCCTCATGGGTCTCCTTTGGAGTCTCTACTCCAGTCACGAAGTTGACTATGCAGCAATCCTTTTTGACGATTTCCTCAACTACATACCCTCCTCCCTAAAACTAACATGTCAAATTCACTCATCACGTTTTTGGGCTATGTGCATCGAGCACATCTATCAGACTCTTCAAATCCCCATCCCTAAACCCAAATCAGGAGAGGACAAATTAGTCATGCACAAAGCCAAACCCTACACTGCCAAAACAGACCCTATCTTTGGGGAAATCCGCAGACTGCCAGAAGCTCTTCTGAATTTGGCTGATCCAACAAACCCTGTTGTCATTTCCCACATCTCCTCTACCGAAGGAGTACCTGATTATCCCCCTCACTCTCTTAAACAATGTGAGGCCTCCAAGAAACTTAAAAAGAAAGCTTCTGAGTCCTCTCCGTCTAAGCAACCACCCAAAAAGAAGCAACGAAAAGTCAAAACGGTATCTCTTTCCCCCTTTTCTCTTTATCAGAAGCATCTTACTTCTGAATCCCCCTTTTCTCTTTATCAGAAGCATCTTAATTCTGAATCCCCCTTTTCTCTTTATCAGAAGCATCTTACTTCTGAATCCCCCTTTTCTCCTTATCAGAAGCATCTTACTTCTGATACCCCCTATCTCTTTCATTTTCTCTTTCTATTTGTCAGAAGCATATTACTTCTGATCCCCACACTCTTTTTTCAGAAGTCTCTTACTTCTGATACCCCCTTTTCTATCTCTTACCTCTACATCACCTTTTCTACTCTCTCTCAGACTTCACTTGCCTCTGAATCATCTATTATTCTCTAAAATTCTGGAATTTTTCTCTGTTACCTTCCATGCTCAATTACCAGAAAATAAAAACAACAATTGGTTACTTTGTTCTAACTTCACAGTTTCAAACTAAAAACACTTCATCTATATGTAGTACTGTGCATTCGAATCATTTTTTGATTACCTTAGGTATGTGTTACATCCAGTATCCATATTCACTATCTAACTTATATTCATTCTTGTTAGACATCTGAACCATCGTCAAAAGATTCCGAGTCAGAACATTTGGAGGAAAGACAGAACTCTCCAGGCTCGGAAGATACTCAAGACGATATATTCATGGAAGAAAATCAGAACCCACCTTCACAATCTAAAAAGAAATCACCAATCACCAAGTAGAATTCCAAAATTGATTTCCTCCGAGATGTCACTCAACCTCCACATGATGCATCTGAACTTGACAAATGGAAGTTCAAAACCGCAGTTCAAGAACACCAAGCATTGATTGAACGTGTCCAACACTAATTCGAGTACAAACAAAAGGAAATTCAAATCTTATTTGTTTTTGGTCCCCCATCCGATAATGACTCAGAATATGTCAACTCCGAAAGAACACGAATCAATGCACTCACTCTATAGCTTGATTCTCTTTTGCACTCCTCTCTTGAGCAACTGGTAGACTCTGACTTCTACCTGTTTGATACTACTGAGACCGACTGGTCAAAGATTGCCTCAGCAATCGTCCCTCTCACCTGGGACAGATTTTGTGCTCATGAAATTCAGAAAAAGCAACTACGGAAGCACACAGTCGAACAACCCACTGAGTCCAACTCCCGAGTTATTATCTCCGAGACTCAATCGATTCCTATTGGCACCACCCTTTTTGGTGCTGATCAAGAAGTCGATAAACCCTCCTCATCCCAAATGCATCTGGTCGATCTCCGCGACACCAACTCATCCTCCGACAAAGCTGCCAAAGATAATCCGCCTCAATCCGGCAACTCCTTACTCAAGGATGATTCTCTTCATCAAAAAGTTGACACTTTAACCACCCTCCTGACTGACTTAAAGTCCTCACAAAATCAGGAGGCCATGATCAAAGAACTCGCTGAAATTAAAGACCTAGTAGCTGCTCTAGAAAAGAAAGACAAAGATATTCTTCTACATTGCGACGTTCATGCTGAACAGATCATCAATGATGGGCTCGCAACCCTAGATGCTCAACAAGAAACCGACGCAACCAACATGATGAAGAATACACAAACAATGCTCAATGAAGTTGAAAAATGTCAACAACAGGCACCTGAGCTCCTAACCAATGTGGAAACCAAGCTCAAGGAATCCATGGACTATATGGCCAACTACCTGAATGGATTTCTGGCTGAAAACTTCTCCCTCAGAAGAACCAATGCTGTCCTCCTTCAGATGGTTACACAAACCATGCAAAACATTACTGGCACCATGGCTGGTCCTATTGAACAGATCAAACTTTGTACAAAGCTGAATATGGAAGCCATCGAAGCCCTCCAAACCATGTATGACATGCCACTTCCTGATTGCATCAAGAAGGAAGTCACCATCGTCTCTGACAAACTTGATTCCATTCTGGCCCGCCTGCCTGTGACCCCTTCCGTTCCTGCAGGTGGCCGAGGAGGGGGAAAGGCGGACGATTGTTGAGTCATAAATAGGATTGAGTCAAATATGCTGATCGGATTTATCACCAGATTTAGTGCCATTAGATTAGCTATCGGTTATGGAATGGCCCTGTCCTTCCATACTTAGTTTTTGTATATATAGCATGCACGTACCCTAATTAGGGTTAACTTTTGTAATCTCTTTACGGCACTCATACAGAATAGTTCACATCGAATTGTTCTTGAGTTGCATATTAATCATTCGACATCAGTTCTTTATATTGTGTGTTCCTGTTTCTTGTTTATCATTCATATTCCGCATTGTTTGAATCTAGATCCAACACTTTTGTTTCAACAATTGGTATCAGAGCAGGAGAGAGTGTTATCCACAGATCTGTCTCTGATTATCTTCATCGTTTTGATCGATTTTAGATATCAGACTTTGATCTTTACGTTAGATTCTTCTCTTGATCTATCATTACACTTCTGATTCAAACTATAAACAAGTTCACATGGCTTTTGACGATTCACACACTCAATCATTCAATCTATCAAGCAGTATTGGATCCACCACCAGGACTCCAATCCTCTTTACTCAAGAATATGAGGTTTGGGCGTTGCACTTTGAAGATTATGTTCTTGGCATTGAAGAACACGGAGCAACTATTTGGCAAGCCATTACTGAAGAAAGCTTCGCTCATACTGCCACAAGGAGGGTTATCAAAACCCTAAAAGAATACAATAATCTTCTTGTCACTCACACAAATATCCCTCAAGACGAAAAGGATAAACTGATGTGCAATATCAACGCATTCAGAATTATCCGATTTGCTCTTCAAGCAGACACTCTTCGGTTGGTAAGTTCTTGCGAAACTGCAAAAGAGATTTGGGACAGACTTAAAGAATTGTACTCTGGAAATGCTGACCTAGAGCGCTCAATTCAAACCACTCTTCTTTCCAATTTCGGATCTTTTGAACAAGGTTTGGAAGAAACTCTGACCCAAACATTCAATCGCTACAACCATCTTCTTAGTCGACTGTTAAAGTACAAGATTGCTCGAACTGTAATTGAGCAAAAACTCACCTTTCTGGATGGTCTTCATTCCGAATGGAAGGCCATTGTCTCAATCATCAAAGCGCATGAGCAGTTCAAAACCTATACTCTGGCTAAAGTTGTAGGAATTCTTAAGTCCCATGAAAAGGAAGTCACTTCAGAAGCTAAAGCGACTGCTAGTCTGGTTCCCTGGCTTTAGTTGCAGCAGGAAAGAAGACTGCTGAAGTCGATTCCGATTCAGACTTTTCTGTTGATGATCTGACAAGGGAAGATAAAGCCTTGATGGTATCCAATCCCAAAAAGTTCTTCAAGTAAAACTTCTCTAAATTCAAAAAACAGAAGTCGACAAGGAGACTTTAATTCTGAAAAGACATCGGAGGATAGTTAGAAAAAGAAAGGTGATGAGGAGAAGAAGCTTGTTGGTGACTCTGGTTATGACTACCATTACTGCAAAGGCAAGAACCACTTTATAAGAGACTGCTTGCTTCGAAAGCAAACTGAGAAAAAGGAGCAGGTAAAGGATGAAGCATACTACGCAAAGAAGATTGCGGAACTGAAAAAGAATGATGCTTCTACTGCCAAAGCAGCCTTTGTGGTGAAGGAGGATAGCGAGTTTGGTGCCGTTGAGGTCTGGTCAACGGCTTCGGAAGATGAGGAGGTTAGAAATCCAATGCATGGCCGATGTTTGATGGTGAAGGCTGACCATTCCGAAAGCAGAGGGTACTCTACAGATAGGTGCCAAACTTTAGCAAGTTGTTTTGCTGCGAAGCCTGTTTCGGAACAGGTAGAGGAATGTGAGGCTGTGGTCAACAAGGTACGCTCTATCCTTAAATCTTTAAATATCTGCTCTTCCAATTATGATAATGAATTAGATGATCTTAGATTTACTGTTTCTAGTTTGAGTGATAGTTTAAAAAGGACACGTCTAAGTAATTCTAACTTAAATGATCAATTGAGCAGGGTATCGAATAAAAATGAGGAAAGGCGAATGAGAATCGAGGCGTTGGATAGTGAGTTAGTTAGAGCAAGAGATGATATTATTTATGTCAAAAGAGATAATTTGGTTCTTGTTAAACAGAGGAACATTTTTTGTTTAATTGCAAAGCGTCTTTACAATAATATTACTCAATTGCATCTTGACTGTGATATAGGCAGGGGTTTACACAAAATGATTTTGCCCTTTCTTGAATTGAAAGAGGACGAAATTGATGCTGAATGCTACAGGTGTGAAACTATTGTTTCACTTGATGATGTTTCGGAAGCCTATCGAATTGGACTTGACAAAATTGATAGTTATATTCAGTCCAAAGAACACAAAAACATTGTTAAAGAATATTTCTCAGAAAACGATCATGAGGAAGTTAAAACAGCAACCTTAAAGAACTTTCACTCATTATGCTCTAAGTTAAAGTTTGATAATACTCCCATTGATGAGAATATTTCTGATTTTGATGAAAGTGAAATGAGTGAGATATCAGTTGAGGATGAGATTGACTGTTCGGAATTCATAAACAATTTTACTGAAACTAAGAAAAATCTCATTTCTGAAAATTCAGTCGCTTTTGCAAGGATTGTTGAAAATAAAGGGTCACAAACTTTAAACGAACAAGCCACTGTTTTTCCAAAAATTCAGACAGTACCAAATCAAGTTTTTGTTAAACCAGGTCTGAATTCTAAAGATGTAACTGAACTTAAAGTCCTGGTGGATAACGATAATTCCGATGTCTGTGATACCTTCTTTTGGTCGGAACCAATTGACAACTCGGATGAGACCAAAGGTCTTTCCGAATTGACTTCTTGGAAGTCTCGTGGTAAATACATCTCTGGATCGTTGAATTGCAAAAATTCTGTTTCGCAACATGGCTCATGGGGCACAACGAATTTTTCGAACTCAAAGACGAGTAATTCCAAATCTGTTTCTAACAATTGTTCAACATCTCGTATTCATAAGTCTCCTGAAGAGCTAATAGCCAAAAGGAAACAGATGAATGCCAGGTACAAAAAGAATTTGAAGGAGAGAAAACAATTTTGGAGAAATAAAAACGATTTAAATTTGACCAAGAGAGTCAATTCAATTCTGATTCCGAAATCTGAGCAAAATCCGATTTCAACACCTAAACCCTCAGCTTCATCAAAAACAAAGACTCCCACTCATATCCTCAGAACAAGTGATTTAAAAGGAAAAGCCAAGCTTTACACTGAACCAGAAACCAGACAGAATCTTAAAAGCAACAAGATTCACCCAACCGTTTTTCCTGCCATGATTTTATTATATATCTTTGTCATCGAACAAAAAGGAGTTTGTCACCCTCACATACACCGGGAAAAAGGTTACGATAGAAAGCTGTCAAAATTCCCAAGCCCACTAACAACTCCCTAAATCAGAAAACTGCATGTTATACTTAAAATTGCTCAAACATCAACAAACGATTTTATCTCACTCCCTATGAAATCATCAACAAAAGAAAACCAAACGTGAAATTCTTTCATGGTTTCGAATCTAAGTGTTTCATTTTTAACTCAAAAGAGAAACGAGTTAAATGGGATGAAAAAGCTGATGAAGGCATATTTCTGGGATACTCTCTTACCTCAAAGGCCTATCATGTTCTGAACAAAAGATCTCGGAAGATTGAAGAAACGTACTACATCACCTTTGATGATAGATACAATTCTAGAGCAAATCACTCTACTATGAAGACACAAGAAATGTTTCCCGAGTCAAATAAAACGACAATTCCTCTTATGAATCTATATGAGGAATTCATAAATTTGTTCAATAAACCGGAAACCGCAAAGTCAGCAGAAGCAAAAGCAAGAGATAACCAAGGGGATGAGCTGTTAAAAATAATAGACAGTGCCGTCAGTGAAAACGAGATTTCACACGATAACTCCACCGATGTTCCGATTCCGACCACTGCTCCCACTTCTGATGATCCGATTCCAACTCACATTTCCGATGCACCAGTCCAAGGGGAGAGTTCAGCACCCATTCAGGGGGAGGGTGTATCCTCTGAATCGGAGACAAGCACACCTTCGGTTGAAGAAGGCAACTCCGATCTTGTCGATACAGGAAACAATGCAAACTTCCAGGGGGAGAATGAGATTGAAAACAATGGCATTGACACTGAGTCAGAGGTTCAATCGGAAGCAGAAGAAATCATTCCAGAGATTAATCCTGAATATGATCCAAATTATCCTCCTATGCTAAAATGGATGAAAGATCATCCACAATCTCAAATCATAGGAGAAAAATCTGCTGGCGTTCTCACTCGAGCTCAAATCAAAGAAAAACAAGCTGCATTATTTTCAAATGTGGAATTTTGCATGTTCCACTCGTTCATCTCCAAGATCGAACCCAAAACAGTCAAAGTTGCACTCGATCATGCTGACTGGGTCCAAGCGATGCAAGATGAGCTAAATGAATTTGAACGCAACAAAGTCTGGAGATTAGTTCCGACTCCGGAAAAGGCATCAGTTCTCGGAATGAAGTGGGTATTCCGAAACAAATTAGACAAAGAAGGAAATGTCATACGGAATAAGGCAAGACCGGTAGTTAAAGGCTACTGTCAAGAAGAAGGAATTGATTATGAAGAAACGTTTGCACCAGTGGCTAGACTGGAGTCCGTTCGGATCTTTCTTGCATATGCAGCACACAAGGGTTTCGACGTCTATCAAATGGATGTTAAGTGTGCATTTCTGAATGGAGAATTAGAACTAACAGTATATGTTGAACAGCCACCAGGCTTTGTGAGCAGCAAACATCCTGATCATTGCTATGTGTTAGATAAAGCTGTTTACGGTCTAAAGCAAGCTCCAAGAGCATGGTATGAAACTCTAACTCGTTTTCTCAAGCAATCCAAGTTCAAGCAAGGCTCTGTCGATCCGACCTTCTTTCGTAAAAAGGAAGGAAGTCATCTAATGATTGTTCAAATCTATGTCGATGATATCATTTTCGGATCTACGCATCCAAGCCTAACGGCTGAATTCCGAAAATTGATGGAGACAAAGTTTGAAATGAGCTCTATGGGCAAAATCAACTTCTTCCTAGGCCTTAACATCGGACAAAGCTTAGAAGGCATTTTCATCAATCAAGAAGCTTATACCAGGTCTCTCTTAGAGAAATTCAGAATGAAGGGAGATTCTAAAGTCAAAGTTCCGATGGCGTTCGGAACCAAACTCACTCCTTCACTAGACAAACTTGCAGTAGACATCACTCTCTACCGTCAAATGATAGGTTCACTTCTTTACCTTACTTCAACTAGACCTGACATCATGTTTGCTGTATGTTACTGTGCTAGATATCAGGCTAATCCTAAAGAGCCACATCACAATGTTGTGAAGAACATATTCTGATATCTCAAAAGAACAACCTCACTTGGGCTATGGTATCCGTCAGGATCTGGGTTCTTTGTTCAAGCATTTTCTGATGCAGATCTTGGTGGTTGTGGATTGGATCGCAAAAGCACTTCAGGAGGATGTCAACTTCTCGATGGAAAACTTGTGAGTTGGCAATCAAGGAAACAAACATGCGTGTCACTCTCTACAGCTGAAGCTGAGTACATTGCTGGTGTTTCATGCACCTCTCAGATTATCTGGATTCAAAACCAACTGAGAGACTATGGAGTCAATATGAAACGTATTCCGCTTTACTGTGATTCCGAAAGTGCGATTCGGGCCTGCCACAATCCAGTGCAACACTCAAAGACTAAACACATTGCACTCAGATATCACTTTATCAAAGATCATGTTGAAGATGACAACATCGAGATTCATTTTGTTCGTTCAAATGATCAACTAGCAGACATCTTCACTAAGGCCCTTCCCGAGCCAGCGTTTAACAGAATTCTTCAAGGTCTTGGAATGATGGAAGCTGAATCAGTTCTGAAATCTTACTGAAATTCCAATTGATTCCGAAATTCGGAATGCCTAGGAATCAGAATTAAGACAAGGATGATTCGGATCGAAAGTATCCTTTTTGTACATTTATGGTCTTTTATAATTTTTTTTATTTTTCACTGTTTTGTAAAATTTCAAAAATATTGTTTTTATCTTTAGTTTTAATTTTTTGTTGTTGTTTGTGTTGTTTTATTGTTTTGCTTTTGTTTTATACTTTTTGAGTTCTAGTTTTTATATTCTCTTTTCTCTTTATTATCAACTGTGCTTAAGAATGCAGATTCAGAATTTACAAAGGAATCAACAAACAAAAGAAAGACAAAATTTATTCAAACTGAAGGAAGGTAGTTCAGTACATCAAAAGACAAAAAAAAACTACTTCTTCCTACAATTTATAGTAGTGTCACATGGGAGGATCACCCAGATGGAAGGCCTGGTAGATGCGCAGCTCACTCTCATCAACGAAGAGGCGAGTCCCATCCGTCAGTCCCACATGGAACTGGTTGTGGGGAGTTGTGCGTGTGATCACTGCCGACCACCACCCCCTCCTGTGCCAGACCTCAACGAGGTCAAACTGTTTGTACTCCACCAAGATTTTTGGTGGGACAGGCTGCAGGTAGGGGTTGCTAGTTTGAACCGTCAGTGGTCCACCTCCCTCGCCATCGTTGAGAGTAGTCATCTTCACCTCGTATCGATGATTCCAAACTCCCATAACGACCCCGCCATAGAAGCCACCAGCGTACTCGCCTTCCTGCATCTTGACCTCGACTTTGTCAAAGCGGTTGTAGGGACGACGAGCCATATGATATCTTCTCTGATGGTAATTTTTCTTGGGTGTGGGTTGTTGCTACTAACAATGGTTCCTTTTTATAGGCGGAAATGACACCGGTTAAGCTTCCAATTGTGGATATTTAGTTACTTTTTGAAGTAATGATGGAGTCTGCAGTCATTATTACGTGTCATCAAGGCAGAGATGGCTTATTAGCATCTGATTGGACGTTTTCCACCCTTTTCGCCTGAGCAATAAATGAGTTGTCATGATAGCCAAATCCTCGTCAGCATTCCTCAGCAAAAATATATATTTTTTTGTAACTATATTGAATTGACGGATTTATTCTAACCACATTTTCTAAGTGCCTAAATCGAATATCTATGATTATTGAAATAAAAACCAATTTCAATATACGATTTCGGAAATTCTAGTCAAAGATCGCAACTCATTTTCACCATGAGGAGCTGTGAGACTTAATCGACCTCTCTTAACCTTTCTATTATTTCTCCATATTCAACACATTTCCATATAACTGTAACCCTTATGAAGGTTTTCAACGTTACCACTGAAAACTGATGGTTACACAAAATATGTGGTCATGATTTTGGAATTGTTTCTACCACCATTCCGAATGAAACCCAAAAATCCGACTACCCTAAGGAATTGACGAAACTTCAAAGGGAATCTCAACTTTTATTTTTGCGTGATCTTTATGAAATCTACTCCACCCAAGTAATTTGTATCCAAAGAGATCCAATTTTTTTTTTGAGATTTCAAATTATTTCCTAAGTCAGATAAACTATTCCTCACCTTTACTTGTTCTTATGACTTCACTAGTCAAACAAGTCCTTTCTTCCGATTTCGGACATTTCTCACGTTTCGGAATTTAAAAGAAAGTTAAACCCACCACATAAACTAAAATCTTAAAAGATACCTTTCAATGATTCTTATTAATCATTTGATCGTAATTCAACGGGAAACCACAAAACCACTTCCGAATCTCTCTTGATTCCGAAGGAAGATATCATTTCCCGGGATCAATCAGTTTTATGTCTTTCCGACATCACACATTACCGGATAAATTTTGATTTAATTCTTTATTTTGGCACACTCTTGCACAAAAATCATTATTGATTTTTCTAACTCTTGTTTACTTTGTGATAAGGGTCCAATTTGATGACCTGGCAATATCTACTCATCAGGTTTTTGAATTTTGAATGAGGTCATCAAGACGTGTCAGTTACAACGTCATCTCAACAGCAGCAGTTTTCTTGCTTTTCACGCGCCTGACAAGCGACTCTTGGGGGTTACTCATGATCATAAAGCGAAATTTTTGGGAAACGGAATCGACGAAAGCGAGATTTTCTCTTATCAGACGATTTCGAAAAGATATTTAAAGGGTTTCTCGAGTTCTTCTCTCTCTTCTCCGCACTTCATCTTTCACGCAATAACTCTTAATCTTCAAAGCTCTCTTTTTCTCAAGAACTCTCTAATGGCTGGTTCATCTTCCGCCAACGATAACACCTCTTCAACCCTGATGTTGAAGATCAAAGCCAACCAAAACCTGATCATCGATCTTAACTCCTCTCACTACATCGAATCAATTCGCCCGATGATCGAATGCCTGAAGTATTCAAGAATCTCAAAGGCATTAACGGCATCCGCCTCCGTACCTATATCGCTTCTCTCCGCCGCCTACTCCACCGCCTTCTACAACAAAGCGGAGGAGTTTGTTTCTTTTGAGGTGGGTTCAGTCAAAACAAAGATCTTTAAATCAAGATTCAGTAAACTTCTAGGGTTTACTAACACTAAAGACCTTGTCGACCCGGAATCGCTTCAACCGGTCACTCTTCCTCGTCTGTTCTATCAAATGGGTTACAAGGGTGACATTACCCAATTGTCCAATTTTTCCAAGAAGGGTTTACCACCACAGTGGAATGCCCTATTCACCATTCTCTTCAAGAGCTTCTCTGAAAGAACTACCGGGACTGACAGTGCGAGTAAGCTATTCTACTCTTTTTTCTATGGTCTTTACAATGATGTCAATCTTGACTATGGATCAATCCTTTGGAGTCAATTCATTGAAAGTGTGAACTATAGACTCCGACATCAAGAAATTTCTTGTGCTAGATTTTGGTCCCTCGTTGTTCAACGAACATTCGAGAAGCATGATATTCATATCATGACCGATTCTGTGATGTCAGTTATACCAACCTTGCCTACTGCGAACTTCACCACTAGCAAAGCGGAGGATTTCGAATTTATTGGTGCCATTCCAATGGCAATGCTCAATCGTGTTCCGAAAGGTGTCAAATGTGTTGTCGACTACTACAAAAAGACAACCTTCATTGTTCGGAATCTGGACGAAAAGCATCAACTCGCTATTGATAAGCTTGAGAATCTAAGGAAAGTCACTAAGAGGAAAGGCAGGGGTGCAGCTTCCGACACTAAAAAACAATCCAAGCGATCCCGAAGGCTTCAGAAGATGGTCATTTAACCTCACTCAGAGGATGAAACACTTCAAAGGCCTCCTATACCGACTCCCGAAACCACTCCCAAAACTACACCTCCTGCTTCTCCACCACATCAACCTACCCCACCAAAATCACCACCACCTAAATCTCCACCTCACCAACAAACACCACCAATTTCTCCACCACCAAAATCCCCTCCACAAAAATCCCCAAACCCAGAAACCTCTACCCACAACTCTCCGAAAATCCCAGAGCCTACTTCCGAACAGGAGGATGAAGACGTCCTGATTTACGATGATCAGGATGACATGGATGATTACATTAAGTCCCCCTTCAATGTACACTTTCACGATTCGGAACCTTCCGCTCCCATGACTTAGGAGCAATTTCAAGAATTGTCTACGAAATTGGACAAACTTCTTCAAACGCAGCAGGGTCCTTCCACTTCCGACTGGAAATCACAGTTGGACACTCACAAAACTCAAGTAGAGAAATTAATTTCGGGAAATGTCAAAATTGTGGAAGAATTCTCCTCCAACATGGAAAAAGCTAAAGCCAATATGGAGGAGACTGCCAAGAAGGCTGGCACCTTGGAAACGGATATTCTGGATTTCATGAAGGCCTACAACGAATCTACTCAATCCAACAATGACCAAATGTCTAAGGTCATTTATGGGTTCGTGGAGACCCTAAAGGCTGAAAAAGAAGCGATTGCCACGCTTCGCTCCAATCTTCAGAAGGAAAATTCCGACCTGGTATCTTCTTTACAATCTAAGATTGATAAACTGCGAGAAGATCTGGCATCAGAAAACGAGTTGATGGATCTCATGGCTTCTAAAACTACGAAGATACAACTTCTGAAAGCCGAGCTCAAGAACACTACAGTAGTCTTGTCATCTGCTGTCTCCCAAACGCAGGCCGTTCGTAACTGTGTCACCAAGATTGACACCTACATTCGTCGGATGGTCGAAGAAGATGACCTGGTCCTAACTCCTTACCTTCGTTGTCATATCACGAATAAGCTCTATCCTGTTCTCCTTTTGCTAAGTAAGATTCAGGGTGTTTCAAAAGACATTGCCGTTCCGAAACAAGGGGGAGATGAGAACAAGAAGGATATATCCGATAAGGATGAATCCGATAATGATGATGGAGACGATGGGCCTGAAAAGCCTAATGATAAGGAAAAGAATAAGGGGAATAAAGACAACACTGCTGACGTCTCCAAAAATGAAAAGGGTGAAGGAAAGAAGAAGGCTACTGAGAGCCAAGTTCAGCAACCAAAATTCTCTACAATCACCAACCTGAAGAAACCAGGGACTCAAGAGTCTACTGATGACATTCAAAAACCAAAAGCTGATTGGTTTGAGAAAATGAATGTTGGTGACACTTCCGCCGGTCCTTCGAAACGAAAGGCCAAGAAGATCGGTGAAGATGATGTAGATGAAGAATTGGACATATCGGAGGCTGCTAAACTGGCTAGGGCTGAAAGAGAGAAAGAACTTGATGAAATTCTTCGGATCACCAAACAACTTGATGCCGAAGATGCAGCCAAACGACAAGCAGAAATTGAACTGGAAGCACGGAGAACACTTTTTCTGGATCGAGACTACGAAACCATGAAGTCGGAAGCCATCTCACAACCAATAGAGAATTGGTTGCAGCCGAATTGCTCTTACGATGTCGAAAATCATGTAGATTCCCAAATTAATTTTCCGATGACGACAAGAGTATTCCTAATCCGCTGCTTCGATGAACTGAAAACGAACACACAACCTCGGGCTGTGGTCAATGATATGATGTTCAACTTCTACTTGGAGCATTCCAAACCGCAATACATGTCTTGGAGCTTGAAGAAGATTGTGAAGCTCACTCCAAGAATGTCGGGTGTGACTTCTCCTTTCCGAAATGCCATTTTCCTAGCTCGCAGAGGATCGAAAGATGAGAAGGATGAATTCACCCTGGCTGATCTTCCCTTCATGAATCCATTTGATTGGGTGTCTCTGTTCAACATCCTTTCGAGGAGGGAAGACCATGAGATTCTTCATGAGCATGTCAAGAAGTTACTCATGGGCTATATTCTGGAAGTGTCCAAGCTTGATGTAGAAGTGGCCTCTGTTCTGAACTCAGTTCCAGAATGTACAGCTGAAAAACCTCCTTCTGATCTGAAGAGACGTCGTCTTGGAAAGATCAAAAAGGGTCACTGGAATGTGGCTTATCCGTCCAAGGAGGGAAAGGATTCGGTGAAAAAGATTTTCTATCTGCGAGACAAACATCTTTACCGGACTCCTGTATTGAAGAAAATTCTCGAACTTATCAACAAGACGAAACAGAATACCGAGAATGACAAGAGATGCTTCAATGATATGCTGACCTGGTACATCACCTTTCGGAAAAGAATCTTGCTCTTGATTCCAAAGATATTTGAAAAGGTTCTGAAGGTTGCGAAGCCAGAAACTGAGGAATGAAGTCTGTTCGCATTTTGACTCAAAGGGGGAGATTGTTGAGTCATAAATAAGATTGAGTCAAAGATGCTGACCAAATTTATCGCCAGATTTAGTGCCATTAGATTAGCTATCGGTTATGGAATGAGCCTGTCCTTCCATACTTATTTTTTGTATATATAGCATGCACGTACCCTAATTAGGGTTAACTTTTGTAATCTCTTTACGGCACTCATACAGAATAGTTCACATCGAATTGTTCTTGAGTTGCATATTAATCATTCGACATCAGTTCTTCATATTGTGTGTTCCTATTTCTTGTTTATCATTCATATTCCACATTGTTTGAATCTAGATCCAGCACTTTTGTTTCAACAACGGTACGCTAAAAATTCCCCAATCCACCGACATGCTAAAAATTCCCCAATCCACCGACATGGTAATAGATACCACTGCTGGTCCAAGTGGAACAAAAGACCAAGGAGATATTCAGCAAGAAGAAACACATGCTGACAAAAGAGGAACCTTAGAAGACTCGCACACTGATAAGGAGGAGACTCAGAACAAAGAATCAGAAAACGATCATCCAATCAATCCTCCTCCGAAATTTCCTCCTCCGAAATCTCCTCCTCCGAAATCTCCTCCTCCTAAATCCCCTCCTCAGAAATCCCCTCCTCCGATTTCTCCTCCTCCGAAATCTCTTACTCCTAAATCCCCTCCTCCTAAATCCCCTCCTCCGATTTCTCCTCCTCCAAAATCTCCTTCCAATGAGGATCACTCAGAAGACGAGATTTTCGTATACTCACCAATCAAGGAATCTGATCCCCCAGAGGTCAAGGAAAGAAAATCAAAGTTCTTCGACTCTCAAGCGAATGAACATGCTGAAGATTTCAGTACTGAGTCAGAACCTGACCAACACCAAGGAATCAACAATTCTTTAAAAAGTGGACCAAACCTCAAGCTGATACTTGGTCGAATGAAGTCATAACAGCAGTTCGAAGTGTTAAAAGGAAAAAGTTTCAGAAATCAGAATTCTTTGAGTACGAGCTTGTCAGAAACGGCGACTACAAAAACACAACTCTGATAACAGAAACCGACTTCCGAAACACGAATCCAGCCGACATCTTCTCAATAACTGTAAAGCTATCTCACAAAGAAGATCAAGCTGCCAGAGAAGCTTATGTCGCAGCAAGAAGATTTCTGCATCGGCTAGTAGAAGAATTCTGCAGAAATGATGCAGAAATGTATAAACTTCTTAAGAACCATCCTGGTCAGCAATCACTACCCAAACCAGACTTATCTATGCCAGATAATCGAGCTCACTGGAAGAAAGGTGCCACCTTCGATCCAGAACTCGGATTGGTATACAAGTCAGAAAAAGGATCCTTTCTTTTTCTTTGTGCTGATCAACTCAGAAGAGTTGCTAGTGGAATGCTGAAGGAGTACATCAAAGCCACTCAGAAGTCAACTTCATCAGATCCTAATGCCAAGAAAGAATTAATTCTCAGAATGGAATGGCTACTAGAAATCAGGAAGTTCTGGGGATATGCTGCAAGACAAGGAGTACTGGATCAACGATAAAGATGCTGAATCAAACCCCTCGATTGGTCACCGAAGGGGGAATTGTTAGTACTGAAAGTCAAATCGTTGACCAACTCGTAGTTTGATAGTTTAGGATTGTATTATCAAACTTCTTATTTTGATGGAATGAACGTACTTTTGTATGAATGTTTTAAGGAATGAGCAATTACATATATATTGTGTATGTCGTCAACTTATATTTGGGATAAGTTGTATTCTGAGAATATTGTAACTATCCGAAATTCAGTATTCAATTTCGGACCCTTAAAGAAACTCATAATCAGAAAGTACCTCCCTCAGAAGAATGAGTTCGGAAGATCACACTCCGAACTAATACAGAAGTTCAGGACATACTTTCCATATTTTCAAAGACACTTTGATGATACTAGCCAGGACTCCGAAATCCACTCAGGATTTCGGACTATCAATATCAACATATCTAAGGAAATATCATACTTAAACATTCAACAAAGAAGACTGAAGATCAAAGAATATCTAGAAGATAAGACAAAAGGATAAGCACTTCAACATATAGGATATAATTAGACTAGATCAGGCGTGGCCTTCTAGAAGCATGTCTGTTGTACTTTAGAGTATTATTAAAATATAGACAAGCCACCCTAGTCTGACGTTGTATTATTATATTAGATTTACATTTCTTATCTAACTGAAGAGAGACGTGTTGTCTCCTCTTCAGTCCATAGGTTATTATCTGAAGGTCCTCCCTTAGTCTATAAAAGGGAGACCAAGTCCATCTTCAGTCCTCATGGCTTTGAGAGACTTTATGTAACATTCCTTCTTATCAATATATTCTCTCATTTCCATCAACTCTTATCTTCTCATCTGCATCTCTTATCACACTCACACTTCTAGCACCCTTTACTTTAAGTCTTTATATTTCCAAGTTACATAACTGTTTATCATTACTATTTATTGTTGAGGTATTAAGATCTGTTCTAAGTATTAATTCTTCGTTATAATTCTGCACCCATATCAAGTCTTCGGACTTGTCCATCTCAAGTCTTCGGACTTGTCCATCTCCGAAACATCCAAGTTTCGGACTCTTACTTTCCGCAATCTTTCTTTCCGCACTTACTTAGAATATTTGGAGACAACAAAGATGGTATAAAATATAGTTTCTTATAAAACTACAATTTATCTTTATAAAATATTTCAAGGTTTTTATTTCTCCTAAAAAGTACTAGGTGTGGGTCTCAATGTTTCTCCTTTTTAGGTTTCTATAATTATGTCACCAATATTAGTTTTGTTTCTATGCTAGACTTGTGGTCCTAGTATGAAAAGGTAGCAATAAATTTTCCAATATATATTGTATTGAGAAATACTAAATAAACACCCCATTATATTTCGTATACACCTTAAATTAAAGTTAACTACTTTTTATTTGTTGAAACTACATTCTTTTCCGGAAAAATTAAATATGAATGGTCAAAAATAGTTTGTATTTTGTTAAAGGGTGTATATGGGATGTGTATTTAGCAACACCATTTGCATTAAGATTCTTTGTGATAATTGCAAAGAGAATGAATATGACTACAACTTTTCTCTAGACCCCACATTTTGTTAACCTAATGATTGTTATTATTCTTCTCTTTCTCCCGGCGTTTGCATGCATACTACATAAACTATAAACCCCTCCTTAGTTTTTGTATAAGCTAATAATAAAAAGAATGATATCCAACATCAGGTATAAGAGCGGCGTTCTGTTGAACAGGGTGTGCAGCCCGATTTCTCTTTATCATGATTGTTTTCGCAAGCAATTGACTAACTGGAGGTGTGTGATAAACGGACAGGAAGACATTAAAGTAGGTAGCTCTGATTGAGTTCGTTTTGTAGGTTACGGAAGACGGTAAAGGTGGTTGTTACCTTGATTTCTTGATTGATGGAAGAGTACTCTCAAGAAAAGCTTGTTAAAGAGATTAGGGATGTCAAAATGTAGAAAAGAATGACGATGGTACCTGCAATAGAAGGTTGGTTTGAGAGTCGGTTTCAAAAAAGGTGAAGCCCTTTGCTGCAACGCAGAGGCAGCAGAGAACCGATATTTTTGTTTGTTTTATTTTTAGGGACTGTGATGCTGTTACCAAAGGTTGAAGTCTTGAAAGTAGGTTCTGTGTTTGATCGGCTGTGTTGTTTAATAAAGGTTGACTAATTACCCATAGGCACAAAAAATGAGCGGAAGGAAATAAAAGCAGGCACCTTTGAGTTTGGTTGGTGTTGTGGGAAATAGAAGACGATAAAGGAGTTGGTGACCTTGTTTTCTTGAGCAGTGGTAGAATCTCTAGGAATAGGATTGATTGGCTAAAGTATCACTGTGAAAACAAGAAGGGAATCGAGAAACAACTCGGTGTGAACATTATGGTGGTGGAATTTCAAAACGGGTGGCTTCAGATGTGGTCGGGGTTCGAAAAGTCGATATGGTAATGAAGGTGTCCAACAGGATGCCATGCTACATGTTACATGGGTTGTGAACAATGAAAACGAGTTAACCTAGAGAAGACTTTGGATGTGACCGAGATGGAGGCCAGGTGTCCGCGAAAATTCGAGAATGAATGGTATAAACAAATTTGTTAAAGTAAATTCCGAAGATGTTGAGTGATTCAGGAACTTAGGAATTTCCAACAGCTGTATAATGGAACTTGGATCCGAAAATTCAAGTTCTGAAATCATGTTATTCAGAAATTACACTGCTGAACCAAACCGAAATGACAAGGATCGGAACTTGGATCCGAAAATACAAGTTCCGAAATCATGTTATTCCGAAATGCATAGTTCCGAAGTCAATGCCGAATACCCTTGGATTCGAAATTAGTTCAGAACTGAATACCAAAGGGGCATGACCCGAACTAGGATCCGAAGATGCATGGTCCGAAAGCAGCCTAGAAATGGTGAGTTCCGAAAGCGGTACCGAAATGACCAAGTGCTGAACCACATACCGGAGGTGCAAACTTCCGAACTCAGAAGCTACAATTCCGAACCAAGACTAGTTCCGAACCAGAAGAAGAGTTCTGAATCAGGAGTTCCAAACCTGGAAAGTACTGAAGGCAGTACAGCAGTTCACTTACGAAGGAGACTTCCGAACAGCACTTCCGAAGGGGACTTCCGAATCCAGGAGTTTCGAACCAAGGTGTGGGATCCGAACTTGAGGGTGTATCGAAAGTGAGGATCCAGAAACTGCAATTCAGATAATACAGTTCAGAAAATGCAGTGTCGGTTCAGAAGTTACGGAAGAAATCTCCAGTGTTGATCCGTTCAGCAACGAAAGTACACAGCGGGTGCAGATCACGAAGATCAAGACTTAGATTATTTAGGCCAGCTATAGGAAAGTACTTTTGTAATAGATTAATATTATTTGTTGTACTTTAGGATCTGTAAAGATATCTTCTCCTCCTATAAATAAGAGGTTTGGGTCATGAAGTTTAGTGTGAGATTTGTGAGACTTGGAGAGAAACTATCACTCCAATGTAGTATAAAGGAATTGGAGGAGGGGCTGGAGAATTCTCTCCAACCATGTCAAGAACATCAAGAATACCCTTTATACACTCCATATCTCCCATTCTATCCTTGTATATTTTCTATCTTTTCTTCTGTTATTTCTTTCTAGATCTTCATGTAATTCACCTTAGACTAGGAATTGTGTTTGACTATAACTTCCAATATGTAACACATTTCTTATTATCAATGAAAAATACGAATTACATAATATCGTTTAATTATTGTCTTTTAATTTCCGCACTTGTTCTTTATGATTTATTTAATATTCCGCAACTTTACATTTTACGTCATTTATATTTTCCGCATCGTTCCTATACATTTTAGCACGTAATTTATTTATATATATTCGTTTATTGTTGAGCGAAAGATCCTGGACCCCGAAAACCCCCGAATTTTCATATTATATTTTCAACAAAATCGATTAATGAGTGAATGTTGGATTAATCGGTTTGTTATGGGTATGTGAGTCAAGGGAAGATGGAATAAAATATAGTTTCTTATAAAACTTCCATTTATCTTTATAAGATCAAGAGGAGCCGTGACCACTCACTCGAAGGGGTTGGAGTGCCACGTAGGCGCCACCTCACCTTCCCCTCACTAACCCCTCACCCCCTCAATTCTAGGAAATGGTAACCACTCACTTAAATATATATACACAGATGTATATATATATATATATATATATATATATATATATATATATATATATATATATATATATGTATATATATATATATATATATATATATATATATATATATATATATATATATATATATATATATATATATATATATATATATATATGTTATGTATGTATAAAGGAGGTACCCCACCACTCACCACTTGCGGTGTTCCAACCCCACACTTCTCAACCCCTCACCTTCACCACACCAAGTGGGATGGTGTTCCCGTGCGGTGTGGTAAAGCCACGTTAAACACCGCACCAACCCCACACTCCGCTTCTCTTGGTCTAAAATATTCCTAGGTTTTTCCTTTTTAGGTCTCTATAATTGTTGGGTGCAAAGTTCTACATTTATGATGACTTGGTGGCATGAGGAAGGCACACTTATGTTTGTGATGTTTGTGGGCTTGTACATTGGTCGTATTTGTTTGCTAGACTATAAATAGTGATTCTATTATTATTTGTAGTTATTGATTCTAGAGTGAGTTTAGTGATATCATGGAGAGAGAAACAATCACATTGTAAAACACATATTGTAAAACCCCATTGTTGAATACAAGCATTCGACTCATTGGATCCTGATTGGTGTCGTTCTTATTCCGCGTTTTTCAAATCTTCACTCAACAATTGGTACCAGAGCCTAATCTTGAAGATTTAACATATTATTTGAAGGATCGGTTCCTGATTTGACAACCTTACTACATCACCAATCAAAATTCATATTTCGGATCTAGATCTTCAGTTTTCGTGAGTTTTTCTGATATGGAATCAATATTTTGCTCTGTTCTTCATCTTTGATTTGTTTATGATCATCAATATTGGTTCAGATCTTGTTTTTATCATTGAAAATTTGTTCAGATCTGTTTCTATGACTTGAAATCGTTCCAGATCTACTCTCTCTCTCTCTAAAAACCCACTTCCGATCCACTTTCTCTCTCTAGTTTTTTTCCAGATCTGGTTATTATTTGTTGTTTAGAACGAAAATTGAAGCAACAAATTCGAAAATATGGACTGTTATTGTTGATAATCTAAAATATAAAGTAAACTTTGAACAATTTTTGGGTCTTGTGTTGAGAAATCAGAAAATCACAAATGATACACTTGTTTCTGATGGAGAGAAGGATACATATGGAAGATTAGTTTTTAATCATTTGAAACATGAATCAAACAAGCATTTGTTCACAGAAATGTTAAAAGTTTTAAGAGAGATTTGCAACAAATATGGAATAGAAAATCGAAAATCAGTAAGTAAGTATGTTTCTCTTGTTGAAGATGCACATGGTCTTCTTGTTCCTCAAGACTTTGAAGATGATGTTCTTCATCTTCATATTTATGGAAGTAATGATGAAAACTTTGGATCCTTGTGTGATTCTCAACGTGAGAAGAAAGTTGCAGAGGTTAAGGGGGAGTTGAATTTAATAGAAAATTGTTTGGTGAAAGTATTATTTGTTGCTGAAACTTCAAAAAGAAGTAAATCTGAATATGTTGGTTCTATGGTTTCAAATGATATGTTTCATGGTATGAAACCATATAGAAAACTCATTTTTGTTGAAAATCAAAGATATGTAAACCAAACTTTTTGGAATCCGAAGGTTTTAGATTTGAATCAGAAGGTTGAACACAATTTTTATTACAAATCTTGTGCTTATATGTTTAAAAAGAAGAAAAAGAAGAAGAAAAAGTCAAAACCGAAGGTAATGTGGGTTCGCAAAAAGACCTGTTCAGAAGGTGCTCTTCCAACATTAGAAGTGAAAAATGGTGTTGTTTCTTCGTTGGTTAAATGAAAAATATCCGAACTATTTGTTCAAAGAATAAATTTTCTGAAAGATTCGGGTTGGTATAATGTGTTATATGCAGATTTTCTTTTTCCAACCAAAAAGCCATGATATTCAGAAGTTATTTCTACAAAAATAATTTGGGTTCCGAAGAATATATGTCAAATACCTTCGGATATGACATCAACTCCTCTTCATCTCCATTGACCAACCGAAGACTTGTAAAGTCTTCGGATCCGAAGATTTCACCTTCTCCGGTTCTCATTTCAGGGCAACCATCACCATGCAACGATTTTTTTCATCATCTCTGATCAAAACCCCCAAACGAAGGTCAACCTTCGGGTCCGAAGATTTCAACCTTAGTTTCAACCCTGAGGCGACGAAAATACCAACCGAATATTTCAGTACGAAGGCATCCCATTCTTTCTCTTCGTAGTCATCAATTTCATCAGTTTGACATTGCTTTCGCTTTATTCTGAAAAAGAAAAGAAAAACGCTATCATCTTAATTAATGGAAGAAGAAGAATACTCCACAGAAAGAACGGTTTTGTTATTTCATGCATTGAATTCTTACACACATTTGCTTGAAAATATGGTTGAATGGGATCTTATGCATGGGCCTTAACCGATATAGCTTTATTTGTTTCTGCCTTGGAGAGTCATACAAAAGAAAAATAACACGCTTTCATCTAGGGAACTCGGTACATGCAACATCTTTTTAACTAATAGAATGACATTTTATTATATCTCTCTTTCTCATTCTTGTACACAACCGAAAGAGAAAAATGAAAAAGGAAATGGGCCTGGTATATTTTGGAATAATCCAGCTGGAACATTAAATGCGAATCACTCCTCTCTTAACCGGTTATAACTCTTCTCTCTCACTTAGATCACAACGGTACCTTGCTGAAAGTGACTAGGCCATACTCTATTCTATCCTAGCTGTCTCACTTACCAGCAGTCACACTTTTTATCCAAATGGAAAATGATGTGATATGTACTATGGAGACTGAAAAGCAACATTGAAATGTTCGGTTACTCACAAGTACTATGCGCGTCTATCCCTCATTTCACTCTCATCAAAACCTACGACTATCCATGTGCATGTGCTGTCTTGTCCTTGGTATGGAGGACATGTTATCTTCTTTTTCCTGTTACAGCTTTACAGTCAATAACCACAGCCAACACGTACCACATGCTTTTTATTCTTGGAGTAACATTGCGATTACCCGATCCTCTACTCGTGAACAAGAAAAAGTCAACAAATCTCATTTATTACTCGGTCCAACTGCTGCTACATACCACAATCACGTGGGTTGTATTTTCAATTTTTGGCTGCGTGGTACAATTAAAAGAAAAGAAAAGGAACACAGTACCATTATGATCGGTCAAGTCTACTACAAAAGAAACATCTCTCTTAGCTGTCACTCCCATTTGCTGAGTACTTATATTTTATCCGGATTTTTTTCATTGTCGGTACATAAAGAAAAGTAATTGCATTAAATGCATATATACACATTTCGTGTATACATATTATTTTTCAAATTTTTTTTGACAAAAAGTCTTAAATATAAGAGACTAGATGTATTATGTCAATTTTTTTGAAAAGATAATTTTAGTCAAAAAGTTCCTACGGTTCCTAGGAAAATATTGGTTCTTCCTTGAAACGGACTATATATATATATATATATATATATATATATATATATATATATATATATATATATATATATATATATATATATATATATATATATATATATATATATTATAATAATATTAATTGCTTTTGAATTCAATCATTTCCGAGTAATAAGATGGGAAGGAAAATTTAAGTAAAATTATAAATAAAGAGTATATGTTTAGCAGAAGCAAATTAGAAAAAATTTTACAGTAAAAGAAATAGGCTCATTTTATCTTTTTAGACAAGACGGCAAGTTGTAAACAACTCGAAAGATTTTTATCAAAAGCAAGTTACTTCCAGGTGGGCTATCTATTAATGCATCTCCCTTTTCAATAGGTTTTTGTGGTGTCACTCAAAACTTTCAAGCGGTGTCCCGAGAACTTAAAAGCATAATTTACTAATTTTTTTAATTAAGAAATAGGGTTAGAGATCACCTTCAGTGTCCCTGCCCCCCTCCATTCTTTACATGTATCCGCCTCTGGTTGACATGTTATGCATTGATTATTAAAATGGAATAATATAGCATTAAATGCCCCATGTGAGCATTACGTGCCTTCATTCTCTCATTCAGCTTACCATTTCCACATGCTTGGCACATTTAAATCATAATATGGATCCAATTCTCAAATCTTATCACATGATGGGCTTGTATATACTTTGGGCCAGTTGCAACATATGGACGTTAATAACCATGAATCCATATATTCAAAGATGTGGAATAATTATATTTTGGGTTGAACAAATGGATTAGGCTCTATAATTTGGATTTTGATCGTTATGATTATTCATTTTTCAAGAGGGAGTATTGGACTGATATTTTTGCGGGATCGGGCGCGTTCTCATGACCATTGACGGTTTTATGATCTCGTTGATCATAAAAAGGGGGAGATGTTAGACATTTTTATTAGTCATTCGAGAAGTTGATTGTCGATGAAGATTATTAATGCATTGCTTGATTCGCTTCCTATGTCACGTCATCCATTCCGATCTTTGAGAAGGAGATTGTTGGGTGCAAAGTTCTACATTTATGATGTTAGTGGCATGAGGAAGGCCCACTTATGTTTGTGATGTTTGTGGGCTTGTACATTGGGCTTATTTGTTTGCTAGACTATAAATAGTGATTTTATTATTTTTGTAGCTAATGATTGTAGAGTGAGTTTAGTGAAATCATAGAGAGAGAAACAATCACATTGTAAAACACATATTGTAAAACCCCGTTGTTGAATACAAGCATTCGGCTCATTGGATCCTGATTGGTGTCGTTCTAATTCCGCATTTTGTCAAATCTTCACTCAACAATAATTATGTCTGCAACATTAATTTTGTTTCTACCCTAGACTTGTGGTCCTAGTACGAAAAGGTAGCAATCACTTCTCCTATATATATTGTATTGGTAAATACTAAAGGTGGTTGTGACCTAATGCTTGTTATTATTCTTCTCTTTCTCCTGTTGTTTACATGCATATTATGTAAACAGAAAACCCCTCCTAAGTTTTCTTATAAACTAATAATACAAAGAGTGATATCCAACAACTCGTATAAGAGCGGCGTTCGCTTGAACAGGGTGTGCAGCCTAATTTATGTTGATCGTGATTGTTTTTGCAAGCAATGGACTATCTAGAAGTGAGTGATAAACAGATATGAAGACATTAAAGCAGGTGAATTTTATTGAGTTCGTTTTGTAGGTGACGGAAGACGGTAAAGGTGGTTGTGACCATGTTTTCATGATCGGTGGAAGAGTACTCTCAAGAAAAGCTTGTTAAAGAGATTAGGGATGTGAAAAGGTAGAAATAAATGGCAATGGTAGCTTCAATAGAAGGTTGGTTTGAGAATCAGTTTCGTAAAACGTGTAGTCCTTTCCTGCAACGCAGACGCAGCAGAG
Source organism: Cichorium intybus (assembly GCA_023525715.1). Classification (NCBI taxonomy): domain Eukaryota; kingdom Viridiplantae; phylum Streptophyta; class Magnoliopsida; order Asterales; family Asteraceae; genus Cichorium; species Cichorium intybus. The sequence goes on along the minus strand of CM042014.1, from coordinate 65,695,903 downwards.
AACCGATTTTTTGTTTGTTTTATTTTTAGGGGCTGTGATGCTGTTACCAAAGGTTGAAGTCTTGAAAGTAGGTTCCGTCCTTGATCGGTCTGGTTCTTTAATAAAGGTATACTTATTACCCAAAGGCACAAAAAACATGAGCTGAAGGAAATAAAAGCAGGCCGCTTTGAGTTTGGTTCGTGTTGTGGGAAATAGAACATGATAAAGGAGTTGGTGACCTTGTTTTCTTGAGCGGTGGTAGAATCTCTAGGAATAGGATTGATCGGCAAAGGTATCATTGTGAAAACAAGAGGGGAATGGAAAAACAACTTCGTGTGAACATTATGTCGGTGGAAGTTCAAAACGGGTGGCTTTGGATGTGGTCGGGGTACGAAAAGTCGATATGGTAATGAAGGTGTCCAACGGTATGCCATGTTACATGTTACATGGGTTGTGAACAATGAAAATGAGTTAACCTAGAGAAGACTTTGGATGTGACCGAGATGGAGGCCGGGTGTCTGGGAAAATCGAGAATGGAATGGTATAAACAAATCGATCAAGGGGTGAATGTTGAATTAATCGGTTTGTTATGGGTAAGTGAGTCAAGGGAAGATGGAATAAAATATAGTTTCTTATAAAACTTCGAGTTATCTTTATAAAATATTCCAAGGTTTTCATTTCTCCTAAAAGTATTAGGTTTGCGTCTCAATGTTTTTCCTTTTTAGGTCTCTATAATTATGTCGACAATATTAGTTTTGTTTCTACGCTAGACTTGTGGTCCTAGTATGAAATGGTAGCAATCAATTTTCCAATATATATAGTATTGGGAAATACTAAATAAACACCCCATTATATGTCGTATACAACCTAAGTTAAAGTTAAATACTTTTGATTTGTTGAAACTACATTCCTTTCCGGAAAAATTAGATATGAATGGTCAAAACTCGTTTGAATTTTGTTAAGGGGTGTATATGGGATGTATATTTAGCAACACCCTTTGTAGTAAGTTTCTTTGTGATAAATGCAAAGAGAATGAATATGACAACAACTTTTCTCTAGACCCCACATTTTGTTTAACCTAATGCTTGTTATTATTCTTCTGTTTCTCCTGGTGTTTGCATGCATATTACGTAAACAGAAAACCCCTCCTTAGTTTTGTTGAAACATGATTTGACAATACGTGTGGAATAATAACGAACACCAATCAAGAATCCAATGTGTCGAATGATTCGATTAATCAATGTCTTACTATGTGGGTTTTACAATGTGTGTTTTACTATGTGTGTTTCTGTCTCTATCACTATAACTAAGCTCCCTCTAGAATCATTAACCATTAAATAATGAATAAAAAGACTATTTATAGTCTAGACAAAATAAAGAGCCCAAAGAACAAGACCACAAACATAAGTGGGCCTTCCCCATGCCACAAATCATAATCATGAAGAACTTTGCACCCAACAATCTCCCTCTCAAAGATCGGAATGGATGATGTGGCATAGGAAATGGATCAAGAAACGTGTGAATAATAATCTTCGGCAATCTTCTCAAATGACCAATAAATATCTAACAATCTCCCCCTTTTTATGATCAACGAGATCATAAATCGTATGGTCATTAGAACGCGTTCGATCAGAAAAATCAATCTGATAACTGCCTCTCGAAAAATGAATAATCTAATCACCAACCCTTTTTCAAAATTGATAGCCCATCATCATCAAATAAATCTGGTCCAGCCCCAGAGTGATTAGCCCAACTGTAGTATTCTTAACCCAAATTCATTTATGATCAGCACACTCCAAAATATAAATATCCATAATCAGATGTCCTATGGCCCAAATTTAATTAATCAAGATGCCCAAGTGCAGCCCAAGTACTACCATGTTAGCCCAATTTCAGAATGGTGAAATAAAGAATTGTGGCCCACATCCGAAAGCTTTAAACCAGAAGTACACAATTTAATGCTCATGTGAATGAATGTGAATTGTTTCAGCGTGTTCCCAAAAAAAATTGTGGTGTCAATAAAATTGAATACCATAAAGTAATCCCAATAATTCTCTGTGACTTATAAAAGTAGTGTTTTTAGCCACATGAATTAACAAGGTTACCATTCAGCCACGTCATAATCTCAAGAGCAAGACATTTGCCGCTTTTCCCATCGTTCATATGGAATTAATCTTGAAAATTGAATTACCATCGTTGGTTTTCAAAGGTCCACAACATCCATATGAACAAGTCCAATAAATAATCTTAGCCCAACTTTAGTAACCAAATAGCTCAAATTATGTTATTTGCATCTCCGGTTCTTGCAAATGACCCAAATTAAACGGCCCGCCTGTTGAATTGAATGACCAAGAAGAATTCCAAGTCCAGTTCTCGGTTACCTTCACATTTGCTTTCATGTGACTGGACCTCATGTGACAGTCTTTTTTCCATATACTTTAATTGCGAGACACACCAGATTGCAACCATATTGTAGAAAATTTGCGTGAGATATTGCAAAAAGTGAGATAGCAACTAGTCATGATAAAGAGACGTGTTCAGCCAAGGATAGCTAGGAGAGAGTTCTAGGTAGTGTACGTCCAGTCATTTTATATTTCTTTGCTTTTGACTAGTATAACGTGTCTCGTACCCATGCAAAAGAGAAGGACAGGTGCAATAAATGTTGAGCATGCTTTCTTGAACAAGAGAGGTACATTTCTTTTTCATTTGAGACGTGTGGAGTGGCGGTGTACATCCATTGCATGAAAACCGGAAGAAGTACTCCAATAAAGTACATTGCAGTCGCATGCATCCTTTTCTTTTGCTTTTTCCAAATTAAAAATCGGGTAAACGAGTGCAGTCATACATAGTGTTAACTATGTATGTGAGAGGAGGACAAGTCACCTTTGTTTGACAGTATATCTTTATTAAGGGATTGTGTTCCATACCCAAGAGAGACGTTGCACTGTAGAGTGTGGCAGCTAGAGAGAGACTCTTTTCTAATCAGCTTCTAAGTTCCAAAAAAAAACTTCACGAAATATTTTCGAAACTAAAGTTCTTCACATATTTTCTCTTTGGTCACAATCAAATTCAGAAGAGAATGAAGCATGAAATCGGAATCTCAAGTAAAGCATTTTCAGAAACATGTTGAAGAATGTATGAACTTCAGACTCCAAAGGTAAAGTGGAGAGTTCAAAACATACTTACGTTTTTTTTTCATATTTTTCCAATTATGTTCATCTCTTCTTTACTCCGAACAGATCAAAACTCCGAAGAGTGTCAAGGGTTCGTAGTCATCTTCTCCATTTCATCAGTTCCGAAGAGTATCAACACTTCGTAGTCATCTTCTCCATCTCATCAGTACCGAAGAGTATCAAAAATTCGGAGTAGATCATCAATCCTTCCATTTCGAAGGGTTTCAAGAATTCGGAGTCGTCTTCTCCGTCTCGTCGGTTCCAAAGAGCCAAGAATTCTGAGTCGACCAACATCAATCTTTCCATTCCGAAGGGTTTCAAGAATTCGGAGTTTTCTTCTTTACAACAGGTTTTTTTACACACCGATGATATCCGATGGCACATAAGTCTTCGTAGTTTTCTTTTTATTGTACCAAACATTTTATTTTATTTGAACTGAAAGGTTGAATACGTCCCTTTCCCACCAACTTAACCTTTTAACAATAACATTTTGGTATCCATATCATTGTTGATGATTTTGAAACATTTTTCTCATAAACACCATTCCGAAGATCTGAAAAACTGTCACCATATTTTCTTTGTCTTTTGGTTGGACCCAAAAAATCTTTAAACAATTCATCGTACCATCCCAAATATCTCAACAAATTTATTCTTTGAACATAACCTTCAGATACTTTCCTTTTAACCACATAAGAAAAAGTTTCAACATTTTTAACTTTTGATTTTGGAAGAACATCTTCGGAACGTTTCATTTTGGGAACCCACATCCATTTCGTTTTTGGCTTTTTCTTCTTCTTTTTCTTCTTTTTGAACTTATGAACACAAGATCTAAAACAAGAACTTTGTTCATCTTTGTGAAATTTATCAAAACCCTTTGGATTATGAACCCTTCGGATCTGATAATTTCGATTTTCAACTAAAGTGGGTTTTCTATAAGGTTTCATACCTTCAAACATGTCATTTGAAACTAAAGAACGATCAACTTCGGATTTAGTCCCTTTTGAAGTTTCAGCAACAAACAACACTTTCACCAAACATTCTCTTTTCAAATCAAACTCCCCCTTAACCTTTGCATCTTTCTTTTCAGGTTGAAGAACAAATGTAGATCCGAAGTGTTCTTCAGAATCTCTAGAAACATGAAGATGAAGAACATCATCTTCAAAATCTTGAGGAACAAGAAGGCCATGTTCATCTTCAACAAGAGAGACATACATTTTTACTGTTTTTCGATTTTCTGATCCATGTGTACTGTCGATTTTTCTCAAAACTTTTAACATTTCAGTGAACAAATGCTTGTTTGATTCATGTTTCAAAGGATTAAAAACTAATCTTCCATATATATCCTTCAAACCATCATAAATGAGTGTGTCATTTGTGATTTTCTGATTTCTCAACACAAGACCCTAAAATTGTTCAAATGTTACTTCATATTTGAGATTATCCACAATAACAGTCCATATCTTCGAATTTTTTGCTTCCATTTTCGTTTTGAACAACAAATAATCACAGATCTGGAATAAAACTAGAGAGAGAAAGTGGATTTGAAGTGGGTTTTTAGAGAGAGAAAGTAGATCTGGAACTATTTCTAGTGAGAGAATTAGATCTGAATGAATTTTCAATGATAAAAATGAGAATTGGTAAGTTGTTTGTGGATAAAGGAACGTCTCCCCAAGATGGTGAATTGGTAAGTTGTTTGTGGTTCTGTGGTTGAGGTGGTTTTTAGTGGGTCTTCGGAGGTTGTGATTTCCAAGGCTTGAGACCCAGGGACTTCAGATTGTCCCCCTTGTGAAGGATGAACAATGTGTTCACCCTGAGCAATTTGCTGGGGTCTCCCTCTTTCAGCCTGTGATTTCTCCATTTTTAAGGAGACGTTGATCATAGGTTGAAGAGTATTCTTCAACTTTGTGACCACGTCTGTGGTGATGGCTTGATTGGTGGTACGGAGTTCTTTAGCAAATATAGCAACTGCGGAAGATGACAACTCCACAGTTAGCTCTTCCACACGTTTGTGGGCATCAGACAGGTGTTTGGCAAACCCCGTCTGGTACTGTGAGTTGAAGGACTCAGTTGAGCCCCGAAGATCGTTTAGCTCCTTTATCACTTCAGAGTTAGATAACTCCATCTTCCTCACAAACTCTAAATCTTGTGAAAAGAAAAACTCCCTTCGGAGGTTTGAAACCAAATGAAGCAATTGCTTCAACTTCTGGAACAAAACCATTTAACTCAAAGGTTTCAGAAGTCAAAAATCAAAATGTCAAACCAACTTTCACACCAACAAACCCTAACTTTCCCAATCCAAAATTCCAAAAGCCCACGAAGAAAACATTTTCAAAAGGAAACAATTTGATAGATACATTTCATCAGTGGCTAGACAAAAATTTGGATTTGGTTAAAGATAAGAATGTTTCACTAAACGACTTTAAACTGGCATACGAAGAGTACCTCTGTACCTCTACGCTATGCAGTTCAATCTCAAGGAAGTCAACAATTGAAAAATCCAAGCAAAACTGGAAAAGAAATGATTTGAAAGAAAATTTTATTGCTAAGACAAAATCCTCAAAATCATCAATGAGTTCAACACTTTCAAGTGAAAATAAAACATCAAAAACCTCGAAGTCAAAATCATTCACACAAAAATGGGTTCCGAAGACTTGCATACTGTCAGTCTCTTCGGACTCATCAAATTAGACAAAAAGCTCTTCAGAATCAAGCTCAGACTCTTCGGAATCATGCTCATCACATGAGGCTTCGGAGAATCTGATCAACTTAAATGCTAATGAAATATCTGAAGAGGCAGTAGAAAAATGGATTCAAGAATCCTTCGCTTACCCTGAGGACCCAAGATTGATTGGGTACCAACTCCTTCTTTATTAAATTGCAGGTTATGTCGAATGAGCGGTATGATTCTAAATGGTACATGGATAGTGGCTGCTCAAGGCATATGACAGGGAAGAGGGAATATCTCAGGGATTAAAGGACTTTGGATGATGCTGGAAATGTTCGCTTCGGTAATAATGAAACATGTCCAATTAGGGGTTATGGCAAAATAACAAATGGCCAATTTGCAATCAGCAGAGTTGCATTTGTTGAAGGGTTAAAACATAATCTTGTGAGTATATCTCAATTGGTGGTTGGAACGGGTAATGCAGTTACATTCAACAACCAAGGGAGTGTAATCACAAAAGAAGAAACAAACGAAGTCTTGCTGAAATCTGAAAGGAAGGGATCAATGTTTCCCTTGAATCTAAAGCCTGTAACAGGTGGGCAATCTTTATGTCTTGTCTCAAAAGCCAACTCCGATGTCAGCTGGCTGTGGCACCGAAGACTTGCTCATCTGAACTTCAAAGACTTAAACAAGCTAGTAGTTATGGATTTGGTTCGTGGAATGCCTCCACTCAAATTTGATAATGACTCACTTTGTTCAGCTTGTGAGCATGGCAAGTAAACAAAACAAAGGCATCCAACCGTGATCAATCCTAGAATCACCGAACCCCTTTCTCTTCTTTACATGGATTTGTGTGGACCATCCACAGTTGAGTCGATTGGAAAGAAGAAATACATTCTCGTAATAGTTGATGACTATTCAAGGTTTAGCTAGGTCTTATTTCTAAGAAACAAATTAGATGCCGCTAAAGAAATCATTAACTTCATAAGGAAGATGGAAGTGATGCTCAACAAGAAGGTCCGAAATGTGCATAGTGACAACGGTTCGGAGTTCAAGAACCAAACTCTTGATGGATTCTTGAAAACAAAGGGGATTAGTCACAACTTCTCAGCACCTTACACTCAATAAAATGGTGTGGTAGAAAGGAGAAATCGTTCTCTGTGTGAAGCAGCCAGGACTATGCTAAATTTTGCAAATTTGCCCATGTACTTTTGGGCCGAAGCCATTTTTATTGCTTACTTTACTCAAAACAAATCTTACATTCACAAGAGATTTCATATCATACCTTATGAAGTATTCAACCGAAGAAAACCAAATGTCAAATTTCTTCACATCTTCGGTTGTAGGTGTTTTATCTTGAACTTAAAAGATCACTTGACTAAGTTCAATGAAAAGTCAGAAGAAGGAATCTTTCTTGGTTATTCTCAAGACTCAAAAGCCTACAGAGTCATGAACAAGAGGACACGAAGGATTGAAGAAACATTCAACCTTACGTTTGACAATTACTACATCAAGAAATCCTTACATCCATTCCCCATGTCATCTATCTTTCCAAAGCCTGCTGTGGATGCTGTACCAATCACCACATTTGATACAGACTTCACACTCTTGTTTGATCCACCTGTGAGGGCTGTGGACTCCGAAGCCAGGGCACCTGATAACCATGTGTCCGAACTGTCCAAGCTCACAGATGGACCTGATGACTCTTCCACAAGTAGTGTACAAACACCGTCATCTGTTGAGGGGGAGCTATCTAACCGAAGTGAAGGCAATGCTAGTGTTGAGAGGGAGCCAAACAACAGTTTAACCTCACCTCCACAGGAAATGTCTAATACCAGTCTAGGGGAGCCAGAGATTACCACTCCAAACTCAGCAACACCAATCGCTTCGGATAGAGCAACCACTTCCTCAACACCAACAGCTGTCGAGGGGGAGAATACTCTAAACTCTACTTCACAACTGCACACATCACAATCAAATGCAACTAATTCAAATAATCATTTAATAATGGGTGACTTCCCTTCCACTTCGGGGTATCCTTCAGACATCGAAGACATTGATTCTGAAGGACCACCTGACTTTGATCCAAATTATCCTCCTTTGGACAAATGGACGAGAAATCATCCTCCATCACTTGTCATCGGTAACGTTCGAGATAAAGTATTGACTCGTGCACAACTTCATCAAAGGCAATTGGATCTTAACAAAACTTCATAGTTGTGCATGTTCAATGTCTTTATTTCTAAGGTTGAACCTAAGAATGTTAGGGATGCATTTGATCACCCGGACTGGATTGAAGCTATGCAATTGGAATTAGAAGAATTTGAAAGAAACAAAGTTTGGAGGTTTATTCCAAAACCTGCAAATGCTTCAACTGTTGATCTGAAATGGGTGTATAGAAACAAACTAGACACCGAGGGCAATGTTGTTCAGAACAAAGCAAGGCTGGTTGTCAAGGGTTATTGTCAACAGGGGGATTGACTACGAAGAGACATTTGCTCCTGTTGCCAAACTCGAATCAGTTTGGATATTTTTAGCTTATGTTGCACATAAAAACTTTGATGTCTATCAAATGGATGTTAAATGTGCCTTTCTGAATGGTGATCTCGAGGAAACCGTTTTTGTTGAACAACCACCTGGTTTTGAAAGTAAAGAACATCCAAACCATTGTTATGTGCTAGACAAGGCTGTCTATGGTTTAAAACAAGCTCCTAGATCTTGGTATGAGACCTTGACAAAATTTTTAAAAGAATCAAACTTCAAACAAGGTTCAGTGGTTCCAACACTTTTTAGAAAGAAAGTTGGATCTCATTTGATGTTAGTCCAAATCTATGTGGATGACATAATCTTCGGATCCACTGACCCCAATTAATCAAAAGATTTTGAAAAACTAATGAAAAGCAAATTTCAAATGAGTATGATGGGAAAGATTAACTTCTTTCTTGGATTACAAATAAAACAATCGAAGGAGGGGATCTTTACCAATCAGCAAAAATACACGAAGAGTTTGCTTGAACGCTTCGGAATGACTAATTGCTCCAAAGAAAAAGTTCCCTTGCCTGCAGGTACAAGGTTAAATCCTTCATTGGAAAAACCGAAGACATAGATACAATAATAATGAAGCATGATTGGATCACTGCTCTATCTCACAGCCAGTCGCCCTGATATCAGGTTCGCAGTCTGCAATTGTGCAAGATATCAGGCTGACCCAAGAGAACCTCATTTGGCTGCGGTTAAGACAATCTTTCGATATCTTCATGGCACACCTGCTTATGGCCTATGGTACCCACCAAACTCCGGCTTCTACATTCAAGCTTACTTTGACTCATATCTTGGTGGATGCTCTATTGATCGCAAGAGCACTTCGGGAGGTTGTCAATTCCTTGATGGAAAGCTAATCAGCTGGCAATCCAAGAAGCAAACTTTTGTCTCTATCTCCACAGCAGAAGGGGAATATGTAGCAGCTGCAGCATGTACCTCACAAATCATCTGGATCCAAAGCCAACTGAAGGATTATGCCATCAACATGAGAAAAATACCCTTGTTTTGTGACTCACAAAGTGCAATTCTCATATGCCACAATATTGTTCAACATTCCAAGACGAAGCATATAGCTCTTCGCTATCACTTCATCAAAAGTCATGTTGAGGAGGGGAATATTGAGGTGCACTTTGTTCACACTACAGAACCATTGGCAGACATCTTCACAAAGGCTCTGAATGAAGAGGCATTTACAAGAATAGTTTGTGGACTTGGAATGATCGATGGATCTACTCTACAATAAATCTCAGATTTGCTTATTCTCTTCTTAGTCTTTTCAATTACAAAACAAAGATTTCATAACACTCCGCAATATTCCGAAGACCTTTATCGCTTTGGAACTCATCGGAGTAAAACGAGTCAAACAACAAATGTTGCACCGCAATACACCAAAGCCCTCTGTCGCTTCGGTGCACCTCGGATTATACAATTCAAGATAAAAAAATTGTCATAAATGTCAAAATCTTCTGAAACATCTTTTGACTTCGTATCTCAAGAATAAATAATTTCATAATAGAGGATTGTTTCAAAGAGAAATCAAAAACGAAAATCACTGCAAAAATATTAAAGTTTCAAGACACAATTTTTCATGCATAGTGACAAAGTTTAACCTTACTTTCATGAATTAACTGACTAAAGGACAAAACTTTGATTTTAGATTCTGATAATCATACCTTATTGCACTAAAAGGTATTTGAGAATCGACTTGAAACATTGGTAAGAAAACAGACTTCGAAGCGAGGTCAAGGCTATTTTACAAATCAAAGCCTTGCTTGATTCTAATATCCTTAACATAATGTCTATTCCTAACCTCCCTTCTGAACTTGACTCGCTTCAAGTTCAAACTAGTCATGTAGCCTCAAAACTACACAGGACAACTCAAGTGTTCCGAAGTTTTCTTCAAAAATAGTACCAACATTGTCTAATAACTAAATTTAAATCTCTTTTCATTAATGTTTGAAAATTGAACTAAATGACGTTTTCCAAACTCAAGGATTGTACAAAGCAAAACCAAAAAGCACCAAAGAAAGAAACTACATGGTGAAATTTTGTCTCTTCGGATAAGCAAATCCAAAATGGAAAAGATAAAAAGGAAAAATAGAAAAACCTCAAAAAGATAAACAGAAAACAAATTGTCAAAAGAATCAAAGACAACAAACAAAGACAAAAGGATAAACAAGGGAATGCAAAAGAAAGATAAATCAGCATTCAAAGGCTTATTCATCTGCTTTAAATAACAATACAAGGAACTCCTATAACATAGTCGAGTATTTTGTAGAGAATATGAACATTTCAAGTAGTCTATCTTTAATGGTAAAGTTGGAGTGGTGTACGAAGCTCAAAGGCTTGTCATCAGAGCCTAGTATCCAAACACTTCAATTGATGAAAGGGAATAGATTTTTCAAAAGGTTCTTCAAAGTCAATCCAATTTCTAAAACACTTCTGATGTTCAATTCGAGAATGAAAATTCCTTTAAATTTCAAATGCAAAGGATGTTACCATTGTTTAGTATGAAAAATTTGAAGTACAAAAGTTCAATCAAACATTATTTCAAAATGCGAAATCAAGTCTGTGATGGGGTGATTAGACGTATATATTCATGACTGATGTTGAATCAAACAGACTTCGGAATGAAAAATGGACTTCCAACATGATTCGAATGATTCTAAACATTAACTTGTTAAATCTTCATTTCATAACATTCAGGGAAGTTAAGGATAAATGTCACAATGCATCACTCAAAAGTAAAAGCAAAGATTCAAGAGAAACAAAAAGAAAAAAAATGGACTTCAGTATCTTGACAAACACTACACAAATACATGTTACTATCCGAAGTGACAATAACACCCTTTGGAGTTAGTCATAACACTCGCTTTATCTCTCCACTCCGACGAGTACTTATAACGGTCATAATTATCCACATAGATCCGAAGTCAATTTAATGTTCAAATGATTTTTCACATTTATGATTATCTTAGAGACAAACATTCTTTTGAATTTATTAACCGTTGTTACACAGCTGTCACTGAGAAAATCATGGGAAATCAAAACAATAAGATTGTGTGAAAGTGGCAGTTCAATTTCAAATAATCATGACTGACAGCCGGACGTTTCCACTTTTGCAGGGTTAATGGGACGCGCATTGCTGAGGTGTCATATTATTAGTGGACCAATTCAAACGCGCATTAAATGGCCTTGGGACCACGAATACTATATAAGCCTCAAGACCCATCAGTTGACCTCTTTACGCGAACATAACTCTCAAACTTCCTCTGCAAGAATTCTCTCAAAAATCCCCAAATTTCTTTCATCTTTCTCGATCATTCAACAATGGCTGAAGCATTACGACAAACAACTGAAGCTATCTCCATCCCTGTGCTCAAGAACCAGTCTTCTAATCTAGTTCTTCGCACCGATCTTAAACTCTACCCTCAACCAATTGATGCTCTGGTTGAATGCTTGAAACAGTCCGTTCTTCGATATGCATTAACCTACACACCAGTAATCCCTACTACTTTGGTGCACAGAGCCCACTATACTTCCAATGCTCTGTTCGACTCCAATAACAACGTCAAATCTGTGTTCTATGAAGCCATTGACGTGAAGGGCAAGACCAAGAAAGTGCAACTGACAAAAGAAAGGTTTGCTGAAGCTCTTCATCTTCCAATCTACAACTCAAAGGAGATGGTTATACCCACTGCTGAACAGCTGATGGATATGTTCAATGCCATGGGGTATGAACCTCCCTTGGAAAGCATCAGCACCTTCAAGAAAAAGCAACTACCTGATCTCTGTAGGTATTATTTCAGTATCTTTCTTCGTTGTCTCTCTGGTAGGACTTCTGGGCTGGATTCTGCAAGCCAGTCCTTCCAGAGTCTGCTGTAAGGAATTTATTACGATGTCAAGGTGGATTTCACCTCAATTTTCTGGGCTGATTTTGGGTTGCACATCAATGATGCCTCGAAAGGGACTGAAATTACCAACGCTAGGTTTTGGGCGATAGTTGCTGATGCCCACTACAAACACATTGGGTTTGTATATGACTCTGACCTCCCTGAAATGAGGTACACTCACATCACCGTCCCTGCTCTGACGAGTTACATGCGGAATTCTGTACTCAAATTCCTAATGAGATGCTTGTAAAGGTATCAATGGATTGCGATGAAGTCAACACTTATCGCAATATACTTGTGATACCTTATCCTGTGAGAGCGATAGTCCGATCTGCACCAACAAAGGGCCTAGTTCTTACAAAGGGCAATAAGAAGTTGACCGGAGGACCCAACTGAAACCATTCTAGAAGAGGAGGAAGAAGAACACTAATCCTCACCAATTCATGAAACCAGACCACCAACTCCACCACATACCACAAGACCACCTTCACCACCAAAAACAACCAGACCACCTACACCTCCTCATACAACAACACCTCCACCTCCTCCTCCCACAACAGCTTAACAAACGACAACAATCTATACAACATCATCTGATGTGCCACCTCCTCCACCACCAAAATCAACCTCCTCCATTGTACCACCCATCTCATCCTTTTCCGAACCATTTCTAAATATCCCATCTTCTGGTCTGGATACATCATTACCTGATTATCCATTCCATGAAAATTTTGATTTTGAAGTCTCCACATTCACCAAACCCCCATCAACCGAAGAAACCATGGCTATCTTCCACATGTGTTGAAATAAAAGTGTAGGATCAAGATTCAAACAATACGGAATATTATAGAAAAACAAGAACAAGAACAAGCAATATGAAGAACTGATGTCGAATGATTAATATGCAACTCAAGAACAATTCGATGTGAACTATTCTGTGTGAGTGCCGTAGAAAAGATTACAAAAGTTAACCATAATCAGGGTACGTGCATGCTATTTATACAAAAACTAAGTATGGAAGGACAGGCCCATTGCATAACCGATAGCTAAACTAAAGGCACTAAGGACAAATCCGATCAACATCTTTGACTCAATCTTTATTTATAACTCAACAATCTCCCCCTTTGAGTGAAAATGCAAACAGATTTCATTCCTCAGTCTCTGGCTTCACATCCTTCCGAACCTTCTCGAATATCTTCGGAATTAAGAGAAAGATTATTTTCCGAAAGGCAATGTATCAGGTCAGCATATCATTGAAGCATCTCTTGTCATTCTCGGTATTCATTTTTGTCTTGTTGATGAGATCGAGAATTTTCTTCAATGCAGGAGTTCGGTAAAGATGTTTGTCTTGTAGATAGAAAATCTTTTTCACCGAATCCTTTCCCTCCTTGGATGGATACGCCACATTCCAGTCACCCTTTTTGATCTTTCCGAGACGGCGTCTTTTCAGATCAGAAGGAGGTTTTTCAGCTGAACATTTCGGAACGGTGTTCAGAACAGAAGCCACTTCAACATCAAGATTGGACACTTCTAGAATATAGCCCATGACTATTTTCTTGATGTGCTCATGAAGAATCTCATGGTCTTCCCTTCTTGAAAGGATGTTGAACAGAGACACCCAGTCGAATGGGTTCATGAATGGAAGATCAGCCATGGTGAATGCATCTTTCTCATCATCTGATCCTCTGCGAGCAAGAAAGATGGTGTTTCGGAACGGAGAAGTCACATGAGGCATTCTTGGAGTGAGCTTCACAATCTTTTTCAGGCTCCAAGACATGTACTGCGGTTTGGAGTGCTCCAAGTAGAAGTTGAACAGCTTATCAATGACCACTGCCCGAGGTTCTGTGTTCGATTTCAGTTCATCGAAGCAGCAGATGAGAAATACTCTTGCAGTCATCGGAAAGTCCATTTGAGAATCGACATGATTTCCGACATCGTAAGAATAATTTGGCTGCAACCAATTCTCTATGGGTTGTGTGATAGCTTCCGACTTCATGGTTTCGTAGTCCCATTCATGAAACAAGGTCCTACGAGCTTCCATTTCAATTTCCGCTTGTCGTTTAGCTGCATCTTCAGCATCAAGCTGTTTGGAGATCCGAAGAATTTCGTCAAGTTCTTTCTCCCTTGCAGCCCTGGCCAGTTTGGCAGCCTCAGACATGTCTAGATCTTCATCTACATCATCTTCACCGATCTTCTTGGCCTTTCGTTTCGAAGGACCGGCAGATGTATCACCAACATTCATCTTATCAAACCAATCAGCTTTTGGTTTTTGAATGTCATCAGCAGACTCTTGAGTCCCTGGTTCCTTCAGGTTGGTGATCGTAGAGAATTTTGGTTTCTGAACTGGGCCCTCAGTGACCTTTTTCTTTCCCTCACCCTTATCGTTTTAGAGACCTCGGCAGTGTCATCTCTATTCTCCTTGTCATTTTCTTTTTCATTAGGTTTTTCAGGGCCATCGTCCCCATTGTCATCATCAGATTCATCCTTATCGGATTTATCTTCTTTGTTCTCATCTCCCCCTTGTTTCGGAACGGCAACGTCTTCCGAAACACCTTGAATTTTTCCTAGTAGAACAAGGACCGGATGGATATCAACTGAAAAGAGGAAATCCCGCTTCAGTCGATTACGTTTCCCAAGAATCTTGCTTTATGATCATGAGTAGCCCCCAAGAATCGCATGGCTGGCGCGTGAGAAGCGAGAAAGTAGCTGCCGTTGAGATGACGTTGTAACTGACACGTCTTGATGACCTCATTCAAATTTCAAAATCTTGATGAGTAGATATTGCCACGCCATCAAACTGATCCCTTATCACAAAATAAACCAGAGTTTAGAAAAATCAATAACGATTTTTGTGCAAGAGTGTGCCAAAGATAAAGAAAAAAATCAAAATTTATCTGGTAATGTGTGATGTCGGAACGACATAAAGCTGATTGATCCCGGGCAATGATCTCTACCTTCGGAATCAAGAGAGATTCGGAAGTGATTTTGTGGTTTCCCGTTGAATTACGATCAATTGATTGATGAGAATCATTGAAAGGTATCTTTTAAGATTTTAGCTTCATGGGGTGGGTTTAACTTTCTTTCGAATTCCGAAACGTGAGAAATGTCCGAAATCGGAAGAAAGGACTTGTTTGACCAGTGTAGTCATAAGAACAAGTGAGGATGAGAAGTTGTTTATCTGACTTAGAAAATGTTTTGAAATGTCAAAAAAATTAAAAACTGAATCTTATTGGATAGAAACTACTTTGCTGGAGTAGATTTCATAAAGATCACGCAAAAATAAAAGTTGAGATTTCCTTTGAAGTTTCGTCAATTCCTTAGGGTAGTCGGATTTTTGGGTTTCATTCGGAACGGTGGTAGAAACAATTCCAAAATCATTAACACAGTTGTTGTGTAACCATAAGTTTTCAGTGGTAATTCTAAGAACCTTCATAAGGGTTACGGTTATATGAAAGTGAATAATGATGGAGAAATATAAGATGGGTATAGAAGGGTTTGGAATCTCACAGCGCATCATGGCTTTAATGATTTGCGATCTTTGACTAGAGTTTTGAAGACATATATTGAATTTGGTTTAATTTCAATAATCATCGAACTTCATAAATCGGTACAAGAATAGGTAGAGAGAAATCTTCCGACAATTCCAAGTTACAAAAAAAAAATAAAAAAAATAAAAAATAGAAGTTGGAGAGGAAGTGAAAGCGGATGACGAAAGATGGCAGGTGTCATGATGACGCCTTTAATGCTTAGGCGAAAAGAGGGGAAACGTCCAGTCATGTTGCTAATCAGCCGTCACTGCATTAATAATGCGTAATCATCGCTGCAGTCTTCATCATTACTCCAAAAAGTAATTTAATATCCACTATTGGCATTATGGAACCATTGGTACGAGGTGAAGATGACCACACTCAAGGATAGTGATGGTGGTGGTCCACTGACGATCCAGACCAGCTATCCCTACTTGCAGCCTGTCCCACCAAGAGTCTTGGTGGAGTACAAACAATTCGACCTCGTGGAGGTCTGGCACAAGCGGGGATGGTGGCCGACGGTGATCATCCGCACAACTCCTCACAACCAGTTCTTGGTGGGACTGGCTGATGAGAGTCGCCTCTTCGTGGATGAGTCCGAGGTGCGAATCCATCAAGCCTTCCATCTTGGTGATCCTTCCATGTGGCACTACTATAAACTGTAGGAAGAAATAGTTTTTCTTTTGTCTTTTGATGTATCGAACTATCTTCCTCTGGTTGAAATAAAGTGTGCCTTCCTTTTGTTTATGATTTCTCTTTGGATTTTTGTGTCTGTATTCTCAAGCACGGTTAGCAACAAGAATAGAACAAATAAAAACTAAAAACTCAAAGTAAAACAAAACTAAACAAAACAAAAAAATTAAAATAAGGGTTAAGAAAAATATTTTTGATCTTTTGATGTTTATTTATAGAGAAAATATTTTTGATGTTTTGTTAAGAGTAGAAAAAGAAAGAAAGAGAGAAAAAAATAACAATAAAAAAAGAATAAAATAAGTGAAATATATAGAAAGGATACTTTCGTTCCGAATCATGATTGTCTAAAGTCTGATTCCGAGGCATTCCGAATTTCGGAATCTATTGGAAAATCAGTTGAAATTCGGAACAGATTCAGCTTCCATCATTCCGAGACCTTGAAGAATTCTATTAAATGCTAGCTCGGGAAGTGCCTTAGTGAAGATGTCTGCCAGTTGATCATTTGAACGAACAAAATGAATCTCGATGTTACCATCTTCAACATGATCTTTGATAAAGTGAAATCTAAGTGCAATGTGTTTAGTCTTTGAGTGTTGCACTGGATTGTGGTAGATCCGAATTGCACTTTCAGAATCACAGTAAAGTGGAATACGTTTCATACTGACTCCATAGTCTCTCAGTTGGTTTTGAATCCATATTATCTGAGAGGTGCATGAAGCAGCAGCAATGTACTCAGCTTCAGCTGTTGAGAGTGACACACAAGTTTGTTTCCTTGATTGCCAGCTCACGAGTTTTCCATCAAGTAGTTGGCATCCTCCTGAAGTGCTTTTGCGATCCAATCCACAACCACCAAGATCTGCATCGAAAAATGCTTGAACAAAGAACCGAGATCCTGACGGATACCGTAGACTGTGACAACTGTCAAATTTGTCAACGAAAGTCAACTTAAGTCAACCAAAGCGTACGTTAAAGTCAATATGTGAAATGTAAATTTCATAATCTCTACGTTGTATTATTTGATATTATAATATTACGTATGCTAATTTAAGTCAGTTATGCGAACAAACCATGCTGAACTAGATGTTTTAATATAAAAAATAAATAAAAAAAATTACGGCATGAATAGTAACCGGCGTGAATAGTGAACGGTAAAAGTTTAGAACTATTCGGAATATTACAAATTTTATATCAAAACGTAGATAAAAATACGACGGTTCCGAATATATATTTATATTTTTACCAAACGTTATATATAAAAAGTTATGATAGAAAAACGTTTAATTTAACTTGAAAGCGACATTTGGTTATTAAAATATTTATATAATATTAAAAAAAAGAGTCAAAATGTTTGAAAATTTATTTGTCTCTACCGTTAGGTGGAGATTTGAAAAAATGTTTTTTATATTTATTATTATTATTATTGTGGGCCCCACTTCATTATTTAATCAATTTTACACATTTTACCCTCAAAGAATTCGTATTTTCCTTTCGAACACTACGTATTCAATACGTATTTTTAAGTTTATCAATAATATTATGTCGTTTTATAAAATGGAAAAATTTACCGTCAAAACGGTGTCGTCGATACGAATAATCTGACGTCAAAATTTAATATTATTGATATTAGTTTTATATTTAATATTTTCTTTTTCTTTAAAATAAAATTGTATTTACATTTAAACCCTATATTTTTATTAAACTTACAATTAATACCCTTTCGTTAATTCGTTAACGACTGTTATTTAAAAATTTGATATTATTAAACTACGATTTTTGTAGATTATATTTTTATAAACAAAAATCATTCATTTTATATAAAAACTATTAAATCTATTTAAAGAGTATTTTAAGGGTATGTTTTGTCATTAACAATTTCTAAAAGTTATAAACGTCAAATATTTGTATTTTGAGGGCCGCTATACGAAAATAAATTTACTATAAATAGAGGCTTCAATCCTCTCATTTCCTCACACCTCAAATCTCGATCTCTATATCACTAGATAGTATTGTTAGAAGATTCTTCGATATATATATATATATATATAGAAATATACGAAGAATGAGCGTTAAAAGTAGCTATTTTAGTTATAAATATAGTGAGTTCGAGTTAGAAGCACGAAGAGTCGGGCGATCTAACAACAATTGGCGATAAGATCTTAGTCGACATTGTGGTGAGTTCATACCCCTTCTTTTTATCTTTATTCAAGTTTTTAATGGGGAGAATACAAGTTATATTATAAAAATAGTTATCTATACTCATTTATAACAAATAGTAAACGAAATGAAAAATTTATAAATATCATTATGACAACAATTGAATTATAGTTCCAAAATATAATATCGAATGATCTACTTACGAGAGCGGTGTCTAGGCCGATCATTTGGGCTAGGTTGCTGGATTTCCGAAAGGCTTATACGCTGAAAGGGTCCTGCCTCCCCATTTGATCTTCTACCTGGCCGTTCTTTATTTGATAGTCATGAAATATTATATTTGAATTAATAAAGAGTATAACCAAGTTATTACACCACTATTATGGAAAATATCTTAAAAGATGTTGTTTATAACCATTTAAGTAGGTTATTTCACATATATTCGTAAATATATGTTTTTCACGACAAGAATACTAAAAATAAACTATTATAGGAATAGTTTGTGGTTACAATTGTTATTATAACCGTTAGAACAAGATAATTAATTATATATAAATATATAATTATTATACATTACTATATTATCATGGGAAAAATGATAATGGGCAAATACAAGGGTTTTTCATATACAAACTTTACATAAACAAGTTGATTGATACATACATTTTTGTGAGACGGGTCTTCACAGTGCTTATTTAAGTACATACTATAAGTCCTGAAATTTATAACCAGAGTCTCGTTAAGAGAACGTGATATTTGTGTATAGATCTATACGGGATTGACAACCCCGCACCTGAGCTGCTAGCTACAGCTAGACCGACGGGTCTGAGGTGACAAATGTCATAACAGTCTGACGCCTTAAGAACGTCGAAGCAGGCCTACATGGTCACAGTATGGTTATAGGACGTCTCGCATGGGAAATCAACTTTATAAATTGTTTACGTGGAAATATACATTTTCAAAGGTTTTATACTACAAACTACGCTATACATTTTAGTCTTTGGATTTTTAAGACTTGGATACATTCATAAGAAAATATGGGATTTTCTTGGAGTACAATACTACCTTTTACAAGGAAAGAGATTCCTCATATAAGTTTTATGGTATTAAAACTACATTTTAACGAGTTACAAATATAAGTATGGTTTTACTTATACACATTGGTTCTATGAAATTAAAACTACGTTTTATCAAAGATATAAATGTAAGTACGGTTTACTTATACATACGAGTTTTATGGAATTAAAACTACAATTAGTCTACGAGTAAACATCTATTTACACTGTTTCATACAATAACAAAACTACGTAATACTATTTTCAAGTATAGAAATACTTATACATTTACGGTCTTTGGGTTTTAAGACTACGACTCATTTATAAGAAAATATTGGATTTTCTGGTTTCAAACATTATCTTTTTACAAGGAAAAAGGATTATGGATTTTCTCATACAAAATTCTTATGAACTCACCAACGTAATGTTGACACTCTTTCAAACTACTTGTATTCTCAGGAAATTGATAGGGTAACTACAACCTTTGACGATGGGTCGCTATGGCGTCATACTATGTATTTTGATATCATATTGTAATTGTATTCAAAACATACAATCTTTTGAACTATTGTAACATTTACAATTATGTATATGATGGATGTGTTTGCTTTGATCACTATTGTACAAACGTTGTTGTGATACTGTTCATGAAGTCATCCACCCTCAGACGTTTCCGCCATCGTGGTTTGGGGGTGTGACATAGACCAAGTGAGTTTCTTCTTTTGAAACATCGGAATATGTTTTTCACAGCATTGTGATGTGGCTCTCTGGGATTAGCCTGAAATCTAGCACAGTAACATACAACAAATATAATGTCAGGTCTACTTGAAGTAAGGTAGAGAAGTGAACCTATCATTTGATGGTAGAGAGTGATATCTGCTGCAGGTTTGTCTATTGAAGGAGTGAGTTTGGTTCCGAATGCTATTGGAACTTTGACTTTAGAATCTCCCTTCATTCCGAATTTCTCTAAGAGAGACTTGGTGTAAGCTTCTTGATTGATGAAAATGCCTTCCGAGCTTTGTCTGATATTAAGGCCTAGGAAGAAGTTGATTTTGCCCATGGAGCTCATTTCAAATTTTGTCTCCATCAGTTTTCGGAATTCAGCTGTTAGGCTTGGATGTGTAGATCCGAAAATGATGTCATCAGCATAGATTTGAACAATCATTAGATGACTTCCTTCCTTTTTGCGAAAGAAGGTTGGATCGACAAAACCTTGTTTGAACTTGGATTGCTTGAGAAGCCTAGTCAAAGTTTCATACCATGCTCTTGGAGCTTGCTTCAGACCGTAAACAGCTTTATCTAACACATAGAAATGATCAGGATGTTTGCTGTTCACGAAGCCATGTGGCTGTTCAACATAGACCGTTTCTTCTAATTCTCCATTCAGAAATGCATACTTAACATCCATTTGATAGACATCGAAACCCTTGTGTGCTGCATAAGCAAGAAAGATCCGAACCGACTCCAGTCTTGCCACTGGTGCAAATGTTTCTTCATAATCAATTCCTTCTTCCTGACAGTAGGCTTTAACTACCAATCTTGCTTTATTTCGAATGACATTCCCTTCTTTGTCTAATTTGTTTCGGAATACCCACTTCATTCCGAGGACAGAAGCCTTTTCTGGAGGCGGAACTAATCTCCAGACCTTGTTTCGTTCAAATTCATTTAGCTCATCTTGCATAGCTTGGACCCAGTCAGCATGATCGAGTGCAACTTTAACTGTTTTAGGTTCGATCTTGGAGATGAACGAGTGAAACATGCAAAATTCCACTTTTGAAAATAATGCAGCTTGCTTTTTTTAGCTTGAGCTCGAGTGAGAACGCCTGCAGATGTCTCTCCAATGATTTGTAGATGATCTTTCGTCCATTTTATCATTGGAGGATAATTTGGATCGTATTCAGGATTAATCTCTGGAATAATTTCTTCTGCTTCGGATTGTACCTCTGAATGTGTGTCAAGGTCATTGTTTTCAATTTCATTCTCCCCATGGAAGTTTGCATCGTTTCCTGTTTCAGCAAGATCGGAGTGACTTTGTTCAAACGAAGGAGTTCTTGTCAGAAGAAATACCCTCCCCCTGAATAGGTGGTGAACTCTCCCCCTGGATGGGAGCTGGATTCTCCCCCTGGATAGGAGCTGAATTCTCCCCCTAGATGGGTGTATCGGAAATGGGAGTTGGAGTGGAAGCATCGGAATTGGAAGCAATGTTTGGAATCGGAATGTCTGTAGAGTTTTCGGGTGAAGTTTCGCTTTCACTGACGGCATTATCTATTATTTTTAACAGTTCATCCCCCTGGTTATCTCTTGCTTTTGCTTCTGCTGACTTTGCATTTTCCGGTTCATCGAACAAATTCATGAATTCCTCATATAGATCCATAAGAGGAATTGTTGTTTTATTTGTTTCTGGAAAGATTTCTTGAGTCTTCGTAGTAGAGTTCTTTGCTCTTGAATTGTAACTATCATCAAAGGTGATATAGTACGTTTCCTCAATATTCCGAGATCGTTTGTTCTATTCACGATAGGCCTTTGAAGTAAGAGAGTATCCCAGAAAAATACCTTCATCAGCCTTTTCATCCCATTTAACTCGTTTTTCTTTTGAGTTAAAAATAAAACACTTAGATCTGAAGACATGAAAGAATTTCACGTTCGGTTTTCTTTTGTTGATGATTTCATAGGGAGTGAGTTGAAATCGTTTGTTTATGTTTGAACGGTTCCGAGTGAAACATGCAGTTGCGATGGCATCGGCCCAGAAGTATAGAGGAAGTTTCGCAAAAGAGAGAATGGTGCGAGCAGCTTCGCAGAGAGAACGATTGCGTCTTTCTACCACTCCATTTTGTTGAGGAGTGTAGGGGGTAGAGAAATTATGTGAGATTCCTTTATTTACAAGAAAATCATCCAGAACTTTATTTTTGAATTCTATGCCATTATCACTTCTTATCATCCGAACATGTTTTCGGAGAAGAATTTCTATCTGCTTGATGAAGTTGATCATGTTTATCGCTGCCTCAGATTTTTGCTTGAGAAAGAACACCCATGTGAAACGAGAAAAATCGTCTACAACAACCAGAATGTATTTGTTGTGAGCAACGCTTTCCATAGCAGACGGACCACAAAGATCAATGTGCAAAAGTTCCAAAGGTTCGATGATCTTTGTGTTGATGATTGTAGAATGACTCTTACGACTTTGTTTTCCCAGCTCACACGCATCACACAAACGGTCTTTGTCGTAGTTGAGTAGCGGTAATCCTCGTACAAGATCACCAAGTACCAGTTTGTTAATATCACGAAAGTTCATGTGTGATAAACTCCTATGCCATTGCCAACTATCATCGTTCGCAGCTTTTGTGAGTAAGCAGATGGCGGGTTTTCCTTGAATATGTCTCATGTCCAAAGGAAACATCTCTCCTTTTCGTTTCGACTTTAGAACTATCTTTTTGGATTCCTTTTCAACCAGTTCGGAACCATTTTCATCAAATGAAACTCTAAGACCAGTTCCAACAACAAGGTGCGAAACGCTGATTAGGTTGTGCTGTAGTCCTTCAACATATGCCACTTTTCGGATCGAAATTTCACCATTTGTGATCATGACATAGCCTTTGATTTTCCCAGTAGCATTGTTTCCATAGCTGACTTTTCCTCCATTCGTTAGCGATTGATATTCTCGTAATTCTTCCTTCCTCCCAGTCATCTGACGTGAACAGCCGCTATCAATGTACCATTCTGGATCATACTGTTCGTCACGTAGTACCTACACAAATTAGAGAGATTTAGGAACCCAAACCAATGTGGGCCCATGTGAGAATTTACAAGAAGTAGGAAATATGCATGATTTTTCAACCCAAAATGACTTTTTCACTAATGGTTGGTTTCTCTGATTTTCGAATCGGAAAACTTTTATTTTTGTGGATCGCCAACTTTCGTTAGCAAAACGAGATTTCTTAGGAATGAACGGATTTGTTACTTGTGCTTTCGGACTGTGAGAGTTGTGAGTAGGATTTGGAAGTCTGACTGATTGAGATGAGAAGTTTGGTTTAGAAATAGCTTTTGGGGTGAATCTTGTTGGTTTTGAGATTCGGTTTGGTTTCAGGTTCCGGGTAAAGCTTGGCTTTCCCTTTTGAATCGCTTGAACTGAGGGTATGAGTGGGATTCTTTATTTTTGTTGAAGCTGAGGCTTTGTGAATAGGAATTGAATTTTTCTCAGATTTCGGAGTTTTCACAGATTTCTGAATCGGAATTGAATTGGCTTTTTGTGTTGGGTTTAAGTCGTTTTTGTTTCTCCAGAATTGTTTTCTTTCTTTCAAATTCTTTTTATACCTCGCATTAATCTGTTTCCTTTTAGCAATCAGCTCTTCAAGAGATTTATGAGTACGAGATGTTGAGCAGTGATTAGAATCAGATTTGAAATTGTTTGAAAGAACCTTTGTACCCCATGATTTATTTTGTGGAACAAAGTGTTTGCTATTCAACGATCCAGATATATATTTACCACGTGACTTCCAAAAGGTCATTTCGAAAAGACCTTTGGTTTCATCCGAATTGTCAATTGGTTCCGACCAAAAGAAAGTATCACAGACATCGGAATTATCGTTATCAACAAGGACTTTAAGTTCAGTTACATCTTTAGAATTCAGACCTGGTTTAACAAAGACTTGGTTTGGGACGGTCTGAATTTTTGGAAAAAGAGTGGCTTGTTCGTTTAAAGCTTGTAGTCCTTTATTTTCAACAATCCTTGCAAAAGCGACTGAATTTTCAGAAATAAGATTTTTCTTAGTATCAGTAGAATTGTTTATGAATTCCGAACAATCAATTTCATCCTCAACTGAAATCTCACTCATTTAGCTTTCATCAAAATCAGAAATATTCTCATTAATGGGAGTATCATCAGAATTTAATTTAGAGCATAATGAATGAAAGTAACTTTCAATTTTGTCAAGTCCAATACGATATGCTTCTGAAACCTCATCAGATGAAACAATGGTTTCACACCTGTAGCATTCATCATCAATTTCGTCCTCTTTCAACTCAAGAAATGGCAAAATCATTTCGTGTAAACCCCTGCCTATATCACAGTCAAGATGCAATTGAGTAATATTATTGTAAAGACGTTTTGCAATTAAACAAAAAATATTCCATTGTTTCAAAAGTAACAAATTGTCTCTCTTAACATAGATAATATCATCCTTGGATCTAACTAACTCATTATCCAACGCCTCGATTCTCATTCGCCTCTCCTCACTTTTATTCGATATCCTGCTCAATTGATCATTTAAGTTAGAATTACTCAGACGTGTTCTTTTTAAGCTATCACTTAAACTAGAAACACTGAATCTAAGATCATCTAATTCAGTATCGTAATTGGAAGAGCATATATTTAAAGAATTAAGGATAGAGCGTACCTTGTTGACAACAGCTTCGCATTCCTCTCCCTGTTCCGAAACAGGTTTCGCAGCAAAACAACTTGCTGAAGTTTGACCCCCATCAGTGGAGTACCCTCTACTTTCGGAATGATCAGCCTTCACCATGAGACATCGGCCGTGCGTCGGATTTCTTACCTCCTCATCTTCCGAATCCGTTGACCAGATCTCAACGGCACCGAACTCGCTATCCTCCTTGACCACAAAAGCTGCTTTGGTAGTTGAAGCATCGTTCTTTTTCAGTTCCGCAATCTTCTTTGCGTAATAAGCTTCATCTTTTACCTGCTCCTTCTTCTCAGCTTGCTTTCGGAGCAAGCAGTCTTTCACGAAGTGGTTCTTGCCTTTGCAGTAATGGCAATCATAACCCGAGTCACCAACAAGCTTCTTTTCTTCATCACCCTTCTTTTTCTGGCTTTCATCCGATGTCTTCTCGGAATTGAAGCTTCCCTATCGACTTCGGTTTTTGTATTTAGAGAAGTTTTTCTTGAAGAACTTCTTGGGATTTGAGACCATCAAGGCTTTGTCTTCTCTGGTCAAATCATCGTCGGAGAAATCTGAATCAGAATCGATTTCAACAGACTTCTTCCCAGCTGCAACCAAAGCAAGTGTACCAAAACCAGCAGTCGCTTTGACTTCCGAAGTAACTTCTTTTTCATGGGACTTAAGGATTCCCACGACTTTATCTAGAGTGTAAGTTTTGAATTGCTCATGTGCTTTTATGGTTAAGACAACGGCCTTCCATTCGGAACGAAGACCATCCAAAAAAGTGACTTTTTGCTCAATTACAGTTCGAGCGATTTTGTACTTTAACAACCGACTGAGAAGATGGTTGTAGCGATTGAATGTCTGGGTCAGAGTTTTTTCCGAACCTTGTACAAAAGATCCGAAATCGGAAAGAAGAGTAGTTTGAATCGAATGCTCTAGGTCAGCATCTCCAGAGTACAAGTCTTTAAGTCTGTCCCAAATCTCTTTTGCCATTTCACATGAACTAACCAGGCGAAGAGTGTCTGCTTGAAGAGCAAATCGGATAATTCTGAACGCTTTGATGTTGCACATCAGTTTATCCTTTTCGTCTTGAGGGATGTCTTTGTGAGCTACAAGCAGATTGTTGTATTCTTTTAGGGTTTTGATAACTCTTCTTGTGGCCGTATGAGCAAAAGTTTCTTCAGTAATAACTTGCCAAATTGTTGCTCCATGTTCTTCAATGCCAAGAACATAATCTTCAAAGTGTAACGCCCAAACCTCATATTCTTGAGTAAAAAGAATTGGGGTCCTGGTGGTGGATCCAATGCTGCTTGAAAGATTGAAAAACTGAGTATGTGAGTCGTCAAAAGCCATTTAAACTTGTTTGTAGTTTCAATCAGAAGTGTAACGATAGATCAAAAACAAGAATCTAATGTAAAGATCAAAGTCTGATATCTAAAATCGATCAAAACGATGAAGATAATCAAAGACAGATCTATGAATAACACTAACTCCTGCTCTGATACCAATTGTTGAAATAAAAGTGAAGGATCAAGATTCAAACAATGCGGAATATTATAGAAAAACAAGAACAAGAACAAGCAATATGAAGAACTGATGTCGAATGATTAATATGCAACTCAAAAACAATTCGATGTGAACTATTCTGTGTGAGTGCCGTAGAAAAGATTACAAAATTTAACCCTAATCAGGGTACGTGCATGCTATTTATACAAAAACTAAGTATGCAAGGACAGGCCCATTCCATAATCGATAGCTAAACTAAAGGCACTAAATCTGGCGACAAATCCGATCAGCATCTTTGACTCAATATTTATTTATGACTCAACAGCATGGCTCCGATTGCCATGGAAGGAAATGATGAAGAGAGTCTGGATGATACAGACTTTATCCTGGGGAAACAATACAAAATTCTCAACTGTAAATTAGATGCTCTGTTGCAATCCAACACTGGCTTCGATCCCACAAAGAAGCCTGAAGCCAGTGTACGGGACCAAATTGCTAAGGTCCCAAAATCTTTGACTGTGAAAATGGAAGAATTTGTCAAGGCTTCGGAACAACGTGTTCTGGAGAAACAAATTGAAATCCAACAAGTTCTGGAAGGAAAGGTCAACACCGCAGTTGAGCAGATAGAAGAAAGGCACCGACTCCTTAAGGAGAAAAATGACAAGAAGATTGAGGAGTTTATGAGGAAGATGGAGTTATCTAACTCCGAAGTGATAAAGGAGCTAAGCGATCTTCGGGGCTCAACTGAGTCCTTCAACTCACAGTACCAGACGGGGTTTGCCAAACACCTGTCTGATACCCACAAACGTGTGGAAGAGCTAACTGTGGAGTTGTCATCTTCTGCAGTTGCTATATTTGCTAAAGAACTCCGAACCACCAATCAAGCCATCATCACAGACGTGATTACAAAGTTGAAGAACACTCTTCAACCTATGATCATTGTCTCCTTAAAAGTGGAGAAATCACAGGCTGAAAGAGGGAGACCCCAACAAATTGCTCAGGGTGAACACATTGTTCATCCTTCACAAGGGGGAGAATCAGAAGTCCCTGGGTCTCAAGCCTTGGAAATCACAACCTCCGAAGACCCACTAAAAACCACCTCAACCACAGAACCACAAACAACTTACCAATCCAACATCTTGGGGAGACCTTCCTTTATTCCTCCAATCATTTCCAAGGTTGGCCCTACCTTTGGAACCACAACAACAGAAGCTGGTGGTTCCAGTTCCAAACCTGAGGATAAAGAGATAAGGATTGCTCCCCAGATGATGGAAACTCATAAAGAGAGAGAAGAGGAGTACAAGAAGATCCTCGTAATCAACACCATTGCCCTAGAAAATCAAACATGGACTGAGGACTTGATTAGCTCCATAGGGTTCAATGACTTCTTTGTGAACAACAGCCTGCCCCTCAAAAGCCTTGAAACAAAAACAGGCCTAGACCAGCAACTGGATCTCCCCTATAATCCGAAGACCTTTGGCTTTTTGCAATTCGAAAGGCATGTACCGAAGGAGAAGGAGAAGTTGACTGAATTTAAGGTAAGGAAAATCAAATTCCATACCAAATTCATTCAAGCTCCGCCTTATGTATGGAGTAAGAAGAAGATAATGAAAATAATTTCTATCAAGAGGGGAGAGGAGTACGCACTGAATTTCTTCGTACTTCGGGGCTCAACAGATGAAGAGTCAAGATTCACTATCGCTGACTTCCCAATTATGAATCCTTCGGATTTCATATCCCTTCTCGACATTCTCAAGTTCTTTGCTGGGAATGAATGCGAAGACATGGGGGTCTTCGAGATGGCGAAGACTCATATCTCCTCCTTCTTCAAAAACTATCTTCTGAGAATGGCCAGGTTTGACAGTGTAGTGGCCGGATTCTTTGGACGATCTCTTGCACCTCCACCAACCACGATCGAAAATTTCCCTCATCTGAAAGCTGGGCAGATTGTTGACAAGCCCTGGGGTGTGGTGTTCAAGGATCATCGAGTGATAGAGAGACTATTGTCTCTAAATTCTTTGAGATAGACTTCATAGGTCGATACCCCTATGATTTCATCACTCAAGTCCTGACTTTGGTGAACAACTGCTTCGTGAACAACTGTCAAGATAAGAAGAGAGTCACGGAGCACCTCAACTGGTGGTTGACAGTGAGGTTCACACTAAAGCAGGCATTCAAGAAAGACTTTCAAAGATAGGCTTCGGATGCACTTCACACAAAGGGGGATATTGTTGAGTCTATTTGTGCTGTAGTGCTCAACCATCTAAAGACCTAGTCAAAGACCCCGAAGCCAAAAAATAATAGAAGACACCGAAGTCTGAAGACTCCGAAGGGATTGTCCTGGAGGATCCAAAGACTTACTTTTGTAATACCTTTTGCAGGCACGCGTTATAGTACAATACGTGTTGCATGAATCTAGTATCCTATTGGTTAGTACTTTGATAGGAAATTCTCTGTAATAAAGTTGTACTATGCATATCACTGATTAAGTATAAATATCAGTGATACCATACAGTGTCGAGTGCGAGTTGTAATCGTCTAAACACTAAAACCCAACAAGCTCTGATATGACTTGTTGGGTGTTGAAATCGTTTAAGTATGCAAACAATGACTAGAGTTTGAATAGAACTAAGCAATCACACAGTAATAAGAATAGTACGAATACTTGATGAACATTTATATGAATAGCTTTTGCCGAATGCTTGATTGATTTAGGGTTTGTTTTGATTTCAAGTTTGCAGCAATAGGTTTCTGAATTGGTTTTGTAATCACTATTGCTCGTTTTGATTTTTGGAGAACTTGTGGTCTTTTCAAAATTTGAGGATTTGTACCGAAGCTTTGGTAATTGAGACTATTGGTTTTGAAGCAGCATTTTTTGAGGTTTGTGACAACGATACACACTCACATGATTCCATTAATTGAAAAATATCCATCTTCGAAGCTGCAGGTTTTTCCACAACTTGAATTTGTTTGTAATTTCGATTAGTGTAGATGTGATTATCATTTTTGAGATTTAAAAGGTATGACATGTTTTTAGGAATCTTTTCTTTCTCATAACAAAGACGATTGTAAATGTTGTGACCATACAAGTCTTCTTTTCTTATGTTGATTTTTACTTCCATTATTTCATTCATTTCATTTTCAACCATTTTAGAAGATGAGAAGAATCCTTCCTTAGGAACTGTGGAATTATCCTTCTCAAGAAGTCTTTCCAAATCGTGTTCAATTAAGGGTAATCCACTAGATTTCACAAAAATTGCATTTTTGAAGTAAGATATCTTCGGATAGATACAAGCCACATTGACTAGCATTTTTGAATTATCATTGAGATATTGATCATAAGAAGCACAATCATCTGAGATTTGTAATTTAGGTTTTGAAATTTCTTTGGTTTCAAAGGTTTTTAATTCATAATCCACTTTTGTTTTTCCTTTGTCCACCGAAGACAGTTGTGAGATGTCTTCGGAGGGTGATTCGAATACGGAGGATGATTTTAATAACGTCAATGATGAACAATCAATTTCCTCAATGTCCGAATCGCTTTCAAAATCTTTTTCAGACGTGTTATTAACAATTTCTTTTTCCTTGATTTCAATTTGAGGAACAACCTTTTTCAAGATTGGGATTTCTTGTGGTAAGATTTTCAACAAATTATCAACAGTGAGATGTTTGTCTACAGATATTAAGCCATGTTTATATGAGGGATTTGTGACTTCGGACCCAGACACTATAGATTCACATTCATAGGATATGCTATCAACTTCCTTAATTTTAAACTCAATAAAAGGTAATAGTTGTCTATGTTGAACATTGCACACATCGGCTGAATGATAAATACGTGTAATATGAGCATATAAATGTCTTGTAGTTTCACAGAATATGTTACGTTGTCTCAAAATTACATCATGATTGTTCAAATGTTTTTCTCTATTCTCTTCTAGTAATGAGATTCTTAGATTGGACTTTTCTAGGGCTAGCTTCAAACTCTCAACTCTCCCCTTCAAGCTGAGAATCTCCTGCTCACTGATTATCTCCCTATTTTTTGCATCAACAAGTAATTTGTGCATGACAGAGCAATCACATGTTATTTCATTGATAATAGGAGTAGATAGAGAAATAGGAATTTTAAAAGATGAGAGAAGTTTGGATACCTGTTCCGGAATGGTCAGACGCGTGTTATTTGCCATCAAACAGATTTCCTCATCATCATCCGAAGTGTCGTCAGACCAGGTCTTCGGATTCTCAGCAGCAATCATCTCATTCACCTCCGAAGTCTTAAAACCAAGACCAACAGTTCTTTCAAAACCCGGCTTCACCTCAAAATCCATCTCCTCAGAAGTGCCTTTCAGAAAGCTCTTACCATCATCATGTGCCATGAAAGCACTATGAGTTGGCTTTCGTACTTCATCATCTTCCGAGTCAGAAGACCAAACTTGATAGGATCCTTGATGATCATCAGCAGCCATTAGAGCTAGGTCTTTGGTCCTCTCTCTCACTTCCTCCATTATCCTTGCATAGTATGCTTCATCCTTCACTTGAGGTTTCTTCTCATTTTGTTTGCGAAGCATACAATCCTTTTTAAAGTGATTCTTACCATGACAGTAATTGCAGTCATAGCCTGAATCACCATAAACCTTTTTCTCTTCGGTTTTCTCTTTTGATGACTCCGAAGCCTGTTTTTCAGATGGCTTCGGAGTTGAAGACTTTGAATTTTCATCCTTTGGAGTGTACATTTCTGGTTTGGGTTTTGAACTAAAGTTTGATTTGTTGAAGTTCTTGACGATGGCTTCCCATAGTTGTTTTTAATGAATGTTTTCTTGAACCTTCGACCATTAGCAGCATAGAGAGCAACAATTTCACCATTGTCATCAACCATATAAGCATCAATCTCTTCATCACTGGCTTCTTCTTCTACTTTTGAAACAAGGGCAAGTGATCCAGATCCAGCAATCTCACTTCTTCGACCCACAACATCTGGTTCATGTGATTTCAGCAGATTATACAGAGCAGCCAACTTGTACTTCTCAATGTTTTCATAAGATTTAACCATGAGCATGATTGGTCTCCATTCTTTGCGAAGACTGTACGGAATTTAATATTGATCTCCTGTTGGCTTCGCGTCTCCCCATACTTGTCCAAGGTGTAGATCATGTTGCTAAGACGTTCATAGCATGCCTCAAGGGACTCATTCTCTTCTTGTTTGAAGTTCCCGAAGTCTGCAAGAATTTCTTGAACCTTGCTTGTGTGAAGAATATTGTCCCCTCCAAAACGAAGTGCGAGATTATCCCACATCTCTTTGGCAGACTTTGCATCGGCTATATGATGACTAACGTCAGGACCCAATCTACTTCGTAGCCCGCGCATGGCCCTTTCGTCATTTTCGAGTTTCTTCATATCTGCTGCATTAAGAACCACAGCCTCTTCTCCATTGGGGACTACAAAACAACCAGCAATGTCTGTATGAGGACCATCAGTCACAGACCTCCATAAGTCTTTATCAAGCCCAATCAGATAGTCCTTCATTCTTCCAGCCCAATAATCATAGTAAGAAGTTACTAGAACAGGAGCTTTGGTTGCAGAACCAATGAGATTTGCATAGTTAAACATATTGGCATAAGTTGCTGTGGAATCAGTCATTTTGAATAGATTTCAACAGGATCTTTGCAGTAAAAACAAGTAATAGAGTCTTGCAAGAGTCGCGGAATACTAGATCTGAGAAACGATTCAACTCTAGACCTGTAGCAATGAAATAAAAGCTCTACTAACAGGTTTTTGAGCTGACTTGCACTTATACCACTTGTTGGGTGTTGAAATCGTTTAAGTATGTAAACAATGACTAGACTTTGAATATTACTAAGCAATCACAAAGTAATAAGAATAGTAAGAATAATTGATGAGCATTGATATGAATAACTTGTGCCGAATACTTGATTGATTTAGGGTTTTACTGTTTGGACGATTACAACTCGCACTCGACACGGTATGGTATCACTGATATTTATACTTAATTAGTGATACGCATAGTACAACTTTATTACAGAGAATTTCCTATCACAGTACTAACCAATAGGATACTAGATTCATGCAACACGTATTGTACTATAACGCGTGCCTGCAAAAGGTATTACAAAAGTAAGTCTTTGGATCCTCCAGGACAATCCCTTCAGAGTCTTCAGACTTCCGTGTCTTCTATTATTGTTTGGCTTCGGGGTCTTTGACTAGGTCTTTGGATGGTTGAGCACTTCAGCACAAATAGACTCAACAATCTCCCCCTTTGTGTGAAGTGCATCCAAAGCCTATCTTTGAAAGTGTTTCTTGAATGCCTGCTTTAGTGTGAACCTCACGCCCCAAATTTCAAAAATTTTAAAATTTCATTTATTGCCAAGGTTCCATAATATTTATTCCAAAAAGTAAAACTGTTCAACATATTTATTAAACCAACAGCGGAAACATTTCAAAATCATAACATAATTCATTAAAAGAAATCCCTTGTATGCGATGCGCTGCCGTCAAGCCTTGCCCTTCCCTTTATCATTTGAAACACCTGAAATGTTATAAAATCAACGGGTAAGCTTAAAGCTTAGTGAGTCCACAAATTACAATGCATGCCCACATATTAAACAACCCGTCCTCGAGAACGACCCGACCCTACCCGCCATACAACAGCTACGGGCGTCCATCATACAACAGGCTGTTTGGATCCCATAGCTGTTTTGACCCTGATCCGCTCCAAACCCGTGCAAAATATATGGGTTTGGATCGTTATTTATGATCCGTTAACCCGCTAACGACCCATACCCGTTAACCCTTTAAGTAAAAGGGTTGGGTTTGGATCACTATCGATCCGCTCCGTTAATAACCCGCCCCGTATAAAATTATATTAAAATAAATTTATTATATATAAATTAATTACTTTACAATTACGGGACATAGAGGTATAGCCGATAGCATATAGGAAGTCACACGCAAACACAATACTCGAGAGTCAGGTCCTCGAGGAGTCGTTCCAAATCCTGATTCGTGAATCTTGAATATCATTCGACTTCCATCGACAATCATCAGACAATAATCGATTTTCTCATGCATGTTTCCAATAGTAGACGTTTGTTTTGTTTTGGAATTGTTATTTTAAGTATTAGGCTATATTAGACGTTTGTTTTATTATGAAAAAATTACTTTATAAGTATCAAGCAAAAATGCGATTCATGTTATATTTGTTACAATGCGGGTTACAGATCGGGTTTGGGTATCCGTTGATCCGGTGGATAAGGGTATGGGTTTGATTATTCAAAACCGTGCGGGTTACGGATCGGGTTTGGGTTAACTTTTGAAATTTGATAAACGGGTTTGGATCAATACCGATCCGCTCCAAACCCGTTCCATTGCCAGGTCTAACAACAGCTATGGACACGGGGCGGTTCTACCCATCATACAACAGCTATGGGTTCCCGATTATGGCCCAGCCCATCGTACAACAGCTATGGGACAAGGCAATAGTCCAACTCATCATACAACAGCTACGAGGGGACACGCATCAGTACTGAGCCCAACATCAAATAACCACAGATATAGAGCAAATCATATAACTGTAAATAACACACAAGATGCCTAACATGCAACATCATATAGTAAGGTGAGGATACTCACCTGATTCGAAACCGCACAGATATACTTTAATATCCCCACTTAGCTCGTTCACACACCTATATCCCACATACACAACATGTCAAGCACTGACCAAACTCCTATAGACTTGCCTAAAAGTCAGACCCAACGTTTACCACCAAACCAAGGTCAAAACTAAACCTTAGGGTCAAACAGTCGCTCGCCGCGGTGTGGCTTCACGCCCTCCGTGCTGCGGCTACCATCGCACAATTACGGGGGTTCAGCCGAATCCGCGTCACTGACATAGCCAGTCCGCGTCGCGGCTCGTAACATTCCAAAATGTTATTAGCACTTAACAGCACATCAATCGGCTAGGGTTCCTTTCTAAACCCTTCCTGGGATCAGAAACTACCCTAAGATCACTTCCTTACGGACATGCAAGTCCATGCATGTCCTTAGTCTAAACCTTAAGGGTTACAAGTCATCTAAGACTACTAATCAAGGGATAACACCATAAAAACGGAATAAGATGAAATATCAGAAGGTAAATCCTCTTACCTTGCTTCTGGAGAACAGAGGAATGCACCCGATCGACTTCAAGCCTTTCCCCACGATGTATTTCTTCCTTCAAGCCTCCGAAGCTTTGGAACCAAAGAGTCTCTGCTGAAAACAGATGCCTCTGCTCCAGAAAACTCCCAAAAACACGAACCCTAGGGCTGGGTCCATTTATATAGGCGTTTAAATCCGAATTGGGGTTTTTCACCTTCGCGGCGCACCGCGCCGCGGATCCTTTAAAGCCGCGCCGCGCGTACAAAAGCATTCGCGTATCCAGATCTCTCCCAAGCCGCGCCGCGGATCCGTCCTGGCCGCGACTCGGCGGAACGGGTCTTACAATTCTCCCCCACTTAACTGGATTTCGTCCCCGAAATCCGTGCCGGTAAATAATTCTAGATAATGCCTCCGCATTTCCTCCTCCGGTTCCCAAGTCCACTCGGACCCTTTTCGATGCTGCCACTGAACCTTAACTAATCCTATTGTTTTATTTCGTAAAGTCTTTGTTTTCCTTTCAATGATGGAAATTGGTCGCTCCACATAATTTAGGCGTTCGTCTAATTGAATATCCTCCAAAGGCACTATTGTAGATTCCTCGGTAATACATTTTATGAGTTGTGACACGTGGAACGTGTCGTGAATCTGACTAAGCTGCTCGGGCAGCTCCAACCGGTAAGCTACCTTACCTATTCGGGCGATGATTCGATATGGTCCAATGTACCTAGGTCCAAGCTTCCCCCGCTTCCTAAAACGAATAACTCCCTTCCAAGGTGACACCTTAAGAAGAACATAATCCCCAACTTGAAACTCGAGATCGGACGGTCGCCTATCTGCATAACTTTTCTGTCGACTTTGAGCCGTTAACAATCTTTCCCGAACCTTCTGAATCAACTCCGTTGTCTTGAGTACTACCTCAGTACTACCCAATACTCGCTGGCCAACCTCGCCCCAGCAAATAGGAGTCCGACATTTCCTTCCATACAACATTTCAAAGGCAGCTCTGCCAATGCTCGCGTGATAACTATTATTATAGGAAAACTCGGCTAAAGGGAGATGGGAATCCCAACTCCCACCAAAATCGATAACGCATTCCCTAAGCATATCTTCCAATGTTTGAATTGTCCTTTCACTCTGCCCATCCGTTTAAGGATGATATGCTATGCTGAAATGAAGACGAGTGCCTAATTCCTCATGAAACTTCTTCCAAAACCTAGACGTAAATCGGACATCCCGATCGGATATCACCGAGACCGGTATACCATGCCGAGAGATAATCTCGTTTACATAGACCTTAGCCAATTCCTTTGCAGAGAAGGTCTCTTGGATGGGGAGGAAATGAGCACTTTTAGTCAACCTATCCACGATAACCCAAATGGTGTCCATATGTCGAGGGGTTCTTGGCAGCTTCGTGATGAAATCCATTGTGATATGCTCCCATTTCCATTCTGGGATCTCAAGAGGCTGCAATTTACCATGAGGCCGTTGGTGCTCGACCTTGACCCTACGATAGGTCATGCATCTTTCGACAAACCAAGCTACTTCCCTCTTCATGCCCGGCCACCAATAATATTCGCGCAGATCCCTATACATTTTAGTTGCTCCAGGGTGGATAGAGAACTTTGATTTATGTGCCTCCTCCAATAGGGTTTGACGAACCCCGCCCAGCTTCGGTACCCAAATTCTCTCATGGCAAGTTAGCAAATCTCTACTATCCTTGACCATGGCTGTCAACTGACCCACAATTCTCTCACCCTTCGGATTCTCGCTCTTGCTTGCTTCAACCTGAGCTTTCATTATCAGCTCAAGCAGCGGTGTCACCATTGTCATCCTTAGACAAACGCCCCGAAGGGGTGCACCTGAAGCCTTACGACTTAATGCATCTGCTACCATATTGGCCTTTCCAGGGTGATATTGTATCTCACAATCATAGTCCTTCAATACATCTAACCATCTCCTTTGTCTCATATTGAGATTTGCCTGATCCATCAGATACTTCAAACTCTTGTGGTCGGTATAGATGGTACACTTCACTACATACAAATAATGCCTCCAAATCTTGAGAGCGAAGACCACCGCTCCCAATTCCAAATCATGAGTAGGGTAGTTAGCCTCATGGGGCTTCAACTGTCGCGAGGCATAATCAATCACCCTACCTCGTTGCATCAAGACTGCCCCTAATCCCGAGATAGACGCATCACAATAAACTACCATGTCCTCCATGCCTTCAGGCAAAGTCAAAACTGGAGCTTCACACAATTTCTGCCGCAAAGTCTCAAAAGCCTGCTGCTGCTCTTCACTCTACCGAAAAACAACGTCTTTCTTAGTTAGCCTAGTCAAAGGTACCGTAACCTTTGAGAAGTCTTGGATGAAACGACGATAATAACCAGCTAGACCCAAGAAACTTCGAATCTCCGAGGGAGTTTTCAGAACCTCCCACCGCATCACGGCCTCCACCTTAGCCGGGTCTACCATGATTCCTTGTTCGTTGACGATGTGACCTAAAAACTGCACCTCCCGCAGCCAAAAGTCACACTTGGATAATTTTGCATAAAGCTTCTCCTTCCTTAAGGTCTCCAATACCTCCCTTAAATGCTGCTCGTGTTGTTCCTTGCTCCGAGAATAGACTAAGATGTCGTCAATGAAAACTATAACCGACTGATCCAACATCGGTCGACACACCCGATTCATTAGGTCCATGAAAGCTGCAGGGGCATTGGTCAGTCCAAACGGCATCACCACAAACTCGAAGTGACCGTACCTCGTCCTAAAAGCCGTTTTCTGGATGTCTTCTTCCTGTACCCGCATTTGGTGGTATCCTGACCGCAAATCAATTTTCGAAAACCACGAAGCGCCCTGCAGTTGATCAAATAAGTCGACGATGCGAGGTAATGGATATCGATTCTTCATCGTAAGCTTATTCAACTCACGATAGTCTATGCACATTCTATTGGATCCATCCTTCTTCTTCACAAATAAAATAGGCGCTCCCCACGGTGAGCAACTGGGTCGAATAAATCCCTTGTCTAATAGTTCCCGAAGTTGAATGGACAATTCCAGCATTTCTGGAGGCGCAACGCGATATGGTGCCTTAGCTATCGGAGCCGCTCCAGGAGTTAAGTCGATCTTAAATTCCACCTGCCTCTTAGGTGGCAATCCCGGCAGATCCTCGGGAAAAACATCAGGAAAATCCCGAACCACTGGTATAACATTCGTTTTCTGGTTTGACTTCTCCTCCCGTGCATCCAAAACATATGCCACAAACCCTGAACCTCCATGATGAAAATGTCGACGTGCCCTGGCAGCTGAACAGAAGGCTGCACCCTTATTCCTCCTTTCTCCTTGCACTACCAGCTCTCCCCCACTTGGGGTTTGAATCCACACTCGCTTGTTCTTACAATCAATCCATGACTCGTGTCGACTCAACCAATCCATACCGATGATAACTCGAGAGTCACTCAACGGTATATGGATGAGCTCGATCGGAAACTTTATTCCTTGAATCACTACTTCACTTCCCCGGTACACACTA
The DNA here is from genome assembly GCA_023525715.1 of Cichorium intybus. Taxonomy (NCBI): domain Eukaryota; kingdom Viridiplantae; phylum Streptophyta; class Magnoliopsida; order Asterales; family Asteraceae; genus Cichorium; species Cichorium intybus. The sequence goes on along the minus strand of CM042014.1, from coordinate 65,657,638 downwards.
GTTGCTTGCACGGTCTTATCATCTGCGATTTCTACTTCTAACGGTCAATGAAGAGTTCCTAAAGCAATACCAAAACTCTTTCCCAGAACAGCAGACACAAAAGAATGACTCGCACCCGAATCAAACAGTACAAAGGTAGGCGTAGAGTTGAATAAGAAAGTTCCTAATCAAAACATAATAGGCACATTAAGTACACACACCACAAACACTAGGCAAATAAAGAAAGAGTACCCGTGACGACGTCGGGTGCATCCTGTGCCTCTTCGGCGGTCATGACGAATGCTCGACCCTTGGTCTTAGGGGTTCCCCATTCCCCTGCCTACCATCGGTAATCCGGAGAGTAGTGGGTGCCGGATTCTGAACTACTCCCTGAGTTAGACGGGGACACTGGGCCTTGAAGTGGCTTACCTGATTACAATTAAAGCAAATCTTGACCTCTTGTCGACAATCTTTAGCATAGTGGCCCTCCTTTCCACACTTATGGCATATCAACACCCAGCAACGCCCCTCATGATTCCTTCCACATTTACTACACTTACCATGGCTCCTTTGCCCTTGCTTCCCCTGATCTCCCCCTCGAAATTTCTTTGACGCCTGCTGAGTCTGAGTAGGCGCCGGACGCTTCTGCCTTTGTTGGGTTTCCGGTTCCAACTCTCGGGCCCGAGCGGCCGCGATCATATCAGTAAGAGTCTGGTGCCTAGCAGCATACACAAATTCCTGAATGTCAGTGCGAAGCATCGCCAAGTATCGTGTCATCCTCATTCGCTTGGTCGCCGCAAACTCTGGACAGAAGAGTGCTCGCTCGTTAAACTTTTTGGTGATCTCCGTCACCGTTTCAGTGGTTTGGGTCAGATTCAGGTATTCCTGCGCCAAGCGTTCCATTTCCACCTGTGGAACATACTCCAGTTTGAACTGTTCCTTAAATTGCGGCCACGTAATGGCATCCAACTGGGCAGGAGTAAGATCTTTCGTTCGGATTTCCCATCAATATTTTGCACCCTCTCTTAGAAGATTCACTGCAAATGTTACCTTGGAGTTCTCAGGACACGAACAGGTACAGAAGGCACCTTCTACCGCGGAAATCCACCGCATACTGACAATCGGATCCCTGCACCCATCGAACATCGGAGGAGAACAAGCCGAAAAGTCCTTATAACTTGCATCCCTAGCACGTGATGTGCCCTGACTAGCCAGTCGCTCCTCGAGCATTGCCCATAGCTCAGCCTTAATCGTACCAAAGAACTGAGGTATTGCAGCCAACACTTATCGCGAAACCTCCTCCGCTATCAGGTTGCGGAGATTTTCATCAGTCGGTCCTCCCTCACTCGAGGCACCCGCATCTGGTCCATCGTTACTTCGAGTGACTATCATTCTGAAATGCGCAACAGCTTCTAATATCAATACTCGGGTCACTCCTATCTACCCGACTACTTGACCTTCTAGGACTTTGGTTGACTATTCTTGACTCAAGCGTGAATCCTGTGCTTTCGGTAATACTGGCCGGGTACTACCTTCCACACCTATTTGCCCTTGTTCCATGTTCATCTATCATCCTCCTAAAATGTCACACACACACTAAACCGTTTCCTATGACTCCTGTGATCATGAACCGTGGTGCCTAATCTTTTAATCTAACTCTCCATCCCACACGTGCCTAAAAGAACTACTGCTAATGTCGTCGAGTCGCCTCACATACGCACAGCCGTACACAATCAGGAATAAGATAGACATTTGAATAACTGATCTACCCTAAAGTCACAACCAAACAAGGAACAGACAGTAGGGCCAGACCAAAAATTCTTAGGCTATCTTACCCTAGTTGTATATAACCTACCAGCATTCACTAAGCAACCTAACGACAGTAGCACAAAATTCCAAAGCAGCACATATGGCACAAAACAGTCTACAGAGTATATTATTCAGGCAATTTTACATCCTAGCACAATACATTTTATCACATAACACAAACTTGGCATGGGTAATTGAGAATCACAAAACTTACTTGAGTTCGGCTGACGGTTCGCATCGCATGTTCTCTTACTTTAAATTAACTTTCCAAAAACATTTTCTTGACAAAAATCGCCCAGTCCTAAGTTTGAGTTTGGATTCCCAATATAGTTCATCCAAATCCCTCAAACCAAGGCTCTGATACCAATTTGTAACGCCTCAAATTTCAAAAATTTTAAAATTTCATTTATTACCAAGGTTCCATAATATTTATTCCAAAAAGTAAAACTGTTCAACATATTTATTAAACCAACAGCGGAAACATTTCAAAATCATAACATAATTCATTAAAAGAAATCCCTTGTATGCGATGCGCTGCCGTTAAGCCTTGCCCTTCCCTTTATCATTTGAAACACCTGAAATGTTATAAAATCAACGGGTAAGCTTAAAGCTTAGTGAGTCGACAACTTACCATACATGCCCACATATTAAACAAGCCGTCCTCGAGAACGACCCAACCCTACCCACCATACAACAGCTACGGACGTGCATCATACAACAGCTATAGACACGGGGCGGTTCTACCCATCATACAACAGCTATGGGTTCCCGATTATGGCCCAGCCCATCGTACAACAGCTATGGGACAAGGCAATAGTCCAACTCGTCATACAACAGCTACGAGGGGACACACATCAGTACTGAGACCAACAACAAATAACCACAGATATAGAGCAAATCATATAACTGTAAATAACACACAAGATGCCTAACATGCAACATCATATAGTAAGGTGAGGATACTCACCTGATTCGAAACCGCACAGATATACTTTAATATCCCCACTTAGCTCGTTCACACACCTATATCCCACATACACAACATGTCAAGCACTGACCAAACTCCTATAGACTTGCCAAAAAGTCAGACCCAACGTTTACCACTAAACCAAGGTCAAAACTAAACCTTAGGGTCAAACAGTCGCTCGCCGCGGCGTTGCTTCACGCCCTCCGAGCCGCGGCTACCATCGCACAATTACGGGGGTTCAGCCGAATCCGCGTCGCTGACATAGCCAGTCCGCGTCGCGGCTCATAACATTCCAAAATGTTATTAGCACTTAACAGCACATCAATCGGTTAGGGTTCCTTTCTAAACCCTTCTTGGGATCAGAAACTACCCTAAGATCACTTCCTTACGGACATGCAAGTCCATGCATGTCCTTAGTCTAAACATTAAGGGTTACAAGTCATCTAAGACTACTAATCAAGGGATAACACCATAAAAACGGAATAAGATGAAATATCAGAAGGTAAATCCTCTTACCTTACTTCTGGAGAACAGTGTAATGCACCCGATCGACTTCAAGACTTTCCCCACGATGTATTTCTTCCTTCAAGCCTCCGAAGCTTTGGAACCAAAGAGTCTCTCCCAAGCCGCGCCGTGGATCCGTCCTGGCCACTACACTGTGAAACTTGGTGTACAGCCCGATTTCTGTTGATCGTGATTGTTTTTGCAAGCAATGGACTATCTAGAGGTGACTGATAAATAGATAGGAAGACGTTAAAGCAGGTGAATTTTATTGAGTTTGTTTTGTAGGTGACGAAAGACGGTAAAGGTGGTTGTCACCTTGCTTTGTTGATCGGTGGAAGAGTACTCTTAAGAAAAGCTTATTAAAGAGATTAGGGATGTGAAAAGGTAGAAATCAATGACGATGGTAGCTGCAATAGAAGGTTGGTTTGAGAGTCAGTTACGAAAAAGGTGTAGCCCTGTGCTGCAACGCAGATGCAACAGAGAACCTTTTTTTTGTTTGTTTTATTTTTACGGGCTGTGATGATGTTATCAAAGGTTGAAGTCTTGAAAGTAGGTTCCGTCCTTGATCGGCCTGGTTGTTTAATAAAGGTAGACTAATTACCCAAAGACACAAAAGACAAGAGCGGAAGTGAATAAAAGCAGGCCGCTTTGAGTTTGGTTCGTGTTGTGGGAAATAGAACATGATAAAGGAGTTGGTGACCTTGTTTTCTTGAACGGTGGTAGAATCTCTAGGAATAGGATTGATCGGAAAAGGTATCGCTGTGAAAACAAGACGAGAATGAAAAAACAACTTCGTGTGAACATTATGCCGGTGGAAGTTCAAAACGGGTGGCTTTGGATGTGGTCGGGGTACGAAAAGTCGATATGGTAATCAAGGTGTCCAACGGGATGTCATGTTACATGTTACATGGGTTGTGAACAATGAAAATGAGTTAACCTAGAGAACACTTTGGATGTGACCGAGATAGAGGCTGGGTGTCTGGGAAAATCGAGAATGGAATGGTTTAAACAAATCGATTAAGGGGTGAATGTTGAATTAATCGGTTTGTTGTGGGTAAGTGATTCAAGGGAAGATAGAATAAAATATAGTTTCTTATAAAACATAGATTTATCTTTATAAAATATTCCAAGGTTTTCATTTCTCCTAAAAGTATTAGGTTTGGGTCTCAATGTTTTTCCTTTATAGGTCTCTATAATTATGTCGGCAATATTAGTTTTGTTTCTCTGCTACACTTTTGGTCCTAGTATGAAAATGTAGAAATCAATTTTCCTATATATATATTGAATTGGGAAATACTAAATAAACACCCCATTATATTTCGTATATACCCTAAATAAAGTTAACTACTTTTTATTTATTGAAACTACATTCTTTTCCGGAAAAATTAGATATGAATGGTCAAAAATAGTTGAAATTTGTTATAGGGTGTATATTGGATGTATATTTAGCAACACCCTTTGTAGTAAGTTTCTTTGTAATAATTGCAAAGAGAATGAATATGACAACAACTTTTCTCTAGACCCCATATTTTGTTTAACCTAATGCTTGTAATTATTCTTCTCTTTGTCCCGGTGTTTGAATGCATACTACGTAAACAGAAAGCCTCTCCTTAGTTTTTTTTATGAACTAATAATACAAAGAGTGATATCCAACATCTAGTATAAGAGCGGTGTTCGGTTGAACAAGATGTGCAGCTCGATTTTTGTTGATCGTGATTGGTTTTGCAAGAAATTGACTAAGTGGAGGTGCATGATAAACGGACAGGAAGAGATTAAAGTAGGTGGCTTTGATTGAGTTCGTTTTGTAGGTGACGGAAGACGGTGAAGGTGATTGTGACCTTGTTTTCTTGATCGGTGGAAGAGTACTCTCAAGAAAAGCTTGTTAAAGATATTTGGGATGTCAAAAGGTATAAATGAATGGCGATGGTACCTGCAGTAGAAGGTTGATTTGAGAGTCGGTTTCGAAAAAGATGTAGCCCTTTGTTGCAACGCAGAGGCAGTAGAGAACCGATTTTTTTGTTTGTTTTATTTTTAGGGGCTGTGATGCTGTTACCAAAGTTTAAAGTCTTGAAAGTAGGTTCCGTCCTTGATCGGCCTGGTTGTTTAATAATGATATGCTAATTACCCAAAGGCACAAAAAACATGAGCGGAAGGAAATAAAATCAGGCCGCTTTGAGTTTGGTTCGTGTTGTGGGAAATGAAACACGATAAAGGTGTTGGTGACATTGTTTTCTTGAGTGGTGGTAATATCTCTAGGAATAGGATTGATCGGCAAAGGTATCGCTATGAAAACAGAAGTGAATGGAGAAACAACACAGTGTGAACATTATGGCAGTGGAAGTTCAAAACGGGTGGATTTGGATGTGTTGGGGTAGGAAAAGTCGATATGGCAATGAAGGTGTCCAATGGGATGCCATGTTACATGTTACATGGGTTGTGAAAAATGGAAATGAGTTAACCTAGAGAAGACTTTGGATGTGACCAAGATGGAGGTCGGGTGTCCGGGAAAAGTCGAGAATGGATTGGTATAAACAAATTGATTAAGGGGTGAATGTTGGATTAATCGGTTTGTTATGCGTAAGTGAGTCAAGGGAAGATGGAATAAAATATAGTTTCTTATAAAACTTCCATTTATCTTTATAAAATATTCCTAGGTTTTCATTTCTCTTAAAAGTATTAGGTGTGGGTCTCAATGTTTTTCTCTTAAAAGTATTATGTAGGCAATATTAGTTTTGTTTCTACACTAGACTTATGGTCCTAGTATGAAAAGACAGCAATCAGTTTTCCTATATATATATATATATATATATTGTTTTGGGAAATACTAAATAAACACCCCATTATATTTCGTATACACCTTAAATTAAATTTATCTACTTTTTATTTGTCGAAACTACATTCTTTTCCGGAAAAATCAGATATGAATGGTCAAAAATAGTTTGAGTTTTGCTAAGGAGTGTATATGGGATGTAGATTTAGCAACAACCTTTGTAGTAAGTTTCTTTGTGATAATTGCAAAGAGAATGAATATGAAAACAACTTTTCTCTAGACCCCACATTTTGTTTAACCTAATGCTTGTTATTATTCTTCTCTTTCTCCCGGTGTTTGCATGCATATTACGTAAACAGAAAACCTCTCCTTAGTTTCTTTATAAACTAATAATACAAAGAGTAATATCTAACATCAGGTATAAGAGCGGCGTACGGTTAAACAGGGTGTGCAGCCCGATTTCTGTTGAGCGTGATTGTTTTTGCAAGCAATTGACTAACTGGAGGTGTGTTATAAATGGACAGGAAGACATTAAAGCTGGTGGCTTTGATTGAGTTCATTTTGTAGGTGACGGAAGATGGTAAAGGTGATTGTGACCTTGTTTTCTTGATCGGTGGAAGAGTACTCTCAAGAAATGCTTGTTAAAGATATTAGGGATGTCAAAAGGTAGAAATAAATGGCGATAGTAGCTGCAATAGAAGGTTGGTTTGTGAGGCGGTTTTGAAAAAGGTGTAGCCCTTTCTTGCATTGCAGACTGTAAGATCAAATTAAGAAAAAAGGCTAACAACGAGACACAAATGTATAAGTATTCAATCAGTCGAATGATTTGTATTCGATGTAAAAAGGATAGTGCTCCAAGTCTTTTTAACGATGAGTAACTATTAAGAACGTTACAATGAATATGCGACTGATCTAAAGTACGTCCTAAACATCTAGGGTTGATGGTGTTTATATACTAAGATCTAATTGGATAAACACTTAATCCAATTAGTTAAAGATAAGCATAAAACCCTAGACATTATCTACTATAAAAGATAAGTACAAAACATAACTGTCTTCAGATAAGCATGTAGACTTCGTATCATCACCCACTTCGTATCAGCTCATCACTTCGTATCACCAAAACCTTCGGATAGAAACACATGTACTTCGGATATCAAAATATCATCACAACTAGAATCCTAACATGCTCCCCCTTTGTGGTGAAGATGCCATGTATCCGAAGTTTATAACATACGAAAAGATTTGATCAATTCCTTTCGAATCTGTAGCCACCACTTCAGATGAGTGCACAACTCAAGCTTCGCATCATCTGAGTTTTCATTGTTCACAGTCACTCTTGCAATCATTCCTTCCAAAAATGTTGAAGGGAACTTTTCCTTCTCATCCATGTCAAAAAACAACTTCTTTAAAACTCCTTTGTTTGTCAACCTTCCTTTGTAAACTACTCCCCAAGGTTTCTGTAGAATCTTTCCATCGCTGACTTTGGTTATGCCAGTTAGTTCTTTATCAGCAGCTGGAACCGATTGCTTAAAAAATTTTGCAATTTCATAGTCATATTGGGAGAAGTTTCAAAGGTATGAACCCATAAATCTTCCAATGAGCTTCTGTCCTCTTGTAAGAGCAACTTGCTGTGAGATTCTTACTTGAGTTCGGCTGTAAAATCTTTCAACTAAGACCATGAAGGCATTTGGATTCATCAGTGGGAAGTCTGCAACCGTGAAAGAGCTTTCTATCTTCTGTTCTCCTCTTTGTACATAATAGGTGTAGTTCGGATATATGTCTTAGAAGAGTGGTCCAGTTTCAATCTTATCAATCCCAACAATCTTCAAGCAGGACTAGACATCGGTTTGATCAGCAGCAAGGTTCGCATGAAACCTGGCTTTTTGCTCTTGAAATTTCCTCTTTTCTGCTGGATCAAGCTCAATGTCATAGACATTTGCAGCGAATAGCTTCGGATTGAAAGGGATATCCAGTTGCAGCTCTGTTGAATTTTCATCACTGAATGAGACAAGAGGTAATCGGTCAAACACTTCAACAGTTGTAAATGCCAAATTCATTATCATCTCATATGTCCAAATTTTGTTCACTGGACCCAAGATTTCCTTCTTCCCTACTCTATCTCTTGAAATCACATACAAGTTCCTTAGCTTCTCATATTCCTCTTCTTTCTTCTTTCTTCTTTTTTCTCCTCAGTCTTGGAAAACACTTCAACAATTTTCTTTCCCTTATCAACAGAAGGGCCCGTCTCAGGAGGCGTTTGAGAGGTAGTTGTCTTCATTGATGTTGCAGATGGTGCAGAACTAACTCCAATTTTGATTCCACCAGAGAATCTTTTTATGAGACTCGAAGTGGATTCCGTTGTCATTGGTGTAGTTCTTCCCCAAATAGGAGGAACAGTTGACGTTGTCGTGATTGTTGGTGGTGATGTGAATCCGAATAATGGTTTTGTTGTTTGAACAGTGGTAGTCGTTGTTTTAGTGAGTGGTGAAAGAGTTGTGATGGTTGCTGTTTGAGCAAAGGTGAGTATTGTCTGCCGTGTTGTTAGTCGAGGTCCTTCTCCCCCTTGTGATGAAGGCATGGAAGGCTTCGGAGTACCCGGTAACCGACTAACAAGCGTTAGAAGCGGAGCAATATCCTTTCGGATGGAGTCGGTGGTTTGAGAGACCAGAATTTTCATTTGTTGGTTACTGATCGACTATGCTTCTTTATAGGCGCTGAGCTCTTGTACCTTCGGTTCATATGCTGCTATTGTCTTTTTGGCATCCTCAACATCTTTCCTTAAACTCTTCAATTGAACGTCAAATTCTTCAACAGCTCTTTTTGAGAGATTCTCAACCGAAATAGACATAGTTTGAAGCTTAGCTAGAACTTCTGTATGGGCAGCATTAGGTTTGGTGACCACTTCGGAGAGCTCGGAATTATGTTGTTTCTGGATTTGCTGTGTTTTCTCGTCGACTTGTTTCTCAACAGCTTTACATCTTAAGTCGATTTTCTCCAAGACGTTCGTTGTCATCTGTTTGACATCCGCTTCTACGACTTTACAGCGTCATCAATTTTCTTAGTGAATTTCGTCGTGATGGCTTCTTCAAAGGATGTAAGGGAATCCGCCAAGTGATTATTAGTAACACCAGACCCTTTGTCAGAGGTATAAGAGGTCTAGGCTTGTATCAAAACATTTAACTTCGCATTTAGCTGGCGAAATTGTTTCATGGACACCAAGTTTGTGTCTGGTTCGTCATCGTCGTCATCTTGAATTTGGATTGGGGCGGTTTCAAAATAGTCTTCCTCTTCTTTGTCTGTTATATCAAGAGAGGAAGAATCCGCCATATCATCCATGAAGAATGAATGAATCGGAGGTGGAACTTCGGTTGTTGTTTTGAAAATGGGTGTGGTATACTTTGGAGGTGGGGATGGTGGATTTGTAATAGTTGGATTACCCGATGTGAGACTTGTGTCCACATCAGATGTGTGCATAGGGGTCTCAATTTGACTTGTCTCCACAGTAGATGTTCCAACAGAGGTCAAATGTGCGGAAACCACAGGGGTTTCGGTTAAAGTAATGAATGGATCAGAGGGAGGTACCATAGTGGTTGTTGTTTCGGTTGGTGATGGAGGAATGTTGGTATCCTCCTGATGCATTAGTTCTTCCTTACCTTCTTCTGCATCTTCTTCTTCTTCGGATCGAGATGTTGGTGGTCTTGAAGATTGAGCAGCTATCTTCTTGGGGGGTTTCACTGCTTGAGTCTTCTTCCTTGTTTTTGGTTTCTTGGTTGGTGCTTCGGATGGTTCGGCTGTGCCTTTGCGTTTTCCACCCTTACCCTTTGGAAGTTCGGAATCAATGACCCTTGTGAAAACCCTGAGGGGTGCAGGTGTTGTTATTGTTTTGCGATACTCAATCAATGTCAGGTTATCATCGGGAACCTTTCACAGCATTGCCTCAGGAATTTGGGCAATGAATTCGATTTTATCATCCGAAGTGGAACCGGATAGAACTTGGACGTAACTGAAGTCATGAACGGGCAGGTCTGAAGGCACTGGTACCTTCTCATGTGCATATACGGCTTGGACAATTAGTTCCCAAAAACATGTGGATGCGATGTCTGTGGCCCTCTTCGCACGATTCAAATATGTTGTAAAGTCAGTCCATAGAATCGAAGCATCGTCGACCGGAACATTGTAGTAGATACCATAGTGAAGTTGTAAGAACGTGTAAGCTGCAGAATCAAGGCCCGAAGTTCTTCCTGAGAGACTTCATAGAATAATGCTAAAAAAATATCCCCAAACTGATGGTAATCTGTTCTTCTTGAAAGTACTCATTGTGTGTGTGACTGGTGTATGCCCTATTTCATTGAGCATATTCAAAATTTCAGACTGAGAAGCCATCTGAAACCGTCCAGACACCGGCAGATGAAGGATTTTTGCAAATTGTTCTCTTTTCATCGTAATCGTTTTCTTTTGATCCTCGGCGGTGAAGATGTCAAAGGACATCGATTGACCATCTGCATTCAGACGTGCAGTATGGTGTGCCCTTGTTCACCCATATCTTTGGTACTTGGGCAGTTGCAGTCATGGCGTATGAAAGGGGTGAATGTCGCAGACATACCACGAGCATCGCCACTGTTGACGAGTAAGCTTCAGGATCGAGGTTGGCAATGTCATTTGCTGAGAAAGTGTTGAGATCTGGAACTGAATCAGCATCTTCGGCAGTAAAGGAAATTTCATCGGTGCCCATTTGGATCGTTTTTGAGTGTTGAGAGTTGGGAGAATTTGGGAATTTTAGTTGCAGGTTCAGAGAATTTTGAAACGGAAGGGATGAATGTAGGGTTTTTTTCGTTTATATACTGTGATGATGAGTGGAGAGAGAAGGTGCGTTTAATGTGCATGATTGAACGGTCGAGTAGGGGTGTTCCACGTCATCTGTAAGTTGAGGGGACATTCCCTCTTTCTTGGTGTGACAGCTGCATCATCATTCCAAGTAACCGTTGTGCCTAATTGCTATTAGTTCCTGCGTTTCCCAAAGTAAAACAGGATCAGTGAGGATCCCATGTATCTCGTTGAATCCCAACAGACTTAGTTTGAATTTGATTTATGAACGAAGTAATAGAACAAAAATAAAAACAAAAAATAACTTTTTGGATTTTTCAAAATTTGTAAAGTACAACTGAAGTCAACTCATATTTCGGTTATGCCTATCATCCGAAGTGTTAACACAAGGATTCATTGATTATTGGGAAATCATGATTTTTGGTTCAGTTAGAAGGATGAGAGCTGATTATTCTAGGAAGTCCTTGTGACACATTCACATCCGAACAAGGGTTATGTTATGTGCATTCATGCGGATAGCTGAACCCAGTGTAAGTATTCCACCATCGCTTTTAAGAAAACATAGTTGTCTTGTTATTAGTTTCCAAGTATTACGTAGTGTAACCTTAGATGACACATCCTGATACGAAGAGTTACACATTCGAAATTTAGATTTGAAGATTTATGGGATTGTTTTAGAAAAACTATCTCGATTCACCAGATGGAGTATTTGGACACGCTTTTTGGATGACAAGCCTTTGAAAATTGTGCACTACTCCACCCTTGTCACTGAGGACGGGTTACTAAGATGTTCATACCCCCAACCCAGTTCTCAACTATGTCACAGGAGATCCTGATTGTTGCATTGAAGGCAGGAGGTATGCCTTGAGTACTTCGTATATTGTAAGTCTTGGTTTTAATTTGTTATTATATCCGAAGATATCTGTGAAGTATGCTGATTGTCCTTTTCTAGCTTTTCTTTGCTTTGCTTTTTCGTGCTTTTCTTGGCTTTGCAATTGTATTCATTCTCTTGTACTTGTAGTATTTACAGCTTATTGAGTTTGGCATAAAGTTTTCATAAGAAGCTTCACAAATCCCATCAGTTAAATTGACATTAAGTTGGTTTTTTTCGTATCAGGAATTGTCAGATGTTTTACTACCACGCAACACCTGGAACATATCCTGAAAAGACTAAGTCTTTCTTATTAGTTATGTGCTTATGCGAAGGAAGAACCACTGGGTGCAAGTAAGACATGAGGTTAACATTTAATCTTGGACGAAGTATGGATATGTCAAAAGGTCTTTAACCATGATCAGATCATCCTTAGTCTTACCAATGTTTCAATTCGAGTCCCAAATATCTCTTAGTGCTATGAGATATGATCAACAGAATCTAAAAGCCCCGTTTTGTCCTTTAAGTGTGTGTTGATATTTTGCAATATTTGGATTCGGATGAGAAAGACATGTATGTGGTTATAGGCAAAAATCAGTATTTAAATGTAATCAGAAGCGAACCGAAGCGTCGAGTGTGCGCTGAATATTTTCATTAAAACCTTATCCGAACAGAACCGAAGGTTCGTTTATGAATAGTGTCGCTTATGATAACAAGTAAATTTGAGAAAAACTTGAATCCTAAAATGGTAAACTTAAACATATTTAAACTTAAAAAAAACTTAAACTAATTTAAACGTAAGAAAGTAAAAAAACAGAAAAATATAAGAAATTTTAGAGATTTATGGGATGAAGGTACTTAGTTGATTATGTGTTTGGAACTGTTGATGACTCAAGCATGCCTAGCCCATGAATGATTCGTGTAAATGCTTTTTCATCAAGAGATTTGGTGAAGATGTCTGCCAGCTGATCGTTCGTATGAACGAAATGGATCTCAATATTTCCTTCCTCTACGTGACTTTTAATAAAGTGATAACGGAGAGAAATGTGTTTGGTCTTCGAATGTTGAACTGGATTATGACAAATTCGTATGGCACTTTGTGAGTCATAGAATAAAGGAATTCTTCGCATGTGGATAGCATAGTCCCGCAGTTGGCTTTGCCCAAATCATCTGAGAGGTGCAGGCAGCTGCAGCGATGTACTCGGCTTCGGCTGTAGATATGGAAACACACGTTTGCTTTTTAGATTGCTAGCTGATGAGCTTTCCGTCTAAAAACTGGCATCCCCCTGAAGTGCTTTTACGATCAAGAGCACATCCCCTATATCAGCATCGGAGTAGGCTTGAAGAAAGAAACCCGAATTTGAAGGGTACCACAAACCAAGAGAAGGAGTTCGATGAAGATAACGAAAGATTCTTTTGACTGCGGCTAGATGAGGTTCTCTTGGATTTTCCTAGAGAAGGAGTTCGATGAAGATAACGAAAGATTCTTTTGACTGCGGCTAGATGAGGTTCTCTTGGATTTTCCTGGTATCGTGCGCAATTACACACTGAAAACATGATATCTGGGAGACTTGCAGTTAAGTAGAGTAGAGAACCAATCATGCTCCTGTAGACCTTCTGATCAACCTCCGGTTTGTCAAGCGAAGGTGTGAGTCTCGTACCAGCAGCCATGGGAACCTTCGCATTTGAGCAATTCTCCATCCCAAATTTCTCCAATAAGCTTCGTGTATATTTTTCTTGGTTTATGAAGATGCCTTCGGATGTTTTTTTAACTTGTAGTCCGTGAAAGAAAATTATCTTCCCCATCATGCTCATTTGAAACTTACTTTTCATTAAGGTTTCGAATTCTTTTGAAAGTTCAGGGTCGGTTGATCCGAAGATGATATCATCCACGTAGATTTGAACCAACATGAGATGAGTACCAACCTTCTTTCTGAAGAGTGTGGGATCAATAGAACCTTGTTTGAAGTTTGATTGTTTTAAAAACCTGGTTAATGTTTCGTACCAAGCTCTTGGTGCTTGCTTTAACCCATAGACTGCTTTGTCAAGGATATAACAGTGATTTGGGTATTTTTCATTTACAAAACCCGATGGTTGTTATACACACACTGTTTCCTCAAGTTCGTCATTTAAAAAAGCACATTTGACATCCATTTGATAGACATCAAAGTTTTTATGGGCTGCGAAAGCCAAAAAGAATCGGACGGACTCAAGTCTGGCAACAGGAGCAAAGGTTTCATCATAATCGATTCCCTCCTGTTGACAATATCATTTGACAACTAGCCTAGCTTTGTTTCGCACAATGTTACCTTCTGTATCCAGTTTATTTCGAAAAACCCATTTAAGACCCACTACAAAAGAGTTGGTTGGTTTTGGGATTAAACGCCACACTTTGTTTCGTTCAAATTCAGCCAACTCACTCTACATGGCCTCAACCCAGTCTGAGTGTTGAAAAGCTTCTTTTACATTTTTAGGTTCCACTTTTGAGATGAATACGTTAAACATGCAGTAATCGGATCGTTTATTTAATTCATTTTGTTTAGATTTTAGTTGAGATCGAGTGAGTACCTTTTCATCTAGATTTCCAAGTACCTGAGTCTTCGGATGATTCTTTGTCCATTTTTCAAGCGGTGGATAGGCAGGGTCGTATCCTGGTAGTGTTTCACCATGTACTTCCTCCGTATCAGAAGGATAATCCGAAGTCGATTGATTTTCTTCATGCGAGGTGTTAGGAATTTTTTCGTTTTCAACCGAAGTTGGAGTGTCACTTGACCCCCCTTCAGGTGAAGCTGACTTGTCGTATGACTCCCTCACAACAGAAGCGGTTTGTATTGCAGATGGACCTGGTGGTTCGGTTGAATGTGTAAGTGGAGTAGGTGTATTGGAAGGTGTAGTTTCTTTTTCAACTGAAGTATCCTTTGTGTTGGATGCTTCATACTCCCCCTCAACCGAAGGATCCTTTTGTGATAGTGTCTCTCACTCTCCCTCAACCGAAGGATCTCTTTGTATTGGTGTATCTGACTCCCCCTCAACCGAAGAGTGCTTGTTTATTGAAGGTTCGGTGGTGGGAGGATCATCGTTAAGTTTGTTGATTTCTGGTATTTTATTGTCCGTTGCAGTTGCTTCAGCATTGATTGCACGATCAGGACTATCAAATAGGAAGGAGAAATCAATATCAAAGGAGTCTAGTGGGATGACTTCGGTTGGGTGTTCTGGAAATATCGAGGAACGAGGAAAAAGAGTGTCTAATTTCTTGATGTAATGGGCGTCAAATGTCAGATTGAATGTTTCCTCAATCATCCTCGTTGTCTTGTTTAAGACTCGATAGGCTTTCGTAGAGTGGGAATATCCTAGGAAGACACCATCATCGGATTTGGATGCAAACTTCTTAGTACCAGCTTTGAGTTTCATGATGAAACATCTGCAACCGAATACATGAAAGTATTTGACATTTAGTTTCCTTTTATTGATGACTTCGTATGGAGTGATGTTGAAGCGTCTATACATGTAGGAGCGATTTTGAGTGAAGCAAGCAGTTGCAACAGCTTCGCCCAGAAATACATTGGAAGATTCGCATAGTCAAGCATGGTCCTTGCTGCTTCGCATAATGATCTGTTTCTTCGCTCAACTACACCGTTTTGTTGTGGAGTATAGGGAGCAGAAAAATTATGAGTGATTCCCTTCTCCTTTAGATACGAATAAATCGTATAGTTTTTAAATTCAGTGCCATTGTCACTTCAGATAGCCCGTACTGGTTTCTTGAGATGAAGTTCGATTTGCTTGATGAAGGCAATAAGTTCTGTTGGGGTATCAGATTTATTTCTTAGGAAGATAACCCATGTGAATCTTGAAAAATCATCCACGATGACTAGAATATATTTCTTGCCTCCAAGTGACTCAACCGAAGAAGGACCACAAAGGTCGATGTGTAGAAGCTCGAGTGGTTCGGTTATTTTGGAGTCTATGTGTCACACCCCCGACCGAGGCGGCGGAACATGCCGGGCTGTGCGACTAAGTTCTTGGATCACAGGCAATTGAATATACAGTACAAGTACAACAATAAACCAAAGGATAGTTGTATTTCATCTTGAAGTTTGAATACATGGTTCTTACAAATAATAATAGTAGAGTACATTAAATGGCTTAACAGATATAACAAAACTAGGTTGTCTGAAATCCGTGAAGATTTCCATATTCTGAAAGTCTCATTGATTTCCTGAGAATACATGTAGTTTTGAGGGTCAACACAAGGTTGGTGAGAGTTACAGGTTTTATGCTGAACACAGCACTGATACTTTTAAAATAACTAAAAGTATTCCTTTTGTAAGTATAATCATACTTGTAAATGAGTTTGTAAAGAGTTGCTGAAAATCGTAAGTAATACCATACTTATAAATGAATTGTATAGAGTTTTTGAAAACCATAAGTAATACCATACTTATAAATGATATGTACGTTTATGAGAAAACCATCAATGCTTATAGTTGAGTCCTATAACCGAGCTATTCGACAGAAATGTACCCCCCTACAACGCTTCATGGACGTTGTAGTAATGAATTAAATAAATATCACCTACATCGATTTGCAAGTCGAAGTTGTAGCTAATAACTATAGGTGGGGGAATCAACCCGTATAGATCTATACATATGTATCTCGCTCTGCTTGATTAACGGTTATAGTAGTGTGGGGTCTAGGTATTTTTACTTAGTTATGAATAGTGTCTCACTATCTAAGCCATTGATAAATGTAGGATAGACAAGTCTCATCCCAAAATGGTTTTTGTTATAAAAGCCAAGTATGTTGATAAGTATATACGTAATAGTGTACAATACTCGCTTATTGAAAACATTTTATAAAGCTATAATAACATTTATAAAACTTGATATGAAATTGGTAAATGTTTATATTGCACATGTATTCTCCCCAATAATATATAAAAACATAGACAAAGGGGTCGTAACACTCACATTTGCAGCGTGAATTCAGTTTAGATTCGAGAATAATCGAGTTCGAGAAACACCGCGAAATAACACCAACGAAGACTTAAGCGGCAAAGGGGCAAAGGGAGAGAGGAAGAAAGCTAGATGCTTGGTGAATTGGTGAAAATAAATGAAGAAGATGCATCTTATTTATAGGATTGAAAATCACTAATCATCACTATTCACGTCACTATTCATGAGGTAAGCGCTTACATAATCATTACGCTATGCTTTCCGATTTTATGATTACTATTATTTTTTAGATCGGAGAATTGTTGAGCCGATTGCACTGATTCTAGAAACCTAAACAGATAATTTTTTCGAGTTGCAGAACATCGGGAAATCGCGTTTAAATATTGCGTTCATTTATCCGCAGTATCCGATTAGTTGACTTTTATAAATATTTTTACTAAAAATATTTCGAGTATGGAATCCAATAATAGACCATAGTCTGACTCCAAAATATGATTTAAAGTTTAAAGGTCAGGTTACAAAGAGGTTTGCGGTGAATTGACTATTTATAGTTCTAGACCTAAATTTCCGAGATGTCACACTATGGTGATGGGGTGTGCTTGTATTTTCTGCTTTCCATGTTCACATGCAGCACATAAGGTATCATTATCAAACTTTAACGCAGGCATTCCTCTGACTAAGTCAAGTGCCACTAGCTTGTTGATATTTTTGAAATTTACATGAGATAGTCGTCTATGCCATAGCCAGCTCATATCCGAAGGAGCTTTTGAAAGTAAGCATATTGAAGGAGCTCCTACGATCGGCTTCATATCAAGTGGGAACATTTCGCCTTTTCTCTTGGATTTTAGTAGAACCTCTTTGGTTATTTTCTTCTTGATGACGCTACCATTTTTATCAAATTTGACTTTTAGACCAGTTCCCACCACGAGTTGAGAAACACTAACCAGATTGTGCTTGAGTCCTTCTACATAAGCAACTCGGTTGATCGTAAATTTTCCATTGGTAATTTTCCCATATCCATTGATCGGACAAGTTTTGTTGTTTCCAAACTTAACATCTCCTCCATCTTCTAAGCTTTTAAAATCTCTTAAGTACTCTATCCTCCCTGTCATGTGTCGTGAGCAGCCACTGTCGATATACCATTCCTTGTCATACTGCTCATCGATCATTACATACAAATTAGAGAGATAGTTCAGGTACCCAACATGGCTTGGTTCCTTGAGGGTAAGTATTTGGTTCATATATCCATGAGGCGACCGTATCATCCTTTTGGGTGCCAAAAGTTGAAGCAATATTTGACGCAATGGAGGTTTTAATTGTTTGAGTTTTAGTAACTTTTGGAACCCATTTCAAAATTTTCTTTTGTTTTTGTTCTTTAGGACTCAATGTGGAAATTGGAGTTGGTTTCACAGGAACCCATTTTTTGTTTGAAAGTAAAGATTTCCCAGACGAAGTACTATATTGAGTAGATTCGCATAAGAACTCTTCATAAGCAAGTTTAAAGTCTTGAATTCTTAAACTTTTGTCTTTAAACTAATCCATGTTCTTATCAAGCCAGACATGAAATGTATCAACTAGATTGCTTCCTTTAGTAAAAGTTACCTTAGTTGCTTTTTCGTACTTTTTGTTTGAACATATAGGTTTTGCAGGTCCAAAAACGATTTTCTTAGGTGTTGCGGAAGAGTTTTTGACTTTAAAAGACTTTTGTTGATTTTGCAATGCTTTCTTTTTGTTTTGAGAGTCACGATAGTTCTCTCTTCGTCTATTATTGTAAAATTGTTTATGCTTTTCAACCGAAGATTGAGTCTTTCTTTGATTTTTATTTGGTTCAAAATTTCTAGTATTTGAAGAATTTTGATTATTTGGAAAATTCCGATTGTTTGAAACGTTTCGATTGTTTGAAAATTTTTGATTGTTCAAAAAACTTCGATTGTTTGAAAAACTTCGATTGTGTTGCTAATTGTGACGTCTGAAGGTGTTTTTCATCTAATGCATATCTTGTTTTCGTTTATTGATTTGAAATTCCATTTCCGCATTCAAAGTGTTTTCGAGTATTTTATCAGATGAGAAACAACCTTCGGCTGTGACATTTGTATTGTCTTCTTTCATAAGCAAAAGAAGTTCGCAACTTTCTTCAAGTTTTACTCCTTTTTTTAACAAAAACTGTATTTTTAAAGTTTGCTACTTTTGGATACGCGCAAGCTTGTTCAACAAGTCTTTTGGTTTTATTGATTACATAATCTGAGTAGTTTTTTCCGAAGTACTTAGAATTTGAAAAGTTTTGGAATTTTCATCCGAAGAGACATGTGGAACATTGGGACTATTTACTTGAAGAGTATTGGTACATTCTTTGGATTCGGATTTTGAAGAACAGACTGATGAAGTTTTTAGTTGTGATAAGTCACTACAGTCTATTTCTTCAATATCAGAATCAGAATCAGAGTCATGTTTAGAATCATCAACAATAACATTCACATAATCACTTTTAGTTGCTAGAGGAATTGTGGGTAGAGACATATCCATTACTTTTAATAGGTCATTAGGGCTTAAAAACTTTTCGAATGGAACGATACCATGAGCGTAAGTTGGGTTTGGAATTTCAACAGATGAAACAATGGATTCACATTCGTATGAAATAGAATCAACTTCTTGTAACTTAAACTCAATGAAAGGTAATAATTTTTTGTGATGATCTAAAGAAATATCAGACGAGTGATAAATACGAGTAATATATGCATATAATCTTTTAGCAGTTTCACAAAAAATATTTCTTTGTTTTAATAACAATTCATTGTTTTTCATGTATTGTTCCCTACTTTCTTCTAAAATATCTATTCTAAGTTGACTTTTCTCTAGTGCCCCACGCATTCCTTCTAGCTTGACCTTGAGCGAAGTTACTTCATCCTTCGCCTGACACGCATCACTATTTTCTGAAACAAGTAGTTGATTCATATGCAGACAGTCAGAAGTAATTTCGTTAAGGTCATTAATAAAAAGTTCTTTTGGAACGTTAAAGTTTTGAAGTAAAAGAGATACCTGTTTTGGAATGGTAAGGCGAGCATTGGATAAAGAGTTTGTTCCTTGTGCCATCAGTCAGACACCAGTGATTTTGCTTTCCTCTTCTTCATCCGAACTCTCCCCTTTGGACCATATGCCATGGCCAGTATGTGCAGCAAACATTGCCCCATGAGTAGGTCTATGGATTTCATCGTCATCCGAACCAGATGACCAGATCTGGTATGTACCATCACCACTATTAGGAGCAACAAGTGATAGACTTTGAGTCTTTGCACGAACCTCTTCAAGTTTCTTTGTATAGTATGCTTCGTCTTTGACTCGTTCTTTCTTCTCATTTGCTTTCTTTAGCATGCAGTCTTTGGCCAGATGATTCTTCCCAAAGCAATAGTTACAGTCGTATCCAGAATCACCCAACAACTTCTTTTCAGGTTGAGAAGTTGCATCAGAATTCAGTTTGGAATAATCAGTCGATTTACAGTGCTTTCGTATCACTTTCTTCATCTTCATCACCTTCATCATCAGCATCAATGACGTCATCGAATTCAGTCTTTGAGACAAAGGCAAGAGTCCCAACATTGGGTGAATCACCAGCATCATCTAGAACATCATACTCATATGATTTGAGTAGATTGTATAGCTCTTCGAGTGAGTGGGAGTTTATCTTCTCATGAGCTCTTACCATCATGGTGATTTGTTTCCATTCCCTTCGGAGACATTGCATGAAACGAAAGTTGGTTTCATGCGAAGTCTTGGAGACTCCATACTTCTCCAGTTCATAAACCACATCAGTAAACCTTTCGAATGTCTGATCAATCTTCTCATTGTCCAGTTGTTTGAAGTTGCTGAAATCCGCCAGAATGTTGTTGACAATGCTCTTCTTCATGACATCGATGCCTTCGTATCGCATCTTCAGTCTGTCCCAAATCTCTTTTGCTGACTTTGACCTTCGGATCAGGTTGAAGGCGACTAGAGGCAGACCACTTTTCAATTCTCTCATGCAACTTTTGTCATTCTCGATCTTCTTCTTGTTCGCAGCAATAACAACTTTAGTATCAACAGGAGGAGTTTTAGTTTCACCAGATTTAGCAGCAAATCTGGTCTGAACATTAGCAGTAAACGGTCCTTCCTTCAGTAATCTCAAAAGATCTTCATCGATACCTGATAAGTGATCCTCCATACGATCAGCCCATTGATCGTAATGTTTAGGAATCAGCATAGGTGCCTTGTTGCTGGAACCAAGTAAGGCTGCGTAGTTCATCATAGCGTTGTTCGTGTTGTAGGACATTGAAAGATTAGATCGTTGCTGGAAAATTATCAAGATTAAATCTCTCAAATGCAAGTCACACCCAAAGCAATGGAGAAGACAATCCAACAGAGTAATCTTGGTTGAAAATGGCGCAGGATTTAGGGTGCCCAGGGGGTTCCTTATATAGCCTCCTAGGGTTACACCTGAAACCCTAGAAAGCCTCCAAATGGACAAGGCTTTTAACCACTTGGACCAGACTCCCCAAAACCCTAATTAGGGTTTCGCCAAACCCTGGAGGAGCCTCCAGGGTGGCGCCAACTTTGGTCCCTGGACTTCTCTTTGCCAGTTATTCAACTATGGAATAATTACAAAACAAGTCCCTGCACTTTTAATTAATTAATTTAATCACTAAATTAAATCCAATTAATTCTAGATTAAATCTTAATTAATTATTATAGTTTCTAATTAATATATTAACCATTTAATTAATTCTATTGATTTATTAAACAATTAATAAATCAACCTTTTACTCTACTAAACTCTATCCTAACCTCCAGCTATGAGGGCAACCCAAATGGACTTCGCTTCAATTAACAAGATAAATACAATTATAAGTCATGGCTTAGACACCTAATCCAACAGTCTCCCACTTGGATAAGTCTATGACTTTAATTGTCTGTTTACCTTCTGATTAATATCAGTTTCCCAGAAACTGTCCTGAACTCTGACCTAGTCAGTTCTGTCCAAAGATAAGTGATCATATGATCCTTCGTCCAACAAGATATTTCCAGACACGAGACATGGATTGAGATCAATCTCTGTCTGATACTCCATTTCCCGATTTTCGATTCTGCTTATGACTTTTAGACTTCTAATTGAACACATCAATTTAGTCCTGGCTGGCCAGCACTTTAGTCAACTTCAAAATCATTGAGAGGCCTACAGATATCTGTTTCCCATCAAGGTCAAGGAACGAATAAGCTTTGACTCATATGCTTGTGTCTTTTACTTGTCAAAATCGTACACAATAATGCGTTTTATAACATCGAGTTACCAATGCGTTTATGCATTATCAATGCACAACCGACTCGCAAATTTCAACTCATATGTCTCCGCTTTAAGATCATACGATATTATCGTCTCAACATTGCTCGTGATGTAATCCATGAAGCAATCTATTGAGCGTGGGTTTATCCAATACTCAAATCTCTATTTCTAAGTACCCATGAACGTTGTAGCAGTCTTACTGCAATGTCTAACTCCTTAGACAATCTACAAACCAATTCATGACAGTCTTCGTTCATACTTACTCCCGAAAAGTATGAGCTACTGTGGACTTTTTAATAATCAAATTATTCGGTAAGTGAAACATGCAAAATTGAAACATAAAATCTGACTGGTGGCTACTCTTGCCTAATTACCAAGTCTCCACGAGGTAATCACCAAGTCGGATTTTACATAAAACTATTATCGGTTTCTAGATTCCTTTTAAACCTTTTAATTCGCGTTATGTATCTATGTCTACTTGACCTTTCACTCTTTCTATGTATTCAAATTTTGATCATACTGTCATTCTCACTAACAACTCCATTCTATGCACTGTGACTTTCCATGGTTCTCGGGATCTTTAGTTTCCATGACTGCACCCTAAGACTATTTCGAGGTGTTACGATGTACCGGTGAGCCACACGCGCTCCATCGGAATGCCAACGAAATTCTTTAACCATTAAGTCCTTATTTGAAACTCTTTTTAAATTGTTATCAATATTCACCCCAATCATTTTCCAATGATTTCTCACGTATGTACTGAATCCATTAAGTATTCCCAGCCATTTCGTATCCTGAATCTGACTCACTATGCTCTAAGCATTAAGTCATAAGGACATGTTCATGACACTTCTTGTCGATCCAAGAAGCTCGTGGAACCTGATCTAATCTTATTCCAAACCCTTTTGGAATCTTAGGATTACTTATAATCCTTGTGTCACGACTTTCAATAACTATTTCCTTTCGGAGACTCTTTCTCATGCATCTTGAATCTAACCAAGATCATGCTAACTATGGCTATATCTATACTAATGATAACATCAATCTGATAGATGTCTATAGATTATGTAAGTATGTTACACCTTCTTTATTTCTCTCAAGCCAAATCATTACACTTTGCAACGATAGGAAACTCCTTTCCTAAGCTATGTATCTTGAGTCTCATCAAGATCATCTTGGCAGAGTTTCGATCTATCTCATAGACGTTTATAACCACCTGAGTATGCCTTATCTCTATTAAGTCTTTCATAGCGATCCGTCTCTTAACACCAAGTCATTACACTTTGTAATGAAAAGAGACGTTTCCTAGAAACAGTATGTAACCTACATATGGAGATAGCAGCGACACTCCCGCTGGCTTCGACACGGTTATGGACTATTCTCAAAATCCAGAACTTTTGGCACATTTTGAGAATCCAAACTTTCTGACATCTTAATGGAAATCTTTTCAGCCCATTCTCAAAATCCAATCTTTTGGCATATTTCGAGATTTGAATATCCTTTCTTGCGAGATGCCCGTGGGGAAATCCCGGGCCCAAGTACCTTTTTACTGGCATACTCTTTGTGAGTCCCTATTAGTGTGCCGGTGATCCACACGCGCTCCACTAACGACTTACAATATGCAGTATCCTTTTGGATTTCATCTTCCATCGAGAGTGCTTCTCCCGGAATCAATTACTTGACTCTGGGTATCGTCTCACTCAACCAGATGTTCTGAAGGTACGTTTCTGTCCATATTGCTTTCCTTTGATGATTCAATTACTCCCACTAGTTTTTAGACCAGGTGTAAAATCAATCAATCTGTCACATAGACTGTATCTCGTCCTAAGGTTCTCTTAATTGGCAGCAACTGGGCTCACCAATGCTTCCAAGTAGTCGGATTGAAAGTCCGTACCAACTATAGTGTTTTACCACTATTCGGTATGTCACCCCGATCATAACTACTTATGATGATGATCAGTACTACTAGTCAAGAGAAGATTATGTCAGTGTTAAAATAGAAATCTTATTTCTGCTCCAAGCCTAGTGATGACTAAAGGTTCTTTCACTTGGCTAATCCTGAACTCATTCAGGACTGTCCCAACTCCCACTGTTTCCTTAGAACATGAGTTCTTTCTAAAAGAGCTCTTCTTTTACAGGTACAACGGGACAGCCAGTGAAACGACATTGCTGATCAGGTTCAGGCTAGTCATGAGGTTCAGACGAACACTACAAGACCCTCGACTCTGTATGTGCAAGTGGGATAATCCCAGCTTCACATCTCAGCAGTG
Source organism: Cichorium intybus (assembly GCA_023525715.1). Taxonomy (NCBI): domain Eukaryota; kingdom Viridiplantae; phylum Streptophyta; class Magnoliopsida; order Asterales; family Asteraceae; genus Cichorium; species Cichorium intybus. The sequence goes on along the minus strand of CM042014.1, from coordinate 65,633,378 downwards.
TCTCCAAAGTCTACTTAGTCTAGAATGTGGTCGGAATATGGTCTGACTGGTTTCGTATTCAATGTATCGAAAACTAATTGACAATGTATCTCATACATTGAGGATCGAACTATTTCGACCAATGCTCCATCATATTCCCTAAGATACATTATAACTATTAATGTTCTTGGAAGAGAATAAACTGTGAAACATTTTCCCAGTTTATGTTCTCACTCAGGTTCTGTGGACCTTGTACTTCCTTTGGAGTCCTTGAACTGTTCAAGGTTTCAATTTAATCGCTTAATGTGACAAGCGAAGCCATATTCGTCATACCGAATGACAAATATTGTGAAGTACAAACAATTGTGTTCTATTTGAAGAATTTGAGCAATACACATCAACTGATGTGTCTGTTGCTCCCAATCTCAAAGTCTTTTACATTTCTATGTAAACTTATGACTTTGTTAATTATGTTCAAGACTCGCAATCTTCAGTTGACTCTAAGTCAACTGATTCGAAAATCCAATCCTCTGGATCTTTGGGTGATTCATTTCTTGCCACATGTGCTTTATAAAGAATTTAATCATCATCTGACTCTAAGTCAAATGATTCCAAAGTCCTGTCTAACTGGATCTTTGGTCGATTCATTTCTTAACACATTAAGAACTCAATTCATCATGAGACTCTAAGTCAAATGATTCCAAAGTCCTGTCCAACTGGACCTTTGGTTGAATTGATTCTTATAACATTTATCTTAACAATCATAAAGGACACAATTCCTAAATCCAATCACTTTGGATGCATTAATATTCAAGTTATTACTAATCATGCATTCAACATAATCATACAACATTTCAAGGATATTTCAAACAACATGTGTTAAAAGAAAATTGACAATTTTATCAAAACAAAATCCTTGAAGAATGTATTATATGATAGACAATGTCATATGCATCTAATAAGCTAATAACATGATTTCAATATCTAACTAAACTCTAAAACTGCATGAGCTTCAGATCCAATCTGAATATGCTCCTATGCAACAACATCCCACATCCTACAGAGTCCATGCATACAGAGCAAATGTGAGAAACACATCCTGTATCAAGGAATTAAGGATCAGGGATTCTGAGTTTTAAGATATTCCTGAGTTACTAAACTGTTCAGCTTCGAAGCATTTTCCAATCTTTCCGTGACTGTGTCCCACCCTGTGTATTCCCAGTTTGAAACATTGAGGAACCGGTCCAGACGATCTGGATCATTTATTGATATGTCCTATTACTGGACTCAATCCCGAAGCAACTGAATCAATGGAACTATGCTTCTCTATGAACGACTCATACATAGTTAACATTGAATGCATATCCATGATTGTCTTATCTGGTTTCCCTTCCTGTACATCAGGATGAACGGATCGGCGAGTCAAGCTAATGCTTTAACTCCCGATCAAAGAAGAGAACCAAATTTATACAGTTCAGCTATGTGTCTCTCAGTCTTGAGAACATGTGAACTGGTGCTACTTCCTGCACACTTTAAACTCTTTGAAGATCTCAGCTCTTCCTTTCTCAACTAGTTCATGGAACTTTTCCACAACTAGCTGTGTTAACTTATCTGACCCCTGGAATTCTAAATTCCTGCGGAACTCGGGGTCAATAATCAATAGTTTTAGGCAACGAACTAACCTTGACTTAACAATCAAAGAGTCATGCTCATCACAAGCTACTATGTGATGTCATGCTTTGGGGGGTGGACACTTAGTCAGATATGGCTTGCCAGTAAAACAGAGAACTATTCTCTATTTATGAAGTCATACCATATAGTTTAGGCCAGTCAGCCTTACAATATGTAGCAGGTGCATTCTGAAGCTCTCAAAAATGGGTGAAGGAGTATAAGGAGGAGAATAGACACTTGTTTCAGACATCTACAATAAAAAGAATTTATTAGTTTAATTAATCCTTTTAAATAATTACCCAATATATTATTTATTAAGGCGAGGACCCAAAATACCCCAACTATGATGTGAAGAGGGATGCCGTAATAACAACATAATGGTCATTAAGGTAGATAATACACTTATCAATTTCATCTTACGAAATTCCTAGATCTGTTGAGACACATTGAACTATTCAATGGCATGTTTAGTCTCGGATGTGCCCCACTGTTTGTGACTGGGATGCCGAGGATCACAAACCGGGTGTGAATAACCATGCAAATTCGCTCGGTACTCTCGAAGTCAATTGTCATCTCTAATTAACGTGCTGGTTAACCACACATGCTCCGTTAATAATGACAAAATCGAGAAACCCATTGCGACTCTTTGCGGACCCCAGTTGGTGTGTCGGTAAACCACACACGCTCCACCAACGTTCCACAAAGTGCAATGTGCAATTCCATGGATTAGCACCAATTCGCATTTTTTAACCTAAAGTAACTAGATTGGGTTTTGTTCAAAGTTCTAGTACTTTCAATTATAGCATTATACTTTTAAGAGGGTTACCGGTTCTATCAAACCCATTCGGCTAACGACACTCGACTGACCAGGAGAGCGGTGGGTAAGAGTGGATACCCATTAGACTGCCATTTTATAGGCAGTCGTCTTATACCCTCTTTATAGGATAGTTTTGTGAATGAGGCCTACTAACAGTAAGATTAACCAGTTTAATCTTATATATAAATATTAACTTTTAATCATAAATATATAAGATATATTTTAATATTATTAAAATATTTTAGATTTAATTTTTCTGGAATTTTCGCTAATTTAAAAGGAATTTTCGAAAATTTTAATTAAATCTTTAAGCTGATTTAATTGATCTTTTAATTAACAATTAATTAAATTAATTAAATCAAATATAGGCATCACTAAATTAATCAAATTAATTACCTATATTAAAACCCTAGATTTCGAAATCAGCATGGAAGGGATAAAAGGTTTCATTTATTCATTAGATAACAATTACCAAAAATAGCAACCTACTTACCAAGCATAGCAAAATCGAAAATGGCAAGGGAGGAGGCTAGGGTTTTCAAAACCCTAGCCACTAACTTCGTGTATGGCCTCATGGTGGGTCTATTTTCGTAAAAACACCCAACAACAAAAGCAGTTTATATCAAACACAAGAAAACAAGCCTATGCTCTGATACCACTGAAAGGTTTTCTAGCAAACAATGAACAAATAATTCTTATGGTTCACATGCAACCCTAGAAAGATCTATGTTTTCTTCTATGAATATATTAACTAAAAACCTAAGGCCAATAATAATTTCTAAAGATCAAATTAAGAATAACCAACCTTTTGATCTTGTTCTTGAAGCTAGCAGCAAAATGATCCTGCCTCAAATGCAAGTCCCACCCAAAGCAATGGAGAAGACAATCCAGCAGAGTAATCTTGGTTGAAAATGGCACAGGATTTAGGGTGCCTAGGGGGTTCCTTATATAGCCTCCTAGGGTTACACCTGAAACCCTAGAAAGCCTCCAAATGGACAAGGCTTTTGACCACTTGGACCAGACTCCCCAAAACCCTAATTAGGGTTTCACCAAACCCTGGAGGAGCCACCAGGGTGGCGCCAACTTTGGTCCCTGGACTTCTCTTTGCCAGTTATTCAACTATTGAATAATTACAAAACAAGTCCCTGCACTTTTAATTAATTAATTTAATCACTAAATTAAATCCAATTAATTCTAGATTAAATCTTAATTAATTATTATAGTTTCTAATTAATATATTAACACTTAAATATATTAATAAACCATTTAATTAATTCTATTGATTTATTAAACAATTAATAAATCAACCTTTTACTCTACTGAACTGTATCCTAACCTCCAGCTATGAGGGAAACCGAAATGGACTTTGCTTCAATTAACAAGATAAATATAATTATAAGTCATGGCTTAGACACCTAATCCAACAAAAAAGATAGTGCTCCAAGTCTTTTTAACGACGAGCAACTATTAAGAACGTTACAATGAATATGCGACTGATCTAAAGTACGTCCTAAACATCTAGGGTTGATGGTGTTTATATACTAAGATCTAATTGGATAAACACTTAATCCAATTAGTTACAGATAAGCATAAAACCCTAGACATTATCTACTATAAAAGATAAGTACAAAACATAACTGTCTTCATATCAACATATAGACTTCGTATCATCACCCACTTCGTATCAGCTCATCACTTCGTATCACCAAAACCTTTGGATAGAAACACATGTACTTCGGATATCAAAATATCATCACAACTAGAATCCTAACACAGACGCAACAAAGAACCGATTTTTTTGTTTGTTTTATTTTTAATGGCTGTGATGCTGTTACCAAAGGTTGAAGTCTTGAAAGTAGGTTCCGTTCTTGATCGGCCTGGTTGTTTAATAAAGGTAGACTAATTACCCAAAGGCAAAAAAATATGAGCAGAAAGAAATAAAAGTAGGCCGCTTTGAGTTTGGTTCGTGTTGTGGGAAATAGAACATGATAAAGGAGTTGGTGACCTTGTTTTCTTGAGCGGTGGTAGAATATTTATGAATAGGATTGATCGGCTAAGGTATCACTGTCAAAACAAGAAGGGAATGGAGAAACAACTCGGTGTGAACATTATGGTGGTGGAAGTTAAAAAAGGGTGGCTTTGGATGTGGTCGGGTACCAAACTCGATATGGTAATGAAGGTGTCCAACGGGATGCGATGTTACATGTTACATGGGTTATGAACAATGAAAATGAGTTAACTTAGAGAAGACTTTGGATGTGACCGCGATGGAGGCCGGGTGTCCAGGAGAATTCGAGAATGGAATGGTATAAACAAATCGATTAAGGGGTGAATGTTGGATTAATCGGTTTGTTATGGGTTAGTAAGTCAATGGGAGATGGAATAAAATATAGTTTCTTATAAAACTTCCATTTATCTTTGTTAAATATTCATAGGTTTTCATTTCTCCTAAAAGTATTAGGTGTGGGTCTCAATGTTTTTTCCTTTTAGGTCTCTATAATTATGTCGGCAATATTAGTTTTGTTTCTCCGCTAGACTTGTGGTCCTACTATCAAAAGGTAGCAATCAATTTTCCTATATATATTGTAATGGGAAATACTAAATAAACACTCCATTATATTTCGTATACACCCTAAATTAAAGTTAACTACTTTTTATTTGTTGAAACTACATTATTTTCCGGAAAAATTAGTTATGAATGGTCAAAAATAGTTTGAATTTTGTTAAGGGGTGTATATGGGATATATATTTCGCAAGACCCTTTGTAGTAAGTTTCTTTGTGATAATTGCAAAGAGAATGAATATGACAACAACTTTTCTCTAGACCCCACATTTTGTTTAACTTAATGCTTATTATTATTCTTCTCTTTCTCCCGGTGTTTGCATGCATATTAGGTAAATAGAAAACCTCTCCTTAGTTTTTTAATAAACTAATAATACAAAGAGTAATATCCAACATCAGGTATAAGAGCGGCGTTCGGCTAAATAGGGTGTGCAGCCCGATTTCTGTTGATTGTGATTGTTTTTGCAAGCAATTGACTAACTGGAGGTGTGTGATAAACGTACAGGAGGATATTAAAGCAGCTGGCTTTGTTTGAGTTTGTTTTGTAGGTGACAGAAGACGGTAAAGGTGATTGTGACCTTGTTTTCTTGATTGGTGGAAGATTACTCTCAAGAAATAATTGTTATAGAGATTAGGGATGTCAAAAGGTAGAAATGAATGGCGATGTTACCTACAATAGAAGGTTGGTTTGTGAGTCGGTTTCGAAAAAGGTGTAGCCCTTTGTTGCAACACAGACGCAGCAAAGAACCGATTCTTTTGTTTGTTTTATTTTTAGGGGCTGTGATGCTGTTACCAAAGGTTGAAGTCTCGAAAGTAGGTTCCGTCCTTGGTTAGCCTGGTTGTTTAGTAAAGGTAGACTAATTACCCAAAGGTAGAAAAAACATGAGCGGAAGGAAATAAAAACAGGCCGCTTTGAGTTTGGTTCGTGTTGTGGGAAGTAGAACACGATAAAGGAGTTGGTGACCTTGTTTTTTTGAGCGGTGGTAGAATCTCTACGAATACGATTGATCAGTAAAGGTATCGCTGTGAAAACAAGAAGGGGATGGAGAAACAACTCGGTGTGAACATTATGGCGGTGGCAGTTCAAAACGGGTGGCTTTGGATGTGGTATGTTACATGGGTTGTGACCAATGGAAATGAGTTAACCTAGAGAAGACTTTAGATGTGACCAAGATGGAGGCCGAGTGTCTGGGAAAAGTCGAGAATGGAATGGTATAAACAAATCGATTAAGGGGTGAATATTGGATTAATCGGTTTGTTATGGGTAAGTGAGACAAGGGAAGATGGAATAAAATATAGTTTCTCATAAAACTTCCATTTATCTTTATAAAATATTTCTAGGTTTTCATTTCTCCTAAAAGTATTAGGCGTGGGTCTCAATGTTTTTCCTTTTAAAGTCTCTATAATTATGTCGGTAATATTAGTTTTGTTTCAACGCTAGACTTGTGGTCCAATATGAAAAGGTAGCAATCAATTTTCCTATATATATATATATATATATATATATATATATATATATATATATATATATATATATATATATATATATATATATATATATATATATATTGTATTGGAAAATACTAAATGAACACCCCATTATATTTCGTATACACCCAAAATTAAAGTTAACTACTTTTTATTTGTTGAAACTACATTATTTTCCTTAAAAATTAGATATGAATGGTCAAAAATAGTTTGAATTTTGTTAAGGGGTGTATATGGGATATATATTTCGCAAGACCCTTTGTAGTAAGTTTCTTTGTGATAATTGCAAAGAGAATGAATATGACAACAACTTTTCTCTAGACCCCACATTTTGTTTAACTTAATGCTTATTATTATTCTTCTCTTTCTCCCGGTGTTTGCATGCATATTAGGTAAATAGAAAACCTCTCCTTATTTTTTTAATAAACTAATAATACAAAGAGTAATATCCAACATCAGGTATAAGAGCGGCGTTCGGCTAAATAGGGTGTGCAGCCCGATTTCTGTTGATTGTGATTGTTTTTGTAAGCAATTGACTAACTGGAGGTGTGTGATAAACGTACAGGAGGATATTAAAGCAGCTGGCTTTGTTTGAGTTTGTTTTGTAGGTGACAGAAGACGGTAAAGGTGATTGTGACCTTGTTTTCTTGATTGGTGGAAGAGTACTCTCAAGAAATAATTGTTATAGAGATTAGGGATGTCAAAAGGTAGAAATGAATGGCGATGTTACCTACAATAGAAGGTTGGTTTGTGAGTCGGTTTCGAAAAAGGTGTAGCCCTTTGTTGCAACGCAGACGCAACAAAGAACCGATTTTTTTGTTTGTTTTATTTTTAGGGGCTGTGATGCTGTTACCAAAGGTTGAAGTCTCGAAAGTAGGTTCCGTCCTTGGTTGGCCTGGTTGTTTAGTAAAGGTAGACTAATTACCCAAAGGTAGAAAAAACATGAGCGGAAGGAAATAAAAACAGGCCGCTTTGAGTTTGGTTCGTGTTGTGGGAAGTAGAACACGATAAAGGAGTTGGTGACCTTGTTTTCTTGAGCGGTGGTAGAATCTCTACGAATACGATTGATCAGCAAAGGTATCGCTGTGAAAACAAGAAGGGGATGGAGAAACAACTCGGTGTGAACATTATGGCGGTGGCAGTTCAAAACGGGTGGCTTTGGATGTGGTATGTTACATGGGTTGTGACCAATGGAAATGAGTTAACCTAGAGAAGACTTTAGATGTGACCAAGATGGAGGCCGAGTGTCTGGGAAAAGTCGAGAATGGAATGGTATAAACAAATCGATTAAGGGGTGAATATTGGATTAATCGGTTTGTTATGGGTAAGTGAGACAAGGGAAGATGGAATAAAATATAGTTTCTTATAAAACTTCCATTTATCTTTATAAAATATTTCTAGGTTTTCATTTCTCCTAAAAGTATTAGGCATGGGTCTCAATGTTTTTCCTTTTAAAGTCTCTATAATTATGTCGGTAATATTAGTTTTGTTTCAACGCTAGACTTGTGGTCCAATATGAAAAGGTAGCAATCAATTTTCCTATATATATATATATATATATATATATATATATATATATATATATATATATATATATATATATATATATATATATATATATATATATATATTGTATTGGAAAATACTAAATGAACACCCCATTATATTTCGTATACACCCAAAATTAAAGTTAACTACTTTTTATTTGTTGAAACTACATTCTTTTCCTTAAAAATTAGATATGAATGGTCAAAAATAGTTTCTTTATGAAAATTGCAAAGAGAATGAATATGACAACAACTTTTCTCTAGACCCCACATTTTGTTTAACCTAATGCTTGTTATTATTCTTCTCTTTCTCCTGGTGTTTGCATGCATATTACATAAACAGAAAACCTCTCCTTAATTTTTTTATAAACTAATAATACAAAGAGTGATATCCAACATCTGGTATAAGAGTGGCGTTCGGTTGAACAGCGTGTGCAGCCCGATTTCTGTTGATCGTGATTGTTTTTGCAAGCAATTGACTAACTGGATGTGCGTGATAAACGGACAGGAAGACATTAAAGCAGGTGGCTTTGATTGGGTTCGTTTTCTACGTGACGGAAGACGGTAAAGGTGATTATGACCTTGTTTTGTTGATCGGTGGAAGAGTACTCTCAAGAAAAGCTTGTTAAAGAGATTAGGGATGTCAAAAGGTATAAATGAATGGCGATGGTGCCTGCCATAGAAGGTTGGTTTGAGAGTCGGTTTCGAAAAAGGTGTAGCCCTCTGCTGCAACGCAGACACAGCAGAGAACTGATTTTTTTGTTTGTTTTATTTTTAGGGGCTGTGATGCTGTTACCAAAGGTTGTAGTCTTGAAAGTAGGTTCCGCCCTTGATCGGCCTGGTTGTTTAATAAAAGTAGACTAATTACCCAAAGGCACAAAAAACATGAGCGGAATGAAATAAAACCTGTCCGCTTTGAGTGTGGTTCGTGTTGTGGGAAATAGAACACGATAAAGGAGTTGGTGAACTTGTTTTCTTGAGCGGTGGTAGAATCTCTAGGAATAGGATTGATCAGCAAAGGTATCGCTGTGATAACAAGAAGGGAATGGAGAAACAACTCGGTGTGAACATTATGGCGGTGGAAGTTCAAAACGGGTGGCTTTGGATGTGGTCGGGGTACGAAAACTCGATATGGTAATGAAGGTGTCAACGGGATGCTATGTTACATGTTACATGGGTTGTGAACAATGAAAATGAGTTAACCTAGAGAAGACTTTGGATGTGACCAAGATGGAGGCCGGGTGTCCGGGAAAAGTCGATAATGGAATGGTATAAACAAATCGATTAAGGGGTGAATGTTTGATTATTCGGTTTGTTATGGGTAAGTGAGTCAAGAGAAGATGGAATAAAATATAGTTTCTTATAAAACCTCCATTTATCTTTATAAAATATTCCTAGGTTTTCATTTCTCCTAAAAGTATTAGGTGTGGGTGTAAATTTTTTTTCTTTTTAGGTCCCTATAATTATGTCAGCAATATTAGTTTTGTTTCTACGCTAGACTTGTGGTCCTAGTATTAAATGGTACCAATAAATTTTCATATATATATATATATATATATATATATATATATATATATATATATATATATATATATAAATATATATATATATATATATATATATATATATATATATATATATATATATATATATATATATATATATATAGTATTGTGAAATACTAAATGAACACCCCATTATATTTCTTATACACCCTAAATAAAGTTAACTACTTTTTATTTGTTGAAACTACATTCTTTTCCGGAAAAATTAGATATGAATGGTCAAAAATAGGTTGAATTTTGTTAAGTGGTGTATATGGGATGTATATTTAGCAACACCCTTTGTAGTAAGTTCCTTTGTCATATTTGTAAAGCGAATGAATATGACACAAACTTTTCTCTAGACCCCACATTTTGTTTAACCAAATGCTTGTTATTATTTTTCTCTTTCTCTCGTTGTTTGCATGCATATTTGGTATAAGAGAGGCGTTGTGTTGAACAGGGTGTGCAGCCAGATTTCTCTTGATCATGATTGTTTTTGCAAGCAATTGACTAACTGGGGGTGCGTGATAAACGGACAGAAAGACATTAAAGCAGGTGGCTTTGATTGAGTTCGTTTTGTAGGTGACAGAAGATGGTAAAGGTTGTTGTGACCTTTTTTTCTTGATCGGTGGAAGAGTACTCTCAAGAAAAGCTTGTTAAATAGATTAGGGATGTCAAAAGGTAGGAAAGAATGTCGATGGTACCTGCAATGAAAGGTTGGTTTGAGAGTCGGTTTCGAAAAATGTGTAGCCCTTTGTAGCAACACAGACGCAGCAGAGTACCGATTTTTTGTTTTGTTTTAGTTTTAAAGGCTGTGATGCTGTTACCAAAGGTTGAAGTCTTGAAAGTAGGTTCTATCCTTGATCGGCCTGGTTGTTTAATAAAGGTATACTAATTACCCAAAAGCACATAAAACATGAGGGGAAGGAAATAAAAGAAGGTGGCTGTGAGTTTGGTTCGTGTGGTGGGAAATAGAAGACGATAAAGGAGCTGGTGACCTTGTTTTCTTGAGCGGTGGTAGAATTTCTAGGAATAGGATGGATCGGCAAAGGTATCGCTGTCAAAAAAAAGAAGGGAATGGAGAAACAACTCGGTGTGAACATTATGGCGGAGGAAGTTCAAAACGGGTGTGTTTGGATGTGGTCGGGGTCCGAAAAGTCGATATGGTAATGAAGGTGTCCAACGAGATGCCATGTTACATGTTACATGGGTTGTGAACAATTAAAATGAGTTAACGTAGAGAAGACTTTGGATGTGACCGAGATGGAGTCGGGGTGTCTGGGAAAAGTCGAGAATGGAATGGTATAAATAAATCGATTAAGGAGTGAATGCTAAATTAATCAGTTTTTTATGGGTAAGTGAGGTAAGGGGAGATGGAATAAAATATAGTTTCTTACAAAACTTCCATTTATCTTTATAAAATATTCATAGGTGTTTATTTCTCCTAAAAGTATTAGGTGTGGGTCTCAATGTTTTTCCTTTTTGGGTCTCTATAATACTAAATAAAAACACCATTATATTTCGTATACACCCTAAATTAAAGTTAAGTACTTTTTATTTGTTGAAACTACTTTCTTTTTCGGAAAAATTAGATATGAATGGTCAAAAATCGTTTGAATTTTGGTAAGGGGGTATATGGGATGTATATTTAGTAACACCCTTTTGTTGGATTAGGTGTCTAAGCCATGACTTATTATTGTATTTATCTTAGGAATAAAAGCAATGTCCATTTGGGTTGCCCTCATAGCTGGGGAATTGATGTACAGTTCAGTAGAGAGAAAGGTTGATTTATTAAGGGTTTATTAAATCAATATAATATATATATATATATATATATATATGACTTATTAATATATTTAAGTGTTAATATATTAATTAGAAACTATATTAATTAATTGAGATTTAATCTAGAATTAATTGGATTTAATTTAGTGATTAAGTTAATTAATTAAAGTACAGGGGCTGACTTGTAATTATTCAATAGTTGAATAACTGGAAAGGGATAAGCCAGGGGCCAAAAGTGGCGCCACCCTGGAGTGCTCTCTAGGGTTTGGCGAAAATCCTTCTAGGGTTTTAGAAGCCTGGTCCAAGTGACTTGCAGGCTTGCCCACTTAGGAGGCTCCTTAGGGTTTCAGGTGTAGCCTGTGGAGGCTATATAAGGAACCCCCTGGCACCACCATATTCATGCCATCTCTCTCTCCTTTACTCTGCTGGATTGTCTTCTCCTTGCTTGGGTGTGACTTGCATTTGAGGCAGGATCTCTTTGCTGCTTGCTTGAAGGATCATAAGATCAAAGGTTGGTTTTCTTAATTCATCTTTAGAATTGAATTGTATCCTTTAGGGTTTTTAGTTCTAATCTGCATAGAAGCACTACAAATAAAATTACATTTAGTGGCACAAAGTTTTAGTGACACATTTTTATGTGCCACTATATCATGTTTTTAGTGGCACATATTTCTTTGTGCCACTGTATCACCTCAAATTCTAATTTTCATGTAACCCGCTTCTGGTTCCCTCCAAAATTAAAATTGAAATTGTTCCGCACATCCCAAAATATTAGATATTAGTAAACAGAATCTTTGCCCAAATCACTTACTTTTATTCTTCATTCATCCCTCATGAACTATGAAATCTCTAGTTCCTCTTATCGACACTATTCATGCCAACCATACCAAATGCCTCTGTCACCGTTCACACTAGCCACCCTCAGCTTCCTATCCACGTTTGCCTCTACAGACGGTTACATGACTTCGAGTTCCAATCCTCGATTAGGTATTATTTTTTTCAAATATCTTAAGTTTCTGTTACATGACTTCGAGTTCCAATCCTCGATTACATTGAAAACTGTATCGTCTATCTTTTATCCCTATGTAAACAGTTGTTGAAGGTTGTTCTAATTCCATCCCAAAGTCTGCAAGGTAAATAAATCGATGAGTGCAGTTATTAAAGGTTGAATCTGCTTCAAAACTCTCACATATTAGTTTCAATCCAGGTAAGACAAATCGATTTTGCTATTTTTGTTTGCTTTACATTTAACTTATAAGTTAATTTATTATTCAGGATTTAATTTGTAACTTTTGTGACATATTACGATGAGTGCAGTTATTAAAGGTTGAATCTGCTTCAAAACTCTCACATATTAGTTTCAATCCAGGTAAGACAAATCGATTTTGCTATTTTTGTTTGCTTTACATTTCACTTATAAGTTAATAGATTGTTTAGGGTTTAATCTGTAACTATTGTTACATATTACTCTTCTACGAGTTTGTCAAATTGGTATTTTTTGGAATTGTTTCCTTACATCGATGGTTTAGTTTATTAAATATGTAGTTGTTACGCTTGTGGATTTGATTGACAAATTGATAATTTTCAATCGTCATGTGTATGCTTTGACTTTTATGGATGTATCAAATTTAATACAACTATTTTCATTTGGGTATTGGGTTTTGGTTTGATGCTTTGTTCCTTACTTTTTGTGATTTGTGAATTTGAAAAACAACTTAACTGTTTCAAGATATTAGATAAGGGATTGGGTTTTCTAGTCTAAAGCAGAAGCTGTTAGTTTTACTTAATATTTACTTAATTTTCAACTGGAGTTATATTAAAGCTCAAATTCTAAATTATGCTATTCATTTCTTACTTTCTTTTTACTATTTATTTAGGGTTCAACTCGAGTCACAGTTATTGAAGTAGCAAGGATTGAAATTGTAGTCAACGAGCTCTAAGAGGTAAACAAATTTGTTCCATATTTGTTTTCATCCAGTTATGACTATACCTTATAAAAATATTTGTCAAATTAGTTGGTTAAGTACTTGAAAATTAAAAATCTTGTCGAAAGGTTGGATTGTTTTTCTATTTGACATAAATGCCCCTTTACCATGTTGCAATCTGTCTGTTTAAGCCCAAAATCTTTCCGTATGAATGCACTTTCTTAATCTCTTCCTTGTTGATAAATTTTGGATTAACTTAAAAAATGTCCTAGTGCTATGGGATTTTTACCTTGTTGATTATCTTGCTTGATCTATATTATGGATTTTGGGGAATGGTTCAACTTTGATGAATAATGGTTCTATATGGAAGTATATAGTTGCTGATGCGAGGACCGTGGCCGTTTTTACAATGTCAATGAAGACAACATTTAGGCTTATTAAACTTTTTAGAAGACTTTTGTGTTTTAAATATTTGTGAATATTTTTGTTAGACAAGTTATAATTGAACTAATGATATTTTATTTTTATTTATTATCTTAATTGTCTTATTATTAATTTATATTCCATTTAATTTTTTTAAAATAAATCATTCTTAGTTTTTGTAAATATAATTATTTTTTGTATTAAAAATGTCATTAAAAAAGCATGAAAAAATATTTATTTTAGAAGTTAAATAGTGGCATAAAAATAGTGCCACTAAAACCTACCAGTGCAATAGTGTCATAATGAAAAGTGTCACTAAAACCTAATAAGGCTGCAGCGACACAATCAAAAAGTGCCACTAAAAGTCTTTAGTGGCAGCGCTTTTAGTGGCACATTTTTTTTGTGTCGCTGATTGCCTAGGAGGCCTTTAGTGGCACTTTTTCGGTTTTCAGTGGCACTTTTTCTATGCCACTAAATGTTATTTTATTCGTAGTGAAGAAAACATAGATCAAATTAGGGTTGCATGTGAACCATAGGAATCTTTGTGTTCATTGTTTGCATAGAAACCCTTCAGTGGTATTAGAGCTAGCTTGTTTTCTTATGATTTGATTTGAACAACTTTGTGCCTAAGGGTTTTTGGCGAAAATTAAACCCTCGGAGATGGCCTTGTCGATTTCAAGGCTAGGGTTTCCTAACCCTAGCCGCCATCCCCTTTTGGTCCCCCCTTGGTTGCTTGATTTGCTTGCCATATATGTATGTTGTTATTTTTGATAATTGGATTAATTAAAATAACATGAACCTTTTGTGTGGCTTGATGATTTCGATCACCATAGGGACCATGATAGATAATTAATTTGATTACTTTGATAAAATCTATCTTAGATTTAATTAGTTTAATTAATTGATTAATTAAAAGACCAATTAAATCAGTTTAAAGAATTAATTTAAAATTTTCAAAAAATTAGTATAAATTTGCGAAAATTAAGATAAAATTAATTCTAAAATATTTTAATAAGATTAAAATATATCTTATATGTATTTATGATTAAAAGTTAATTTAATATATATAAGAAAATTGGTTAGTCTACCATTAGTAAGCCTCATTCACAAAATTGTCCTCTAAAGAGGGTATAAGACGACTGGCTATAAAATGTTAGTCTAATGGGTATCTACTCTTACCCACCGCTCTCCTGGTCAGTCGAGTGTCGTTAGCCGATCGGGTATGATAGAACCGCTAAAGCCTCTTAAAAGTATAATCCTATAATTGAAAGTACTAGAACCTCAAAAACAAACCCCAATCTAGTTACTTTAGGTTAAAAATGTGAACTGGTGCTAATCCATGAAATTGCACATTGCACTTTGTGGAACGTTGGTGGAATGTGTGTGGTTTACCGGCACGCCAACTGGGGTCCGTAAAGAGTCGCAATGGGTTTCTTGATTTTGTCATTATTAACGGAGCGTGTGTGGATAACCAGCACGTTAATTAGAGATAACAATTGACCTCAAGAGTGCCAAGCAGTTTGCATGGTTATTCACACCCGGTTTGTGATACTCGGTATCCCAGTCACAAACAGCAGGGCATTCCCGAGATTAAAACACGCTATCAAACAGTTCGGTAAATCTCAATGAAACTAGGAATTCCATTATAATATGATTATGTTTCCGTGGTGGAATTGGCTGAATCATCATTCCCCTACCTTATAAAATTTACAATATAGATTACGGCATCCCTTTTTGGTATTGTAGATTGTTATTGTAGGATCCTAGCCTTATATTTATTCTTGGGTGAATATAAGGATTATTATTTTATATCTAATTAAAACTACCTTCTTCTTGTTCAGATGTCTTCTGACCAATCTGTTCCCCACTCAAATCCTGGTAATGTCACCTCAGTTCTGTCATTATGCTCAAAAGTGACGTTGGACGGCACTAACTATAATGACTGGATCCGCAACATCAAAATGGCTCTTCGGTTTGAACACAAAGAGTATGTTCTGGAAACCGAGCTCATTGATGTGGACACTGAAACCGCTACTCCTGAAGAAATCGGTGCGTACACTAAACACTCTGATGATGCAACCAAAGTGGCTTGCATCATGATCTCTACTATGAACCCTGAACTGCAGCATATCTATAAGGACTATTGGCCTTACGAGATGCATAAAGAGCTTGCGGAAAAGTTCTGCAAGAAGGAGCGCATCGAAAGGCGTGAGGTTGTAAAATCCTTCACTAACGGCAAGCCCAAGGAGGGCGAGTCCATCTGTGCACATGTACAAAGGATGCATGGTTACGTGGAAAGGCTTAGGAAGCTGGAAATGCCTGTGCATGAGGATTTAGCAGTTGACATAGTGCTGAACTCCTTGCCAAGTTCTTATGACCAGTTCACACTGGCGTATCATTTGTACAATAACCAGGCAACCCTAGCTGAATTACACTGCATGCTTCGGACGACTGAGGACGGGATGAAGGGAAAAGGTTTGCTCCCTGTCAACCCACCTGTCCTGGCTATTGGCTCTGGAAAATGAAAGAAACGGAAGGCCCCCCTAAGCAAAACTGGAGGGAAAAGACTCATGTCGGGTCATCTAGCAGTGCCCCGAAAGGCAAGTCTTCCGGTATTCCACGTGTTCAGAACCCCAAAGAGGCCGACTGCTTTTACTGCAAGCAAAATGGTCATTGGAAGAGGAGCTGCCCAACGTATCTGTAGGATATCAAAGACGGTAAAGTGAAACCGTCACAAGCAGGTACATATTCTATATCTAATAACTCGTCTTTTTCCCGTTCTTGGGTCCTTGATACTGGATGTAGTTTTCATATCTGTTCTGATTTGCAGGGCCTAGAGGAAAGTAGGGAGCTGGAGCATGGCAGACTGATCCTGGTCATGGGCAATAGGCGAACGTCACCTATTACCAAGATCGGTGTTTATGGACTGATGCTAAGTAGTGGAGTTAGATTAGATTTACATAATTGTTGCTATACGCCTGATATGGCTAAAAACATAACTTCCTTTCATGCATTGTTTAAACAAGGTTTCTATTATGAGTTTAATAAATTGAATGGTTCAATTTCTGTTTTCAAAAATGATGTTTTTATATTTAATGATATGCCTTGTGATGGAGTGTATGAATCTATTATGTGTGTTGATAATTATGGTAAAAATGTTTTAACTATTGATGCTTCAAGCGGTGTAGAAAAGGCATGTCTGTGGCATTGTCGCCTTGGCCATATAAACAAGAAACGCATCGCCCAACTCCAAAAGGATGGAGTGTTGGAATCATTCGATCTCGGGTCGGATGATGTATGCGAATCTTGCTTACTTGGCAAGATGACAAAATCACCATTCAAAGGTTCCTTTGAAAGAGGTGAAGATCTGTTGGATATCATACACACAGATGTGTGTGGTCCCTTTAGAACAACCACTAAAGATGGCACGCGGTTCTATGTGACCTTTACCGACGATTTTAGCAGATATGGGTATATCTACTTAATCAAGAATAAGTCGGACACCTTTGAAAAGTTCAAAGAGTTCAAGAATGAAGCGGAAAATCAATTGGGCAGAAAGATAAAGATGCTTAGATCCGACAGAGGTGGTGAGTATCTTAGTATCGAGTTTCTCGATTACCTCAAGGAATGTGGAATTGTTTCACACTTATCGCCTCCAAGAACACCTCAGTTGAATGGTGTTGCTAAAAGGCGAAACCAAACCCTGTTAGACATGGTTCGTTCCATGATGAGTCGAGCTTCACTTCCGATCCATTTTTGGGGGTATGCCTTAGAGACTGCCGACCATATCCTAAATCTTGTCCCAACCAATAAGGTTGCGAAAACACCGCACGAGATGTGGATGGGGAAAGTTCCCTCGTTGGCACACATCAAAGTCTGGGGCTGTGAGGCTTACGTTAGACGTGAAACTCATGACAAGCTCGCGGAAAGAAGTGAAAGGTGTTATTTCATCGGATACTTGAAACAGTCTTTTGGATACTTGTTCTACAGACCAAGCGAGGACGTGGTCTTTGTAGCAAGACGGGGGTTCTTTCGAGAGAAAGAGCTCATTTCCAAAGAGGACAGTGGGAGTACTGTCGATCTCGAAGAAATTCGGGAGACGGCCGATGAACCGACCTTAGAAGAAACTAGCCACCAACATGAGGAAGAGGTTCCTGTTGTACCGACCGACATATCATTGCCCCTTAGGCATTCACGTAGAGTTAGCATGCTGCCCGAGTTCTATGGTTTCCATATTACTTCGGACGGTGACACGTTAGTCAGTGATCGTACATTGACTAATTTGGATGAGCCAGCTAACTACCGTGAAGCAGTGGCAGGCCCCGGGTCTGTAAAATGGAAAGAGGAAATGGACAGCGAGATAAACCAACATGGATGGAAAAGTACATACTTATAAAGCTCGGCGGGTTGTGAAGGGATTCACTCAAACCCCGGGGGTTGACTATGATGAAACCTTCTCACCAGTAGCCAAGATTAAGTCAATCAGGATAATGCTTGCCATAGCTGCGTTTCATGATTATGAAATCTGGCAGATTGATGTCAAAACCGTTTTCCTTAACGTGAAACTAACTGAGGATGTTTACATGAATCAGCCAGAAGGTTATGTAGACACAAAGCACCCTGATAAAGTATGTAAGCTTGAAAGATCAATCTACGGATTGAAACAAGCGTCTCGCAGCTGGAATCTTTGCTTCCATGAGAAAGTCAAAGAATTTGGTTTCTCTAGGAGTGAAGATGAGTCCTGTGTATATGTCAAGGCTAGTGGGAGTATACTCAATTTCCTGGTGTTGTATGTTGATGACATACTGCTCATGGGAAACGACATTCCGACCTTGCAAAATGTTAAGGCTTGGCTCAGGAAGTGTTTTGCCATGAAAGACTTAGGAGAAGCTGCTTATATTCTCGGGATAAGAATACTTAGAGATAGAAAGAGAAAATTGATAGGTTTAAGCCAATGTACATATTTGGAAAAGGTGTTGAAAAGATTCAACATGGAAAATTCCAAAAAGGGAGAATTACCAATCCAAAGTAATACTAAATTGAGTAAGACTCAAAGTCCGAGTACCGATGAGGAAATAGCTGAAATGAGTCGGGTGCCTTATGCTTCGGTAGTAGGATCGATCATGTATCCTATGACGTGTACTCGTCCCGATGTATCCTATGCACTTAGCATGGTTAGTCGGTTCCAGGGTAATCCTGGAAAAGCACATTGGATTGCAGTCAAGAACATACTCAAGTATCTGTGAAGGACAAAGGATATGGTATTGGTCCTTGGTGGCAGTGATGACTTGAAAGTGAGTGGATATACAGATGCTAGCTTCCAGACAGATAGGGACAGTGGACGGTCCCAGTCGGGCTGGGTGTTTCTTTTGAACGGAGGAGCGGTCACTTGGAAAAGTTCCAAGCAGGAAACGTTGGCTGATTAAACGTGCGAATTAGAGTACATTGCAGCAAGTGAAGCGTCTAAGGAGGCGGCTTGGCCGAAGAATTTCATCGGGGACCTTGGAGTTGTCCCGAGCATTTAGGAGCCGGTGGAACTTTTCTGCGATAATGAAGAAGTGGTCGCCTTGACAAAAGAACCGCGAGACCATGGAAAGTCCAGGCATATCGAAAGAAAGTACCACTACATTCGACATCAAGTAGAAGAAGGGCACTTGCTGGTTAAGCGGGTATCATCAGAAGAAAATCCTACAGATCCTTTGACTAAGGCTCTGAGCAGGATCAAGCACAATCAGCATGCCAGGAGTATTGGACTGAAGGATGATATTAGTTTTAGTAATTAGATAGGTTTGAAACTTGTAACAGTATAAATGTAATTGACTTGGTGAATTTTATAATAGAGATTTATAAATGAGTATTGTTACTGCCTTTGTCAATTGTTTATTTCTGTGTTTCTATATTTGCATGTTTAACTTCCTTAATAATTAGATTATTTAAAGGTCCACAGTCGGTCACACTGTTAGGGAGTAAGTGTGAACAAAGACTGTCATGAATCGGTTGCAGACTGTCTAATGAGTTAGACATTGCAGTAAGAATGCTGTAACGTTCATGAGTACTTAGAAAATATAGATTTGAGTATTAGATAAACCCGCGCTTAACAGATTGCTTCATGGATTATATCACGAGCAATGTTAAGATGATAATATCCGGTGATCTTTAAGTGGAGAGATATGATCTGTTACTTGCGATACAAGTGCTTATTGACAATACGAAAATGCGCCAGTAACTCGGTGTTATAAAACGCATTGTTGTATGTATTTGGACCCGCAAAAGATATGGACATATAAGTCGAAACTTATCCGTCCCCTGACCCGATAGGAAACAGATATCTGTGGGCCTCTCAATGATATTGAAGTTGACTAAAAGTGTTGGCCAACCGGGACTAAATTGATGTGTTCAATTAGTAGTCTCTAAAGTCATATGCAAATCAAAAATCGAGGAATAGAGTATCAAACCAAGATTGATGTTAATCCATGTCTTGAGTCTGAAAATATCTTGTTGGACGGAGGATCATCAGATCACTTATCTTTGGACAGAACTGACTGGGTCAGAGTTCAGACAATTAAAGTCATAGACTTAGTAGGAGACTGTTGGATTAGGTGTCTAAGACATGACTTATAATTGTATTTATCTTATGAATAAAAGCAAAGTCCATTTAGGTTGCCCTCATAGCTGGGGAATTGATGTACAGTTCAGTAAAGAGAAAGGTTGATTATTTAAGGGTTTAATAAATCAATAGAATATATATATATATAGATGACTTATTAATATATTTAAGTGTTAATATATTAATTAGAAACTATATTAATTAATTGAGATTTAATCTAGAATTAATTGGATTTAATTTAGTGATTAAGTTGATTAATTAAAGTGCAGGGGCTGACTTGTAATTATTCAATACTTTAATAATTGGCAAGGGATAAGCCGGGGGCCAAAAGTGGTGCAACCCTGGAGTGCTCTCTAGGGTTTGGCGAAAATCCTTCTAGGGTTTTAGAAGCTTGGTCTAAGTGACTTGCAGGCTTGCCCACTTAGGAGGCTCCTTAGGGTTTCAGGTGTAGCATGTGGAGGCTATATAAGGAACCCCCTGGCACCACCATATTCACGCCATCTCTCTCTCTCCTTTACTCTGCTGGATTGTCTTCTCCTTGCTTGGGTGTGACTTGCATTTGAGGCAGGATCTCTTTGCTGCTTGCTTGAAGGATCATAAGATCAAAGGTTGATTTCTTAATTCATCTTTAGAATTGAATTGTATCCTTTAGGGTTTTTAGTTCTAATCTTCATAGAAGAAAACATAGATCAAATTAGGGTTGCATGTGAACCATAGGAATCTTTGTGTTCATTGTTTGCATAGAAACCCTTCACCTTTGTATTAAGCTTCTTTGTGATAATTGCAAAGAGAATGAATATGACAACAACTTTTCTCTAGACCCCACATTTTGTGTAACCTAATGCTTGTTATTATTATTCTCTTTCTCCCGGTGTTTGCATGCATATTACATATACAGAAAACCCCTCCTTAGCTTTTTTATAAACTAATAATACAAAGAGTGATATCCAACATCTGGTATAAGAGCGACGTTCTGTTGAACAGGGTGTGCAGCCCGATTTCTCTTGATCGTGATTGTTTTTGCAAGCAATTGACTAACTACAGGTGCGTGAAAAACAGACAGTAAGAGATTAAAGCATGTGGCTTTGATTGAGTTTGTTTTGTTGGTGACGAACGACGGTAAAGGTGGTTGTGACCTTGTTTTCTTGATCGGTGGAAGAGTACTCTCAAGAAAAACTTCTTAAAGAGATTAGGGATGTCAAAAGGTAGAAAATAATGTCGATGGTACCTACAATAGAAGGTTGGTTTGAGAGTCGGTTTCGAAAAAGGTGTTGCCTTTTGCTGCAACGCACACGCAGCAGAGAACCGATTTTTTTATTTTTTTTATTTTTAGGGGCTGTGATGCTATTACCAAAGGTTGAAGTCTTGAAAGTAGGTTCTGTCCTTGATCCGCCTCGTTGTTTAATAAAGGTAGAGTAATTCCCCAAAGGTACATAAAACATGAGTGGAAGGAAACAAAAGCGGGTGGCTTTAAGTTTGGTTCGTGTTCTGGGAAATAGAAGACGATAAAGGAGTTGGTGACCATGTTTTCATGAGCGGTGGTAGAATCTCTAGGAATACGATTGATCGGCAAAGGTATCGCTGTCGAAACAAGAAGGAAATGGAGAAATAACTCGGTGTGAACATTATGTCGGTGGAAGTTTAAAACGGGTGGGTTTGGATGTGGTCGGGGTCCGAAAACCCGATATGGTAATGAAGGTGTCCATCGGGATGCCATGTTACATGTTACATGGGTTGTGAACAATGAAAATGAGTTAACCTAGAGAAGACATTAGATGTGACCGAGATGGAGGCCGGGTGTCTGGGAAAAGTCGAGAATTGAATGGTATAAACAAATCGTTGAAGGGGTGAATGTTGTATTAATCATTTTTTATGGGTAAGTGAGTCAGGGGAAGATGGAATAAAATATAGTTTCTTATAAAACTTCCATTTATCTTTCTAAAATATTCCTTGGTTTTTATTTCTCCTAAACGTATTAGGTGTGGGACTCAATGTTTTTTCTTTTTGGGTCTCTATAATTATATCGGCAATATTAGTTTTGTTTCTACGCTAGACTTGTGGTCCTAGTATGAAAAGGTGGAAATAAATTATCCTATATATATTGTATTGGGAAATACTAAATAAACACACCATTATATTTCGTTTACGCCCTAAATTAAAGTTAACTACTTTTTATTTGCTGAAACTACATTGTTTTTCGGAAAAATTACATATGAATGGTCAAAAATAGTTTGAATTTTGTTAAGGGATGTATATGAGATGTATATTTAGCAACACCCTTTGTATTCAGCTTATTTGTGATAGTTGCATAGAGAATTAATATGACAACAACTTTTCTCTAGACCACACATTTTGTGTAACCGAATTCTTGTTATTATTCTTCTCTATCTCCCAGTGTTTGCATGCATATTACGTAAATAGAAAACCCCTCCTTAGTTTTTTTATAAACTAATTATACAAAGAGAGATATCCAACATCTGGTATAAGAGCGGCGTTTTGTTGAACAGGGTGTGCAGCCGGATTTCTCTTGATCTTGATTGTTTTTGCAAGCAATTGACTAACTGGAGGTGCGTGATAAACACACAGGAGGAGATTAAAGCAGGTGGCTTTGATTGACTTCGTTTTGTAGGTGACGAAAGACGGTAAACGTGGTTGTGACCTTGTTTTCTTGATCGGTGGAAGAGTACTCTCAAGAAAAGCTTGGTAAAGAGATTAGGGATGTCAAAAGGTAGAAAAGAATGACCATGGTACCTGCAATAGAAGGTTGGTTTTGTTGGATTAGGTGTCTAAGCCATGACTTATAATTTGTATTTATCTTATTAATAGAAGCAAAGTCCATTTGAGTTGCCCTCATAGCTAGAGGTTTGTTAGAAATTACAGGAGAGAGAAAGATTGATTTATTAAATGTTTAATAAATCAATAGAAATAAAATAAATAATTTAATAATATATTAGAGTGATAATATATTAATTAGAAACTATATTAATTAATTAGAAATTAATCTAGAATTAATTGGATTTAATTTAGTGATTAATTTAATTAATTAAAGGTGCAGGGACTGGTTTTGTAATTATTCAATAGTTGAATAATAACTTGGTCCAAATAGGTAACGGGCTTGTCCATTAGAGGGCTCCTCTAGGGTTTTGACTGTCACCACCTGGAGGCTATAAATAGAAGACGCTGGAGGCTCTAAACCTGCGCCAACTTCATCCTATCTCTCTGGAATTTCGTTCTCCTCCTCTTGCTATTGGGTGTGATCTCATTTGAGGCAAGACACTTGTGCTGCTGGCTTCAAGAAGAAAATCAAATGTTGATTTTTCTTATTTATTTCTCTAGAAATTAATTGTTGGCCTTTAGGATATTATTATAAGTTCAAAGATAGAAAAACATATATCCTTTTCTAGGTTGTATGTGAACTTAGGATTTTTAGTTCATAGATTGCAGAAAACCTTTCAGTGGTATCAGAGCTTTTGCTGTTTTTCTGATTGAATTGCAATAAATGTCTTATTTATTCAAAGGGTTTAGCAAAAATAAAACCCTTGTGGAGGCCATATCGATTTGGTGGCTAGGGTTTTAGAAACCCTAGCCTCCACCCCCTTGTTTGCGATTTTGCTAGGGTTTTTGCAGGTTTCTTATTTTTGGTAATTGTGATTAATTAATAAATGGAAACTTTAAACCCACTTGCTTGCAATTTTCAACCACTAGGGGTTTAAGATATGATTAAATTAATTTGATTAATTTGTGATGCCTATCTAGATATAATTAATTGTTTAATTAAAAGATAAATTAAATCACTTAAAGGTTTAAATTTAATTTTTAAAATTAAAAGTTAATTAGCGAAATTTAAAAGATTAAACCTAGAATATTTTAAAAGGTTTAAAATACATCTTATATATATTATAATTAAAAGTTAATATTATATGTATAAGATAAATTGGTTAGTTATACCGTTAGTAGTCCTCATTCACAAAACTGACCTATAAAGAGGGTATAAGGAGACTGCCTATAAAATGGTAGTCAAATGGGTGTTCACTCTCACCCACCGCTCTCCTGGTCACTGGAGTGTCGTTATCCGAACAGGTTTGATAGGACTGATCAATTCTCATTAAAAGTATAATGCTATTATTGAAAGTACTAGAACAATTCATAAAAATCCCAATCTAGTTACTTTAGGAAAATTATGAATTGATGCTAATCCATGGAATTACACATTGCACTTTCTAAGACATTAGTGGAGCGCGTGTGGTTAACCGGCACACTAATAGGGGCTCATAAAGAAGTGGCAATGGGTTTCTCATGATTTATCATTGTTGAAGGAGCGTGTGTGGTTAACCGACACATCAATTATAGATGATAAATGACATTGAGGTTGCTAAGCACATTTGCATGGTTATTCACATCTGGTTTGTGATCCTCGGCATCCCAGTCACAAACAATAGAGAATATCCGGGATTAAACATGACATTGAATAGTTCAATGAATCTCACAGATCTAGGAATTTCATAAGACTGAAATTGATAAATGTTATCTACCTTAATGACCACTGTGTTGTGACTACGACATCCCTCTTCACAGCATAGTTGGGGTATTTTGGGTCCTAGCCTTGTTAAATAATAAATTGGGTAATTATTTAAAAGGATTAATTAAACTACCAAATTCTAATTTGATAGATGTCTTAGAAAGTTTCAATTCTCCTCCTCCTACATCACCCATTTCTGAGAGCATCAGAAAGTACCTGTTAGAGAAAATAGAAAGTCCATGGAAGGCTGACTGGCCTGAACTACCTGGACCATGGCTTCGCAAATAGAGAATGGTTCTTAGTTTTTCTGGCAAGCCATATCCGATTGAATGTCTGCCCCCCGTTCTACTGAAGCATGGCATCACACAGTAGCTTTGTTGTGAGCATGGCTTCTTGATGAATCTGAGAAAGCTCGTTGCCTCATGATGTTGACCATTGACCCCGAGTTCTGCAGGAATTTAGAATTCTTGGGGTCAGATGAGTTAACACAGCTGGTTGAAGAAAGGTTCCTTAAACCGGGTTCATAGGAACGAACTAGGATCTTCAAAGAGCTTGAAGCATACAAGCTAAAGTAAGAAGTAGCATCCGTTCGCATGTCCTCAAGATTGAGGGACACATAGGTGAATTGCATTGGTCTCCCTTCTAATCGGGAGTTGAGCATTAACTCAACTCGTTGAACTGTTCATCAGATGTACAGGAGAGTGAACCAGGATAAGACTATCATGGAAATGCATTTGATGTTGACTCTGCATGAGTCGTTCATGGAGAAGCATAGTTCCAGTGATCCGACTACTTCCAGATTGAGCCCAGTAATATGAAATAGATCAAGAAACGATCTGGATCGTCTGGACGAGTTTTGCGATGTCTCAAACTAGGAATCCACAGGGTGGGACACAGTCACATAAAGATTGGAATAATAATCCAAAGCCAAAAAGGTTGGTAACTTAGGCATATCTTAACTTAGAACTCCTGATCCTTAATTCCTTGATACAAGATTTCTTCCTCACATTGCTCTGTATGCACGGACTCAGTAGGATGCATGATTTTGTTGCATAGGAGCACATTTAGATTGGATCTGGAGCTCATGCAGTTTTGGAGTTTAGTTATATATTATAATCTTGTTATTAGCCCATTAGATGCGAGCGACGTTGTCTGTCATATAGTACATTGTTCAAGGATATTTTGTTTTAATAAAATGTTGATTTTCTTTTAACACATGTTTGGTTAAATCATCCTTGAAATGTTGTATGAGTGTGTCAATTGCATGAATGGTAATAACTTGAATGTTGATGCATCCAAAGTGTTTGGATTCATAAATTGTGTTCTCTATGATTATTATAGTAAAACTTTATAACGATCAATTCAACCAATGGTCCAGTTGGACAAGACTTTGGAATCATTTGACTTAGAGTCACATGATGAATTGAGTGCTTAATAAATTTATATGTGGCAAGAAATGAATCACCCAAAGATCCAATGGATAGGATTTTGGAATCAGTTGACTTTTAGTCAGGTGATGATTGCATACCTTGAACAAATTAACAAAGTGATAAATTTACATAGAGATGTAAAAGAGCTTAACATTTGGAGCAACAGCCACATAAGTTACTGTGTATTGCTAGAATCTTCGAACAGAACACAATTAGTTATACTTCATGATATTTGCTAATTTGTTTGACAAATATGGCTTCACTTATCAGAATAAGTGGATTCATTGAAACCATGAACTGTTCAAGGACTTCAAAGGAAGTATAAGACCAACAGAACCTGAGTAACAACATAAGCCGAGAAAACAGTTTCACAGTTTATTATCTTCCAATAACATTAATGGTTATAATGTGTCTTAGGGAAGATGATGGAGCATTGGTCGAAATAGTGCGATCCTCGATGTATAAGATGCACTTCCAATTAGTTTTTTGATGAATTGCATATTCAACCAGTCAGACCATAGAAACCATATTCCGACCACATCTTAGACTAAGTAGGTTTCGTAGACACTGTCTGAAATGTAAAGCTGGGATCGTCCCGCTTGTACATAGAAAGTCCAGGGTCATATTGCGTTCGTCTAAACATCATGACATGCCTGTTACTAATCAGCTGTGTCATTTCATTGGTCATCTCGGTGTCCCTTTGAAAGAAGAGTCCTTTTAGAAAGAGCTCATGTTCTAAGGAAACATTGGGATTAAGAATAATCCTGAAGGAGTTCAGGGATAAGCCAAGTGAAAGAACCTTTAGTCATCACCGGGCCTTGACATGGAATTGGATTCCTGTTAATCCTGACATATCCTTCTCTTCGCTTGAGCAGTAGAGTTGGTCACCGTCATAAGGTGTTATGATCTGGATGACATACGAGTTAGTGGTAAAACACTAAAGTTGGTATGGATAAGCAATCCGACTACTTGGAAGCATTGGTGAGCCCGGTTGTTGCCAAATAAGAGAACCTTAGCGTGAGACACAGTCAATGTGATAGTTTGATTGATTTTACACCTGGTCTAGGAACCAGTGGGAGTAATTAAATCATCAAAACAAGGCAACATAGAAATGTACTTACAAAAAATCTGGTTGAGTGAGACGATACTCAGAGTCAAGCAATTGATTTTGAGGAAAGCACTCTCAATAGAAGATAAAATATGAGAGGATACTGCATGGCAAATTATGGGTCGTTAGTGGAGCGTGTGTGGTTTACCAACACACTAATACGCACTCATAAAGAACATGCTGATGCAAAAGGTACATGGGCCAGGGATTCATCCCATGGGTACCTCACAAGAAAAGGATATTCAGATTCTCAAAATATGCCAAAAGTTTGATTTTGTGAAAGATTCCCATAACTATGTCAGAGAGGTTTGGACATCGGATTCTCAAAATGTGCCAAAAGGTTTGGATTTTGTGACTGGTCCGGAAGTGTCATATAACCGTGTCAAAGCCAATGGGAGTGTCGTTGTTATCTATGACCGTATGTCGGTTACACACTGTTTCTAGGAAACATATCTTATCATTACTGTTGAAAAATATATTTTTGTATGTGACCATCACTGAAATAAGATGAACTGTTTTTATCTAACAAATATTATCAGTTTATTTCAGGTTGTGTGAATTCGAGATCAAAAACAAGAATGAATCTAGACCCAAGAAACATTGAGAAAACAACCAAACCTGAGGAAGTGATGCTACGAACCAAAGAGCAAAACACAGGATTCCAGATTGTACAACAATCGCGACGCGACGGCCCTCTTGGTCGCAACGCGAAGCCTTCACGACACACGCTTCTTCGCGACGCGACGGACCCCATGGTCGCGACGCGAACGCTGTTTCTCAGCAACTATAAATAAGAAGCTCACCTCTTGCCATTTACACAACACTCAACAATACCTTACACATATACTCACATATACTCAAAGAAACCCACGACCAAACAGCTCAAGACACTCAAATCTCTGAATCTTTCAACAAGAATCAAACCATATAACCGCAAGAAACAAAACCTCCACCCGACACCAAACTTCAAACCTCTAAACAAACCTCTACCCGACACCAAATAAAACTTCCACCCGACACCAAAACCATACAGCACCAATACAACTACAATACACACACACAAGCAAACTCACGTTCAAACCAACACAAAACAGAAGAAATACCATCACAGCAAGAAAAACGGAGCAAAGAGCAAGAATCGACGCATCAAAGAAAATCACCATCTTCATCTGCTATCGATAAGTTCTTTTGAAATTATAATTCCAATAATTTACCTGTACCATTATTGATTTATTTAAACCTTTATAAATCAATTGTACTCAATACCAAGACATACAAAGTGAACCATGACAACAACGAAAACATATGTGGACTGTATTTAACCGAGACATCTAACTTCTAACATCTAACTTCTAACCTTTTTATTTATTGTAAAAAACACTTTATCATTGATAACGGCGTTTATTACATCTAACCTCTAACTTCTAACATTTACTTTATTTACCGTTTTCTGTCTATTTAAATACTGTCTAGTTTAGATTTACCGCTTTATTTTACTTATTTACAGCTTTCAGTAACTTAATTTTAGTTTATATTTATTACGCAACTCTTACTTATTCCGCATATTATAGCTAAAATACATATCTGTCACACAGTAAACGGCTTAAAAACCTTATTCGTGGATATCAGTTATCGTATTTTCAACAATTGGTATCAGAGCTTGTGTGATTTACTTTGAAATTTTTGTCGAGAACTTTTGTGTAGCGTTTTTATAAACCACCAATAAGTTTCCTTTAAAAATTTCATCTTAATATCACTTGTTTAACAAAAAAAAAATTAAAAACAAACAAAAACATTTAAAAATTACTTGTGTGATTTATTTTGAAAATTTTTGTCGAAAACTTTTGTGTAGCGTTTTTATAAACCACCAATAAGTTTTCTTTAAAAAATTTCATTTTAACATCACATTTTCGTTAAAAAAAAAAATACCAAAGATGACTTCCGCAAACTACTCAAACATAAATTCTGTATCTATTGCTAACAGTATAGGTTCAGGTACTCGAGCACCCATTCTTATTCCAGAAGAATATAAATCATGGGTAGGTCGTATGAATCTTCATCTCAACTCTATAAGTGAATATGTGTAGACGGATCTCTACCAGAGAACATGACCTCTCTTACGAGTAACTTGGATATACTGAATGAAAGGAAGAAACTTGAACTTCAAGCCAAAAAGGAACTTGTGTCTGGAATACCCCACAGTATTCTAAGTCAAATGAATGATATAATCCTTTTAACTGCAAACCAAATTTGGCAAACGTTGAAAAATCGTTTTGAAGGAAATGAGAGAATCATTGGAAACAAGAAAACATCTGTTTTAAACGAATTTGACAACTTCAAAATGTTTTCACATGAGACCATCCATGATGCTCATGACAGGTTCAATCTCATTACCATCAAAATGAATAATTTGGGCATCAAAAATCACAGCATGAGATAAACCTCAAATTTTTAAACAACCTTTATGAAAGCTGGAAAATGGTAAAACTAATCATTCAGGGAAATCCAGCAATTCATACTGAATCTTTGTACAATCTGTACGGAGAATTACAATCGTATGAATCCTCGATTGACCCACCCACGTCTACTTCTTTTGGAGGACCACTTGCTCTTTTGACAACATCCTCTCAAAACCAAACACATTTTCCTGATCAAAGTCAAATTGATTTAAATCAAAACCAAGCTTTCTTAAGTAATTCTTGTGACTTGTCTGATCCAAATAATGAAGCTGACTCCCAACAATTGTGTGCTTTGGTAGCAAACACTAATCTCGAAAGATTTTTGCCACATCATAGACCAAATTTTCAACAAAGATCCACTTTTGGACAAAACTTTCAGAATCGTGGATTTCAAAATAATCACAACTCTTATAATCAAAACAATGGTTTTCAAAATAACCAAAGTTCCGGATCTCAGCAAAATTATTCAAAACCATCTCAACAGAAACAAACTCAATCATCTGAAAGACCACCCGTTAAGAGCCAAAAGGCTGACAATAACGATGATGATGATGACGTAATCATTTGTCACAAATGCAAAGGACTAAATCATTATGCCCGAGATTGTCGAGCCAAAGTCAAGGTCAAAGACTCAGCTTACTATGCTTAAAAAGCCGAAGAGCTGAAGAAACAAGAAAAGAAAGCAAAGCAAAAAGCTTTGATGGCATTCTACGAACCTAGCGTGGAACATTGGCCAACTTCTGATGATGAAACAGATACTGAACCAGCTCAGTCAAACTTCTGCTTCATGGCTGACAATGAACCAACCACAAGAGCTCCATATGTCATCGATCAGGTATGGTCTATGATCTCAGATCTCGGTCTTTCAAGAACACCATTTGAGTCCCACATGACTAAGATTGAGAATAGTCTAAAAGCTGATCTCAGACTATATCATGACATAATAGTCAAATCTGATATCTACAAATCTGAATTACAAACCTTGCAACTCAGATTTGGAGAATCTACAAGGACTAGAGACAAACTTGAAAGAGACATTGAACGAAAACAAAAAAGGGACTTAGAAATAAAAAATCAATCTGTTATTTCATCTGAAATAAAAGATACCTTAGAAAAGGAAGTCCTTCAGTTAAAACAAAAAATTCAAGATTTAACTGACAAAAACACTAGTTTAATTCTAAAACTAGATGATTCTTCAAAGCAAATCAAATTTCTTGAATCCGAAAATCAAAGATTTCAAGGAAAACTGGATTCTATCAATATTGCCAGAAAATTGAGTGATGATGTTTTCACTAAAGCAAACAACTTAGGAACTGGCAAAATTGATACGAATTATAAACCAGGAATTGGAAGAGAATCCTTTGAAAATGAAAAGACTGAAAAGAAAAATGAGACAATTTGTGAAAACTCTAAATCGCCTCTACCAGATTTTTTCTTATCTGCCAATGAGGACGATTCAGATGATGAAACAGTTATGAACTGCAGCCCAGATGATACTTTTTTCAACAAGTCATACAAAAGAGTTATAAAATCTGAATCAGACTCTGCCAGTTCAGTAACTCATCAATTGAGATCTACTAAACTAACAAAGAATGATGGCACAATCAAACTTGAAAATTTCTTAAATGGAGAAAATTCTGATCATCAAAATGGTAGTACTTCTGTTCCAATTATCTTTCCCTCTTTAAACACAACATTTATTGGAAAGAACAGTCTGGGACAAAAGTATTCAAAGAAACAACAGACAAATAAACAACCCATTCAAGCTGTCTTTAAACCAAAAGAACAAAGCAAGCCCAAAGTTTTCAAAGAAACCCAAGAGAAACCTTTGAAACCAGTCTCTGTGCCACAAAAACAAAAACCTTTTCAAAAACCAATTCAAAATCGCTTTCAAGAGATAAATTTCAATCTCTCAGGGAACTTTCAGAGACCATCATTTCACCAAATTCCATTCCATCATCATAATGTTTTTCAAAATTATCAAAATCCCAGATACAAAGAAAGGTCATCAAACAGAACTTCACATATAGGATACTTTTCACAAAATCAGAAATCGTTTCAAATGACAGGTTTTCAAAGACAAATCTCACTTTGGGAAAATCTAATAAATCAACTTAAACCTCAACCATTCCGTCCAATCAACAAATATTACAATGATTCCAAATTATCAAAAACCATTAACAAATCAGGACCCACCATGGTTTGGGTACCTAAACTTTCTGTCTAATTGCAGGCACTTTGTGCTGGAGAGCCCAAGGATGGCACATGGTATATCGATAGTGGCTGCTCCAATCATATGACAGGAAACCAGAGTTTTCTACGAGACTTCAAACCCACAGAATCCAAACAAGATGTTACCTTTGGAAATAACATGACTGCAAGAATCAAAGGTTATGGAAACATAACAAATGGTCACTTCACCATCAAGAAAGTAGCCTACGTTGACGGCCTGAAACACAATCTAATCAGCGTATCACAACTCTGTGACAACAATCATGAAGTTCTTTTCACCAAACAACGAAGCATAATCATGGATGCCAAGACCAAAGCCATTCTAGTAAATTCTGATCGTCTAGGCAACATGTATCCACTAGATATGGACCTTATCTATGGAAAACCAGACATCTGTCTCTTATCCAAAGCTTCGGCTGATATTAGTTGGTTGTGGCATCGTCGTCTTTCCCATCTCAATTTCGGCTACATCAACAAATTGATTGCAAATGATCTTGTTCGCGGACTGCCACTTCTGAAACTTGATAATGAAACTCTTTGTACAGCTTGTGAAGGAGGAAAACTGTCCAAATCCTCTCATAAAAGTATTTCTGAATCTGGTGTTTCCGAACCACTAGAATTACTGCACATTGATCTTTGTGGCCCTATAAAAACCCAAAGCATAAAAGGGAAGAAATACATCCTTATTATTATTGATGGATACTCACGCTTTACTTGGATTTTCTTTTTAAGGCTAAAGTCAGAAGCACCTGAAGAAATGATCAACTTCATCAAACAGATTGAATTAAAGCTCAAACGACCAGTTCGAAGAATCAGAAGCGATAATGGATCTGAGTTTAAAAACATAACTCTAGATTCGTTTCTCAAAAACAAAGGCATCGAACACAACTTCTCAGCCCCTTACACTCCTCAACAAAACGGCGTTGTTGAAGGAAGGAACCGAACTCTGTGTGAAGCTGCAAGATCAATGCTCATCTTTGCAGATCTGCCACAATACTTCTGGGCAGAAGCAATAGCCACAGCTTGCTACACTCAAAATCGTTCCTTAATCCATAAACATCTTCATAAAACACCATATGAAGCAATTAACAACCGAAAACCAAACATCAAATTCTTTCATATTTTTGGTTGTCGATGCTTCATAAAGAATAACAAAGATCACCTTTCAAAATTTGAATCAAGATCAGACGAAGGAATTTTCCTTGGTTACTCTTTTACCTCAGCTGCTTATCGAGTACTGAACAAACGTACTAGAGTAATTGAATAAAGTACTGATGTTCATTTCGATGAATTTTATGTCAGGAAATTGGATCGTAAAAATTTTGGTTCTAAAATGATTGATAATATTTTTCAAAATCCAATTCAACAAATGCCTTCTACTGACATAGAAATTGATCTTGATTTACTTTTTAAACAACCCAAAACCGCTTATAATTATGAATTTCTAACATCTTCTACCATTCCTACAGGTAACTCCGATGCAGAAACTTCACAATCAAACTAAGAAAATGCAGATCAAGTTGAGGGGAAACTACCAACACTAAATCCCTCTTTGAACACTCCCAATCCACCTGTCCAAAATGATCCCAGTGCATCATCTATGGGCGAACCTTCTTTACCCCATTCTCACCCTATAATCCAAAAAGACATATCTGACATCAACCAAAATCTATTCCCAACAGAATCACCTGACCAAGAAGAACAATGGGACATAGAAACACCAATCGAAATACCTGAAAAAACTCGCTTAAACAAATGGACCAGGAATCATCCTGCAGAACAAATCATAGGAGATCCCAATTCTGGTATTCAAACAAGAGCCGCTACCTCAAATGAATGTTTATACGGAGCATTCTTATCCATGACTGAACCCAAAACCATCCATTCAGCTCTCAAAGATCCAGACTGGGTCAAAGCCATGCAAGAAGAACTAGCTGAATTCGAAAGAAACCAAGTATGGGATCTTGTTCCTACTCCTCCCGATGTTACTGTAGTAGGTTCAAGATGGGTTTTCAGAAACAAAACTGATGATCAAGGCATAGTTTGTCGAAACAAAGCAAGACTTGTCGTCAAGGGCTATTCACAACAAGAAGGAATTGACTACGATGAAACTTATGCTCCAGTTGCAAGACTCGAAGCCATTCGTATCTTTCTAGCATATGCAGCACACAAGAACTTCAAAGTATTTCAAATGGATGTAAAATGTGCATTTTTACATGGAGAGATTGATCGCGATGTGTATATTCAACAACCTCCAGGTTTTGAAGATCCACAGTTCCCAAACCACAGTTTTAAGTTACAAAAAGCAGTTTATGGCTTAAAACAAGCACCTCGAGCCTGGTATTCAACATTGTCAACATTTCTAGAAGAATCAGGATTCAAAAGAGGTTCAATTGATCAAACTCTCTTTCGTAAAATCTTTAACAAACATCTTTTAATCATTCAAATATATGTCGATGACATTATTTTCGGTTCTACTGATGAATCTTTGAGTATCAAGTTTGCAGATTTAATGAAGAGCAAATTTGAAATGAGCATGATAGGAGAAATGACTACTTTTGTTGGACTTCAAGTCAAACAATCATCAGATGCAATTTTCATCAATCAAGAAAATTATGTCAAAAATCTTCTAACTCGTTTTTCTCTTGACAAATCCAATACAGCAAAAACCCCAATGGCCCTTGGTTACAAATTAGATGCAGACTTAAATGGCAAGCCTGTTGATCAAAAGAAATATCGAGGAATGATAGGATCACTCCTATACCTCACAGCCAGCAGACCCGACATCATGTTTTCTACATGTGTCTGTGCCAGATACCAAGCCAATCCTATGGAATCTCATGCTATAGCTGTGAAAAGAATTTTCAAATATCTTAAAGGAACTCCATCTCTTGGCCTTTGGTATCCAGCTAACTCTGATTTTCAGCTTAACGCCTTCACCGACTCCGACTATGGAGGATGCAGACTAGACAGGAAAAGCACATCTGGTTCTTGCCAATTTCTAAGAGGCAGACTGGTAAGCTGGACTTCAAAGAAACAATCATGCGTGTCCACTTCAACCGCAGAAGCTGAATATGTAGCTGCCGCAAGCTGCTGTTCACAAGTCATGTGGATGCAAACTCAATTACGTGACTATGGCTACAAAGTCTCACAAATTCCAATATTTTGTGACTCAACCAGTGTTATTGCCATTTCTCACAATCCCGTGCACCATTTCATGACAAAGCACATCGACATTCGATATCATTTCCTCAAAGACAACATCCAAAAGGGTCATATCGAATTGCACTTCATCAACACCGAAGATCAAATTGTCGATGTCTTTACTAAGGCTCTAGACGAAACCATGTTTCAATACTTCCTAGGTCGTCTAGGAATGTTGAATCCTGATAACATCCATCCCTAATCTCTTACTTTTTGTTTGTACAAAAGAGTGTTTACTTTCAGTCAAATAACCAAAATTTTCCAAAAACATTCAAATAACCAAAATTTTCCAAAAACATTCAAATAACCAAAATTTTCCAAAAACATTCAAATAACCAAAATTTTCCAAAAACATACACATAATCAAAAATCACAAAAAAATTAGGATAAAGTTTTATCTTTTAAAAGTCCTTATAAAACCATGTGATTAACATCTTCTTGACTAAATACTTATGCTCGATGAATGTTCTCAGTCATATTGATTCTTAAATTAAAGTGAAGGTTCAAATCTCAAAATTTTCGTTATGTACATTCTCCTATTCCCTTTGAATTTATTTCAATTATAACGATTTTATCTATTAAGGGACATAAGATCAGGAGATTCAGATGAAAACCAAACCCATGTGAGAATTTGTGCCTCGTCTTCATCTGCTAAGTGGAATTCATTTCTGTGAGCAAAGGTGTTTTCATTATGACTTTTAGGATTTATACTCTTATACCGTGATGCTAGTCTCATTTTTGCTTAGATATCAAAATGACCAGGGACGATACAATCATTTCCTTATATATTAGACAAACTGTCTATTATATCAACTTTCCCTATCCTCAATCAAGCCACATCAAGAAAAGATTTATCATCTTGCATAGCAAATCTGACAATTGAAGAAACGACAAGTCATATCCAAGAAAACCAGAAGAAAACATGAAAATCAAAAAGGTGCAAAGTCATCTCCAACAAATCACAATTGGCAATTAATCAGATATCTTTTATACAATGTGTATTCACACAAATCAAGAAAAGATAAAGAAAATGAAGATTTACAACAACAATCCATCAAGACAGACATCTCTCAAAATTTTTCTCAAATGCTCTATCAAATATAACTGTTAAAAAACTGAAGATTTACCGGGATACTGTAGCCTTCATAATTGAATATTCTTAGTTGCAAACTGCACTATGAATATTTCTAAACCCCTCTACATGTATTTCCCGACGGAGAGAGAGTGAACATCAATGGCATGAATGAAGAAACCCTCTGAGTAATGCCGAAACCAGTCTTATGTGATTGATTATCTAATATGAAGACCAAGTGACTAAAGTATATAGGTATAAATCCACATTAAGCATAAGTCAACACCTTCAAACTGAGAGATATCACTCATCTTTAGTGATTATACACCAGTTCTGCACCCAGAACAAACAAACACCTCAGTCAAGTGTGAGCTATACCTATGAGCGTTCATCTGAATCGACCTATTAAGATCACTTGTCGTCTTTATAAATGCTATAAAATCTTAAGGAATATTATGAAAATACATATACAAAAACCTTTTGATAATTGAACATGAAACCTTGATTCAGAAATGAATATTCTTGACAAACATTTTTCAAAACATAAGTAAAATCTAGTCACACTTTTTCTAAACAAATGATATGGTTTTGTAAATGTTTTATCCAAATTTCAAGAATTTGCAACCTTACCTTTTAATCTGTTCTCATTTCTGTAATGATCACATAGGGGGAAATTGTTGAAAATTATATTTTTGTATGTGACCATCACTGAAATAAGATGAACTGTTTTTATCTAACAAATATTATCAGTTTATTTCAGGTTGCGTGAATTCGAGATCAAAAACAAGAATGAATCTAGACCCGAGAAACTTTGAGAAAACAACCAAACCTGAGGAAGTGATGCTACGAACCAAAGAGCAAAACACAGGATTCCAGATTGTACAGCAATCGCGACGCGACGGCCCTCTTGGTCGCGACGCGAAGCCTTCAACGCGAGACAGGAT
This sequence comes from Cichorium intybus, assembly GCA_023525715.1. Taxonomy (NCBI): domain Eukaryota; kingdom Viridiplantae; phylum Streptophyta; class Magnoliopsida; order Asterales; family Asteraceae; genus Cichorium; species Cichorium intybus. The sequence continues at coordinate 65,596,061 of CM042014.1, read as the reverse complement.
ATGTGTCGCGACGTGAAGAAAAACAAAACACAAAAGTCCAGATTGCTACAGCAATCGCGACGCGACGGAGGTCATGGTCGCGACGCGAAGCCCCAAACGCGACAATACCAACTTTTCAATCGCGAGACTACCAACACAACGCACTAACCAGTGGCCGACCAAAAGCAACACGACACACGCTTCTTCGCGACGCGACGGACCCCATGGTCGCGACGCGAACGTTGTTTCTCAGCAACTATAAATAAGAAGCTCACCTCTTGCCATTTACACAACACTCAACAATACCTTACACATATACTCACATATACTCAAAGAAACCCACGACCAAACAGCTCAAGACACTCAAATCTCTGAATCTTTCAACAAGAATCAAACCATATAACCGCAAGAAACAAAACCTCCACCCGACACCAAACTTCAAACCTCTAAACAAACCTCTACCCGACACCAAATAAAACTTCCACCCGACACCAAAACCATACAGCACCAATACAACTACAATACACACATACAAGCAAACTCACGTTCAAACCAACACAAAACAGAAGAAATACCATCACAGCAAGAAAAACGGAGCAAAGAGCAAGAATCAACGCATCAAAGAAAATCACCATCTTCATCTGCTATCGATAAGTTCTTTTGAAATTATAATTCCAATAATTTACCTGTACCATTATTGATTTATTTAAACCTTTATAAATCAATTGTACTCAATACCAAGACATACAAAGTGAACCATGACAACAACGAAAACATATGTGGACTGTATTTAACCGAGACATCTAACTTCTAACATCTAACTTCTAACCTTTTTATTTATTGTAAAAAACACTTTATCATTGATAATGGCGTTTATTACATCTAACCTCTAACTTCTAACATTTACTTTATTTACCGCTTTCTGTATATTTAAATACTGTGTAGTTTAGATTTACCGCTTTATTTTACTTATTTACAGCTTTCAGTAACTTAATTTTAGTTTATATTTATTATGCAACTCTTACTTATTCCGCATATTATAGCTAAAATACATATCTGTCACACAGTAAACGGCTTAAAAACCTTATTCGTAGAGATCAGTTATCGTATTTTCAACAATTACAAAGTGTAATGACTTGGAATTAAGAGATGGTTCGCTATGAAAGACTGAAAGAGATACAGCGTACTCATGTGGTTGCAAACATCTATTAGATAGATCAAAACTATGCCAATATGATCTTGATGTGACTCAAGATGCATAACCCTATGAAAGGAGTTTCTTGTCATTGCAAAGTGTGATGACTTGGCATGAAAGATATAAAGAAGGTACAACACACTCGCGTAGTTCACAAACATCTATCGGGTAGATGAAATCGTCAGTATAGACCTAGCCATAGTGAGGATGATCTTGATAAGATTTAAGATGCATAAGAAAAAGTCTCCGAAAGGAAATAGTTTCTGAAAGTCGTGACACGAGGCACATAAGTAATCCTTAGGTTTTGAAAGGGTTCAGAATGGGATAGATCTGATCCCGCGAGCTTCTTGGATTGATCAGAAGTGTCATGGACATGTCCTGATTACTTAATGCTTGGAGCATAGTAAGTTGGATTCAAGACACAACCTCGCTTGGAGTACTAAAGGGATTAGTTAAGAACGCACGAGAAATCATTGAGAAATGATTGGGGTGGATATAATAATATTTTGGAAAAGTTTTCTAAAATTGTTATAATCAGTACGTGGTGATAAAGGAATTTGTGGTTAAAGAGTTTTGTTAGTGTTCTAATGGAGCGCGTGTGGTTCACCGGCACATCATAACCTCTTGAAATGGTCTTAGGGTGCAGTCATCTGGACTAAAAGATCCCAAGAACTATGAGAAGTCATAGTTCACACCACTGGTTCCGGAATGGAGTTAGGAGTGAGAATGAAAGGAATAAATGACATATTGAGATATCATCGGAAAAGTGTCCGATCGGACCATCTGCAATAATGAGTATCGATGTAGGTCATTTTGGATACATGGAAAGAGTGAAGGTCATTTACAGACATAGATATAAAATTAAATTGAAAGTTTAATTGAAAATAAGAAACCGATAATAGTTTATGATAAATCTGACTTGGTGATTACCCCGTGGAGACTTGCTAATAAGCCAAAGTAGCTGCCAGTCAGATTTTATGTTTCGCTTTTGCATGTTTTACTTCCTAGAATAATTTAATTATTCAGAAGGTCCACGGTCGCTCATACTTTGGGAAGTCAGTATTGAATCAAGACTGTCATGAACTGGCTTGTAGATTGTCTAAGGAGTTAGACATAGCAATAAGATTGCTACAACGTTCATGAGTACTTAGAAATGGATATTTGAGTATTGGAGAAACCCACGCTCAACAGATTGCTTCATGCATTACATCACGAGCAGTGTTGAGGAGATAATATCTTATGGTCTTGAAGTGGAGAGATATGTGTTATAATTTGCAAGGCGGTTGTTCATTGATAGTATGAAAACGCATCGGTAAATCGATGTTATAAAACGTGTTGTTGTGAGTGATTTGTCTGGTAAAAGATATAAGCATATGAGTCGAAGCTTATTCGTCCCTTGACCCTGACGGAAAACAGATATCTGTAGGCCTCTCAATGATTTTGAAGTTGACTAAAGTGCTGGCCAGCCAGGACTGAATTGATGTGTTCACTTTGAAGTCTTAGGTCATATGCAAAATCGGAGATCGGGAAACAAAGTATCAGACAGAGATTGATCTCAATCCATGTCTCATGTCTGAAAATATCTTGTTGGACGGAGGATCATATGATCACTTATCTATGGAAATAACTGATTGGGCCAGAGTTCGGCAGCAGTTTCTAGGAAGCTGAGATTTGTTGATTAATCAAAAGATAAAATAAGTTAACCTAGAGAAGACTTTGGATGTGACCAAGATGGAGGCCGGGTGTCCGGGAAAAGTCGAGAATGGAATGCTATAAACAAATCGATTAAGATGTGAATGTTGGATTAATCAGTTTGTTATGGGCAAGTGATTCAAGGGAAGATAATTAAATATAGTTTCTTATTAAAACTTCCATTTATCTTTTTAAAATATTCCTAGGTTTTTATTTCTCCTAAAAGTATTAGGTGTGGTCTCAATGTTTTTTCTTTTTAGGTCTCTATAATTATGTGGACGATATTAGTTTTGTTTCTAAGCTAGACTTGTGGTCCTAGTATGAAAAGGTAGCAATCAATTTTCCTATATATATTGTATTGGGAAATACTAAATAAACACCCTATTATACTTCGTATACACCCTAAATTAAAGTTAGCTACTTTTTATTTGTTTAACCTACATTATTTTCCGAAAAAATTAGATATGAATGGTCAAAAATAGTTTGAATTTTGTTAAGGGGTGTATATGGGATGTATATTTAGAAATACGGTTTGTATTCAGCTTCTTTGTGATAATTGCAAAGAGAATGCATATGATAACAATTTTTCTCTAGACCCCACATTTTGTGTAACCTAATGCTTGTTATTATTCTTCTCTTTCTCCTGGTCTTTGCATCCATACTACGTAAACTATAAACCCCTCCTTAGTTTTTTTTATAAACTAATAATACAAAGAGTGATATCCAACATCTGGTATAAGAGCGGCGTTCGTTTGAACAGGTTGTGCAGCCCGATTTCTCTTAATCGTGATTGTTCTTACAAGAAATTAACTAACTGGAGGTGCATGATAAACGGACAGTAAGACATTAAAGCAGGTGGCTTTGATTGAGTTCTTTTTGTAGGTGACGAAAGACGGTAAAGGTGGTTGTGACCTTTTTTTCTCTATCTGTTGGGAATATTTGTGATGATGTGCTTACCCTATCCGAAGACCTGAAGATCAAGAATAGAAGACCCCGAAGCCTAAATACTCCGAAGGGTTTGTCCTGGAGGATCCGAAGGCTTATCTGTAATAACTGCTTTTGAAGGCACGTGTGTTCAGCAGACTACGTGTTGCATGAATCTATATTCCTATTGGCTAGTACACCGTAGGAATATTCTGAGATATCTTTTGTACTATTTGTATCACTGATCACGTATAAATATCAGTGATACTTTTCCGTGTCGTGTGAGATTGAATCTTCCCATTTGTAAAACCCTAATCGTGAAATCAAAGCATTCGGCACCTGTTATCCATTTCTCATTGTGTTCTTAAGTGTTCTTCATATAATTGTATGTATTGATTTCTTACCTTGAATCAATTCGTCTTTATACTTGTTATATTCTACTGTTTGATTGAAATCAACTTCCAACACGTGTTAACAAAGCAGGACAGCTCGAAAACTAGTTTATAGAGTCTTATTTCCTTGTCATAGTTCTAGATCTGAATTGTTTCTTAGATCTAGTATTCCGCAACTGTTATCAAACTCTATTACTCGTTTTTATGAAAAGATCCATTTGAAAATCAATCACAATGACTGATTCCACAGCAACATATGCTAATATGCTGAACTATGCCAATTTAATTGGCTCTTCCACCAAAGCTCCTGTCCTTGTTCCAACTTATTATGATTATTGGGCTGATCGTATGAAATATTACTTAGAAGGTCTTGATGAAGAAAAGTATATTTGGAGATCTGTCAGGGATGGCCCTCACACATATATCGAAGGGAGATTTGTTGTTGTTGATGGTGAAGATGTTGAAGTCCTAACTGCAGCTGACTTGAAGAAAGTCAGAAATGATGAACGAGCCATGAGAGAGCTCAGAAGAGGACTTGGTCCAGATGTCAGACATCACATCTCAGGTGCAAAATTTGCCAAAGAAATTTGGGATTGATTAGCTGTTCGTTTTGCTGCTGGTGATAACACTCTTCAATAGAGTGTTGTTCAAGAAGTGTTAGCTGACCTCGGTAACTTCAAGCAACAAGAGAATGAATCCTTAGAACAAGCTTATGAAAGATATAGTAAAATGGTGTATGATCTGGAGAAGTATGGTGAAAAACGAAGTCAACAAGAGATCAACATCAAATTCCTCTACAGTTTAAGGCCTGAATGGAGACCTATCATGCTGATGATCAAGTCTTATGAACACATCAACACATATTCTCTAGCAGCTCTCTATAATCTCATCAAATCGCATGAACCATACATCTGTAGAAGAAGAAGCGAGAATGCTAGTTCTAGTTCACTAGCTCTTGTGTCCAATGTTGAAGAAGAAGAGGCTACAGATGAGCCTGATGGTTATATGGAAGGAGAAAATAGAGAAACGATTTCTTTGTATGTTGCAGAAAATCGTAGGTTTAGGAAACCATATGTGAACAAATCTAATTCAGGAAAACCTTTTGTGAAAACATTCAACAATAACTCCTTTACTTCAAAACCTAAACCAAAGATCTACACGCCTAAGGAGGAAACCACAAAATCTTCAACTCCGAAGCCTGCTGAAACAAAGACTTTGGAGACTCCAAAAGACAGATCTGAAGAAAAGAAAATTGCTGGTGATTCAGGTTTTGACTGCAACTATTGCTATGGTAAAAATCATTTCGCGAAGGAGTACATGCTTCGCAAACGAAATGAAAAACAGACCCAAGTGAAAGATGAGGCTTACTATGCAAGAAAGATGGAAGAAGTAAGGGAGAAAACCAAAGATCTGGCCCTGATGGCTTCGGAAGATAGAATGGGAACGTACCAGGTTTGGTCGTCTGACTCCGAAGACGAGGAGGTAAGGAAGCCAACTCATAGTGCATTCATTTCCTATGATGATGGTCAGAGTTTCCCGAAGGGTACCTCAAAGGAGAATGAAGCTGAAAGAGACATGGGTTATGAAGGATTTCGAGATCTTGGTTATGTGGATTCAAAGTTAAAGAAGGTGCTTGGTGCAGAGGTTCCGAAGATTTGGTCTGATTACTCTTCGGACGATGAGGAGGATATCTGCCTCATGGCGAAGGATTCTCGCCTAACCATTCCGGAACAGGTATCCAAACTTCTCTTATCTTTTAAAATTCCTACATCAAAATTTTCTGCTGATATAAATGAAATAACACGTGATTGTTCTGTGATGAACAAATTGCTAGTTGATGCTAAAAATAGGGCAAAAGTCAGTGAGCAGGAGATTCTACAATTGAGGGGGAGAGTAGAGAGTCTGAAGCTATCCCTAGAGAAAGCCAATTTAAGAATCTCATTGCTAGAGGAGAATAGAGAGAAATATTTGAATAATAATGATGTAATCTTGAGACAACGTAATATCTTTTGTGAATCTGCTAAACGCTTGTATGCTCATATTACTCGTATTTATCACTCCGCTGACGTATGCAATGTTCAACATAGACAACTACTGCCTTTTCTTGAATTTAAGCTAAAAAAATGTTGATAGCATCCCCTATGAATGTGAATCCATAGTATCTGGGTCCGCAGTCACTAATCCTTCGTATAAGCATGGCTTGATTTCTGTAGAAAAACACTTAACTGCTGATAACTTGTTGAAATTACTGCCAAAAGAAATCCCAATATTGCAAAGAAATGTTTCTCAAATTGAAAACAAATCAGAAGTTATTGTTGAGACTGAATCTGAGAAGGATTCGGATATGGAGGAAATTGACTGTTCTTCTTTGTCTATCTTGAAATCATCCTCCGCATCCGCATCACCCTCCGAAGACATTTCACAATTGTCTTCGGTTGACAAGGGCAAAACAAAAATTGATTGTGAACTCATAAATACTGATGTTCTGAAGGAAAACAAAGAAATTGAACCCAAAACGCAAATTTCTGATGAATGTGTCTCCCATGAACAATATCTCAAGGACAATTCAAAAAGATTAGTTCATGTTGCATGTGTCTATCCTAAGGTTTCATACTTCAAAAACTATACTTTTGTAAAACCTGGAGGTGTACTTTTAATTGACAACGATTTGAAAAAGATAGCTGAGAAGGATAATTCCACAGTCATTGAGGAAGGATTGTTCTCATATTCGAAAATGATTGGAAATCAAATGAATGAGAATATGGAAGTGAAAATTAATGTGAGAAAACAAGATTTGTATGGTCATAACATTTACAATCGTCTATGCTATGAACAGAAAAAAATTCCAAAGAATTTAATGAAGGGTTTCTATGCAAACAATGAACACAAAATTTCCTATGGTTCACATGCAACCCTAAGATGATCTATGTTTTATTCTATGAAGATAATAAACAAAAACCCTAAAGGATACAATTCATTTCTAAAGATTAATTAAGAAAAACCAACCTTTGATCTTATGATCCTTGAAGCAAGTAGCAAAAGAATCCTGCCTTAAATGCAAGTCACACCCAAGCAATGGAAGAATCAGTCCAGCAGAGTATCATAGAGAGATGGGAGGCGTGGGATTTAGGGTGTCCAGGGGGTTCCTTATATAGCCTCCAAGGGTTACACCTGAAACCCTAGAAAGCCTCCAAGTGGACAAGGCTTTTGGCCACTTGGACCAGACTTCCCAAAACCCTAATTAGGGTTTTGCCAAAACCCTAGAGGAGCCTCCAGGGTGGCGCCAACTTTGGTCCCTGGTTTACCTGGGCAGTTATTCAACTATTGAATAAATGCCAACTAGTCCCTGCACCCTTTATTAATTAATTTAATCACTGAATTAAATCCAATTAATTCTAGATTAATTCCCCATTAATTAATATAGTTTCTAATTAATATATTAACACTTAAATATATTAATAAACCATATATTCATTTTCTATTAATTTATTAAACAATTAATAAATCAACTATTCTCTCTACTGAACTATACATCTATCCTCCATCTATGAGGGCAACCCATATGGACTTTGCTTGTAACATCCCCCAATCGCACGAATCACAATATTGTCCGCTTTGGGCCACACAGCGTGAAAACTTCCCAGGGGGTCACCCATCATGGGATTTCTCCCACCCGGGCACGCTTAACTGCAGAGTTCTTATGGGATCTGCTGTCCTCACGGCTTTAAAACGCGTTGTGATAGGGAGGTATCTACATTCTTTATAAGGAGATGCTTAGTTCTCCTACCCGGTCGATGTAGGATCAGGGATCCCTCCCCATTCACCCCCCACTACAGGGTTCGACGTCCCCATCGAACGCACTGACCTCGTGCACCAAGCTCTGATACCATCTGTAACATCCCCCAATCGCACGTATCACAATATTGTCCGCTTTGGGCCACGCAGCGTGAAAACTTCCCAGGGGGTCACCCATCATGGGATTTCTCCCACCCGGGCACACTTAACTGCAGAGTTCTTATGGGATCTGCTAGGGCGAAAGGGAGGTGGAGGAACCTGGAGGGGTCGAGAAGGACCCAGAGAAACATCATATCCTCGCCGGACACCTTCTCGCCCCCCTCCCGCTGCATGATGGAGGTGGAGACGATACGGTGCATGAGTCGGTGGAGTGGGTCACGGAGATGGATCTCCCTGGAGGTCCCCGCCTCATAGATGATGTTGGACAATGGTGCCCAAACCTCCGCGTTGCCAGCCCTATCCGGCTGGCCCTGAATACAAGCCCCCAAAAACTGTGTGAAATGGCGGTGCTGAAGATCCGCCAGGGTGTATAAACCAACTCGCCTCCCGAACTCCTGGAGGTTGCACTCCCTCTGCTCGCCTCCCAGACGAAACCGTACAATCCTGGAACGTGGGTCTGACGCCCGAGGTGCAAACTGAATAGTAGATAAGAACTCCAGTACCAGCTCGGTGTAGACAACATCCTCCTCCGTAGCCATGATCCTGTCCCAGCCCCGACAAGTAAATGAAGCCTCCCCATGAGTCCAGGTGCGATATAAAAATGGCTCGATCGCAACCCAGAGCCCGGCATCCCTCAAGATGTCCCTGTTGATAACCGTCGCCTCGAGAACCTGGCGACCAATCAATGCGTCTCTCCTCGAGCCGTACTCCACTGAACTAGCGGGTCCCTCTGGAAACTGGAGGAAATCATGATCTAATCTGAAAATCATCTGCACAAAAAGACATAGCCACAATTTTTTTTTTTGCAAATTTAGTCCCTTCTTACCGCGGCACGGCCCAAGAGCAACGGCGCGTCGTCGCGAGCGGCTGTTGGAAAACCCAAATCGATTCTTCCATTTTAACCTGGTTTAACTCAATCCAAATACACAACAATGTAGCCTAAGTGCCGACTAACTTATCTAGGGTCTCTATTTGGCAAAACAAACACCCTATGAGTCAGCATTGGCGATTCTAAGTTTTGAACTTTTTGAATAAATCACTAAAATTAACTACCTAATCGCTAGTTTCAACAAGTAATAGATAGTTAAAATGGCGTACCTTGATAGCGGGAACGAAATGAGCAAGAAAAAACGCGAAAAAATTTGTCGATCAGAGGCCCGAGTCGTGGTGTGTGTGAATAGTGTCACAGCTTACCTTAATATAGAAGAAAAACCGACTGATCATTTCCCGCGTCGCGCAAATGCACAACCCGCGGCGTGCGTGTCACCAAATCAGCCCCTGCGCATCGGGTTGGTTTCCGATCCCGTGTCGCGCAATTGAGAAACCCGCGGCACGGTCAATAAAATTTCAAAAACTCTTCACACGACTCCACACTTGCTTTAAACCACTAATACCTGTAGAGATTGATATATTTTTTCTAATTAATCCTAAAAAAAATATAAAACCTAACCTATGACACGATGGGTTGCCTCCCAACAAGCGCTAAGTTTAACTTTTTCAGTCAGACGTACTATTCCTACTACAGCTATGGTGGATCGTATGCCTTCTTTCCTTGCTGCTTTTCTGCTTCCACCGTCCTTTCGCTGACCCACTGCCCTTCAAACTTTCCTGGATCGAATGGCTTGCTAGTTCTCCTACTGCTACCCAGTTGTTGCTGTCTCCCGAAGATTTCCCGCGAGTGCTTGGAAGTAGCTTTGAACCTCCAAGCTCGGTCCTTCCTTCTGCATCTCTTCAAGGTCAAAGGTTTGACATGAAGCGCGCCCAGTGCTGCTTCCAGTAGTTGTTCCACACCTCGTTTGCTAGTGTCTCGCATGCTGTCTTCAGGTTGCAATTTTGGCTTGCAGTACCAATAAAAAGTTTCCAATCGAATAGGATTGGAAGGCAACATATCAGGATGCTTCCATATGTCCTCATCAATGGTATTGATTACATCTAATTTTCCATTCATGAATGGATCATGAGTGGTGATAAAATCATGTTTATTATTTTCAAATATTAATTAGTCGGCATCAACTTCTTGATCATCGTCCAACAGGTGGATCGGTACCAAGAGTGAGCGACTGGTTTGATCTGGTGGTGGTACAAAGTCACCCATCATCAGATCCTTGCTTTCAAATTTCTCAAAATTTTCAAAAATTACAGGGTCGGGGGTAGTATTGTCATCTACACCCCCTTCTCCTATAGTATCAAAAACTTCAATAATTTCAGGAGTCGTTGCGCTGGGATCTGTACTGTCACTTACAGTCCCCTCCACAACATCCTCATTAACCAAATTGTCCGGTGATGGTACAGATTCACACATCACCCGATCAACATTATCAATACTTTCAAAAACATTAAAAACTTCAAAAGCTGTTGAGTCAGAGGTAGCATTGTCACCTACAACCTCTTCCTCAACAACATTTTCGACCCTCTCAGTGGTCTCTTGACTTTCCCACTGTGCATGCCCTTCCATCACATATTTGGATGATGCAAGTTCACACACCATATTACTGGTATAAAAATCACTCACCTCCGGTTCTGGCGAAGGTGGTGAACATTTCCAACTTTCCTCCATCTTATCTAAAGAAGTTTGCAATTTTTCAAGAGCTTCGGCCTGATCCTTCTGCTCTTGGTGATTGTTATACAAGAGTACCCAAAGTTGGGCCCAAATTGCAGAATTCTCAGGCTGAGATGGCTCATCGGTCCGCCATCAATTGTCATCGAATGATCTATTGTAACAATCATCCTCGTAATAGGTGTCGGCCGGATTTTCATAATATTCAAAATACTGATCCGGGTACATGTAATCACCCATTATAAGGATGTATACATACCAAAAATCAGCAAACTAAAATTAACATCAAAAATCAGAAACTAAGTCCTACAAATCACCTAATCTGAGCTCACAACTCCCCGGCAACGGCGCCAAAATTTTGACACGCCTAGGTCGTCGTGCGGTCAAAAATAAAAGAAAATAACCTAACACACACACTAGCATAGTGGTAGTCAGGGTCGATCCGCAGGAGCTTCGTGTTCAGATCAGGTGACAGATTACCAACTTGTAGTGTCACGCTACAGTCGGAGGATCTAGTTTCGAGTTTCCTAACTACTAGTACCCAAAAACTATAATCAAACAAATCCAAGCCAAGCATAAGTTAAGCTCAAACAAACAAACCTAGTCACTTTCTGAAATCAGAAGTACATCTCTGAATCAGAAGCAAACAAAGGCATCCAAAACATCCACACAAAACAAGGCATAAACTAACCAATAACTAAGGTTCCAACTGAACAGTTACTAGCTAAAGTTCAATACCCAAAAGCTAACCTAGTTGGCTACTAAAGTCAGCAAAGGAAAACAGTCCCAAACAAGGTCATAACACATCCAAACACAATCCAAACATTCAAAACATAAAACAAGCATAAAAGCACCGAAAAACCAATATTGCTCATAACCAAATGCTTCTCATTAATCAAACTCGAGTTCCAAACATCCAAACAGTAACCAAATGTTGCTAAAACAGAAACTAAAGCTCAATATCTGTGGGTCTCACTCCCAAGGATACTAGCCAATGCTTACTACTAACTAGCTAAATGAAAATAAACATAAAAACATAGAAATACCAATTAAGAGGTTGTTGAAACGAAATCTTAGAGTCAAAGAGCTTCAAGGTCGATTTTACACCCGCTCTTTGCTAGGGTTTTCGGCTGGAAATGCCTCTATTTATAGTTGCAAATTTCCCGCAACCGCGCCGCGCAAATCAAGATCCCGCGGCGCGCGTACTAATCTTTTCCCGTTTTTTCGGCATTTGAATGTGTTCCACCACCTTTGACCCGCGTCGTGCCTTTATGGATTCCGCGGCGTGCTTACGTATTTCCTTGATTTTTCATTCCTTTCCAAACTTCTTCATTTTGCACGCTTTTAGTCCCTGTTTTCATTCTTTTCTTCCAAACAAGTCCTGGCACGAAAAGTGAGAATACCAAAGTATATCTGATATAATTTCATCAAGAATAGGGCTCAACAACGCCTAAAATACTTGATATCACTAGGCGTTGTCAGTACCCTATGCTTCGGCAGTAGGGTCGATCATGTATGCCATGACATGTACTTGTCTCGACATATCGTTTGCATTAAGCATGGTTAGTCGGTACCAGGGAAACCCTGGAAAGGGGCACTGGATTGCGGTCAAGAACATACTCAAGTATCTGCGAAGGACTAAGAATATGGTATTAGTCCTTGGTGGTAGTGATGACTTGAAAGTGAGTGGATATACAGATGCCAGCTTCCAGACAGATAGGGACAGTGGACGGTCCTAGTCGGGCTGGGTATTTCTATTGAATGGTGGAGCGGTCACTTGGAAAAGTTCCAAGCAGGAAACGGTGGCTGATTCAACGTGCAAATCAGAGTACATTGCAGCGAGTGAAGCGTCTAAGGAAGCGGCTTGGCTGAAGAACTTTATCGGTGACCTTTGAGTTGACCCGAGCATTTAGGAGCCAATGGAACTATTCTGCGATAATGAAGGAGCGGGCGCTTTAACAAAAGAACCGCGAGATCATGGAAAGTCCAAACACATCGACAAAAAGTACCATTACATTCGACATCGCGTAGAAGAAGGTCACTTACTGGTTAAGCGGGTATCATCCGAAGACAATCCTGCAGATCCTTTGACTAAAGCACTGAGTAGGATCAAGCACAATCAGCATGCTCGGAGCATTGGACTAAAGGATGATATTAGTTTTAGTAATTAGATAGATTTGAAACTTGTAACAATATAAATGTAATTGACTTGGTGATTTTATAATGGAGATTTATAAATGAGTATTGTTACTACCTTTGTCAATTGTTTATTATTGTGTTTCTATATTTGCGTGTTTAACTTCCTAGATAATTAGATTATTTAAAGTTCCATAGTCGATCACACTGTTAGGGAGTAAGTGTGAATGAAGACTGTCATGAATCGGTTATAGACTGTCTAATGAGTTAGACATTGCAGTAAGACTGATATAAGATTCATGAGTACTTAGAAAATAGAGATTTGAGTATTGGATAAACCCGCGCTTAACAGATTGCTTCATGGATTACATCACGAGCAATGTTAAGACGATAACATCTTTTTGATCTTTAAGTGGAGAGATATGATCTGTAAATTGCGAGGCAGGTGCTCATTGATAATGTGAAAACGTGCCGCTAACTCGGTGTCATAAAATGCATTGTTGTAAGTATTCTGATTAGCAAAAGATATGGGCATATTAGTCAAAACTTATCCGTCCCCTGACCCGATAGGGAAACATATATCTGTAGGCCTCTCGATGATTTTGAAGTTGACTGAAAGTGTTGGCCAACCAGGACTCAGTTGATGTGTTCAATCTATAGTCTCAAAAGTCATGTGCAAATCAGAAATCGAGAAACAGAGTATCCGACCAAGTCACGCCTTAGCCTTATCTCAAAACCAACTTATGACAAAATAAACATAGTAAAGTGCGGAAGCAAAATAATGATAATGTCCCAAAAATACAAATTCTTCTAGTAGTGGCATCCCGGTGCTCCAAGTCACGCCTTAGCCTCTTTGATCTTAACACCTGAAAAATGTTAGGGAGAACCGTAAGCATAAAACTTAGTGAATTCAAACACAGACATCATATTAATATTCATATTTACCGGTCCTAATCCATTTCCAATTATAATTATATTAATAAGCAAAGAACAAATCAATGCTTATTTAAAATAGGGCTGACTTGTAGGTTTGAGCCGCACCGGGTAAATCCCGTATCCTTTGGCCCCGATCCCCGCACCTTATAAAGAGTATAACATTGGTGATCTTACCTAACTACCCCTCATAATATTAATCAATTACATACAGTGCACATGTACGATTTATAACAATAATATAGCATGCTTTAATTAATAAATCTAAACAATCACACACGAGCTAACTAGCAAACACAAACATCAGTACAACGGTGTGAGAGAACTCACCTTGAGTGAGTGAGTAATAGATAGGAGTCAATATAAGGCTACCAAGCTTGTGCAAACTTCAAAGCTTCACCTAAATTAAACTAATGGTTAGAAGAGTGAAGTTGTGAAACTAAGAAATGAGAAAGGAGTAATCACAGCAAGGTCTCTAAAACAGCCCTGCTGTTCGGGACTGAATTACTCCAAAATATACAACTGAAACATAGGCTTAAATAATTATTTCAAGAAGCTACAATGACTTAGGTTTCCAGAACCATAAGGAACTCCTCCTAACTCCAAAGGATGTAAGAGATATGAATTTTACAAAAAGACATGTCACTGCAGTCTTTGGACGGACAGTCAGGTGGTGTTGGCCAATTCTACCCAACTTGTGGGTGGAATTAGCCCCAACCAAAACTACGAGAAACATTAGACACAAAAATACAAGTCTCAGAGTTGGAATCGATTAAAAATGGTTTCCCAAGCTCAAGATATAAAAATCATAATGTGGGCAATCACAGGATCAGCATAAGCTGGTGACTGTCCACTGATCTGGAGTGTGGATCCTTTCTAACCAAGTTATATTGAGAATTAACGACCCATCTTCTTCAGATATTAAGTTAACTATGTAATGTACACGTGCGTATTTGGAATCACTCAGGATCATTTCCCAAACCCTAGTAATGATAAAAACAAAATGACATATCACAGCAGACCCGGATCAGAGCCAACAGCAAAGAAGCTGTTGTTGCCCATAGATAAAGTCCTTTTTAGCGAGGGTTCCTTTTAAGAAAGTTACCCAATTTGATTTTTGAACTTTGGGCACTGATATTGGGTCCATTTGAATCCTAGAACTTGAGATATGATTTTTACAAGAAGGGAGACTCAGCAGTGAAATCTGACAGAAACCTTAGGTTATGTTGCGAAATTCATAACTCAAACTCTATACCTTGAAATCAAAATACCTCCGGTCAGAACCTTCATATATGTCTTGGGAACCTTCGGTTAAAGTTTTGTGGCGATTCAACCCTTCAATCTCCGGGAATCGTCCAAACACTGCGGCTGTGTTCTCAAATCCGGGAATAAAGAGAGATACAGAGGGAGAGAGAGAGCCGTGAGGGAGGGGAGGGAGTGAAATGAAGGAAATTAGGGTTTTGAGCCCTAATATACTAGGTTAAATGGGCTAAGCACTTAAGCCTTTGGGTTAGAAAATACTTAAGCTCTAATTGGGTTTGGCTATAAAACCCATGGACTTAATTATACGATTAAAAGATGACAATAATTATAAGCCCAATCTTTTAATTAATCAGATCTTACTTAAGTAAATTAATATAAGATCACATAATTAATTAAATAAAATAAACAAACATACCGGGAAAAAACCGGGCGTTACAACTCTCCCCCACTATGAACAGACTTCGTCCTCGAAGTCATCGCTCACAAATAAATCTAGGTAATGAGTCCTCATCTCGTCTTCCGGTTCCCCCGTCCATTCCGAACCCCGTCTATGTCGCCATTGAAACTTAACCAAATTTATAGTTTTGTTCTGAAGGATCTTCGTTTCCCGATCTAAAATCGCAACTGGTTGCTCAACATAGTTGAGACGCTCATCAATCTGGATATCCTCCCATGGTACCACCATGGTATCATCAACAACACATTTCCGTAACTGAGAAACGTGGAAAGTGTCATCTAACCAATAAGTAATTAATATTATTATTATTTACTCTCTTTTCTATATAAAAAGTATATCCAATAATTAATATATAGACAATAATAATATTTCTAAAAATTGGGATGTTACAACTCTCCCCCAATTGAAAACGACTTCGTCCTCGAAGTCACTGCTAGTGATCAAACATGAACCGTATGCTCGTCTCTCCACTTCTGGCACTCAGATTCATTATGAACCCTTTCGTTGCTGCCACTGGACTTTCAACGTTCGAACCACCTTGTTACGCATGGTCTGTGTCTTCTTCTCGTTGATGGGGATCATCATTTCATGTAACTAACTGTAAGTCTACCCAATGATTCTTGAAAGAGACCACAGTTATTCCATCTCCCAAAACACGTTCACAACTGAGTCACATGGGAAATGGTGATGGATCATGCTCAACTCGTCTAGTAACTCTAAACGATACCCTACTTTATCCACTCGTGTAATAGCCATGCAAAGTTTTTCACCCTGGCCATCAACGTTCCCTCTTACGAATCCAAATCACTCGTATTTCTGGCGAAACACACAACAATCTGCAGACCTCACCTGGAAATCGAGGTCCATACACCTCGTAATAATGTAAATACCACGATAACCACCTGTGGTAACATAGCAAAATCTACACCAATTGTAACATTAGTGTCGTGTTGAGCACAATACTCGTACTCCATAATACCTGATGACTAATATTGTCCTCGAAAACAGGCATACGGAACTTATTATCCGTAAAGACTAGTGCAGACACCGCACCTATATACAAATACTATGTACTGACATTGTACAGAAACTGTGAATATACAATAATCTGGTACTGCAACCGTACCTACACACACTAATTGGTACAAAAACAATATACCCACACACTATCAACACAAATCTACCAGCACATTAATATCCCTTAAATTTGGCGGTGTATAGCAAAACAAATTTGGTCTCCTGTTGAAAGGGGACCTTACGCTCGAGTGTAACGTGACACTAAACCTAGATGTTTCAGCAATAGGCGAAAATCACCAGTAACTGTCTCGCAATTGGCATTCTCGAACAGAACGGCCTCTTCCGGCGACTTACTACAATCTACAACACTAAAATAAGTACTACTTCTCACAAGCACAACTCCTCAAAGGGACTTACCATTCGGACACTCGTAAAGAATTGGACACTGGTAAAGAAGTATCAGCAATTAGTTTCGCCTTACCGTAATGGTAAAGCATCTCATAGTCATAGTCTCTGACCATAACAAGCCACTTCTTTTCATGCATGATTAGACTCTACTGATTTTTCATGAATCTACAACTCTTGCGATCAATATATATGGTACACTTAACACCTTAAAGATAATACTTTCGTAACAGAACAACAACTCGCAGCAGCGCTTTCTAACTCCACCTCTAAACCTCCCTACGATTCAAGACTGAAACCTACCATGAAAGAGTTTCTTGTTCAGTCGTGTTTCCTTATTGCAAGTGATACACTCGACTAGTGTACTAACCAACGCCTTTTCATGACATCCATGACGCTCGTCCTCCATCTTCGATTCCACCCAAAAATCTTCAATTCACACATTCGTCGAGTAGTACAACCTCGTCCTACACTCTTGTTTCCTGCATGCTGTTGATGTATTAGTGAACCTGAGAGGTATCACCATAAACTCACAGTTACTGTAACACGTGCCAACGTTCTATCCTTTGAGTATATACTCCTAGTTCGTTACTTGTGGTAACTTGACTTCAGATCAAACCTTGAGAACCATGGTGTTCCCAGAAGGTTTCCAACAAAGCATCCATCCTTGGTTCATCTTGAAACACATCAACAAACTCTCTGTTAATGAACATGTCTTCAACCATCTTCATCTCTCACGCCATCGCGTATACTGCCATGTAGTAAGAGTTCTCCCCTGCTTAACACTCGACAACGCTACACTATAGCATATCTTTTTGATTACTCACAGCTGAACCCAACACCGCACCCCGCATAACGACTTCACTATGTAGTAAGAGTTCTCCCCTACTTGGTTTTGAACTCATATCAGTCTGCAACAACAAAGAACTTCACTTCGAACACGACTCACTACCCTATCCTCATGATCACACATAGTCCACACATCACTCTCATGATCACATCATTCGGTAGCTTCTCACCACTAATCACTAATACAAGCATCCATTACGTCTTATCATATTCGACTTTCACCACAATAGGGTAACCTACGTGTCCAAAGGTACTCCCAAGTAACTCGTTAAAAGTACAAGGAATGAACGATTAAGTATTACTACTAGAAAAAGAATTCTAAGGAAACAAAAGTAATGCTCCGCGTAGCATCATCAAACTCTTGATCACCGATACATAACACATCCACGTAACAATTTAACCACGTATCGAACCTACGGGTTATCTGAAAACCACTAGTCTGGAACACGTCCTCTAATTCCCCGTCAAGTTTATTGTAATTTTATGTTAAACGATAAGAAAATTTAGCTACCAGAGTCGCATCCGGTACCAAATCAAGGCGAAACTCCACTTATCGAATAGGTGACAAACTAGGGAGTTCTTCCGGAAAGACATCGCTAAAGTCGGAAACAATAGGGACATCGACAAGTGTTAGTGCAGATGAGCAAGAAGCCAAGGCCAGACGAGGAATATCCCCCGGAATAATAAGTTCTCTACCTCTAGGGTTTTGAACACGAATCTGTTTGTTCCGACAATGGATTTCCGCATCAAACGCGTCAAGCCAATCCATGCCTACAATAACGCAAAGCTCCCGTATCGCAATAGGAAAAAGATCAATGAAGAATTCAACCCCAGAAAACTCGAGTGTGTAACCCCGATAAACATCGGTGACATATATAGTTCGGTTGTCAGCAACCTCGACTATCATTGGGCGAGCAAATTTTCCGATACTCCGGCCCAAACAATTAATAAAAGTATGGAACGAAAGAATGAGTGGCACCGCTATCGAACATAACAGCAGCGGGCTCAGAATCTAGCAAATACGTGCCTGATTCACAATTATATATAATTTTTGTAACAATCGTGAATGCCATTCGAAATAGAACAAAGTTATAGTGCAAGAGGGGAAAGAAAAGTACTCGGCGTAAATAAAACCCTTATCACTCAGTTCCTGAAGATGACTATGAAGTTCTTTCATCTGTCGTGGTGTCAGATGATAAGAAGCCTTAGCAACCGGAGCTGCGCCCGGCACCAAGTTGATACGAAACCCTACTTTCCGAACCGGCGACATTCCAATTAGTTCCTCCATGAATACGTCACTAACTCGGGAACAATTGCAACGTCACTAACCACCACATTCGCTGAACAAGAAGCTGCGGATAGGTGAGGTCTATCCCCCCATAATGACCAGTTCTCCCCCACTTGGATTTGAACCCGCACATGCTTACGATGACATGAAATCTCAGCTTCAAAAGTATCCAGCCAATACATGTCCACGGTGACACATACTTCCCTCATAGCAATGGGGATCAAATCAATAGAAAACTCTAAGCCAGAGATCTCTGGAGTACAACCGCTATATACCTCGGTATAAATAGTCTGGTTGTCTGCAACCCGGACAACCATTGGACGAGATAGTCTACCAACATCTCGTCCCAGACGATTAGAAAAAGAGTGAGAAACGAACAAATGAGTAGCACCGCTATTGAACATAACAACAGCGGGCTTAGAACTAACCAAGTACGTGTCTGCTTCAACAGTTTATAACAACTTATGAACATGAAATCCTAAGGGGTATATATTAGAAACATGTCTAGCAGAAATAGAGGAAGACTTAGACGGTATCCGCATCCGCGGAAAAAGAAAGATATTAGAGACAATTCATTCTAAGATATTTCTAGGAAGACGAACACTCAGCTCACCGGAAATTTTTCAAGCTTGCCCCGACCCGAAATCGGCACTGGTGTTTCAAATAGTAGGGGCCCTTCTACTACCTTCCACACAAGTTCCAATCTCGCATTCGCGTCTAGTTTCAAAAGTTCCAGTTTGCTCTAGCCGTTTATTTATACAACTCTCTCACATTATAATACTAACAAAGGTGAAATTTTAACAATTTAGGGCTAGTTAAAGATAAGTCTAAAGACAAAGCTCCTAATAAACAATTCAAGGTATAAAAAATCTATCAAAATAAGAGCATAAGAAACAAGGCTTACTTGGCTGACTGGCACACCCTGGGATCTTCCACTACTAATCTTCAAAAGTTTTAAAGAAATTTCTTTTAAAGAGAATATTCTAAGGGAAACAAAATTTTAAGACCCTCAAATTTGAGTCTAGAACATTCCTAAGAATGCCTAGTTACCTCAAACGTGTGCTCTGATACCAACTTGTCACACCCAAAATTTTTCGCAAAATATTTGAACTTTTAAAACAACTTTTATAAAAAGATACTATGAGTTTCCAAAAGATAAATATCTCAAAACCAACTTATGACAAAATAAACATAGTAAAGTGCGGAAGAAAAATAATGATAATGTCCCAAAAATAGAAATTCTTCTAGTAGTGGCATCCCGGTGCTCCAAGTCACGCCTTAGCCTCTTTGATCTTAACACCTGAAAAATGTTAGGGAGAACCGTAAGCATAAAGCTTGGTGAATTCAAACACAGACATCATATTAATATTCATATTTACCAGTCCTAATCCATTTCCAATTATAATTATATTAATAAGCAAAGAACAAATCAATGCTTATTTAAAAGAGGGCGGACTTGTAGGTTTGAGCCGCACCGCGTAAATCCCGTATCCTTTGGCCCCGATCCCCGCACCTCATAAAGAGTATAACGTTGGTGATATTACCTAACTACCCCTCATAATATTAATCAATTACATACAGTGCACATGTACGATTTATAACAATAATATAGCATGCTTTAATTAATAAATCTAAACAATCACACACGAGCTAACTAGCAAACACAAACATCAATACAACGGTGTGAGAGAACTCACCTTGAGTGAGTGAGTAATAGATAGGAGTCAATATAAGGCTACCAAGCTTGTGAAAACTTCAAAGCTTCACCTAAATAAAACTAAAGGTTAGAAGAGTGAAGTTGTGAAACTAAGAAATGAGAAAGGAGTAAATATGCAGCCCTGCTGTTCGGGACTGAATTACTCCAAAATATACAACTGAAACATAGGCTTAAATAATTTTTTCAAGGAACTACAATGACTTAGGTTTCCAGAACCATAAGGAACTCCTCCTAACTCCAAAGGATGTAAAAGACATGTCACTGCTGTATTTGGACGGACAGTCACTGCTGTATTTGGACGGACAGTCAGGTGTTGTTGGCCAATTCTAACCAACTTTTGGGTGGAATTAGCCCCAACCAAAAATCCGAGAAACATTAGACACAAAAATACAAGTCTCAGAGATGTAATTGATTAAAAAGGGTTTCCCAAGCTCTAGATATAAAAATCACAATGTGGGCAATCACAAGATCAGCATAAGCTGGTGACTGTCCACTGATCTGGAGTGTGGATCCATTCTAACCAAGTTATAATGAGAATTAACGACCCATCTTCTCCAGATATTAAGCTAACTATCTAATGTACATATGGGTATTTGGAATCACTCAGGATCATTTCCCAAACCCTAGTAATGATAAAAACAAAATGACATATCACAGAAGACCCGGATCAGAACCAACAGAAAAGAAGCTGTTGTTGCCCATATATAAATTGCTTTTTAGCTAGGGTTCCTTTTATGAAAGTTACCCAATTCGATTTTTGAACTTTGGGCACTGATATTGGGTCTATTTGAGTCCTAGAACTCGAGATATGATTTTTACAAGAAGGGAGACTCAGCAGTGAAATCTGACAGAAACCCTAGGTTATGTTGCAAAATTCATTACTCAAACTCTATACCTTGAAATAAAAATACCTCCGGTCAGAACCTTCATATATGTCTTGGGAACCTTCGGTTAAAGTTTTGTGGCGATCCAACCTTTCAATCTCCGGGAATCGTCCAAACACTGCGGCTGTGTTCTCAAATCCGGGAATAAAGAGAGATACAGAGGGAGAGAGAGAGCCGTGAGGGAGAGGGAGGGAGTGAAATGAAGGAAATTAGGATTTTGAGCCCTAATATACTAGGTTAAATGGGCTAAGCACTTAAGCCTTTGGGCTAGAAAATACTTAAGCTCTAATTGGGTTTGGCTATAAAACTCATGGACTTAATTATACGATTAAAAGATGGCAATAATTATAAGCCCAATCTTTTAATTAATCAGATCTTAATTAAATAAATTAATATAAGATCACATAATTAATTAAATAAAATAAATAAACATACCAGGAAAAAACCAGGCGTTACAATTGGCTAGTATCCTTGGGAGTGACACCCACTGATATTGAGCTTTAGTTTCTGTTTTAGCAACATTTGGTTACTGTTTGGATGTTTGGAACTCAAGTTTGATTAATGAGAAGCATTTGGTTATGAGCAATATTGGTTTTTCGGTGTTTTTATGCTTGTTTTATGTTTTGAATGTTTGGATTGTGTTTGGATGTGTTATGACCTTGTTTGGGACTGTTTTCCTTTGCTGATTTCAGTAGCCAACTAGGTTAGCTTTTGGGTATTGAACTTTAGCTAGTAACTGTTCAGTTGGAACCTTAGTTATTGGTTAGTTTATGCCTTGTTTTGTGTGGATGTTTTGGATGTCTTTGTTTGCTTCTGATTCAGAGATGTACTTCTGATTTCAAAAAGTGACTAGGTTTGTTTGTTTGAGCTTAGCTTATGCTTGGCTTGGATTTGTTTGATTATAGTTTTTGGGTACTAGTAGTTAGGAAACTGGAAACTAGATCCTCCGACTGTAGCGTGACACTACAAGTTGGTAATCTGTCACCTAATCTGACCACGAAGCTCCGGCGGATCGACCCTGACTACCACTGTGCTAGTGTGTGTGTTAGGTTATTTTCTTTTATTTTTGACCACACGATGACCTAGGCGTGTCAGGTACCCGACTCATCTCTGTTATTTCCTCGTCGGTACTCGGACTTTGAGTTTTACTCAATTTGGCATTACTCTGGATTGGCAATTGTCCCTTTTTGGAATTTTCCATGTTAAACCTTTTTAACACTTTTTCCAAGTACGTACACTGGCTTAACCCTATCAATTTCCTCTTTCCGTCTCTAAGTATTTTTATCCCGAGAATATAAGCAGCTTCTCCTAGGTCTTTCATGGAGAAACACTTCCCGAGCCAAGCCTTAACATCTTGCATGTTCGGAATGTCGTTTCCCATGAGCAGTATGTCATCAACATACAGTACTAGGAAAGTGACTATACTCCCACTAGCCTTGACATATACACAGGATTCATCTTCACTCCTGGAGAAGCCAAACTCTTTGACTTTCTCGTGGAAGCGGAGATTCTAGCAGCGAGATGCTTGTTTCAATCCGTAGATTGATCTTTCAAGATTACATACTTTATCAGGGTGCTTTGTGTCTACAAAACCTTCTGGGTGATTCATATACACATCCTCAGTCAGTTTCCCGTTAAGGAAAGCATTCTTGACATCCATCTGCCAAATTTCATAATCATGAAATGCAGCTATGGCAAGCATTATCCTGATTGACTTAATCTTGGGTACTGGTGAGAAGGTTTCATCATAATCAACCCCTAGGGTCTGAGTGAATCCCTTCGCAACCAACCGAGCTTTATAAGTATGTACTTTGCCATCCATGTTGGTCTTCTTTTTGAAGATCCATTTGCATCCGACTGTCTTTCGACCGGGTACATTATCAACCAAGTTCAAAACTTGATTGTCATTCATGGACTTTATCTCAATGTCCATTGCCTCTTTCCACTTGGCAGACTCGGGGCCTGCCACTGCTTCACGGTAGCTAGCAGGCTCATCCAAATTAGTCAATATGGGATCACTGACCAACATGTCACTGTCCGAAGTAATATGGAAACCATAGAACTCGGGCGGCAAGCTAACTCTACCCGAACGCCTAAGGGGCAATGATATGTCGGTTGGTCCAACAGGAACTTCTTCCTCATGTTGGTTGCTAGTTTCTTCTAAGGTTGGTTCATCGGTCGTCTCCTGAATTTCTTCGAGATCGATTGTGCTCCCACTGTCCTCTTTGGAAATGAGTTCTCTCTCTCGAAAGAACCCCCGTCTTGCTACAAAGACCACGTCCTCGCTTGGTCTGTAGAACAAGTATCCAAAAGACTGTTTCGGGTATCTGATGAAGAAACACCTTTCACTTCTTTCCGAGAGCTTATCCAAAGTCTCTCGTCTTACGAAAGCTTCACAGCCCCAGACTTTGATGTGTGCCAACGAGGGAACTTTCCCCGTCCACATCTCGTGCGGTGTTTTCGCAACCTTCTTGGCTGGGACAAGATTTAAGATATGGGCGGCAGTCTCTAAGGCATACCCCCAGAAATGGATTGGAAGTGAAGCTCGAGTCATCATGGAACGAACCATGCCCAACAAGGTTCGGTTTCGTCTCTCGGCGACACCGTTCAACTGAGGTGTCCTCAGAGGCGACAACTGTGAAACAATTCCACATTCCTTAAGATAATCGAGAAACTTGATACTAATATACTCACCGCCTCTGTCGGATCTAAGCATCTTTATCTTTCTGCCCAATTGATTTTCCGCTTCATTTTTAAACTCTTTGAACTTTTCAAAGGTATCCGACTTGTTCTTGATTAAGTAGATATACCCATATCTACTAAAATCGTCGGTAAAGGTCACATAGAACCGCGCACCATCTTTCGTGGTAGTTCTGAAGGGACCACACACATCTGTGTGTATGATATCCAACAGACCTTCACCTCTTTCAAAGGAACCTTTGAATGGTGATTTTGTCATCTTGCCAAGCAAGCAAGATTCGCATGCATCATCTGACCCTAGGTCGAATGATTCCAACACTCCATCCTTTTGGAGTTGGGCGATGCGTTTCTTGTTGATATGGCCAAGACGACAGTGCCACAGACACGCCTTTTCTACACTGCTTGAAGCATCAATAGTTAAAACATTTTTACCACAATTGTCAACACACATAATAGATTCATACACTCCATCACAAGGCATAGCATTAAATATAAAAAAATCATTTTGAAAACCAAAATTGAACCATTCAATTTATTAAATTCATAATAAAAGCCTTGTCTAATTAAAGCATGAAAAGAAATTATGTTCTTAGCTATATCTGGCGCATAGCAACAATTATGTAAATCTAATCTAACTCCACTATTGAGCATTAGTCCATAAACACCAATCTTTGTAACAGGTGACGTTTGCCTATTTCCCATGACTAGGTTCAATCTCCCATGCTCCAGCTCCCTACTTTCCTCTAGGCCCTGCAAATCAGAACAGATGTGAAAACCACATCCTGTGTCAAGGACCCAAGAACGGGAAAAAGATGAGTTATTAGATATAGAATATGTACCTGCTTGTGACGGTTTTACTTTACCGTCCTTGATGTCCTGCAAATACGTTGGGCAGCTTCTCTTCTGATGACCCTTTTGCTTGCAGTAAAAGCAGTCAGCCTCTTTGGGGTTCGTGACGTGTGGAATGCTGGAAGACTTGGCTCTCGGGGCATTGCTGGATGACCCGACATGAGTCTTTTCCCTCCAGTGTTGCTTAGGAGGGCCCTTCCTTTTCTTTCCCTTGCCAGATCCAATAGCTAGGACAGGCGGGTTGACCGGGAGCACACTTTTCCCTTTCATCCCGTCCTCGGCAGTATGAAGCATGCGGTGGAGTTCAGCCAAAGTTGCATGACTGTTGTTCAGATGATAAGCCAGTGTAAACTGGTCATAAGAACAGGGTAGAGAATTCAGCAAACTGTCAACTGCCAAATCCTTATGAACAAGTATCTCTAACTTTCTAAGCCTTTCAACATAGCCCTGCATTCTTTGCACGTGAGTGAAGATGGACTCTCCATCCCGAGGCTTGCCATTTGTGAAAGCTTTTACCACCTCACGCCTTTCGATGCGCTCCTGCTTGCGAAATGTTTCTGCGAGCTCTTTGTACATCTCGTAAGGCCAGTAGTCCTCATAAATCCGCTGCAGTTCAGGGTTCATGGTGGCGATCATGATGCAAGCCACCTTGGTTGCATCATCAGAATGTTTGGTGTATGAGGCGATTTCCTAGGGAGTTGCAATATCAGGGTCAACATCGACAAGCTCGGTTTCCAGAACATACTCTTTATGTTCAAACCTTAAGGCCATCTTGATGTTGCGGATCCAGTCATTGTAGTTAGAGCCGTCTAACGTCACTTTTGAGCACAATGACAGAATCGAGGTGACACTACCGGAGTTCGAGTGGGGAACGGATGATTGATAAGACATCTGAATAAGAAGAATATAGTTTTAATTAGACACTTAATAATTATCCTTATATTCACCCAAGAATAAATATAAGGCTAGGATCCTACAATAACAATCTACAATATCGAAGAGGGATGCCGTAATCTTTATTGTAAATTTTATAAGGTAGGCGAATGATGATTCAGCCAATTCCACCGCAGAAAAATAATCTTATTATGATGGAATTCCTAGTTTCATTGAGATTTACCGAACTGCTAGATAGCATGTTTGAATCTCGGGAATGGCCCGCTGTTTGTGACTGGGATACCGAGGATCACAAACCAGGTGTGAATAACCATGCAAATTGCTCGGTACTCATGAAGTCAATTGCCATCTCTAATTAACGTGCCGGTTAACCACACACGCTCCGTTAATAATGACAAAATCAAGAAACCCATTGCGACTCTTTGTGGACCCCAGTTGGCGTGTCGGTAAACCACACACGCTCCACCAACGTTCCACAAAGTGCAATGTGCCATTTCATGGATTAGCACCAATTCACATTTTATACCTAAAGTAACTAGATTAGGATTTGTTTTAAGGTTCTAGTACTTTCAATTATAGCATTATACTTTTAAGAGGCTTAGTGGTTCTATCAAACCCGTTCGACTAACGACACTCGACTGACTAGGAGAGCGGAGGGTAAGAGTAGATACCCATTAGACTGCCATTTTATAGGCAGTCGCCTTATACCCTCTTTATAGGACAATTTTGTGAATGAGGCCTACTAACGGTAAGACTAACCAATTTTTCATATATATAGATATTAACTTTTAATGATAAATATATAAGATATATTTTAATCTTATTAAAATATTTTAGAATTAATTATTTCACTAATTTTCGCAAATTTTAGCTAATTTTTGAGAATTTTAAATTAATTCTTTAAACTAATTTAATTTATCTTTTAATTAACAATTAATTAAATTAATTAAATCTAAGATAGATATTATCAAATTAATCAAATTAATTTTCTATCTTGGTCCCTATGGTGATCGAAAATTACAAGCCAATCAAAAGAGTTCAGGTTATTTAATAGATGTTATTACCAAAAATAACAACATACTTTTAAGGCAAGCAAATCAAGCAATCGAAGGGGACCATTAGGGCATGGCGGCTAGGGTTAGGAAACCCTAGCCAAGCCATCGACTTTCAAGCCTCCAAGGAGGAGTTTTGTTGTCGCCAAATATTCTAAGTAAGTGCGGAAAGAAAGATTGTGAAAAGTAAGAGTCCGAAGCTTGTAGGTTTCGGCGATGGACAAGTCCGAAGACTTGAGATGGACAAGTCCGAAGACTTGATATGGATGAGGAATTATAATGAAGGGTTAATACTTAGAACAGATCTTAATAACTCAACAATAAACAGTAATGATAAACAATTAAGTAACTTGGAAATATAAAGACTTAAAGTAAAGGTGCTAGAAATGTAAGGGAGATAAGAGATGCAGATGATAACATAAGAGTTGATGGAATGAGAGAATATATTGATAAGTGAAAGTGATACATAAAGTCTCTCAAAACCATGAGGACTGAAGATGTATTAGGTCTCCCTTTTATAGAATAAGGGAGGAGCTTCAGATAATAACCTATGGACTGAAGAGGAGACAACACGTCTCTCTTCAATCAGATAAGAAAGGTAAATCTAATATAATAATACAATGTCAGACTAGGGTGGCTTGTCTATAATTTAATAATGCTCTAAAGTACTACAGACATGCTTCTAGAAGGCCACGCCTGATCTAGTCTCATTATATCCTATACGTTGTAGTGCTTATCCTTTGTCTTATCTTCTTGATGTTCTTTGATCTTCAGTATTCTTTGTTGAATGTTTTTGGTGTGATATTTCCTTAGATATGTTGACATTGATAGTCCGAAATCCTAAGTGGATTTCAGAGTCCTGGCTGATATCATCAGAGTGTCTTTGGAAATATGGATATATGTGTTCTGATCTTCTGACTTAGTTCGGAGTGGGATCTTCCGAGCTCATTCTTCTGAGTGAAGTACTTTCTGATACTGAGTTTCTTTGAAGGACCGAGTCCGAAATTCAATACTGAATTTCGGATAGATACAATGTAATCAGAGTACAAGTTATCAGAGACAACATACACAAGATAAGAGTAATTGTTCATTACTTAAAAACATTCAAGTAAAAGTAAATTCATTCCATCAAAATAGAAAGTTTGAAAATACAATCCTAAAACTATCAAACTACGAGTTGGTCAACGATTTGACTTTCAGCACTAACAATTCCCCCTTCGGTGACCAATCGAGCGGTTTGATTCAGCATCTTTATCGTTGATCCATTACTCCTTGTTTTGCACCATATCCCCAGAATTTTCTGACTTCCAGTAGCCACTTCATTCTGATAAGGAGTTCTTTCTTGGCTTCCGGTTCTGATGATTTTGACCTTTCCACAGCTTTGATATACTCCTTTAGCATACCATTGGCAACTCTTCTGAGTTGATCAGCACGAAGAAAAAGAAAATCTTTTTGATTCTTGTATACTAAGCCAAGTTCTGTATCGAAGGTGGCACCTTTCATCCAGTTAGTTCAATTGTCTGGCATGCACAAGTCAGGTTTGGGTATGATCTGTGGTTCAGGATGATCTTTGAGGATTTTATATATTTCTGCATCATTGTAGGAGAATTCCTCTACTAAACGATGTAGAAATATTCTTGCTGCGACGTAAGCTTCTCTGGCGACTTGATCTTCTTTGTGAGATAGCTTTATGGTTATTGAGAAAATATCGGCTGGGTTCATGTTTCTGAAGTCGGCTTCTATTATCCGAGTTTTTTTTTGTAGTCACCGTTTCTGACAAGCTCGAATTAAAAAAATTCAGCTTTCTGAAATTGTTTCCTTTTAACACTTCGGACTGCTGTTACGACTTCATTTGACCAAGTTTCAGCTTGAGGTTTGGTCCATTTCTTGAAGAATTGCAAGTTTCTGTCGTAGGCAGCTAGCTCTTTGTGAGGTCCTGATACTGCCGTGAAATTCAGAGTGTACCGATATTTGTCTCCGTTGGGGGCCGGTGGAAAGTCCCAGTTGTGTTCTTTTGATGGGGGAGGATTGTATGACTTGAAGGGTTGGTAGTCCGAGTCGGTTATTGGTCAGTAATTGGTGTTTGAGTAGATGGATCTGCTGGGACCAGTTAGATCAGTTTGATGTTGATCAGGTTCCGACTCAGTGATGAAATCTTTAGCATGTTCGTCGGCTTGAGAATCAAAGCATTTTGATTTTCTTTCCTTGATCTCTAGGGGATCAGAATCCTTAATTGGCGAGTATACAAAGATCTCGTCGTCTAAATGAATGGATTTCTGATTAGGAGATTTCAGAGGGGAAGGAATAGGGGGAGGAGAGATAGGAGAAGGAGAAATCGAAGGAGGGGATTTCTGAGGAGGAGATTTAGGAGAGGGAGATTTAGGAGGAGAAGATTTAGGAAGAGGGGATTTCGGATGAGGAGATTTCGGAGTTGGAGAAGGAAATTTTGGAGGGGGATCGATGAGATGATAATTTTCTGATTCCTTGTTCTGATTTTCGTCCTCACCGCCTTTATCAGTGATTGTTTCTTCAAGTTGGATATTTTCTTGATCTTTAGTTCCACTTGGACCAGCGGTGGTATTTATTATCATGTCGGTGGCTTGGATGGTTTCTAGCTTTTCGTCTGCCTTTCCCCCTCCTGGGGCACCTGGGACGGAAGGGGTCACAGGCAGGCGGGCCAGAATGGAATCAAGTTTTTCGGACACGATGGTAACTTCCTTCTTGATGCACTCAGGAAGTGGTGTGTCATACATGGTTTGGAGGGCTTCCATGGCTTCCATATTTAGCTTTGTGCAGAGTTTGATTTGCTCAATAGGACCAGACATGGTGCCGGTAATGTTCTGCATGGTTTGCGTAACCATCTGAAGGAGAACAGTGTTAGTTCTTTGGAGGGAATAGTTTTCAGCTAGAACACCGTTTAGATAGTTGGCCATATGGTCCATGGATTCCTTGAGTTTGAGTTCCACATTAGTCAGGAGCTCAAGAACTTGTTGCTGACATTTTTTAACGTCAGTCAGCATCTTTTGCGCAGTCTTCATCATGTTGGTTGCGTCGGTTTCTTATTGAGCATCTAGGGTTACGAGCCCATCATTGATGATTCGTTCAGCATTAATGTCGCAATGGAGAAGAATGTCTTTGTCTTTCTTCTCTAAAGCAGCAACTCTATCTTTAATTCCAGCGAGTTTGTGAGGACTTTAAGTGAGTCAGGAGGGTCGTCAAAGCATCAACTTTCTAATGAAGAGAATCATCCTTAAGTAAGGAGTTGACGGATGGAGGCTGATTCTCTTTGGCTGCTTTGTCGGAGGATGAGTTGGTGTCGCTGAGATCGACCAGATGCATTTGCGACGAGGAGGGTTTATCGACTTCTTGATCAGCACCAAAGAGGGAGGTGCCGATTGGAATGGATTGAGTCTCGGAGATAAGAACTCGGGAGTCAGACTCAGTAGGTTGTTCCAGTGTTTGCTGTCGTAGTTGCTTTTTCTGAATTTCTTGAGCACAGAATCTGTCCCAGGTGAGGGGGACGATTGCTGAGGCAATCTTTGACCAGTCGGTCTCAGTAGTATCAAACAGTTAGAGGGAAGAGTCTACCAGTTTCTCAAGAGATGAGTGCAGAAAAGAGTCAATCTGTAGAAGGAGTGCATTGATGCGAGTTCTTTCGGACTTGACATGGTCAGAGTCACTATCAGATGGTGAACCAAAATTGAGTAAGGTTTGAAGTTCCTTTTGTTTGTATTCAAATTGGTGTTGGAGACGTTCAACCAATGCTTGGTATTCTTGAACATCGTTTTTGAACTTCCATTTGTCAAATTCTGAGGCATCAGGTGGAGGTTTGGTAAGATTTGGAAGAAGATCAATTTTGGGATTCTGTGTGGGGATTGGTGAATTCTTTTTAGGTGGTGGAGGTGGGGGTTGATTCTGATTTTCTTCCATGAATGTATCATCCTGAGTATCCTCCGAGTCTGGAGAGTTCTGTTTTTCCTCAAAATGTTCTGACTCGGAATCTTTTGAGGATGGTTCAGACGTCTAACAAGAAAGAACACAAGTTAGATAGTGAACATGGATACTGGATGTAATTCATACCTGATATAGTCACAAGTGTTTCAAATGCACAGTATGATATATAGATGAAGTGCTTTGTAATTTGAAGTCATGAAGTTAGAATAAAGTAACCAACTATTGTTTTTATTTTCTAGTATTTGAGCATAGAAATAAGGTAAGAGTGATGCATGTCAGAAAACAACAAAAAAATTAAGAAAATCCTGAGAAGAAGAGGGAGGGGTTATCAGAAGTAACAGACTTCTGACAAAAAGAGGAGAGAGGGTTCAGAAGTAAGAGCCTTCTGATGAGTAGAAAGGAGGTATCAGAAGAAGGGGTTTTCTAATAAAGAGGAGGGGGAACAGAAGTTAGATTCTTCTGATAAAGAGATAAAAGAGCGGAATTCAGAAGTGAGACACTTCTGATAAAGAGAAAGAGATAGTGGGTGTTAGAAGTAAGAGACTTCTGACGGATGGAAAGGGAAAGTCAGAAGTAAGAGACTTCTGATAAAGATAAAGGGAAAGAGATACCGTTTTGATTTTTCTTTGTTTCTTTTTTGGTGGTTGCTTGGACGGAGAAGATTCAGAAGCTTTCTTTTTCAATTTCTTGGGAGCCTCACATTGTTTAAGAGAGTGGGGAGGGTAGTCAGATACTCCTTCAGTAGAGGAGATGTGAGAGATGACATCAGGGTTTGCTGGTTCTGCTAATTTCAGAAGAGCTTCGGGCAGCCGGCGGATGTCCCCAAAGATAGGGTCTGTTTTGGCTATGTAGGGTTTGGCTTTTTGCATAACTAATTTGGCCTCTCCTGATTTGGGTTTTGGAATTTGGATTTGAAGAGTTTGATAGAGATGTTCGATTCACATGGCCCGAAAACGTGCTGAGTGAATTCGGCCTGTTGGTTTTAGGGAGGAGGGTATGTAGTTGAGGAAATCGTCAAAAAGGATTGCTGCATAGTCAACTTCTCGACCAGAGTAGAGACTCCAAAGTAGTCCCATGAGGTGTCTGTTTAACTGGCCGGTTCCACCCATCTTACCAGTTAAGCACTTAATGATGTAGTGGATGAGGCATTGTGATATTGGTGAGATGTGGCCTTTAGACATATGGAACAATTTTGGTAAATCGTACATATATCCCATGTTGTATATCATTGACTTGAGATTACCATCGGTGGGTTGGTCGAAGGTGGATTTGTGGTAGGGTAGATGTAGTGCTTCTGCGAAGATTTTCTTGTCGATGATGACACGTTGATTGTTGGGTAGTGTAATGGCGTAACCAGAAGGGCACTTGGTGGCGGAGAAGACAATCTCCTGTAGAACAGAGATTGGTATAGAAGGGGGCGGATGAAAGAAATCTCTAGCCAAGGTGTGTCTCATAAGTATGTGAATGAGAACTCGTAGGTGTGGTTTGTAGGCTTTGAGATCATCTGAAAGGTGGAGGTTGGAGATGGCATGGTGACAGTATCAATGTCGCTCCAGGATTGTGATGCCATTGCAGAGTTTTCGCTTACGGAGGTTTTGAGAGTTTTTAGGGTTGGGAGGTTGAAGACGGCGGTGAGAGAGAGGTATAAGAATAATGATAGTGTATTTTAGGAAGATGAAGAATTGTGAGAGATTAAAAGAAGAGGGAACGGTTATTACAAATTAAAAAAAATGTAATAAACCGATTGGTTGCGGAAATGAAGGGACGTGTGAACAGTTGTGTCAGAAAAGTGTATGCTTGGCATTAAATGTGAAGAAATGATGAAAAAGAATGGTCCATTAAAGGACGGACATGTGTGACAAAGAGAATATCCATTGGAGAAAAATAGATCATGTGGGTTTTAATAATTGGGTAGTAAATGTATTTCGTATTTAATTTACATTCCAATATTAAATGTGTCGTGATGAGGTGTCCGAAGTACGGACTGAAGTTTTGACTTGTTCAGAAATGAATAGGGAGGTTCTGAGTATGTTATCAATCTGGTGAAATTAGGTTTTCTGATAGATTGCTAACTGCTGAGTCAGAGAATGTAGTTGAAACTACTGAGTCGGAGAATGGGATTAAAGTTCTGAGTTGAGACGTTTTCGGAGAGAGATAGTCAGAAGTTGAGTGAGCGTCCGATCATCGAGTTCAGAGGAGATTGGCTTAATGGATAACTGAAAAGTAGTCACGTCAGTGCTGTAAAGATAGTTAATGGCGCCGTCTGTCTGTGATAAGTAGTCAAATCATGTAACATATCTCTAAGTTGTCGATCTAGAAGTGATGATGTGTCGTGAAATGGTGAAGTTTGATTGACTATAAAAAGAGGCTTGAGGTGAAACGAGTAAGTCATTCGATAGAAGGTTAGATGTTGGGAATGGCAGGAAGACGTCCATTTAGTCGTGATGATAATGTTGAAGTGAGGATGCAAGATGGAGAGTTCGCGGGTGCAGTTTATGGTGGTGTGATTAGGTCTGTATGGAATCACCGTTATGAGGTAAAAGTGACAACTTTGACTGATGGATCCACTGGTGGTCCGTTGAATGATTGTCAAGGTTAAGTATGGTGTTCTTCGCCCTATCCCTGACAACGCCTAGTGATATCAAGTATTTTTGGCGTTGTTGAGCCCTATTCTTGATGAAATTATATCAGATATACTTTGGAATTCTCACTTTTCGTGCTAGGACTTGTTTGGAAGAAAAGAATGAAAACAGGGACTAAAAGTGTGCAAAATTAAGAAGTTTGGGAAAGAATGAAAAATCAAGGAAATACGTATGCGCGCCGCGGATTCCGTAAAGGCGCGACGCGGGTCAAAGGCAGTGGAATACATTCAAATGCCGAAAAAACGGGAAAGGATTAGTACGCGCACCTAGGGATCTTGATTTGCGCGGCGCGGCTGCGGGAAATTTGCAACTATAAATAGAGGCATTTCCAGCCGAAAACCCTAGCAAAGACCGGGTGTAAAATCGACCTTGAAGCTCTTTGACTCCAAGATTTCGTTCCAACAACTTCTCAATTGGTATTTTATGTTTTAGAATTAAATTTCCTTTTAGTAGTAAGTAGCATTTGTAGCTAATGTCTTTGGGAGTGACAACCACTGGCTTGAGCACTTTAGTTACTGTTTTGCCTCATTGGTTACTGTATTGGATCACTGGAATTCGGTTTGGGTGAATGAAAATCATTTGGTTACATTTAATCTTAGTTTTCGGTGTTTTTATGCTTGTGTTTGATTGTGAATGTTTGAATTGTTTTTGGATTTTCTTTTGACGTTGTTTGGGACTGTTTCCCTTGCTGAAATCATTAGCCAACTAGGTTAGTCTTAGGTATTGAACTTTGGATAGTAACTGTTCAGTTGGACTGTAGCTATTGGTTAGGTTATACCTTGTTTTCTGTTTGCTTGTTTTGGATGCCTTTGTTTGCTTCTGATTCAGAGATGTACTTCTGATTTCAGAAAGTAACTAGGTGGGTTTGAGTTGAGCTTGGCTTATGCTTGGCTTGAGTTTGTTTGCTTATTGCTTTTGGTTGATAGTAGTCAAGAACTTAGGAACTAGATCCTCCGACTGTAGCGTGACACTACAAGTTGGTAATCTGTCACTTGGTCTGACCGCGAAGCTACTGCGGATCGACCCTGACTACCACTGTACTAGTGTGTGTTAGGTTTTCTCTTATTTTTGACTGCACGACGACCTAGGCGTGTCAAATTTTGGCACCGTTGCCGGGGAGCTGTGAGCTCAGAATAGGCGATTTGTAGGATCCCTTAGTTTTGAGTTTCATATCTTTTGAGTATTTTTGTTTTGATTTCTTCGGGTGTGCATTAGTGCATGCATACCTGCAGGGCTGGGCAACTATCCCCTATGCATTTTGACACTGAGATTGAACGAACCGCGTGCAGAATCCGTGCACGTAGGCGTTCCAATATCATGAGTTTTAGTAATACTAGCAGTAGTGTATAACATGTTGCCCAGGAACCTTCGGGTGAGGCAACGGGGATGTCGTTTATTCCCCCAGTATCAGAGTTTCATTTCGGGAGCACGAGTGCTTCTGGTGGTGCAGTTTCAGCCCCTGCACCCATACCATCATGCACTCCGCCATCTATCCCACCATTTACACCCGTGTCACAACCTCAATCTACCAATCCATTCACTTCTGCTATGTCCTGGGGAGTGCCGACTTATGAGGGTACCCCAGCGACTAGACAGCAGACATCAACTTCTCAACCTTTTACACAACCACAATCATCACTCTTTAAACCGCAACCTAATTTTCAACCTTTTACACAACCACAACAATACCAACAACCTCCTCAGCAATACCATTATTTAGAGGCAGAGGAGAGATACGATGAAGAAGAGGAAGGTTGGGTTCCACCACAGCATCCCAGAAGAACAGAGCAACATCAACAACCACCAAGTCAGCAAGGGTATAACGATCATCACACATACGGTAACCCTGCTCAACCTTTACATTTTACACAACCGAGAAGGCAATCGGTTGCATCACATTTCCAGCCACGGGAATATGATGATTCGTCGCCAATTTATATTCCTAATAACATTGATTCTCAAGTAGAAATAAGACCTCAGTTATTAGGAATACTGCCAGAGTTTAGAGGATATAAGCAAGACGATCCATACAATCATCTATATGAATTTTTAGCAATTGCTAATGCTAATAACCCTAGAAATACTAATAGGAACATCTTTAGGCTTAGACTATTCCCATTTACTCTTAAGGATAAAGCCAAATATTGGTTTACTTCCTTACCATCCAATAGCATCACAACATGGGATCAGCTCAAGGCCAAGTTCCTGAAGGAATTTTATCCAGCTAGCAAGACAACTGAAATTAGGAGGATTATTCAGGACTTCCAACAAAAGCCAGGGGAGGCTTTCCATGAAGCATTTGATAGGTTGAAGGAATTGCTACGATCCTGCCCGCATCATGAAGTTCCTAGGTGGCAGTTAGTTAAGTTGTTCTTTGAAGGAGTCAGTGAAACACATCAGGCCATGATAAATGCCTCATCAAGTGGGACATTTATGTGGCAAGACCCAGAAGAAGCTTGGCAGTTCATGGAGCAATTAAGCAATGGTTCCAAAGCAAATTTCTATACCAGGAAGACTGTAGGTACGGCAGCAGCAGTAGGAGTCGATGCTGACTGGAAAAAGGAAGTAAAGAAGGAAATAAGTGAACTGAATAAGAAGTTTGACAGGCTCATGTCAACGCTGCAAAATGGACCGCAAGGTCCATCACAAGGAGGTCAAGGAGGACCAAAAACTCAGGAGGCAAACCAAGTTTACGGCTAGGGTCAAAGCCAGTATAATAATGGACGACCCTACAGGCCATATAATCAAGGACAGCAGCAGAATTTTAATAATCAAAGGCAAAACAATTACCAAGGTCAATCAACCAATCAGTCTAGAACATATCAGCCTGCAAATAATAATAATAATAATGGAAATACGAATGGGAATGGTAACAATAATAACAATAGGGGGTCTAATAATGCTGCTAACAATGCCCCAGGGACGCAAGAAGATATGGTTGCCAAGATGTATGAGATGTTCAGTGCTACTCAGCAGCAGTCTCAAGCGAATGCGAAAGCCATTGCAAACATGGAAAGGCAAATTGGCCAGATGGCTGAGGATCAGCGGAAAAGGGACAATGAAAAGTTGCCGAGTACTACTGAAATGAACCCAACTCATGGGCAGCGGGCTGGAGAAGAACATGTGAGCACTGTCGAGTCTGAATGGAGAAAAGTTACATTAGAAGATCTGTTTGAAGAACGTAGTGAAGTGGAGCCGGAGAAAAGAGAAAAAGTTCTAGAAAAATTGGTAATTAAGGAAGAAAGTAGGGATAAGGAAATCCCTGTTGAGGAGGGAACTTAACTAGAAGTGGACAAGGAGGTTCAGGAAAAAGAGCAGTCAGTGATAGCAGGAATCAAGCAAAGGAAAAAAGGATAAGAAAGGGAAGAGGAAACAAGAGGTACCCGAATCGGCAGGGCCATCGATCAACCAACCTTTGTGGGATGAACTCAAAAACGCTCCTGAGGATACAAGAATTCTTGAGGAGATTTGTAAGGAAAATGGAGAAAATAAGATTCCTACTCCCAAAACTGTAAGGCTAACAATTAAGGAAAGCGAGACATTGTTGGGAACACTGCCTAAGAAGGAAAGGGAACCTGGATCACCATTAATTACTGCTACTGTGGGGGACGTGGTTATCAGGAATACCTTACTTGATCTAGGTGCAAGCGTAAATGTGCTACCCGGATATCTATACGACAAATACAAGAACGAGGAATTAGAGCCAGCAAAGACGGTGTTACAGCTGGCTGATCAGTCGACAAAAGTATCTCGGGGGAAGTTAACCAATGTCATCGTCAAAGTCGGAGACTTCTTTTATCCTATAGATTTCTTAGTCATGGAGTACGAGAGTCTAGAGGACTCCCCTGCGCTCATTTTAGGACGACCATTGTTGGCTACGGCCGGCGCTGTTATTGACTGCAAGACAGGGGATTTGGACATTTCCTTTGGGACAAGGAAAAGAACGCTGAATATGTTTGGGAATCCTGTCTCTACACCTCAAGGGAATGAGGATAACCAAGTGGACAGAAAGGTGTTAATGGAGCCTGGGATTAGAAGTAAAGGAAAAATATGGACACGAACGGGAGAAGCGGGAAGACAGGAAATCTTAAAGGAAACCAAGGATCACCCATTGTCCACCATTGATAAGGAGCAACTGCTGGACATGATGGAAATGATGGAGGCCAGACACTAGCAGTATGAAAAGGAATCAAGAGAACGAGAGGCAAAAGTTTTTAAGCTCCTGGAATCACAACAACAGTGGATTAGTGGCTTGAGTGACCGGATGACTCAACTCACATCTCTCATGTCAATGATGGCCCATAACTTCATACCAGAGTTCAAACACATGTCATTAAAAGTCCAAGAAGAGGAGGAATAGGCATAGGACTAGTATGTCTGGCTGAAGACGTTAAACTTAGCGCTTGTTGGGAGGCAACCCATCGTGTCATAGGTTAGGTTTTAGTTTTCTTAGAATTAATTAGGAAAATATGTCAATCTCTGCAGGTATTAGTGGTTTAAGGCAAGTGTGGGGTCGTGTGAAAAGTTTCCAAAATTTTATTGACCGTGCCGCGGGTTTCTCAGTTGCACGACGCGGAGTCGGAAACCAACCCGATGCGCAGGGGTTGATTTGGTGACACGAGCGTCGCGGGTTGTGCATTTGCGCGATGCGGGAATTGATCGGTCGGTTTTCTCCTATATTAAGGTAAGTCGCGACACTATTCACACACACCACGACTCGGGCCTCTGATCGAAAAATTTTCTCGCGTTTTTTCTTGCTCATTTCATTCCCGCTATCAAGGTATGTCATTCTAACTACTTATTACTCGTTAAATCTAGCGATTAGGTAGTAAATTTTAGGGAATTATCCAAAAAGTTCAAAACTTAGAATCGCCAATGCTGACTCATAGGGTGTTTGTTTTGCCAAATATAGACCCTAGATGAGTTAGTCGGCATTTAGGCTACCTTGTGGTGCAGTTGGAATGAGATTAAAAAGGTTAAAATGCAAGAATCAAGTTAGGTTTTCAAACAGCCGCTCGTCACGACGCGCCATAGCTCTTGGGCCGCGCCGCGGTGCGGTTGGGAAGAAAAGGACTAAAAATGCAAAAAAAAATTCATGGCTATGTCTTTTTATGCAGATGTTTAGACTAGATCACGCTTTCCTTCAGTTTCCAGAGGGACTTGCTAGTTCTGTGGAGTACAGTTCGAGGAGGGATGTTTTGACTGGTCGTCGGGTTCTCAAGGCGACGGTTATAGACAGGGACATCTTAAGAGATGCAGGGCTTTGGGGTGCGATCGAGCCATTCTTACATCGCACCTGGACTCATGGGGAGGCTTCGTTTACTTGTCGGGGCTGGGACAGGATTATGGCCACCGAGGAGGATGTTGTCTACACAGAGCTGCTACTGGAGTTCCTATATACTATCCAGTTCGCACCTCGGGCGTCAGACCCGTGTTCCAGGATTATACGGTTTCGGTTGGGAGGCGAGCAGAGGGAGTGCAACCTTCGGGAGTTCGGGAGACGTGTTGGTTTATACACCCCGGTGGATCTTCAGCACCACCATTTTACACAGTTTTTAGGGGCTTGTATTCAGGGTCAGCCAGATAGGACTGGCAACATGGAGGTTTGGGCACCATTGTCCAACATCATCTATGAGGCTGGGACCTCCAGGGAGAGCCAGCTCCGTGATCCACTCCATCGCCTCATGCACCGTATCATCTCCACCTCCATCATGCAGCGGGAGGCGGGCGAGAAGGTGTCTGGCGAGGATATGACGTTTCTCTAGGTCCTTCTCGACCCCTCCAGATTCCTCCACCTTCCCTTCGCCCTAGCCAGTTCCCTATCCACCCGCTCGACAGGAGCGTCCGCCAACAGTCCATTGGCCCGGGGGTACTTCATTACCCACCTGGCCCGTTCATACGGGATCCTCACCGCTTCCGTTGTCGCCACCCTGACCGCTTTACCTCCATCCTACACTTCGGCGAGAGCATTGGAGACTATGGAGCTGATCGAGCAGCGACGCCCAGGTCAGTTTGTGAGGGCTGCCACCGAGGCACCCAGGACCCCCAGCCAGCTTATGCCGAGCCAGGCCGGAGACGACGGAGGCAGGCAGCACCTGCCGAGCCAGCACCTCATCCACAGCAGGAGGATCCATCTGCCCTCCACCGATTGGAGGCCAGGGTTGCTAGGATCTAGGACCAGCTGGAGTGGATAGGAGAGGTACTCCTGGATTTGGCCACTCAGCAGGGACGACGCCCCCGACCATTCCCAGCCAGAGCCCATGATCATGAGGCTGGACCTTCCAGGCCACCAGGTGGCAATTCATGTACTTTTTCTTTCTTTTTATTTTTATCTTTATTTTTATTTTTTATTTTGGAAATATGTACTGAATCTATGGCACTACTATTTTATTTTTAATTTATTTGTCATGTCTGCGTTTAATTTGTTTGTTGAGTCATGCATGTTGTACCAAATGGGGAGGAGTTGTTTCAAACAGGTGTGGGGTCACCGTACCCCTCCACTTGTTTTGATCACCGGCGTGTTCACTGTAGCGCTACAACTCCGGATTACGGGATCAAGGATCTGTTTGTTCGCAATTATATATGTGATACTGAGCACCAACTGAGCAATCTACTGTCCAAAAGGGGTAACTCTTTCTCCCTTGTTCTAAATAATTTTGTACAACGGGGACGTTGTACGGTTTTAAGTGTGGGGTGTGGACGGTCGAAAGAGTGTTTTTGAAATTTTTGCGGGAAACAAGTAATTTTTAAAATTTTTAGCAACTTTCAAAAATTTTAATAAATTGCAATTTTGAAACGAGTGGTTTGTGATTGTTGATAGCAGTGGTATTTTTCAAGGAATACTATGTAGTTGTGATCATGCTATTATTTAATCAACTAAGTTGAGTTTTATGAGTTTAGAAGATTGGCTTGTTTTAAGATTGGAGTTTAGGAAGGAAATCTCAATACTGTGGCCTTTGTTGTTCGAGTCGATAGGACTAAAATGGGTGGGGCTTATGCACCTTGCCACTTAAGATCGTCTGGTCTGGGATGGTATTTCCGGAAGCTCGTTACACGGACAACATCGAAAGTCATGGACAGTTCCTTAATAGCCTTTAGAATCTGAATGAGTAAGTACACTTTATTGTGGACCGAAAATTTATAATCAACGGTTCTCTAGAAAGCCATGAATTCCAAAGAACAAATCAATTATGTTTTCGCGAACTATTCCACTCTAACTCATAGGGCAATAAGCTTTGTAACTGAACACAGTCAAAAATTGTTTAAGTCTTTAATATAATTTGTTAAAAACTATCTTGATAGGGGACAAGCAAGGCACAAGTGTGGGGTGTTCGACAACGCCTAGTGATATCAAGTATTTTAGGCGTTGTTGAGCCCTATTCTTGATGAAATTATATCAGATATACTTTGGTATTCTCACTTTTCGTACCAGGACTTGTTTGGAAGAAAAGAATGAAAATAGGGACTAAAAGTGTGCAAAATGAAGAAGTTTGGGAAAGAATGAAAAATCAAGGAAATACGTACGCGCGCCGCGGATTCCATAAAGGCGTGACGCGGGTCAAAGGCGGTGGAATACATTCAAATGCCGAAAAACGGGAAAGGATTAGTACGCGCGCCACAGGATCTTGATTTGCACGGCGCGGCTGCTGGAAATTTGCAACTATAAATAGAGGCATTTCCAGCCGAAAACCCTAGCAAAGACCGAGTGTAAAAACGACCTTGAAGCTCTTTGACTCCAAGATTTCGTTCCAGCAACTTCTCAATTGGTATTTTATGTTTTAGAATTTAATTTCCTTTTAGTAGTAAGTAGCATTTGTAGCTAAAGTCTTTGGGAGTGACAACCACTGGCTTGAGCACTTTAGTTACTATTTTGCATCATTGGTTACAGTATTGGATCACTAGAATTCAGTTTGGGTGAATGAAAATCTTTTGGTTACATTTAATCTTAGTTTTTC
Organism: Cichorium intybus; assembly: GCA_023525715.1. Taxonomy (NCBI): domain Eukaryota; kingdom Viridiplantae; phylum Streptophyta; class Magnoliopsida; order Asterales; family Asteraceae; genus Cichorium; species Cichorium intybus. The sequence goes on along the minus strand of CM042014.1, from coordinate 65,554,373 downwards.
GGTGTTTTTATGCTTGTGTTTGATTGTGAATGTTTGGATTGTGTTTGGACGTTCTTTTGACCTTGTTTGGGACTGTTTCCCCTGCTGAAATCAGTAGCCAACTAGGTTAGTCTTAGGTATTGAACTTTGGCCAGTAACTGTTCAGTTGGACTGTAGCTATTGGTTAGGTTATACCTTGTTTTCTGTTTGCTTGTTTTGGATGCCTTTGTTTGCTTCTGATTCAGAGATGTACTTCTGATTTTAGAAAGTAACTAGGTGGGTTTGAGTTGAGCTTGGCTTATGCTTGGCTTGAGTTTGTTTGCTTATTGCTTTTGGTTGATAGTAGTCAAGAACTTAGGAACTAGATCCTCCGACTGTAGCGTGACACTACAAGTTGGTAATCTGTCACCTGGTTTGACCACGAAGCTCCTGCGGATCGACCCTGACTACCACTGTACTAGTGTGTGTTAGGTTTTCTCTTATTTTTGACCGCACGACGACCTAGGCATGTCAATCCCACCGACTATGATAGTAGAATATAACGTGGGTGATTATGTCGATGCATGGGATCGACAGGGTTGGTGGTGCGGTGTTGTGGACAGAGTGATTGGTGATGATGTTTATGACGTAATTTTGTTGGATGGGAAGATTGTTCGAGTGTGTTATTTGTCTGTGCGAATCACACAGACTTTCACTTATGGAAGTCCTCCCAAATGGCAATACTGCAAGCATTAGGGAGATGGGGAGAAGGAAGTAGTACTCTTTTGTTTTTGATGTTTATCTTAGCTTGTAACAGAATCTGAAGTCGTAGAATTTTCTTTTGATGTTTTTGTTTACGACTTAATGGATTCAGATACTGTAACTTCCTTTTCTTATTAATGAAATTAGATTTGTCTTTTTGTGTTTCATTGAATAACTTTATTGATGAGAAATGATTTCTGAGATTAGAATGAGAAACATCAGAATATTATATTGCTAAGAATATAGTCAGAGGTTCCTTACTGAACTGCTGAGGGAATGATGTTCAGAGACGAACAATCATTCTCTGAAGAAGTCAGAATCCGGATTTAACATTCCTAACTTATCCATAAAATAATTGAACTTAGTGGAATCTAAAGCTTTTGTGAATACGTCAGCCACTTGTTCATCGGTCGGAATGAAATAGAGTTCTATGTTACCTTCTAAGATTTGATCCTTGATGAAGTGATATCTCAGATCAATGTGTTTCGTCATAGAGTGCTGAATAGGATTATGAGAGATAGCTATAGCACTTTTGGAGTCCCAATAGATAGGAACCTGAAGGAATCGGTAACCATAATCCATTAGCTGAGTCTTCATCCATAGAACTTGTGAGTAACAAGTGGATGCAGCGACATATTCTGCTTCTGCTGATGATAGAGCAACACAGTTTTGTTTCTTGGAGGACCAACTGACTAATCTTCCACCAAGGAATTGGCAGCCTCCGGATGTGCTTTTCCGATCTAATTTGCATCTGGCATGGTCCGAGTCTGTGAAAGCTTGAAGTTTAAAGTTTTCTCCGATTGGATACCATAGTCCCATTGCCTTAGTCCCTTTCAAATATTTGAATATTTGTTTTACTGCAGTCAGATGTGACATTTTTGGAGCAGCTTGATATCTGGCACATAGGCAAGTTGAGAACATGATATCGGGCCTACTTGCAGTTAAGTATATTAGTGAGCCTATCATTCCTCGATACAATTTATGATCTACTGGCTCGCCTTCGGGGTCTGCGAAGATTTTGTGATTGGTGGATATCAGAATCTTCGCAGTAGAACAACTTTCAAGAGAAAATTTCTTCAGGAGTTCATTTGTATATTTCTCTTGATCTATGAAGATTCCTCTTTTGGTTTGTTTGATTTGAAGGCCTAGAAAGAAGTTTATTTCTCGATTCATGCTCATATGAAATTTGTCTGTCATCACTTTTGCAAATTCATCAACCATTGCTTGATTAGTTGATCCGAAGATGATATCATCTACATAGACTTGTACGATCATGATGTGATTTTGATGGGATCGGACAAAGAATGTCAGATCAATGACTCCTCTTCTTTATCCTGATGAAACTAGAAAAGTTGATTAGTGTTTCATACCAAGCTCTGGGTGATTGTTTTAAACCGTATACTGCCTTATTCAGACGAAACACATGCTTTGGTCGAGAAACATCTTCAAAACCAGGAGGTTGTTGAAGATAAACTGTTTCTTGAAGATCTCCTTGAAGAAATGCACTTTTAACATCCATATGATGTACAATGATGTTTTTATGTGCGGCATAGGCTAGGAAGATACGGATGGCTTCTAGTCTAGCTATTGGTGCATAAGTTTCATCATAGTCAAGTCCTTCGATTTGACTATACCCTTTTGCTACTAATCTAGCCTTGTTTCTGACTACTGTTCCCATGTCATCAAGTTTGTTTCGGAAGACCCATCTGGTACCTATAACTCTATGATTGGATGGTCTCGGAACAAGATCCCAAACGTTGTTTCTTTTAAATTCTGATAGTTCTTCTTGCATGGCTTTGATCCAATCGTTGTCGTCTAAGGCATCAAGGGCTGTTTTTGGTTCGACTTTGCTGATGTATGCTGCATAGTGGCATTCATCCTGAATGGACTTCTTTGACCTTGTCTGAACTTTGGATGAAGGATTTCCGATGATTTGGTTCAGAGGATGACTCCGAGTCCATTTGTGTAACCGTGGAAGAAGAGCTGGATCAGAAATAGGAGGAGAGACATCTTGAACGAAGTTGATGTTTTCAGGTGATGGGTTTTGATTTTGGGATTCTTCAGCAGATGTGTGATCATTGGCTTCTGAGGAAATGAGTGGTGAGTTATAAGTCGTAGCTTCAGAGGAGTGGGTTATGATATTTTCAGATATGTTATCTGCTGACAATGTAACTTCTGAGGGATGATGGTCCCCCTCGAATTGAGGTATTCCATCAACATGTGTAGGGAGTCTAGACTCCCCCTCAGAGGTAGCTGGGTGTGAGGGTTCCTTCTGAGTCTTATGAATCGGAGAAGGGAGCAAAGGCTCCCCCTCAATTGTATGAGAGTTTATCGGAAGGTCTGTTTGAGTATTGGAAACAGTAGGTTCTGATGAAGTTGTTGGTCCTGATTCTGAGATGATCTGTTGAATGGCATCAGGAGAATGGACAACTTCGGCTTCTTTTGCTGTCTCTGGTGGATCAAATAGTAAGTCGTAATCAATTTCAACTGTATGAATGGGTCGATGTCCCACTGGAACATCATTTTCTATTACATATATAATATCTTGATTCTTCTTTCTCCATTGGTATTGATCGTCGAGTACTATGTCGAAACATTCTTCTATAACTCGTGTTCTCTTGTTTAGAACACGATAGGCTACTGATTTTGATGAATATGAAACACCCTCGCTTAAGGCTTTTCATAAAACATCAATTTAATCCATGGTTTATCATCATTATTTCAAAAAATCATCATCCTTTAGTAAAACCTTAGTTTCAACATCTTCTAATAAGTCATTTTCTTTCATAATCATTTTAAAACGCATGGGGTTTAATGAGAAAATAATTTAGGTTTAAGTTGCGGAAAACATCGATTGGTCCCATTTTAGATAAAACATTTTAATTTATAAAATAGCGAGGTTGTAACAATTCAAATACCATTACACAGCTTAAATGATACCACACAAACCGTGGCCTTCTAAACATCCAGCTCTTCTAAGGTCATCTAAACTCCTCAACCTGAGTACACATCAAAATGAGTTAGGCAATTGAAATGCCTAGTGAGTTTACCCGAGGTTAACCCATTTCGAGTAAGTAGTGAACTACCACACTCGGGACAAACCCCCAAAAATAGTTTTAACACACACTTCAAAAGTTATTTAAAACATCATAAGGTTTACTCAAAATAGATAGTTATGATTTGCAAATGCAATGCATGATGCAACTATCCTAACCCACATCCATCTCATAAAAGCCCAACTCACCACAATGGCACCTACCTAAGTTCACAAATGATACGCACGAAGCATGTCACTCGATCCCCATATAGGCTAAACTAGGACTAGTGGCCATTACACTAGCCCCATGAGGGTTAGCAACTCCCTCATGCGGTTCCCAAATGTCGGGAACGGTTTTCCCTAAATCCGGGACAAACATCTCATTTTGGGCATTTTTCCCATGATTTCCCTAAATCCGGGACAATCATCTCATTTTCGTCATAAGGTTCACTCGGTTAATCCCATCCTATACGCAATGCAATGCACAAATAGGATGCTCAAAACATCTTTCAAAACATCATCATAATCTTTAATTGAAAACGTCTTCAGAAACTCATTTTCATGCAATGCACAAGTAGTAATCATATAACACATTGCACATAATATAATGCATGAAAAGTATTTGATAACACACACAAAAGATAATAGTTGGGATGTGTACTCCCGGTAAACTCACCTGAGGTCAACTGAAAAGTCAACACTAGCCTGAAACGTCCTCACTTCTCAAAACGTCAAATCTTAGAACATTTTCTCAACCTCCAATTTCCCTATGATTCAATTGTATAAAAATTTAATACGCGGTCTAAAGATATCACCTTTATTCCAACTGACTACAGTCTCATCTCATACTCGGACTTATGTATATACGAGGACTAAGTTTCATATTCTAGTCTATAAATTATCTTGGACGTTTCATGAAGCTTATATAGTCGTATTTAAAATGTTGCATGTTTCATAAAACATGGTTTTATCCAAAAGTCATGAAAATATACATGTTTCTTTGTGACATAAACTCATCTTAATTACTTTATTATTTTTAATAATAAGCTTCGATCACACTTGACCAAATAATATTATAACTTATAATTTTTGATAAATTTACTAAAACATTTCAATTTAGTCAAATTATCTAAATTTAAAACCCACATCTATTAGGTATCATCGGCCTGTTATTCAAATCATAATCCAATCCATTTAATCCAATGTCTAGTCCAAGAACTCGGCCTACTAAATCATTGGCCCAACAAATGGTGTCAAGCCCTTGTAAGGTTAAATTGGCAGCCCACTATTAGCACCAAGGGATCGGGTGACCTAATGAGAGGAAAAGAAAGTCAAAGAAGTCAAACTCACATCATCTTCTCCAAGCCAAGGAGCCGTCGCATCTCTTCACCGGCGACGCTACTTTTCAGGTGGCACCCACATCCCGACCATTCTTCACCAGCGAAGCTTCCATCTTCATCGGTATCCACCTTCTCCCGCGCCATTGCTGCTACACGAATCAAATGGTGGCCCGACCTCGAACCACCCTTCTCATCCTTTCCCGTTCACAGAAAATGCCAGGAACCACCATTGATGCCCTGTTAGTCGGAGCTCGAACCAGGTAGTCTGTATCCATAGCCGGAGCCCCACGAGTCCAACGCGCCGCCATCTTGAACCACGATTCCTCCGGTTAGAGCCATTGCTACCAACGGGGCTCGCGCTCACACCCGCCTCTAGTCAGTCAAACCTCCATCCCAACAGATGCGATGCCTTCCCGTTCTCTCTTGCTCGTGATCACCGGAAGCCATCGTTGCTGCTCCCATAGCTGGACACCGGCTCCAAGTCCGGCGGAAGTCCGCGTCACACCCTGTCAACGATCCGCCACCACCATTGAACCCAAGCTTCCAATTCCAATGCCAATCTCTCTCTCCAAATCTGATTCTCGTCCTCTCTAACACACATGTGCACCCGCACAGAAGAACGGACCTGCTCGTTGCTTATTTCTCGAGCACCATTTGCCTTGAAACTTCACTCCACCAACAACCCTTCACCCGTCGAACATTCTTCCCTAGCACCACCATCTCCTCCGCCAATGCTCCTAGGCACTCGGACCTCCAGAGCCGGTCACGGAGCTCCCGTTAACACACGTTGTTCTCCACTCTCATTCATTCATTCTTTCTTTAATCTTTCTAATACTTGTAGGGGACTCACCAGAGATGGTGATGGAATTCCCACACTCACACCTCATACCCTCTTGCTCATGGTTCACCGAGAAGAACCTTCTCCCACTCTCTCTAACTCGACATTCCCACTGCCACTTCCATTCTCTCTTGATCATGCTCTCCTAATAAAATCTGATGGAACAAATCTCTACCAACCAGAATTTGCACACACACGTAAATGGGAATTACATGGACCACTAGCCTTGAATTACTAAAATGCCCTTCCCTTTTGTCTTTTCTAGAAATTATGAAAAACACCCCTAATCATCAAAGGTTTGTTATTAGACGATTCTGATTTTGTTTAATATTTCATGTAAATTATATATATAGATATTTATATCTATTGTTTGGTCCATAGTTGAAAATTTACCCTAATACCCTCCGTGAATCTGGATTTTACCATTCCTATATTCATTTTCTCTTTTCTTGCAAAACTTTGACACATATCAAATTTGATTTTCACCAACGTACCCATAAACTAATCCGAGTCATTGAAGTCGGTTATAATCATCAAACCATATAAGATCACATATATAATATTATTATTACTATAATTAAACTTGTTATTAAATATAAATGTCTATTTAGGAAATCATTAATTCGCCCCTCTAATGCAATATAAATAATCAAATGTAAATATAAGAAATAAGGGTATAATTTATTTATTTATTATTATTTTATTTTGAACAGAATATTAATGTTTGAAACATTTGCATACAGTAACAGACGACTTATGAAACGTTCGTTATTATTATAAAAATTATTTATTTATTTAATCTTAATGGATTTTGAACTTATTCTAAGTTTTCAAGAATTTTCTTTTATCAAATTAACCCAAAAATTTTAAGCCTAAAAATACGGATGTTACAGAATATCCCATAAATATTGCTTCATCGCTTTTGGGTGCGAATTTACCCAGATGATCTTTGTTATTTTTAATGAAGCATCGACAGCCAAATATATGAAAGAATTTGACATTAGGTTTTCTTCCGTTTAAGACTTCATAAGGAGTCATCTATAGCCTTTTGTTGACAATGGATCGATTTTGAACAAAGCAGGCAGTTGCTATTGCTTCTGCCCAGAAGGTTAGAGGAAGATTTGCAAAGGTTAGCATTGATCGTGCTGCTTCCACTAAATTTCTGTTTCTTCTCTCGACTACGCCGTTTTGCTGTGGTGTATATGGTGCTGAGAAGTTTTGCTCTATTCCTTTGGATGTCAGAAATTCTTCAATTTACTTTTTGTTGAACTCAGTTCCATTATCACTTCGGATTCTTCTTACTGGAAGTTGAATATTGAGTTCGATTGATGTGATAAAGTTTCTGAGTTCTTGGTAGGTGTCTGATTTTAGTCTTAAGAAAAATACCCACGTAAATCGGGAATAGTCGTCCACTACAACTAGGATGTATTTCTTATGATTTATACTAGCAACAGTTGATGGACCGCAGAGATCCATGTGAAGAAGTTCTAGTGGACGAGTAATGCCTGAGTCGGTGATCGTCTTGTCAGGTTTATTCTTTTGCTTGCCAAATGCGTATGCTGCACATAAGTTTTCGTTGTAAAACCTCAGAAGTGGCATTCCTCTGACCATTTCTCCGGTTACCAACTCATTCATGTATCGGAAGTTGAGATGAGCTACGTTCCGATGCCATAAACAGCTGATTTCGGAATGTGCTTTTGATAGTAAGCATAGTCTTGGTTTTCCGGGAAACTTTGTGATGTCTAGAGGAAACATATTGATTTGTCTTGAGGATCGTATTAGACATCTGTCTCTGTTGCCAGTCATAATATAGTTGAATTCATTGTCAAATTCAACTCAGAGACCAGTACTGGCCGGTTGACCTACACTTATTAGATTATGTTTTAGTCCGAGAACATAGGCAACTTTCTAAATGGTAAAGTTTTCGTTTGTCAGTACACCATAGCCTTTGATGATACCATTTGCGTCATTTCCGAATGTAACATATCCTCCAAAATTGACTTCTCTGTAGTCTCTTAGAAACTCCAATCTTCCGGTCATGTGCATTGAGCAGGCACTATCAATTAGCTATTCATCATCCTGCTCTTCCGTGCTAAAAGCCTAAAAAATTAAACAGATAGTTTGGGCATCTAAACTTGTTTGGTCCCATTTGTTTTTGTAGGCATGTAAGATTTGGTTTTAATTGTTGATTTGGTGGGAGTTTCTATTTCAGAAGATGAATTTGATTCAGAAGTAGATGATTTTACACTCCATTTTTGAACAAATCTTCTTGAAGGTTTTGAGGAGTAAGTATTTGTTGTAGGTTTGAAAGTTTTTGAAGTGCTAACCAAGATTGGCTTAGAATGATGTTTGCAACAATGGCAACAAGTATTATTTTGTTGTCCTTTTAAAATTTTCGGAGTAGTGTCAGAACGGTTGTAGTTCTGAGACTTGGTTCCGATGAAATTTGACGTTTGTTTGTTGCTTCTGATGATGTTGGAAAATGATATTTTTGGTTTCAAGAATTCATTCACAGGTTGCTTAGAACTTGATGGACTATTTTGAACTATTTTTGCATTTCTTGTTAGTTTTGGAAATTCTGAGTTGTAATCAGATTTTCTGATATTTTGAACTTGCTTAGTGGGTTTGATATTTAGAGTCGGGAGTAATCCCTTGTGGATATACTTTCGAAATGATGAAGAAGTAGATTTCTGAGTATGACTTGGAGTGATGAGAGTTGAATTGACTTCCGATAGTTTCTTAGTGTAGAAGCATTTTTCTGTTCAAATCTGGCATGAGATCGTGGTGATCGAAGATCTTTTCTGTTTAGAATTGGTTTTACACCTTGTTTGGTTAAATTCTTTCCTTTTCCTTTTTGAAAAATTTCTCTTGGGGAATAGTCAGATAAAGAATCATTTAAAGAGTCTATCTCTTCATGATTAACTTTAAGATTTTTGAGCGAAACTCTAATTGAATTTTTTGAAAGATTACATTGTGGTGTATCTTTGGATGACTTTGTGTTGGAACTCGATGATTCAGAAGTCAAGTTGGATATGTCAGCAGCGTTAGGATTTTTTATTTTTATTTTGTTAAAATTTTTATTTATGATGATATTGCTTGGGGACTTCTCCATTTCAATTTTCTCATTAACTTTCTCTTTGTTTGAGTTTTCCAAGTTTTTGGAAGTGCATTCTAAAAGATAGTGTTGCTGAGAGCTTAATGATGGACAGCTTGTGACCATGGTCATTTGTCTAGGCATGAATGCGACTGAAGCTATAGACAGTTTACTGATTTCGGCAGTGTCTGCTTCTGAGAAGTATGAGAAGGGAATGTTAACTCCTATTGTTGACTCAGAAGTGGCATTTTCTGATTCAATATCTGGAGTTTCAGAAGTGTTCTTGATTGTGTCCTTATCATGTTTATCATCATATTCATTTGAAGGGTATTGAAAGAATGGACTTTTTCTGTTATATATAGGGTAGTTTTTGTTTGTGGTTTTTCTAGCCCATCCCCAATTGAAAGTATTTTCTGAAGAATTAGTATTAGCTGGAGATTTGAAAACTTCAGTTGCATGATACAACTGATCCACTAATTTGTTAAGTCTTACATTATCACTACGGGCTAAATCCCGTTGTGATGTCAAAAGTTGATTTGAATTTTCCAACAGTGTTCTAGAAGTCTGTTCGATCTTCAAATCAGCGGTAAGTTTATCACAAAATAGCTTTTTATCTTCTAGCATATTCTTTAACTTTATCACCGCATCATACCGATCATCTATTTCTTCCAGAACCCGCTGATATGTAGCTAAGGCATCTGCACAAGTGTTAGATATATTTTCTAGAGCAGGTTCTAGATTTTTAGAATAAATTTGATGTGTATGAAGCATGTTACGTACCTGTTCGATGATGTTTACTCCTTTGATGGTTTTGTGGTTGACCATGAAGGCATAATTCTTCGGCATGTAGGAGGATGAGGATTCAACAGTGTCTTCGGTATGTTTGGTATTTGCCAGTCCTGGGATTGGAGTTTCTCGATTTTCCTGTACCATCATGCATTCTCCAAATCCTTTTCCTCTCTTGCGTTTGTTCTCAAACTGCTCATCATCATCTCCTGAGAACCATATTTCGACATTTCCGGATGCTACGAAAGCTTTGACCTTTTCTTCTTCTTTTGTCTTGGGATAGTTTCTTGGTGCTCTACAATCAGCAGCATAGTGCCACAGACCTCCGCAGTTGTGAGATTTGATCACATCTGATTCTTTCTGTTCAGGAGTTGGAGCTTGATTAGTGCTGATAGCTGGATTTGTTTTTTTTTTCTTGTTGCTGATCTTCCGGTTTCTGGTAATGACGATTTTGACCGGAGTTCTGATGACCTCTTTGATAGTTGTGTCTGGGTTGGAATCCTCCATTTTGGTTGGAGGGGCGAAAGTTCTTTTTGGGACCAGAATAGGATGGTATCCGGTTAAACTTCTGACTAATCAAAGCGATTTCGTGTGGATATGCAGCTTCTTCTGCTTCGTCGTATTCTGAATAGTAGGAGTCAGAGGTCTGAACTGGAGCTGGTAGTTCAAGAGTTGGTGATTTTGATTGAATTGACGGTTGAGAGATTGGTGAGGATTGGTATTGTTTTGTTGGAGTTTGATAGTTTGATGGGTAAGAGATTTGTCGTTGAGAGGGATGGTATGAAGGTATGGAGTTTGTCTGCTGAGATTGTGGAGAGTTCTGAGTAAGAGTGATCTGATGGTTGGAGGTGTTTAGATTGGCTTGTTGCTGAGATGTTTGCTGATATTGAACCAGCTGCTGAGGAGTGTTGTCCCTCATTTGATGGTTATGTTCAGCAACTAAGGCCAGAGATCCGCCAAGTTGAAGTTGCTGATTACCTTTGATGTCCCGTTCTTGTCCGATAAGATTGTTGTATAATCGGTACATGTTGAAGGTTTTTAGTTTTCCTGAATCCTGAAGAATCATTTTGACAAGCACCCAGTCTTTTCCGAGCCCTTCAAGAAATCGAACATTGATTTCCTGATTGGTTCTTTCTGCTCCTGAACTCAGTAGTCTAGTGACGATTATGGAAAAACGGGTGAATGCTTGACTCAATGATTCTCCGGCAAAAGTTGAAAAGTGCGTGTATTCTGATACGCTTGACACCAGTTTTTCATCTTTCGCCTCTTCTGTTCCTAGGAACATGTTTTGTAGGAGAACCCAGATTTGTTGGGCTGTTGTACAGTTTTGAATGAGGTCGAATAGTTCTGGTGGTATTCCACATTGGATTTCAGTGAAGGCGATTTGATCATTATCCATTTTCTCAATGTCCAAAGGGGTTAGCCTTGGTTTAGAGGTACCACCTAGAGCTTCTTCAGCTGTGTTCGGTCTTGGATTCGAGATGCCCAGCCATTATACTCAGCAGGAATGAGTATAGGAGCTCGGTTAGAGCCTCCGACATTGTTAGCAACGTTCAAAGAGTAGTTTATCTGCATTGTGAGAGAAAGAGAAAATTTCGAAGTGTTTTGAAGAGAGAGAGTGTTATGAGTGAGCTACAATAACATGCAAAGATCCACAGAGGATTCTAAGGTTGTTGCTTCAGCCAAGGTTTTGAGCAAACTAGACACTTAGAACCTTATAGATAGCTATTCAGGCTCTCATACCAATTGTTTTTGCCAAATATTCTAAGTAAGTGCGGAAAGTAAGAGTCCGAAGCTTGTAGGTTTCGGAGATGGACAAGTCCGAAGACTTGATATGGATGCGGAATTATAATGAAGGGTTAATACTTAGAACAGATCTTAATAGCTCAACAATAAACAATAATGATAAAAAATTAAGTAACTTGGAAATATAAAGACTTAAAGTAAAGGTGCTAGAAATGTAAGGGAGATAAGAGATGCAGATGATAACATAAGAGTTGATGGAATGAGAGAATATATTGATAAGTGAAAGTGTTACATAAAGTCTCTCAAAACCATGAGGACTGAAGATGTATTAGGTCTCCCTTTTATAGAATAAGGGAGGACCTTCGGATAAGAAAGGTAAATCTAATATAATAATATAATGTCAGACTAGGGTGGTTTGTCTATAATTTAATAAAGCTCTAAAGCACTATAGACATGCTTCTAGAAGGTCACGCCTGATCTAGTCTCATTATATCCTATACGTTGTAGTGCTTATCCTTTGTCTTATCTTCTTGATGTTCTTTGATCTTCAGTCTTCTTTGTTGAATATTTTTGGTGTGATATTTCCTTAGATATGTTGACATTGATAGTCCGAAATCCTAAGTGGATTTCGGAGTACTGGCTGATATCATCAGAGTGTCTTTGGAAATATGGACATATGTGTTCTGATCTTCTGACTTAGTTCGAAGTGGGATCTTCCGAGCTCATTCTTCTGAGTGAAGTACTTTCTGATACTGAGTTTCTTTGAAGGACCGAGTCCGAAATTCAATACTGAATTTCGGATAGATACAATATAATCAGAGTACAAGTTATCAAGGACAACGTACACAAGATTAGAGTAATTGTTTATTACTTAAAAACATTCAAGTGAAAGTAAATTCATTCCATCAAAATAGAAAGTTTGATAATACAATCCTAAAACTATCAAACTACGAGTTGGTCAACGATTTGACTTTCAGCACTAACAAGTTTTTGCAAAACACCTCAAGGCAAGAATCAAGCGTGCAGTTTATATCAATTCATAAGAAAAACAAGCCTATTCTCTGATACCACTGAAGGGTTTGTATGCAAACAATGAACACAAAATTTCCTATGGTTCACATGCAACCCTAAGATGATCTATGTTTTCTTCTATGAAGATAATAAACTAAAACCCTAAAGGATACAATTCATTTCTAAAGATTAGTTAAGAAAAACCAACCTTTGATCTTATGATCCTTGAAGCAAGCAGCAAAAGAATCCTGCCTCAATTGCAAGTCACACCCAAGCAATGGAAGAATCAGTCCAGCAGAGTAACACAGAGAGATGGGAGGCATGGGATTTAGGGTGCCCAGCGGGTTCCTTATATAGCCTCCTAGGGTTACACCTGAAACCCTAGAAAGCCTCCAAGTGGACAAGGCTTTTGGCCACTTGGACCAGTGAAGGGTTTGTATGCAAACAATGAACACAAAATTTCCTATGGTTCACATGCAACCCTAAGATGATCTATGTTTTCTTCTATGAAGATAATAAACTAAAACCCTAAAGGATACAATTCATTTCTAAAGATTAGTTAAGAAAAACCAACCTTTGATCTTATGATCCTTGAAGCAAGCAGCAAAAGAATCCAAGTCACACCCAAGCAATGGAAGAATCAGTCCAGCAGAGTAACACAGAGAGATGGGAGGCATGGGATTTAGGGTGCCCAGCGGGTTCCTTATATAGCCTCCTAGGGTTACACCTGAAACCCTAGAAAGCCTCCAAGTGGACAAGGCTTTTGGCCACTTGGACCAGACTCCCCAAAACCCTAATTAGGGTTTCGCCAAAACCATGGAGGAGCCTCCAAGGTAGCGCCAACTTTGGTCCCTGGTTTACCTGGCCAGTTATTCAACTATTGAATAAATGCCAACCAGTCCCTGCACCCTTTATTAATTAATTTAATCACTGAATTAAATTCAATTAATTCCAGATTAATTCCCCATTAATTAATATAGTTTCTAATTAATATATTAACACTTAAATATATTAATAAACCATATATTCATTTTCTATTAATTTATTAAACAATTAATACATCAACTATTCTCTCTACCGAGGGCAACCCAAATGGACTTTGCTCCTATTAATAAGATAATTAAAATTATAAATCTTGGCTTAGACACCGAATCCAACATTTAACTCATCTTCTGAATGCTAAAAACAACAATCATGTTTACACTAACCGAAACTACAAACAAATTCAAGTTATGGAGAAACCTATAACTCCGAAGATGGATTTTTTCAGTTAATGGAATCAAAAGAAAGTGTACCCCATGTAAAATCTGTTGAGACTGAAGCTTCAAAACTTAAAACAACAATTCCTTATCCTTCGATGCAATATCCTAACTTTTCAGATAAGGCTAAATCTCCAAACATTGCAAAGCCTGCGGTACAAAGTTTCAAAATCTTGCAAAAACTACAATTTCAAAATCTCGCATCAACTTCCAAAACAAAACCTGCTGTTGTGATCTCAAAACCAGTACCAAAACCAATAGTAGTAAATTCAAAAACAAAACAGACATCAAATCTTGTGAAGAGAAAAACTCTCTTCGTACCAACAAAACCTGTTGATACGAAGCCTTCCACCTATGGAACAAAACCCACTGATAGAAGGACTCAAATGTTGAAACAAATCATTTTTCCAAACCTTTATTCGTACCAACCAAACCTAATTTTCCAAATCCTAAATATCATAAACCCTCTAAGAAAATATTTTCAAAGGGAACAAACCTGATAGACACATTCCATCAATGGCTAGACAAAAATTTGGATTTGTTTAAAGATAAAAATCTTTCAGTAAATGATTTCAAACTTGAATACGAAGAATACCTGTGTACTTCTATGTTATGTAGTTCTATATCAAGGAAATCTACAATTGAAAATTCAAAACAAAATTGGAAAAGGGATGACTTAAAGGAAAATTTAATTCCAAAATCAAAATCCTCAAATTCGTCAAATTGTTCAAAAACTTCAAAAACCAAGAAAATGTCAAAAACTTCAAAATCAAAATCATCCAAACAAATGTGGGTTCCGAAGGTTTCCAATATTTCAATCTCTTCGGACTCATCAATTCTGACAAAAAGCTCTTCTGAATCATTTTCTAGCTCTTCGTGCTCATCACATGAAACTTTTGAGAAATGATTAATCTAAATGCAAATGAAATAACCGAAGAGGCTGTTGAAAAATGGATTCAAGAATCCTTTGCTTACCCTGAGGACCCAGGATTGATTGCGTACCAACTTTTTCTTGATTGATTGCAGATTATGTCTAATGAGCGGTGCGATACTAAATGGTACATGGATAGTGGATGCTCAAGACATATGACTGAAAAAAGGGAGTATCTAAAGGATTATAGAATGTTGGATGATGCAGGAAATGTTCGCTTCGGTAACAATGACACTTGCCCCATTCGAGGTTATGGAAAGATTACGAATGGTAAATTCACAATCAACAGAGTGGCATTTGTTGAAGGATTAAAGCATACCCTCGTAAGTATTTCTCAATTGGTGGTTGGAACTGGCAATGTTGTTACATAAAACAACCAAGGAAGTGTTATTACGAAGGAAGCTACAAAAGAGGTGTTGCGGAAGTCAGAAAGGAAGGGATCAATGTTTCCCTTAAATCTAAAGCCTGTAACCGGTGGGCAATCTCTATGTCTTTTGTCCAAAGCAAACTGAGACCTCAGTTGGTTATGGCACCAAAGACTTGCTCACCTGAACTTCAAGGATATATAAATAAGTTAGTGGCTATGGATTTGGTTCGTGGTATGCCTGCTCTCAAGTTCGATAATAACTCACTTTGTTCTGCTTGTGAACATGGTAAGCAAACAAAACAAAGGCATCTAACTGTGAGTAATCCAAAAATCACCGAACCTCTTTCACTTCTCTATATGGATCTGTGTGGTCCATCTGTAGTAGAGTCAATTGGAAAGAAGAAGTATATATTGGTGATCGTGGATGACTACTCAAGATTCACATGGGTTCTATTCTTAAGGAATAAATCTGATGCAGCTGTAGAAATCATCAACTATATCAAGAAAATGGAAGTAATGCTCAACAAAACTGTCCGAACAGTGCACAGTGACAATGGTTCGGAGTTCAAAAATCAAACTCTTGATGGATTTCTGGAAAAGAAAGGGATTATTCACAATTTCTCAGCACCATATACTCTTCAACAAAACGGTGTTGTTGAACGACGTAATCTATCTTTGTGAGAAGCTGTAAGAACAATGCTCAACTTTGCTAATCTGCCCATGTACTTCTGGGCCGTAGCCATTTCTACCGCATGCTTTACTCAGAACAGGTCGTATATCCACAAGATATTCCATATCACACCTTATGAAGTACTCAAAGGAAGAAAACCAAATGTTAAATTTCTTCACATCTTCGGTTGTAGGTGTTTTATTTTGAACATGAAAGATCATTTGACAAAGTTTAATGATAAATCTGATGAAGGGATGTTTCTTAGTTATTCACAAAACTGCTGTCGATACACTGGCAAAAATAACATTCGATGAAGACTTCACACTTCTCTTTGATCCACCTGTGAGGGCTGTGGACTCCGAAGCCAAAGCACCAGACAACAATGTGTCTGAATTGTCCAAGCTCACAGATGGTCCCGAAGACTCAACTCCAAGCAGTGTTCAAGGACCCTCTTCGGTTGAGGGGGAGCCTTCAAATGGATCCGTAGGGGCGCTTGGTTTCGAGGGGGAGCAAAACAACACAAGTCTCAACAACCCTTCACATGAAATTTCACATATCATGTCCCTATATCCTTCTGTCCAGGGGGAGCCAGAAGTCACAACACCAAACTCTTCGGATCATGGAAGGACAAACTCTCCACCAGCTGATGTCAAGGGGGAGCATACACTAAACTTTTCTTCTCCTTCAAACTTAAACACACCTCAAACTAATGTCACAAATTCAAATAATCATTTAATAATTGATGACTTTCCCTCCACTTCAGGATATCCTTCGGACACTGCTGATGTTTATGCCGAAGGACCACCTGAATTTGATCCAAATTTCCCACCATTGGAAAAGTGGACGAAAAGTCATCATCCCTCACTTGTCATCAGTAATGTTCATGATAAAGTCTTGACTCATGCACAAATTCATCAAAAACAACTTGATTTAAACAAAACTTTAGAGTTGTGCATGTTCAATGTCTTTATCTCAAAGATTGAACCAAAGAACATTAAAGATGCATTTGATCACCCAAACTGGATTGAAGCAATTCAATTGGAATTAGAAGAATTTGAAAGAAATAAAGTTTGGAGACTAATTCCAAAACCTGCAAATGCTTCACTCGTTGGTCTCAAGTGGGTATATAGAAACAAACTTGACACCGAAGGCAATGTGGTCAGAAATAAAGAAAGGCTGGTTGTCAAGGATTATTGTCAACAGGAGGGGATTGATTACGAAGAGACATTTGCTCCTGTTGCCAGACTCGAATCCGTTCAGATCTTTTTAGCTTATGCTGCTCATAAAAACTTTGATGTCTATCAGATGGATGTCAAATGTGCCATCTTGAATGAAGATCTCGAAGAAACTATCTTTGTTTAACAACCACCTGGCTTTATTAACAAAGAAGACCCTGACCATTGCTATATGTTGGACAAAGCAGTCTACGGTTTAAAACAAGCTCCTGGAGCTTGGTATGAGACCTTGACTAAATTTTTGAAAAAATCAAACTTCAAACAAGGTTCAGTGGATCCAACACTTTTTAGAAAGAAAGCGGGTTCTCACTTGATGTTAGTCCAAATTTATGTGGATGACATTATCTTCAGATCCACTGATCCAAATCTCACAAATGATTTTGAAAAGTTAATGAAAAGAAAATTTCAGATGAGTATGGTGGGAAAGATTAATTTCTTTCTTGGATTACAAATCAAACAATCTAAAGAAGGGATTTTCATTAATCAACAAAAGTAAACAAAAATTTTACTCGAACGCTTCAGAATGACTAACTGTTCCAATGCGAAGGTTCCATTACCCGTAGGTACCCGGTTGAATCCCTCACTGGATAAACCGAAGACTGATCTTCAAACCTATCGAAGCATGATAGGATCATTGCTTTATCTCATAGCCAGTCATCCTGACATTATGTTCACAGTTTGCAATTGTGCACGATATCAAGCTGATCCACACAAACCACATTTGGCTGCGGTTAAAACAATCTTTCGCTATCTTCATAATACACCTGCGTATAGGTTATGGTATCCTGCAAACTCAGGGTTCTACATACAGGCTTATTCAGATTAAGACTTAGGTGGATGATCCATTGATCGCAAAAGCACTTTCGGTGGCTGTTAATTCCTTGATGGGAAGCTCATCAGCTGGCATTCAAAGAAGCAAACTTGTGTATCAATATCCACAGCCGAAGTTGAGTATGTAGCAGCCGCTGCTTGCACATCGCATATCATTTGGATACAAAGTCAATTGAGAGATTATGCCATCAACATGAGAAAGATTCCACAATTTTATGATTCTCAAAGTGCTATTAGGATATGTCACCATCTTTCAACATTCCAAAACGAAGCATATAGCTCTTCGTTATCACTTCATTAAGAGTCACGTTGAGGAGGGGAATATAAAAGTGCACTTTGTTCATTCCACAGAACAGCTGGCTGACATCTTTACAAAATCCTTAAATGAAGAATCTTTCACACGAATTGTTCAAGGACTTGGCATGATTGATGGATCCACTCTGACATAAACCTGAGATTTTCTTTTTCTTACCTTACTCTTTTCAATTGCAAAATAAGAACTTATGCTGTTCCGCAGCACTCCGAACCTTCGGAGCCCATCGGAACAGACATTTTAGTCAATAAAATTTCATAAGTGTTAAAAATCATTGAAACAACAATTGTCTTTGTATCACAAGGATAAAACCTTTTACTAAAAAAGTTTTCAATATGGAATAGACAAATTGCAAAGTTTCATAAGCTCAATTGTCAATTTTTATGCTTAAAGGACAAAATTTGACCTTCTTTCATGAATTAATTGATTAAAGGACAAAACTTTGATTTTAGATTCTGATAATCATACCTTATTACACTAAAAGGTATTTGAGAATCGAATTGAAACAATGGTATGAAAACAGACTTCGGAGTGAGGTTAAGGCTGTTTTACAATACAAAGTCTTGTGTGATTTATATATCCTTAACATCGTGTTTATCTCTAAGCTCCCTGTTGAACATGACTCGCTTCATTGTCAAATTAATCAAGTAGTTCACACACTAATCACATGTTCCGAAGTTTTCTTCATGAGTGATACCGGCATTGACTGATAAGTAAATTTAAAACTTTATTCACTCTTGTTTCAAAATTAAACTACACGAAGTTTTTCAAACACAAAGGATTGCACAAACATTTCAAAAGCACCATAACAAGGCCGCACATGGTGATATTTTCAACTCTTCAGATATGAAACTCCAAAATAGAAAAACATGTTTCAACAATAGATATTGCAAAATTCAAGAGAAAACAACAAAATCAAAATGTCAAAAGAAACAAAGAAGGAGCTCTTTGGACTCAAAATGGCAAAAATAAAGATAAATCCGCACTCAAAGGCTTATTCTTCTGTCTTAGATTATAATAGAAGGAGCTCCTATAACATAGTCAAGTACCATGTAGAGAATATGAACATCTCAAGTAGTCTTTCTTAAATGAAAATGTTAGGGTGGTATACAAATCTCAAAGGCTTATCATCAGAGAAACATATCCAAACACCTCAGCTGATGAAATGGGATAGATTTTTCAAAAGCATCTTCAAAGTCAATCCATATCCTCACTTTATCTTCTGATGCTCAATTCAAAAGTAAAAATGTTCTGAATTTCAACGCAGTGAATGCCACCATCATTTTATATGAAAAAAATTTGAAGCATAACAGAAACATCAAAGTTCTTTGCAAAATGCAAAATTAAGTTCAACTTAGGGTGGTTAGACTTATGCATTTCATGACTAATGTTACATCACACAGGCTTCAGAGTGAAAAACAGACTTCCAACATGATTCAAATGATTCTGAATATAGAAATGTTAAATATTCATTTCATAATGTTCAAGGAAGCTAAGGTCAAAGGTCTGAATGCATCATCAAAAGTAAAACATGTTCTCAATAAAAGCAAAGCTCTTCGGAGTATTGATAACATTCTTCACAAAATTCCTTATCCGAAGTGTCATCAATACCCTTCGGAATGACTTGCAATGCTGAATCAATACCCTTTGATGGTCCGAAGTCAATTTAATGTTTAATGATTTTCACACTTATGATGATAACAGAGACAAACATTCGTTCAAAATAAATGAACGTTAAAATAAATGGACAACTGTAATTCAGAAAATCTTGAAGAATCATAACAAATAGATCGTAGGCAAAATGGTGGTTTGTTTGTGAATAATCATGACTGACATGCGGACGTTTCCATTTTTGCGGAGATAGTGGAGCATGTTGATGCTGAGGTGGCATACTCTGAGTGGACCTTTTCCAAACGAGCATTAAATGGCCTTGGGACCACAAACAGTATGTATACCTCACACATCGTCTGTTCAAACTTTTTCGCGTACAAACGAGTCAATTCCTCTCTGCAAATCCTATTAAAGAACCCTAACTGTTCATCGTCTTCTCCATGTTATTCGTTAATTCATCAATGAAGTCTACTGCAGCTGAAGGATCTTCCCAAATTCCTAAAGGAATTACTATTCACATACTAAATAATCAATCGGCGAATCTCTTTCTTCGCCAAGATCCAAACCTGTACCAAAAACCAATCGACACATTGGTTGAATGCCTCAAGCAATCAATCCTTGCACATGCCCTAACCTACACCCCATCTGTACATGCAACTATGGTCCATCGAGCACATTACACCTCTGTTGCTATCTTCGATGCTAATAATGAAATTCAATCTTTTCATTATGAAGCTCTCAACGCTGACGGAACAACAAAGAGAATCCAACTGTCAAAATCTCGATTCGCAAAGGCATTGCAACTTCCAATCTTTGATCCAAAAGAAATTATTGTTCCAACTGCTGAACAATTGGTGGATATGTTTAACGAAATGTGGTACAAACCAAGGCTATCCGGCATCGGAGCTTTCAGAAAAAGGTATCTTCCTGATATATGGAGGTTCTTCTTTGGAATTTGTTTACGATGTTTGTCAGAAAGAACTGCTGGTCATGATTCTGCTAGTCAAACCTTTCTGGGAATATTATATGGACTATATCATGATGTTAAAGTCGACTTTACTTCCATCCTGTGGGCTGATTTCTGTTCTCATATCATTCATTCTACCAAAGGGACTGAAATTTCCAACGCCAGGTTCTGGGCAATGGTAGTTCATGATCACTACCAAAGGGATGAATTTATCTATGATACTTCTCTCATCGAGATGAAGTACACTCACATCACAGTTCCTGCTATGGATGAAAATTCATCTCAGTTCAGTGCTCAGATTCCTCATGCAATGTTGAAACATGTCTCTTTAGACAATGATTTGGTCAACATGTATCGTTCAACTCTCACGTTGCCATATCCTACACGTCCATCAGCACATGCAGTTGTCTCAAAAGCTCCCATAAAAACAAAAGGGAAAAAGAAAGAGACTCAAGGACCTAGTGGTCTGAAGCTGGTCAAGAAAAGAAAAGCTTCGGAGCAGACTGCAGTAAAAAGAACTCAACCAAAACGTACCAAGAAACAGGATGAGTCTTCAAAGTCTGATAGAACTCTTACCGAAGACCCTCAGGGTGAAGAAGAGGAAGAACACCAGACTTCCCCAATCCATGATACAAGACCACCTTCTTCACCACCAACCACAGCTCCACAGACCTCCACCATTACCACAGAACCAATAACCTCAACCCTTCCCTTAACCTCCACAATACATACAACATTTTCGGATGCTCCTCCCAAATCCTCCTCCACTGAAACACCTCCGGTCTCTACCACTCAAACCTCCGAACCCATGACATCCACCATAGAAAATCCTACAACCTTCGCTCCTCAAACATCCAAACCCATTATAACTTCAACAGATCCTATCTTCAACATCCCTTCCTCTGGTCTGGATATGTCACTTCCTGACTTTCCTTACCAAGAAGGTTTTGGTCTTGAATCTGGTTTTGCTTCAAAACTACCAACTGCAGATGAAGGAATGGCAGCCTATCACATGGCTCCAATCAATATGGAAGACACTGATGATGAAAACCTAGATGATGATGACTTCGTTTTCATCAAGCAGTACAAAACCCTTAATCGAAAGCTTGATGCCCTTCTTCAAACACAAACAAGATATGATCCTTTGAAGAAGCCAGAGGGAAGTTTCGGAGAACTATTATCCGAAGCAAAGAAAGCCTTGACAGAAAAGATAGATAAAATTGTCAATGGCTCTGAAAGACGAATCCTGGATCAGAAGGTTAAAATTCAGAGTATTTTTTAAGGGAAGTTCAACACTGCAGTTGAACAAGTGGAAGAAAGGCACAGGCTCGTCAAGGAACAAACAGAGAAAATGATTGATGAGCTGGTTAAAAGGATGGAGTCTTCAAACTCCAAAGTGATGAAGGCCTTAAATGACCTTCAGACTAAGACTAAATCCTTCAACTCCCAATATCAAGCCAACTTTGAAAAACAGTTGTCTCATGCCCAGAGGAAGATTGAAGAGTTGACTGCCACACAATCAGCTTCTGCAGTGGCTAGTTTTGTAAAAGAATTGAGAAAAACAAACTCTTCAATCACCTTTGATGTGATTGAAAAACTGAAGTTAACCCTTCAACCCTTGATAAACATGTCAATCAAGTTGGAAAGACACCAAACTGCACAATCGAGACCACGCATGTTTGCTCAGTCTGACCCTTCGGTTCAACCTTCACAAGGGGGAGAATCAAGTGGTCCTACATCTCAAGCCTTAATAACAACAACAACAACAACAGAAACAACAACAACATACCAGGCTGTCTCGCTTGGAAGACCAACATTTATCCCACCGGTTGTGTCCAAAGCTGGTCCAACCTTTGGCACAATCACTTCAACCGAAGCAGGGGGTTCAAGCTCAGCCCCTGTAAATAAAGAGATAAGGATTGCTCCACAAATGGAGCAAGTCCACAAAGAAAGAGAAGAGGAATTCAACAAAATGCTTCAAATAAACACCATCATCACTAAAACCATAATTTGGACAATAGAAAACATTGCTGCTATCAGTTTTGATGAATTCAAGGTGTTCAACAGACTCCCTCTTCTCAGTTATGCAGTTAAAAATTTGGTTGATCAACAACTTGACCTGCCATACAACCCGAAGACCTTCTCCTTCTATCAATTAGTGAGAAACATTCATTAGAATGAGCTGCCAGCCTTCAAAATTTAAAACATAGCCTTCCACGCCAAGTAAACAAAAGAACTGAAGGAGTTATGGAGTGAAAAATGAATCATAACGATCATATCAATCAAGGAAGGAGAGGAGTATGAAGGGTTTCAAAATTACAACTTTTTGGTACTTCAGGGTTCCAAGAATAAAGAGTCAAGATTCACGATTGCGGACTTTCCAATCATGAATCCTCATGACTTCATCATACTTCTTGACCTCATGAATGCCTCGCCTGGCCATGAAGCTGAAACCATGATGATCTTTAGAGCTACGAAAAATCACATCCTATCCTTCTTTCGGAATTATCTCTTGAGGTTTGCTAAGTTTGATATAGAGATTGCAGACCTCTTCGGACAATCTCTCGCTCCTCCACCTTGTACAGTTGAAAATTTTTATCATCTTAAGCAAGGGCATATTGTAGAACAGCCCTGGGGTGTGGTATTTAAGGGGCTATCAAAAGAAGAAGAAACAGTTGTGGCGAAATTCTTTGATAAACAACTGTTTTTCGTAAACCATTGGCAAGAGAAGAAGAAGGTAAGGGAACATCTCAACTGGTGGCTTGCAGTGAGATATGTCTTAAGGTAGGGATTCAAGAGGAATTTTCCCAAGTAGAATTCTGATGCACTTCACACAAAGGCGGAGATTGTTGGAAATATTTGTGATGAAGTGCTGTGACAATTGTAAATTTTGGGTCAACGAAAGTCAACTGTAGTCTAACGAAGCGTACGTTAATCTATATGTTGAAAAGTTATTTTCCATAACTTTTGCGATGAATTATTTATATTATAATATTACGTATGCTAAATCAAACAATTAGCGATTAAAAGTCGAAAATACGAACAGCAAACTACTGTAGCGTAAAAATTCGATAATCGTACAATTATTATTTTGAGAATAATAATATTCATAAAACGATCTACTCGTAAATACGAAACTGTGGATATATAGAACGTCGAAAACGGAGTTCGTATATGAAAGTTACAACGGTTAAACCGCTGTGAACGGATAAATGTACACAGGGTTTGGATTCAAAATACAAAATGTGGTACCTTAAACATCAAATATGAAATAACAATTCATATGATAAGTAACGTAATAATGTCTAGTATTTAATTTCAAAGCTAAAAGCAATTTTCGGTTAAACGACTTATTATTTTGTAAAAATCACACATTTTTATAAGTACATTGCTATTTTTATAAAAACAAACCGCACCCCACCCCCCTACTCCACCCCATCGGCAGCCACAAGGACCCAAGCCATCAAGACATGATCTTTGGTCACTATTCATCAATCTAGGCACAAAAAGGCTATGAATTTTATAATCGAAAATCAAGAAACTAAATCTTCAAGTGAACTAAACAAGTCATTTGCATCAAACTAGCACCACCCCTCTCTTCTCTCTTTCTCTCCTCACCCTCGGCTCACTCTCTCCCTCTCTTCTTCTCTTCCAAACCCGCCACCATCATCATCCTCCTCAAACTCCATTTCCAAGCTCTTTTCACAAGTCTAAGTGGTAAGCTTCCTTCATCCTTTGATTCTAAACTACTTAACATAAGTTATACACCATTTACACACACTAACATCCATCAAAATCCATTGGATATTAGCTTTGTCCAAGGTTCCTTGATCTCCAATCTTCATCATCTTCAAGAATCTTGCAAGCCTTCTTTGTAAGTCATGATCATCTAGTAGTTAAAGTTATAAATACCTTCAATTACTCTTTTACACACACATACTCACGAAAATCCATTGGATAATAGCTTTGTCCAAGAGTCCTCCGGGTCCTAGAACCAAACTCTTCAACCTCTTACCAAGAAACCTTAAGATCTACCACTCAAGGTGAGTTCATTCCCCTCATTTTCATCTTTTTAAACCTTTTTGGGGGAGAATACAAGTTCTTTTATTATAAATGTTGTTTTTATTCAAGTTTATATGTCTTTAAATGTTATATATGATGATTTACACAAGTTTATAAAGTTAATATTTGTGTAAAAATGCTTTTGACATGAAATATGGATAGCTCTATGTAAGATGTTCATAATGATATATAATGTTAGTGTAAAAGTTTCTAAACTATAAATAAAGTGTGTAAAAATGTTAGATATTGGACAAAATGTTATAAAAATGGAAACTAGAAGATATGTAAACATGAACTTGACATAAAATCTGAATACATCCATGTATTATGTATTATGAACACTTTGACATATTAAGTTGTGTAAAAGTTACAAAACCACTAATAAAGTGTACAAAAATACTAGATCTTGGGTAAAAACGTTATAAAAATGAAAACTAGTAAAAACTACGTTTTTTATAAACAAAAGTACTATTTTCTAACAAGAATGGTTATAACCGGGTTACTACACCATTTTTGTGAGAAATATCTTAAAAGATGATATTTATAATCATTTGAATAAGTTAGTTCGTTATTATTCACAAAATATGATTATTACGACAAAATACTAAAAATAGACTATTATAGGAATAGTTTATGAATACAAAGTTATATTGACGCTTAAACATGACAAAAATAATTATATAAAATTATATAATTATTAAACAATACTATATTATCACGGGAAAAATGATAATGGATGTTTTCAAAAGATACTATATACAATTTTTACGAACACAAGTTGATTTCAAATACATACATTTGTGAGATGAATCTTCACAGTACTTTTATAAGTACCTACTATAAGTCCTGTAAATTTATAACCAGAGTCTCGGTAAGAGAGCGCGATATTTGAGTATAGATCTACCTGAGCTGCTTGCTACAGTTAGACCGGCAGGTCTGAGGTGTCCAAATGTCTACCATTTCGACGCCTGAAGAACGTCGCAGCAGGCCAACTAGTCACAGTATGGTTATAGGGTATCTCACATGGAAAATAAGCAACTTAATAATTTTTATAAATTATTTACTTGGAATTATACATTTCAAGGGAGTTTACACTACAATTTTACACGATACATTTTAGTCTTTGGGATTTAAAGACTTGGCCTTTTTTTATAAGAAAATAATGGATTTTCTTGGTTTTCAATTACTACCGTTTACAAACAAAGGGTTTTTCTTATACAAAATCTTATGAACTCACCAACTTAATTGGTGACACTTTTTCAACTACTTGTATTCTCAGGAAATTGATAAGGTAAATGCAAGCGCTACAAGATGGGACGTTACGACGTCATTTTTTTCTATTTTGATATCATTTCAATTGTATTTGAAACATGAAACAAGTAAACTTTGTAACATTTGCAATTGATTAAATGATGGTTGTGTGCTTGGAATTCACTATTATTTAACCTTGTTATGATATTGTTCATGAAGTCATCCACCCTTAAACTATTCCGCCAATACGGTTTTAGGGTGTGACAGGTATCAGAGCATTGTTTATAGTGAACTAAGTATATCAATCCATTTAAAGATATACAACTACAAATACAATTGGACTAATACTCTCGAAAACATTTTTGTACAAGTATGCTTTTAAAATTATAACGATAATTTTTATAAAAAGTATAAGTACATACATACATACTAGAACGATACCATAACGAAAACGTACAAAAGTATTAGGATGAGTTGAAATACTACGGATAGACCTAAGTGCTTTGGTAATTATGTCTTGGATAAATAGAGCCTGATCAACTCTATTGGTCCAATATATAATTAACGGACACTTAGGGATAGTCGTGGTAAACGACAAGTCCGAACACTTACCAATAACCAAACAACTAAACATAAAATTTAAAATACTATGGGAGTATTTTGAGAGGCTATAGAACTAAGCATAAAAATTAAAATACCATAGGAGTATTTTGCATATATTACTTAATTATAAATATATGTATTTAAAGATCTCTATATAAATTCTTACACCCCACTCCTCGTACAGACGCCATGGCCGGACACCACTTACCAGGAGACCCGTACTATCCGGAGGAAGAACTGGAAGAGATGTCGGATTACGAAGGTCAATGGGACGAGGAGGGTACCGATGACGAGCCTGAGGTCGTCAACCCCCGTCACCAGATCCGCGAGCATAATGCACCACCTCCACTACCGAGCTTTCAGGTATATCGTCATCCTGGAGGCCCACTATAGATGCGTACTCCTCGAAAGAGGGTACTTCTCATTCATCGCCCCTTGCTAATTGAAGAATCTCTATAGGATCCGACGCCAGAGTGGGCAGAACGCCTACGGCTATGGAGCCGCGAGCAGGGCCTGCGACCCCCGTATGGCATGTCCCACGACTACTTCAACCTTAGCGAGGGGGCTCTGCAGACCGAGGTTTACCAGTCATGATCGGACGCGTCAGCCGTCAGGAGGAGCGGATTAGGGCAACCTCCAGTCAGGTCATGGATGTGGGAGCTACTGCCGAGGTCACTATAGCATGCCTTCGACGCTTAGACGAGGCCCATGACCATACCTCCGGGCGAGTCGAGTCGCTCGAGGAGGACGGACGGACAGCTATGGGGATGTTTCGCGAGGCCTTTATACGGATATCTGAGTCCGAGGAAAGGATACGAGACATAGAGCGGAGGGCCGAGGAGGCCGAGCGAGAGGCTGCCGATCTGAGGGCACAGGTGGATGCACTGCGCGGAGCTGGGAGATCCGGATCACCATGAGTAGTACTTGTACTACTTAAAATTTTTTTATAGACTAGGATTTTACAAGAAAGCGCTATACGCTACTCGCTTTATATGTAGGCGCGACCCTACAATTAAGTGATTACACTCTTTGTGGGTCGTTACGCCGCCCGTTTACTTTTGCATTGTAGACCTCTGCGAAAGTCAAATTTTCCCATTTCAAAATCATGTAACGCTACAATTATTATTAATATGTTGACTTATGTTATTTGTAAGTGTTGCACAAGTGTTTGACATGTATGTTTGATACTGGATTATAATTACAACTTACGAAAAGAAAAGAACAAAGGTAAACTTGAAATGTGAGCGCCGCATCCTAATGACAATATACTTATAACGATCCTCCCAGAAACTAACCAACGTCAAATCTTGAATACTTGTGGCAGAAACATGCCACCTCGTCGAAGGAACACTAGACGCACACCAGCCGAAACACCCGATCCACACATGATGAATTCAGCAACTTTCCAAGCCGCCGTCACAGCCGCCATTGCCCAAATTAACACCAATGGGACGAATGGAAATGGGAGGAGGAACGGCACCAACGACTCCACAAATGGAGAAACATCAAACCAATCGCGAGTATGCACGTACAAAGACTTTGATAATTGTAAACCAGTGGCTTTCCATGGTACTGGTGGTGTCCTTGCTCTCACGAGATGGATTGAGAAAACAGAGTCAATCTTTGATATCTCCGCATGCCCCGAGGAATTTAAAGTCAAATTCGCTGCTTGTACCTTTGCTGAGACGGCCATGTCCTGGTGGAAGGGCCATGTTAAGGCTCTGACACTTCCTGTGGCCAACTCAATGGGTTGGGAGGAACTGAAGACCATGCTGATGAAAGAGTACTGTCCTAGAGGGGAGATCCAAAAACTAGAATAAGAACTGTGGAACCTCACTATGAAAGGTTCAGATCTGACCTCCTACACGAACCGATTAAATGACTTGGCAACTCTCTGCCCTACCATGGTCATGCCAGAATCTGTGAAAGTAGAACGTTATATCTGGGGGCTATCTCCTCAGATCCAGGGGAATGTAGAAGCAGTGAGCCCTACCACTTTCGACAGCGCCAAACGATTGGCCCAACGATTAGTCGACCATGGAGTTCGCCAGGGAACCATGACCCCAAGAACTGAACAATCAAAAGAAAGGGATCACAAGAGGAAACCCTGGAACAGGGGAAGGGGTCACCCTAATCAAGAAGGTGCCAAGAGACAACAGATTGTGGCAGTCCGTGCAGCCACTGTCCCGGCTACCCCAACAGCAACCAAGCAATATAATGGGACACTACCCAAGTGCAACAAGTTCAATTTCCACCATACTGGAGCCTGTAGGGAAATGCACTGCTCGAACTGTAACAAAAAGGGTCATACCGCCCGTTTCTGCAAGGCACCAGTTCCATAAACCGCCCAAGCCTCTAATGCTGGGGTGAGTCAATCTTGCTATGGGTGTGGTGAGACGGGGCACTTCAGGCGGGATTGCCCAAAGACAAAGAATGTTGGAAGAAATGGAAGAGTCCTAGCCATGGGACGCGCAGAAGCGGTGGAGGATCCCACTGTGGTTACCGGTACGTTCCTCGTCAATAATTCGTATGCTTGTATACTATTCGATAGCGGTGCGGAGAGGAGTTTCGTAAGCCACGAGTTTAAATATTTGTTAAAACAAAAACCCCAACCACTCAATGAAACATTTACAGTAGAAATGGCAAATGGCAAAACAGAAAGCACAAACGACATATACATAGGCTGTACACTTACTATGGACTATCACTCCTCCCAAATTGACTTAATGCCTGTTAGAATAGGAAGCTTTGACGTGATTGTTGGTATGGATTGGTTAATTCCCCCTCATGCCGACATCATGTGTTACGAACGAGGAATCCGACTTCACCTACCGAACGACAAGACCCTTGTCATCTACAGCGATAAACCCAGTACCAGCCTCCGAATCGTGTCTTGCATCAAAGCCCGAAAGTACTTACAGAAAAGATACCATGCCTTTCTAGCCCACGTTGTTGACAAGAAGAAAGAAGTAAAGAGCATCAAGGAGATCCCTGAAGTCTGCGACTTTTCTGACGTATTCCCAGAAGACCTCCCAGGAGTACCACCTGCACGACAAGTTGAGTTCAGAATCGATTTGATCCCTGGAGCCACCCTAGTAGCAAAAGCGCCATACCGATTAGCCCCGGCAGAAATGCAAGAATTATCTAGCCAACTAAACGAACTGCTAAGTAAAGGGTTCATCAGGCCGAGCTTCTCACCTTGGGGAGCGCCGGTCCTGTTCGTAAAGAAGAAGGATGGGTCATTTGGTATGTGCATTGATTATCGGGAGTTGAACAAGCTCACCGTCAAGAACCGATACCCGTTACCCCGAATTGACGACCTGTTCGACCAACTCCAAGGATCGAGTTATTTCTCAAAAATCGATCTAAGGTCGGGGTATCACCAACTCAAAGTTCAAGAAGAAGATGTTCCTAAGACGGCATTCAGAACTCGCTATGGCCATTACGAATTCGTTCTAATGCCCTTCGGATTGACCAATGCGCCTGCAGTGTTCATGGATCTGATGAACCGCGTATGCCGACCTTACTTAGATAAATTCGTGATAGTATTCATCGATGATATATTGATCTATTCACGAAGTAAGGTGGAACACGGTCAGCATTTACGACAAGTTTTAGAGACGCTAAGGGCAGAGAAGCTGTACGCGAAATTCTCAAAATGTGAATTTTGGATTCGAAAGGTGGACTTTCTAGGCCATGTAGTCAGCAAGGAAGGGATACATGTGGATCCTTCCAAAATCAAAGCCATCGAAAACTGGGAAGCACCGAGAATGCCGACAGAAATCCGTCAATTTTTGGGCCTTGCTGGCTATTACCGAAGATTCATACAGAATTTCTCCAAGATTGCGAAGCCACTTACTACCCTGACACAGAAGGGTGTAACATTCAAGTGGGAAGATAGACAAGATGCCGCCTTCCAGACCTTGAAGAAAGCCTTGTGCAGCGCTCCTATTCTGTCTCTTCCAGAAGGAACGGAAGACTTTGTGGTCTATTGCGATGCATCAAACCAGGGCCTGGGCTGCGTGCTCATGCAAAGGGGAAAAGTCATTGCCTACGCTTCGAGACAACACAAAACTCATGAGGTCAACTACACGACGCATGATCTAGAGTTGGGAACAGTAGTATTCGCGTTGAAGATCTGGAGACACTACCTGTACGACACTAAGTGTACGATCTTCACTGACCATAAGAGTCTCCAGCATATCCTCAATCAAAAAGAGCATAACATAAGGCAATGTCGATGGGTAGAGCTACTAAGTGATTATGAATGTGAAATTCGTTATCACCCAGGGAAGGCCAACGTGGTAGCTGATGCCCTCAGTCGAAAAGAGTACTCGGGCCGCCGAGTAAAGTCTCTGTCGATAACGATCCATTCCCATTTGTCCACTCAGATTAAGGAGGCACAGCTAGAAGCCTTAAAGCCTGAAAATGTCACAAATGAAGCTTTGCAAGGGATGGATAAAAACCTTGAAGTTAAGGATGACGGAGCTCGTTACCTCATGAACCGAATTTGGACCCCGAGATTTGGCGGATACAAAGACATTATCATGAATGAGGCTCACAAGACTAGATACTCAGTTCATCCCGGATCCGACAAAATGTACCTAGATCTCAAGAAACTGTATTGGTGGCCAAACATGAAGGCAGAAATTACTACCTACGTGGGCAAGTGTTTGACTTGCGCCAAGGTTAAGGTAGAATATCAAAAGCCCTCGGGTTTGCTAATACAACCAGCAATACTCGAGTGGAAGTGGGAGCGGATAATAATGGACTTCATAACCAATTTACCAAAGACAACCGGTGGGTTAGACACTATATGGGTAATCGTCGATGGGTTAACCAAATCCGCTCACTTCCTGCCAATCAAGGAGACTGATAGGATGGAAAAGCTGAGGAGGGTTTACCTCAAAGAAATTGTAAAATTGCATAGTGTGCCAAAATCAATCATCTCGGATAGAGATAGCCGATTCACTTCGTACTTTTGGCAATCATTACAAGAGGCTATGGGAACCAGACTCGATATGAGCACAGCTTACCATCCGCAGACGGATGGCCAAAGTGAAAGAACCAATCAGACACTGGAAGACATGCTTCGCGCCTGTGTAATAGAATTTGGCAAGGCGTAGGACGTTCGCTTACCACTAATTGAATTCTCCTACAACAACAGTTACCACACTAGCATCAAGGCCGATCCATTCGAGGCACTGTACGGGCGTAAGTGCAGATCACCTTTGTGTTGGGCCGAGGTCGGCGACACACAACTAGTCAAAGGTCAAGTGACAAACAGCACCCTCACTGGGCCAGAAATCATACGAGAAACAACGGAAAAGATCGTTCAAATCCGGGAACGATTGAAGGCCTCTCGCGATCGGCAGAAAAGTTATACAGACAAAAGGCGTAAACCGTTAGAATTTCAAGTGGGTGACCTTGTCATGTTGAAGGTCTCCCCTTGGAAATGAATGATACGCTTCGGCAAGAGGGGAAAACTTAACCCAAGGTACATTGGACCCTTCAAAATCCTAGCAAGGATCGGTCCTGTAGCCTACAAACATCAACTACCCCAAGAGTTAAGCAAGGTACACAGCACTTTCCATGTGTCGAATCTCAAGAAGTGCTTGTCCGATGAGACCCTGATCATTCCTCTTGACGAAATCGAAGTCAATGAAGACCTACATTTCGTAGAGGAACCAATGGAGATCATGGATAGGGAAATCAAAAGAACCAAACAAAGCCGTATCCCGATAGTAAAGGTTCGCTGGAACGCCAAGCGAGGACCTGAGTTTACTTGGGAGCGTGAAGACCAAATGAAGCACAAATATCCACATCTCTTCCCAAACCCTTGAGGACCCACTCAAGAGCTAAATTTCGGGACGAAATTCTCTCTAACGGGTAAATGATGTGACAATTGTAAATTTTGGGTCAACGAAAGTCAACTGTAGTCAAACGAAGCGTACGTTAATCTATATGTTGAAAAGTTATTCTCCATAACTTTTGCGATGAATTATTTATATTATAGTATTACGTATGCTAAATCAAACAATTAGCGATTAAAAGTCGAAAATACGAACAGCAAACTACTATAGCGTAAAAATTCGATAATCATACAATTATTATTTTGAGAATAATAATATTCATAAAACGATCTACTCGTAAATACGAAAGTGTGGATATATAGAACGTCGAAAACAGAGTTCCTATGTGAAAGTTACAACGGTTAAACCGCTGTGAACGGATAAATGTACACAGGGTTTGGACTCAAAATACAAAATGTGGTACCTTAAACATCAAATATGAAATAACAATTCATATGATAAGTAACGTAATAATGTCTAGTATTTAATTTCAAAGCTAAAAGCAATTTTCGGTTAAACGACTTATTATTTTGTAAAAATCACACATTTTTATAAGTACATTGCTATTTTTATAAAAACAAACCGCACCCCACCCCCCTACTCCACCCCATCGGCAGCCACAAGGACCCAAGCCATCAAGACATGATCTTTGGTCACTATTCATCAATCTAGGCACAAAAAGGCTATGAATTTTATAATCGAAAATCAAGAAACTAAATCTTCAAGTGAACTAAACAAGTCATTTGCATCAAACTAGCACCACCCCTCTCTTCTCTCTCTCTCCTCACCCTCGGCTCACTCTCTCCCTCTCTTCTTCTCTTCCAAACCCGCCACCATCATCATCCTCCTCAAACTCCATTTCCAAGCTCTTTTCACAAGTCTAAGTGGTAAGCTTCCTTCATCCTTTGATTCTAAACTACTTAACATAAGTTTTACACCATTTACACACACTAACATCCATCAAAATCCATTGGATATTAGCTTTGTCCAAGGGTCCTTGAGCTCCAATCTTCATCATCTTCAAGAATCTTGCAAATCTTCTTTGTAAGTCATGATCATCTAGTAGTTAAAGTTCTAAATACCTTCGATTACTCTTTTACACACACATACTCATGAAAATCCATTGGATAATAGCTTTGTCCAAGAGTCCTCTGGGTCCTAGAACCAAACTCTTCAACCTCCTACCAAGAAACCTTAAGATCTACCACTCAAGGTGAGTTCATACCCCTCATTTTCATCTTTTCAAACCTTTTTGGGGGAGAATACAAGTTCTTTTACTATAAATGTTGTTTTTATTAAAGTTTATATGTGTTTAAATGTTATATATGATGATTTACACAAGTTTATAAAGTTAATATTTGTGTAAAAATGCTTTTGACATGAAATATGGATAGCTGTATGTAAGATGTTCATAATGATATATAATGTTAGTGTAAAAGTTTCTAAACTATAAATAACGTGTGTAAAAATGTTAGATCTTGGACAAAATGTTATAAAGATGGAAACTAGAAGATGTGTAAAGATGAACTTGACATAAAATATGAATAGATCCATGTATTATGAACACTTTGACATATTAAGTTGTGTAAATGTTACAAAACCACTAATAAAGTGTACAAAAATACTAGATCTTGGGTAAAAACGTTAAAAAAATGAAAACTAGTAAAAACTACGTTTTTTATAAACAAAAGTACTATTTTCTAACAAAAATGGTTATAACCAAGTTACTGCACAATTTTTGTGAGAAATATCTTAAAAGATGATATTTATAATCATTTGAATAAGTTAGTTTGTGATTATTCACAAAATATGATTATTACGACGAAGTACTAAAAATAGACTATTATAGGAATAGTTTATGAATACAAGGTTATATTGACGCTTAAACATGACCAAAATAATTATATAAAATTATATAATTATTAAACAATACTATATTATCACGGAAAAAATGATAATGGATGTTTTCAAAAGATACTATATACAATTTTTACGAACACAAGTTGATTTCAAATACATACATTCGTGAGATGAATCTTCACAGTACTTTTATAAGTACCTACTATAAGTCATGTACATTTATAACCAGAGTCTCGGTAAGAGAGCGCGATATTTGAGTATAGATCTACCTGAGCTGCTTGCTACAGCTAGACCGGCAGGTCTGAGGTGTCCAAATGTCTATCATTTCGACGCCTGAAGAACGTCGCAGCAGGCCAACTAGTCACAGTATGGTTATAGGGTATCTCACATGGAAAATAATCAACTTAATAATTTTTATAAATTATTTACTTGGAATTATACATTTCAAGGGAGTTTACACTACAATTTTACACGATACATTTTAGTCTTTGAGATTTAAAGACTTGGCCTTTTTTTTATAAGAAAATAATGGATTTTCTTGGTTCTTAATTACTACCGTTTACAAACAAAGGGTTTTTCTTATACAAAATCTTATGAACTCACCAACTTAATTGTTGACACTTTTTCAACTACTTGTATTCTCAGGAAATTGATAAGGTAAATGCAAGTGCTACAAGATGGGACGTTACGACGTCATTTTTGTCTATTTTGATATCATTTCAATTGTATTTGAAACATGAAACAAGTAAACTTTGTAACATTTGCAATTGATTAAATGATGGTTGTGTGCTTGGAATTCACTATTATTTAACCTTGTTATGATATTGTTCATGAAGTCATCCACCCTTAAACTATTCCGCCAATACGGTTTTGAGGTGTGACAAGTGCTTACCCCATCCGAAGACCTGAAGATCAAGAATAGAAGACCCCGAAGCCTGAAGACTCCGAAGGTTTGTCGTGGATGATCCGAAGGCTTATCTATAATAACTGCTTTTGAAGGCACGCGTGTTCAGCAGACTAAATGTTACATGAATCTATATTCCTATTGGCTGGTACACTGTAGGAATATTCTGAGATATCTTTTGTACTATTTGTATCATTGATCACATATAAATATCAGTGATACTTGTCTGTGTCGTGTGTGAGATTGAATCTTCCCAATTGTAAAATCCTAATCATGAAATCAAAGCATTCGGCACCTGTTATCCATTTCTCATTGTGTTCTTAAGTGTTCTTCATATAATTGTGTGTATTGATTGCTTACCTTGAATCAATTCGTCTTTATACTTGTTATATTATACTGTTAGATTGAATTCAGCATCCAAAACTATCGGTGGAAGAGTACTCTCAAGAAAAGCTTGCTAAAGAGATTAGGGATGTCAAAAGGTAGAAAAGAATGGCGATGGTACCTGTAATAGAAGGTTGGTTTGAGAGTCGGTTTCGAAAAAGGTGTAGCCCTTTGAGACTCACACCTAATACTTTTAGGAGAAAAACATTGAGACTCACACCAAATACTTTTAGGAGAAATAAAAACCAAGGAATATTTTATAAAGATAAATGGAAGTTTCATAAGAAACTATATTTAGTTCCATCTTCCCGTGAATCACTTACCCATAATAAACTGATTAATCCAACATTCACCCCTAAATCGATTTGTTTATAGCATTCCATTCTCGACTTTTCCCGGACACCCGGCCTCCATCTCGGTCTTTGCATGCATACTACGTAAACTATAAACCCATCCTTAGTTTTTTTATAAACTAATAATACAAAGTGTGATATCCAACATCTGTTATAAGAGCGGCGTTCGGTTGAACAGGTTGTGCACCCCGCTTTCTCTTGATCGTGATTATTTTTACAAGCAATTGACTAATTGGAGGTGCGTGATAAACGGACTGGAAGACATTAAAGCAGGTGGCTTTGATTGAGTTCGTTTTGTAGGTGACGGAAGATGGTAAAGGTGGTTGTGACCTTGTTTTCTCTATCGGTGGAAGAGTACTCTCAAGAAAAGCTTGTTAAATAGATTAGGGATGTGAAAAGGTAGAAAAGAATGGTGATGGTACCTGTAATAGAAGTTTGGTTTGAGAGTCAGTTTCGAAAAAGGTGTAGCCCTTTGCTGTAACGCAAATGCATCAGACAACCGATTATTTGTTTGCTTTTTTTAGGGGTTGTTATGCTGTTACCAAAGGTTGAAGTCTTGAAAGTAGGTTCCGATTGAGTTTGGTTCGTGTTGTGAGAAATAGAAGACGATAAAGGAGTTGGTGACCTTGTTTTCTTGAGAGGTGGTAGAATCTCTAGGAATACGATTGATCGGCAAAGGTATCGCTGTGAAAACAAGAGGGGAATGGAGAAACAACTCGGTATGAACATTATGGCGGTGGAAGTTCAAAACGGGTGGCTTTGGATGTGGTCGGGGTCCGAAAAGTCGATATGGTGATAAAGGTGTGCTACAAGATGCCATGTGACATGTTACATGGGTATTGAACAATGGAAATGAGTTAACCTAGAGAAGACTTTGGATGTGACCGAGATGGAGGCCGGGAGTCCGGGAAAAGTCGAGAATGGAATTGTATAAACAAATTGATTAAGGGGTGAATGTTGGATTAATCGGTTTGGTATCTGTAAGTGAGTCAAGGGAAGATGGAATAAAATATAGTTTATTATAAAACTTCCAATTATCTTTATAAAATATTCTTAGGTTTTTATTTCTCCTAAAAGTATTAGGTGTGAGTCTCAATGTTTCTCCTTTTTAGGTCTCTATGATTATGTCACCAATATTAGTTTTGTTTCTACGCTAGACTTGTGGTCCTAGTATGAAAAGGCAGGAATCAATTGTCCTATATATATTGTATTGGAAAATACTAAATAAACACCCCATTATATTTCGTATACACCCTAAATTAAAGTTAACTACTTTTTATTTATTGAAACTACCATTCTTTTCGAGAAAAATTGGATATGAATGGTCAAAAATAGGTTGTATTTTGTTAAGGGATGTATATGGGATGTATATTTAGCAACACCCTTTGTATTAAGCTTCTTTGTAAGAATTGCAAAGAGAATGAACATGACAACAACTTTTCTCTAGACCCCACATTTTGTGTAACCTAATGCTTGTTATTATTCTTCTCTTTCTCCCGGTGTTTGCATGCATACTACATAAACTATAAATCCCAACTTAGTTTTTTTATAAACAAATAATACAAAGAGGGTTATCCAACATCTGGTATAAGAGCGGCGTTCGGTTGAACAGGGTGTGCAACCCGATTTCACTTGATCATGATTGTTTTTGCAAGCAATTGACTAACTGGAGGTGCATGATAAACGGACAGGAAGACATTAAAGCAGGCGGCTTTAATTGAGTTTGATTTGTAAGTGACGGGAGATGGTAAAGGTGGTTGTGGCCTTGTTTTCTTGATCGGTGGAAGCGTACTCTCAATAAAAGCTTGTTAAAGAGATTAAGGATGTCAAAAGGTAGAAAGGAATGCCGATGGTACCTGCAATAGATGGTTGGTTTGACAGTCGGTTTCGAAAATGGTGTAACTCTTTGCAGCAACATAGACGCATCAGAGAACCTTATTATTTTTTGTTTTTTTAGGGGCTGTGATGCTGTTACCAAAGGTTGAAGTCTTGAAAGTAGGTTCCGTCCTTAATCGGCCTGGTTGTTTAATAAAGGTAGACTAATTACCCAAAGGAAAAAAAACATGAACGAAAGGAAATAAAAGTAGGTGGCATTGAGTTTGGTTTATGTTGTGGGAAATATAAGACGATAAAGGAGTTGGTGACCTTGTTTTCTTGAGCGGTGGTAGAATCTCTAGGAATAGGATTGATCGACAGAGATATCGCTGTGAAAACAAGAAGGGAATCGAGAAACAACTCGGTATGAAAATTATGGCGGTGGAAGTTCAAAACAAGTGGCTTTAGATATGGTCAAGGTCCGAAAAGTCGATATGGTAATGAAGGTGTCCAACGGGATGCCATGTTACATGTTACATGGGTTGTGAACAATGAAAATGAGTTAACCTAGAGAAGACTTTGAATGTGACCGAGATGGGGGCCGGGTGTCCAGGAAAGTCGAGTATGGAATGGTATAAACACATTGATTAAGGGGTGAATGTTGGATTAATCGGTTTCTTATGGGTAAGTGAGTCAAAGGAAGATGGAATAAAATATAGTTTCTTATAAAACTTCCATTTATCTTTATAAAATATTGCTAGGTTTTTATTTCTCCTAAAAGTATTAGGTGTGGGTCTCAATGTTTCTGCCTTTTAGGTCTCTATAATGATGTCGCGAATATTAGTTTTCATTGTACGCTAGACTTGTGGTCCTAGTATGAAAAGGCAGCAATCAATTTTCATATATATATATATATATATATATATATATATATATATATATATATATATATATATATATATATATATATATATATTATTGGAAAATACCAAATAAACCCCCCATTATATTTCGTATACACCCTAAATTAAAGTTAACTTCTCTTTATTTGTTGAAACTACATTCTTTTCCAGAAAAATTAGATATGAATGGGCAACAATAGTTTGTATTTTGTTAAGGGGTGTATATGGGATGTATATTTAGCAACACCCTTTGTATTAAGCTTCTTTGTGATAATTGCAAAGGGAATGAATATGACAACAACTTTTCTCTAGACCCCACATTTTGTGTAAGCTAATGCTTGTTATTATTCTTCTATTTCTCTCGGTGTTTGCATGCATACTATGCAAACTATAAACCCCTCCTTAGTTTTATTATAAACTAATATTACAAACAGTGATATCCAACATCTGGTATAAGACCGGTGTTCGGTTGAATAGAGTGTGCAGCCCTATTTCTCTTGATTGTGATTCTTTTTGCAAGCAATTGACTAACTGGAGGTGCGTGATAAACGGACAGGAAGACATAGCAGGTGGCTTTGATAGAGTTCGATTAGTAGGTGACGGGAGACGGTAAAGGTGGTTGTGGCCTTGTGTTCTTGAATGGTGGAAGGGTACTCTCAAGAAAAGCTTGTTAAAGAGATTAGGTATGTCAAAAGGAAGAAAAGAATGTCGATGGTTCCTACAATAGAAGGTTGGTTTGAGAGTCGGTTTCGAAAAAGCTGTAGCCCTTTGCTGCAACGGAGATGCAGCAGAGAACCGATTTTTTTGTTTGTTTTATTTTTACGGGTTGTGCTGTTGTTACCAAAAGTTGATGTCTTGAAAGTAAGTTACGTCCTTGATCGGGGTTCACTTAATCTTGTTAGGTATAGGTGCTTTTCTTCTAGTATTCAAGGCTCTTTATTTTGGGGGCGTATATGATACTTGGGCTCCGGGAGGAGGAGATGTAAGAAAAATCAACAACTTGACGCTTAGCCCAAGTATCATATTTGGTTATTTACGCCCCGGCTAACTCCGTGCCAGCAGCTGTGGTAAGACGGGGGGGGGGGGGGACCCTTTACATGTAAGACCTATTGCTCATCCAATTTGGGATCCTCATTTTGGTCAGATTGAGGGCGGAAAAAGACGTTTTACTTTTTTTTTGTTTCATACAAAAAAAGAAGCAACTTGGACAAAAAGAAACGAAGTGGCTTAGACAAATCTTTTTTGTCGATAACCCCAGACCAATCAATCGAATATTGATTAGCCGGAAAGATATGTGGCCATGAAAGGCGAAGGAAGGCTGGAATGCCAACAGGCGGCGCTAGCTAAGCTTGTAATTACTGTAGCCCATAAATGACTTGTTTTTGGTAAGAGATGAATACTACCATATGTAAATTCACCTGGGAAGCTACGCCGTCTTACTCAACCACATAAAAACGACAGTGATGGATGCAATTTCTAAAGTCTTGAATAAGGTCTTTGGAGTATCACGGGGGGGACTATAACCAATCTGGGTATTTGGGTAGCGCTTGCCATATGAAGAAGGCAACTACAATGGGAGACGAAGGCGACGTCGACTTGCCCCAAATGGTGAAAGAATCATCGTAAGCCCCGGAAGATAGATTCTTACGAAAGATTTCAACGCCATTTTTTTATTTTTTGTTAGTTTAGCCAATTTATCATAAAAGGTAGGATTCCCAAGAAATTCTTCGATTTCTTCCGGAAGCAGATGATTAATCATCTGCTCCCTAGGCCCCATTGCTGGAAAGGCTCGGCTTCAAAACCGTATGTGGAGCTTCCGCCTCATACGACTCCTGGTTGTTTAATAAAGGTAGACTAATTACCCAAAGGCACAAAAAACATGAGCGGAAGGAAATAAAAGCAGGGGGCTTTGAGTTTGGTTCGTGTTGTGGGAAATAGAAGATGATAGAGGAGTTGGTGACCTTGTTTTCTTGATCGGTGGTAGAATATCTAGGAATAGGATTGATCGGCAAAGGTATCACTGTGAAAAAAGGAAGGAAATGGTGAAACAACTCGGTATGAACATTATGGCGGTGGGAGTTCAAAATGGGTGGCTTTAGATGTGGTCGGGGTCCGAAAAGTCGATATGGTAATGAAGGTGTCCAATGAGATGCCATGTTACATGTTACATGGGTTGTGAACAATGAAATGGTATAAACAAATTGATTAAGGGGTGAATGTTGGATTAATCGGTTTGTTATGGGTAAGTGAGTCAAGGGAAGATGGAATAAAATATAGTTTCTATACCTTATAAAATATTCCTAGGTTTTCATTTCTCCAAAAAGTATTAGGTGTGGGTCTCAATGTTTCTCCTTTTTAGGTCTTTATAACTATGTCTCCAATATTAGTTTTGTTTCTATGCTAGACTTGTGGTCCTAGTATGAAAAGATAGCAATAAATTTTCCTATATATATTGTATTGGGAAATACTAAATAAACACCCCATTATATTTCGTATACACCCTAAATTAAAGTTAACTACTTTTTATTTGTTGAAACTACATTCTTTTTCGGAAAAATTAGATATAAATGGTTAAAAATAGTTTGTATTTTGTTAATGGTTGTATATGGGATGTATATTTTGCAATAGGGTGTGCAGCCCGATTTCTCTTGATCGTGATTGTTTTTGCAAGCAATTGACTAACTGGAGGTGCGTGATAAACAGACAGGAAGACATTAAAGGAGGTGGCTTTGATTGAGTTTGATTTGTAGGTGACAAGAGACGGTAAAGGTGGTTGTGGCCTTGTTTTCTTAATCGATGGAAGAGTACTCTCAAGACAAGTTTGTTAAAGAGATTAGGGATGTTAAAAGGTATAAAAGAGTGCCGATGGTACCTGCAATAGAAGGTTGGTTTGACATTCGGTTTCGAAAAAGTTGTAGCGCTTTGCTGCAACGCAAATGCATCAGAGAACTTTATTTTTTGTTTGTTGTTTTAGGGGCTGTGATGTTATTACAAAAGGTTGAAGTCTTGAAATTAGCTTTCATCCTTGATAGGCCTGGTTGTGTAATAAAGGTAGACTAATTACCCAAAGGCAAAGAAAAAACATGAGTGTGTTGAATTGCAAGAGTTGGATCGATTAAAAAATGCGGAATAATGTAAATAAACTAGATCAAAAACAGACGATATGAAGAACTGATGTTGAATGATTAACAATGCAACTCAAGAACAATTCAATGAGAACTATTCTGTATGAGCGCCGTAAAGAGATTACAAAAGTTAACCCTAACAGGGTTACGAATAAGCTATATAAACAAAAACTAAGTATGGAATGACAGACCCATTCCATAACCGATAGCTAAAATATAGGCTACAAATCAGGCAACAGATCCGATTAGCATATTTGACTCAATCTTAATTAATGACTCAACAATCTCCCCCTTTGAGTCAAAAATGCGATTTCTCATCATTCTTCATGTTTTACTTCGCTTGTTTGTCTGTCAAACACCTTCGGAATGATTGCCAGGATCCTTTTTCGGAATTCAATGTACCACCTCAACATGTCATTGATGCAGATTTTATCATCAGTGGTGTTGGAAGGCAGTTTGTTGATGATGTGAAGAATATGTTCCAACACTGGAGTCCTGTAAAGATGTTTGTCCAAAAGAAAGAATATTCTTTTAACATTCTCGAGACCTTCCTTTGAATTATATGCCACGCTCCAGTTTGAGTTGGCAATTTTTCCGATTTTACGCTTGCTCAGATTCTTGGGAGGAGGACGTCTCACAGTTAAAGGAGCTTTATCCAGAACACCAGCAACTTCAACATCGAGCTTTGCCACTTCAAGGATGTAGTATCCAAGCATCTTTTTGACATGATCAAAGAGAGGTTGATACTTATGTTCTCTTGACAGGATATTGAACAAAGATATCCAGTCGAATGGATTCAGAAATGGAAGATCAGCAAGAGAAAATTCCATCTTTTCTTTATCATCTCCTCTCAAAGCCAAGAACCTTGCGTTCTTGAAAGGAACAAGAACCTCAGGAAGACGTGGAGTCAGCTGCACAATCTTCTTCAAACTCCATGTCAAATGTTGAGGACGAGCATTCTTCAGATAGAAAGTGAATAACAAATCATTCACTTCCGAACTAGAAAGGCGAGTGTCTTTAAGTTCCTCAAATCCTCGGAACAGGAG
This sequence comes from Cichorium intybus, assembly GCA_023525715.1. Lineage (NCBI taxonomy): Eukaryota > Viridiplantae > Streptophyta > Magnoliopsida > Asterales > Asteraceae > Cichorium > Cichorium intybus. Next base: position 65,511,460 of record CM042014.1, on the reverse strand, counting down.
AGCTTTTGCAGTCATCGGAAAATCAAACTGCGAGTTTACATCATTGCTTGTGTTGTACGAGGCTATTGGTTGAAGCCAGTTCTCCACAGGCTCAGTAATTGCTTCCATTGTCATTCTTTTGTAGTGCCATGGAGGAAACAAAGACATTTGAGTTTTAAGAAGTAACTCAGCCTCTCTTTTGGCAGCTTCCTCAGCATCAAGCTTCCGAGTTAGGTTGAGAATTTCATCAACTTCCGTTTCCCTGACCGATTTGGTGGCGTTCTGATTCGATTCATCTTCTTCCATAATTTTCTTGCCTTTGTCTTTAGATGGACCAGGGACTCCTTCAGCATTTTTGTTTGATTCAATCGGAGTGTCTTTCTTTGGAGACTCCTGGTTGAATATACTTTCTTCATGTATGTCGTCTCCCCCTTGTTTCGGAGAGGCAACACCTTCCGAAACACCCTTCAATGCGGCAAGAAGATTGAAGACAGGATGAAGCTTGAGGGTCAGATGTCGGCGCACCTGAGGGTTGAGAATCGGATCAGAGTCTTCAACAATCCTATGAAGAAAGGAGTCAATTTCCGATACACCACTTCGAATAGCTTTGTTCTGTGACAAGGCCGATGTGAGAATGGCAGACTGGTGACGGAGATCGGTCTTTAGGAGCTGAATTTTAGTTTCTTTGGCGGCCACTTTATCCATTAAATAATTTTCTGAGGCCAAATCGGTCCTCAGTTGATCAACCTTTGCATCCATAGAAGATGCCCAGTCGGAATATTGTTGCTTCAATTCCGAACGTAAGGTAGAGAGTGCCTCTTTTTCGGTCTTCAGAGAGGTGCTGAAGTTGGAGATAACCTGATTCATACCTTCAATGTTCCGAGCATGAGAGTCATGGAAATCTTGAGTGAATTTAAGGACATCTCTTTCCAGTCTGCCAATCGAGTTGGCTGAGTCTCGCATTTGTGCTTCAGATTTCTCTATGTGGGAGGTAAATTGACGCATGAGACTGACATTTTCGGTGATCAAGGTATCCACCGAGTCCTTGTGAGCATCCAATTGGGATTGCCAATCGGAGACGGAAAGAGGGGACTGGGATTGGAGAAGTAAATCCAGTTTGGCAGAAATTTCCGAGAGCTGTTCAGATGTCATCGGAACAGAAGAGCTGGGTGGCTTCAGTTTGACATTAGATGGAGATTCAAGGAAATCAGAAAGATCATCCTGATCATCATTAACCAAAATATCTTCGTCTTCATCAACGTCGGTAGGGAGGTTGTGAAGAGGTGAATTAGGAATGGAAGTTTGTTTTGGAGATAAAGATGGAGACTTTTGAGTGTTTGTAGGTCGGAGTGGTGAATGATCAGGTGTAGATTGTGGACTTGAATGAGGAGTTGTTTTTGGTGTGGGGTCATGAGGCGGTGATTGGGGAGGAGAAGGGTTGGGAGGTGGAACATCGTCGAGGTTGTCAGCGATCGGAACATCTCGCGGAGGGGTCGGAATTGTATGAGAATCGGAGAGTTCGTTTTCCGAATCATAGGACTGAACAAACTTTCGGAGTCTTCTTGGTCGTTTGTGTTGTTTCTCCGTGTCAGATACAGCGGTTTTGCCCTTTCGTTTGACATTTTTCTTCGGATTTTCAAGTCTGTCAAAGGCGACTTGATGAGTTTGATCAACAGCACGAATTCCGGATGGAGGTATTTGTCGATATGTAGCAATGCAGTGCACACCATTCGGAACACGGTCCAACATTGTGATCGGAATGGATCCGATGAAATCAAAATCCTCCGATTTTGTGGTTGCAAACTGTGTGGTTGAGAGAGTCGGAATGACCGCCAAGACAGAATCGGTCATGATATGGAGATGATGTTGCTCAATGGCCCTTTTTACCACAATAGTCCAAAATCGAGCACAAGAGATTTCAGAGTGTCGATTTTTGTAGTTCACGCTCTCTACAAATTGGCTCCAAAGAATGGACCCGTAATCTAGGTTGATATCATGATATAGGCCATAGAATAAAGAGTAGAAGAGCTTACTTGCACTGTCTGTGCCTGTCGTGCGTTCAGAGAAGCTCTTGAACAGTATAGTAAAAAGAAAATTCCACAGAGGCGGTAGGCTCTTCTTTGTGAACTTCGATAGTTGTGTGATATCACCTTTGTAGCCTAGTTGATAGAACAACCGTGGAAGAGTAGAAGGCGAAAGGGATTCAGGGTCAATAAGGTCGGTTTGATCAGCAAACCCTAGCAATTTCCCAAATCGAGACTTGGAAATGCGTGTCTTGATGGAACCAACCTCAAACGTAACAACATCGTCAGCCTTGTTGTAGAATGCAGAGGAGTATGCAGATGAGAGATACACGATTGGAACCTCCTCTGAAGCAGTTAGGGCTTTGCTAATCCTCGAGAATTTGAGACATTCAATCATCGGCTGAAGAGCTTCATTATACTTCGAGGAGTGAAGATCAATAATCATGTTGTGATTTTGTTTGATCTTCAACATTAGAGAAGAGGAAGTATTTTCATTTGCTGAGGAAGAGCCAGCCATTTGAGAGTTCTTGAATGTACGGGAGAGAAAGAGGGTTTTGAAGATGAAGAGTTCTATGCGTGAGAGATGAAGAGCGGAGAAACGTAAAGAATGAGCCAAATACCTTTTAAATATCCTTTGAGGAGATTTGGAAAAGGAAATCCCGCTTCAGCCGATTACGTTTCCCAAGAATCACGCCGTATCATTATGAGTAACCCCCAAAAGTCGCATTGCAGGCGCGTGAATAGCGATAAAGTAGCTCCTGCACAGATGACGTTGTAACCGTTTTTTTTTTTTTTTTTTTTTTTTTTTTTTTTTTTTTGAAGAACTGATAAAAAAAATTGCCAGTTCATCGATAGAATCCTTAAGAAAAGGAAATCAACCAGAGTGAGAGAAAAAAAATCAAATAATGATTTTCGTGCAAGAGTGTGTCAAAGAAAAAAAAAATCAAGATTTATTGGTTGTCTGTGATGTCGGAATGACATAAAACTGAGTGATCCCGGGCAATGATCGCTTCCTTTGGAATCAAGAGAGATTCAAAAGTGGTTGAGTGGTTTCCCGTTGAATTACGATCAAGTGATTGTGAAGAATCATTGAAAGGTTTCTTTTAAAATGATGGCTCATTGGGTTGGGTTAAATTGTCTCTCGGATTCCGAAAACGGGAGAAATGCTCGAAATCGGAAGAGAGTACTTGTCTGACCAGGGTAGTCATGAAAACAAGTAACGGTTAGGATGATTTTGTCTGACTTGGGAAAGGCTAGGAAATCTCAAAAAAAAACTGGATCTTTTTGGATAGAAATTACTTGGTTTGAGTAGATTTCATAAAGACCACGCAAAAGTGAAAGATAGAGATTCCCTTTTTAAAGTTTTCGTCAATTCCTTAGTGGGTTCGGATTTTTGGGTTTCATTCGGAATGATGGTAAAAACAATTCCGAAATCATAAACACAGAATTTGTGTAACCATCAGTATTCAGTGGTAATGCGGAATACCTTCATAAGGGTTACAGTTATATGGGAGTGTAATTAATATGGAGAAGTAATAGAAAGGGCAAGAAAGGTTGATGAGTCTCACAGCGCCCCATGGTAAAAATGAGTTGCGATCTTTGACTAGAATTGCCGAAATCATATATTGAAATTGGTTGAGATTTCAATAATCATGGATATTCGTTTTTGGTACAAAGAAAGTATGAGAAGAAGCCCATTAATTCAAAATAGTTAAAAAATTGTATTTGTGCTGATGAATGCTGACAAGGACGTGGCTATCATGAGAAAACATTTAATGCTCAGGCGAAAAGAAAGGAAAACGTCCAATCAGTTGCTAATCAGCCGTCTTCGCCTTTATGACACATAATAATGACAGCAGGCTGCATCATTACTTCAAAAAGTAATTAAATATGCACAATTGGAAGCTTAACCGGTGTCATTCTTGCCTATAAAAAGGAAACATGGTTAGTAGAAAACATCCATATCCAAAAATTTACCACCAAAAGAGAAAACACATGGCGCTTCGACCCTACAACCGAAATGACAAGGTGGAGGTCAAAATGCAGGAGGGTGACTACGCCGGAGGAATCTATGGCGGGGTTGTCACAAGAGCGTGGCATCACCAATATGAGGTCAGAATGACCACACTTAACAACAACGAGGGCGGCGGGCCACTGATCGTCCCTACAAGCTACCCTTTTCTGCAGCCTGTCCCACCAAGAATTTTGGTGGAGTTCAAGCAGTTCGACCTTGTTGAGGTCTGGCATAGAAGAGGATGGTGGCCGGCGGTAATCATTCGGACCACTCCCCATAATCAGTTCCATGTGGGACTGGCTGATGGAAGTCGTCTTTTTGTTGACGAGAGTGAACTGCGCCTCTACCAAGCTTTCCATCCCGGTGATCCCCCTATGTGGCATTATTACAAGCTATAGGTTGAAGTTGTTATTGTTTTGCCTTTTGATGTAATGACCTTTGTTCCCGTAGCTTGAATAAAATGTTGTTTTCTTTTGTTTGATCAGTTCTGTTTGAATTCTGTTTCTGCATTCGCATAGATATCAGCAAGGAGAACAAAACAAAGAAAAGAAAAAGAAAATGAAACACACACCACAATATTTTTGATATTTTGATATATAAAAAAAAAGTGAAAAAAAAATTTTAATGAAAATATTTTGAAGAAAAGAAAAAAATGGCTGAAATAGAAAGGATACAGAGTTTCAGAAAGGATACATGCATTCCGATTCATTCTTGTCTAAATTCCGATTCCGAGGCATTCCGAATGTCGGAATCAATCGGAATCTCAGTTAGATATCGGAACGGATTCGGCTTCCATCATTCCGAGACCATGAAGAATTCTGTTGAATGCTAGTTCAGGAAGGGCCTTTGTGAAGATATCAGCTAGTTGATCATTTGAGCGTACGAAATGAACCTCGATGTTGCCGTCTTCAACATGATCTTTGATAAAGTGATATCTGAGTGCAATGTGTTTTGTCTTGGAGTGTTGCACTGGATTGTGACAGATCCGAATTGCGCTTTCGGAATCACAGTAAAGAGGAATACGTTTCATATTAACTCCATAATCTCTCAGTTGATTTTGAATCCAGATTATCTGAGAGGTACATGAAGCGGCAGCGATGTATTCAGCTTCAGCTGTTGAGAGTGACACGCAAGTTTGTTTCCTTGATTGCCAGCTTACGAGTTTGCCATCAAGAAGTTGACATCCTCCTGAAGTGCTTTTGCGATCTAATCCACAACCACCAAGATCAGCATCGGAAAATGCTTGAACAAAGAAACCAGATCCTGAAGGATACCATAGCCCAAGAGAGGTTGATCTTTTGAGATATCGGAATATATTCTTCACAGCATTGTGGTGTGGCTCTCTAGGATTTGCCTGAAATCTTGCGCAGTAACAAACCGCAAACATAATGTCAGGTCTGCTTGAAGTGAGATAGAGAAGTGAACCAATCATTTGACGATAAAGAGTGATATCTGCTGCAGGTTTGTCTAGTGAAGGAGTGAGTTTTGTTCCGAAAGCCATCGGAACTTTGACTTTAGAATCTCCCTTCATTCCGAATTTCTCTAAGAGAGACTTGGTATAAGCTTCCTGATTGATGAATATGCCTTCTGAGCTTTGTTTGATGTTGAGGCCTAGAAAGAAATTGATTTTGCCCATAGAGCTCATTTCAAATTTTGTCTCCATCAGTTTTCGGAATTCAGCTGTTAGGCTTGGGTGAGTAGATCCGAAAATGATGTCATCAACATAAATTTGAACAATCATCAGGTGACCTCCTTCCTTTTTGCGAAAGAAAGTCGGGTCGACAGATCCTTGCTTGAACTTGGATTGCTTAAGGAACCTAGTTAAAGTTTCATACCAAGCTCTTGGAGCTTGTTTCAGGCCGTAAACAGCTTTGTCTAATACATAGCAATGATCAGGATGTTTACTGCTCACAAAGCCTGGTGGTTGTTCAACATAGACTGTCTCTTCTAATTCTCCATTCAGAAAAGCGCACTTGACATCCATCTGATAGACCTCGAACCCTTTATGTGCTGCATAAGCAAGAAAAATCCGAACGGATTCAAGTCTGGCTACTGGTGCAAAAGTTTCTTCATAATCAATTCCTTCTTCCTGACAGTACCCTTTGACAACCAGTCTTGCTTTGTTTCGTATGACATTCCCTTCTTTGTCCAACTTGTTTCGAAAGACCCATTTCATTCCGAGAACGGATGCGTTTTTCGGTGTCGGAACCAATCGCCACACCCTGTTACGTTCAAATTCGTTTAACTCATCTTGCATTGCTTGAACCCAGTCAGCATGATCAAGTGCTATTTTAACGGTTTTAGGTTCAACCTTGGAGATAAACGAATGAAACATGCAAAATTCCACTTTAGAAAATAATGCGGCTTGCTTTTCTTTAGCTTGAGCTCGAGTAAGAACACCAGCAGAAGTCGTTCCGATGATTTGAGATTTTGGATGATCTCTTGTCCATTTTATCATCGGAGGATAATTTGGATCATATTCAGGATTAATTTCTGAAATGATTTCTTCTGCTTCCGAATGTACCTCTGACTGTGTGTCAAGGTCATTATTTTCAAGGTCATTCTCCCCCTGGAAGGTTGCATCGTTTCTATCATCAGGATGATCTTGTTCAACTGGTAGAGTGGTTGATTCGGACTCAAGAGTCATATGCTCCCCTTGAATAGTTGATGAACTCTCCCCCTGGATTGGTGCATCTGCAATAGGAGTTGGACTCTCCCCCTGGATTGGTGCATCAGTAATGGGAGTTGGAGCATTGTTCGGAATCGGAACATCAGAGGAGTGTTCTTGTGGAGATTCGTTTTCACTAACTGTATTGTCTATAAGCTTCAACAATTCATCGCCTTGGTTATCTCTTGGATGTGCTTCTGATGTTTTTGCGATTTCTTGGTCATCAAACAAATTCAGAAATTCCTCATATAGATCCAGAAGAGGAATTGTAGACGTATTGGATTCAGGAAAGATTTCTTCAGACTTGATACTAACGTGCTTTGCTCTGGAATTGTATCTATCATCAAAGGTGATGTAGTATGTTTCTTCAATCTTTCTAGATCGTTTGTTCAGAACACGATAGGCTTTTGAGGTAAGAGAGTAGCCCAGAAAAATGCCTTCATCAGCTTTTTCGTCCCATTTAACTCGTTTTTCTTTCGAGTTAAAAATGAAGCACTTGGATCCAAAAACATGAAAAAACTTCACATTCGGTTTTCTCTTGTTGAGGATCTCATAGGGAGTGAGATTGAATCGTTTCGTAATGTTTGATCGGTTCTGAGTGTAACAAGCAGTTGCGATGGCGTCGGCCCATAAATATAAAGGAAGTTTTGCGAAAGAGAGCATGGTTCGAGCAGCTTCACACAAAGAACGATTCCGTCTTTCTACAACTCCATTTTGTTGAGGAGTGTAAGGGGCAGAGAAGTTATGCGTGATTCCTTTATTGACGAGAAAATCATCTAGAACTTTATTTTTGAATTCTGTCCCATTATCACTTCGTATCATTCGAACTTGTTTTCGGAGAAGGATTTCTATCTGCTTGATAAAGTTAATCATGTTGATTGCCGCTTCAGATTTTTGCTTGAGGAAGAATACCCATGTGAAACGAGAGAAGTCATCCACCACAACCAGAATGTATTTGTTATGAGCGACGCTTTCGATGGCAGATGGACCACAAAGATCAATATGCAAGAGTTCCAGAGGTTCGATGATCTTTGTGTTGATGATTGTAGAGTGGCTCTTCCGACTTTGTTTTCCTAGCTCGCATGCGTCACAGAGTCGGTCTTTGTCGTACTTGAGTAGCGGTAATCCACGCACAAGATCACCAAGTACCAGTTTATTAATATCACGAAAGTTCATGTGAGACAACCGCCTGTGCCAGAGCCAACTATCATCGTTCGTAGCTTTAGTGAGGAGGCAAATAGCAGGTTTTCCTTGAATAGGTCTCATATCCAAGGGAAACAATTCTCCTTTTCTCTTTGACTTCAATATAATCTTTTTGGATTCTTTCTCAATCAGTTCGGAACCTTCTTCATCAAATGAGACTTTAAGACCAGTTCCGACAACCAGTTGTGAGACACTGATCAAGTTGTGCTGAAGTCCTTCCACATATGCCACTTTGCGTATCGAAATTTCACCATTTGTGATCATGCCATAGCCTTTGATGTTGCCTGTTGCATTGTTCCCATAACTGACTTTTCCTCCATTCATCAGTGAGCGATATTCTCTTAATTCCTCCTTCCTTCCAGTCATATGACGTGAACAGCCGCTGTCAATGTACCATTCCGGATCATACTGTTCGTCACGTAGAACCTGCACAAGTTAGAGAGATTTAGGAACCCAAACCAGTGTGGGCCCATGTGAGAATTTTCTTGCGATAGGAAAAGTGCACGATTTTTCAACCCAAAAAGATTTTCTCACAGATGGTACATTTTTCTCATTTTCAATTCGGAACACTTTTATTTTTGTGGGTTGCCATTGTTGTTTAGCAAAACGAGATTTCTTAGGAGTAACTGTGTTCGAAACTTGATAATAATGAGTTTTCTGAGTGTGAGAGCTAGAAAAAAAATTTTGATTTTTAACCGATTGAAGAGAGGGTTTTGTTTTGGAAGTAACAGTTGGATGAATCTTGTGGATTTTAAGATCCTGAGTGGTTTCAGGATAGAGTTTTCCCTTCCCTTTTGAATCCATTGAACTGGGAACACGTGTAGGAGTCTTTGTTGTTGTTGTTGAGACAGATGGTTTAGGTACTGGTTTTGGTTTTGGAGTGGGCTCAACTTTCCGATTAGGAATTGGGTTGGCTTTCTGGGTTGGGTTTGAGTTATTTTTGTTTCTCCAGAACTGTTTTCTCTCTTTCAGATTCTTTTTATACCTGGCATTCATTTGTTTCCTTTTGGCAATCAGCTCTTCAGGAGACTTATGAACACAAGATGTTGAGCCGTGATTGAAGTCGGATTTGAAAGTATTCGTTTTAGAGTTCGGAGAAATAGGTTTCAAGTTCTTTGCACCCCATGAGCCATTTTGAGAAACAGGATTTTTACAGTTCAATGAACCAGAAATATAATTGCCACGAGACTTCCACGAGGTCATTTCGGAAAGACCTTTAGTCTCATCTGAGTTGTCAATTGGTTCCGACCAAAAGAAAGAATCACAAACATCGGAATTATCGTTATCGACTAGGACTTTGAGTTCAGTTACATCTTTTGTATTTAAGCCTGGTTTAACAAAAACTTGATTTGGTACAGTTTGAATTTTTGGAAAAACAGTAGCTTGTTCGGTTAAAGTGTGTGATTTTTCACTTTCAACAATTCTCGCAAAAGTAACTGAATTTTCAGAAATGAGATTTTTCTTAATTTCAGTAGAGTTTGATACGAATTCCGAACAATCAATTTCATCCTCAACAGATATTTCACTCATATCGCTTTCATCAAAGTCAGAAATATTCTCATTAATAAGAATATTATCGGAATTTAGTTTAGAGCATAGTGAATGAAAATTCTTTAGAGTTGCTGTTTTAATTTCCTCGTGATCATTTTCTGAAAAATATTCTTTGACCATACTTTTATGTTCTTTGGACTGTATATAGCTTTCAATTTTATCAAGTCCAATTCGATAAGCTTCCGAAACCTCATCAGATGAAACAATGGTTTCACACCTATGACATTCTGCATCGATTTCATCCTCTTTCAACTCAAGAAAGGGCAAAATCATTTTGTGTAAACCCCTGCCTATGTCACAATCAAGATGTAATTGAGTAATATTATTGTAAAGACGTTTAGCAATTAAACAAAAAATGTTTCTCTGTTTGACAAGAACTAAATTATCTCGTTTGACATAAATAATATCATCTCGTGCTTTAACTAACTCACTATCCAACGCCTCGATTCTCATTCGTCTCTCCTCATTCTTATTCGATATCCTGCTCAATTGATCATTTAGGTTAGAATTACTTAGACGTGTTCTTTTTAAGCTATCACTTAAACTGGAAACGGTAAATCTAAGATCATCTAATTCTGCATCATAACTAGAAGAGCAAATATTTAAAGATTTAAGGATAGAGCGTACCTTTTTGACCACAGCCTCACATTCTTCAACTTGTTCATATATAGGCTTTGCAGCAAAGCAGTTTGCTGAGGCAGGACATCCATCGGTAGAATAACCTCTGCTTTCGGAATGATCAGCTTTCACCATCAGACATCGACCATGTGTTGGATTCCTTACCTCCTCATCTTCCGAATCCGTTGACCAGATTTCAACGGCGCCAAACTCGCTGTCTTCTTTCACCACGAAAGCTGCCTTGGTAGATGAAGCATCGTTCTTTTTCAGCTCTGCAATCTTCTTTGCATAATAAGCTTCATCTTTCACCTGCTCCTTCTTCTCAGCTTGTTTTCGGAGCAAACAGTCTTTCACAAAGTGATTCTTGCCGTTACAGTAATGGCAATCATATCCTGAGTCGCCTGCTAGTTTCTTCTCTTCATCATTCTTCTTTTTCTGACTTTCTTCCACAGTCTTTTCAGCATGGAAACCTCCTTGTCGATTCCGGTTTTTGAATTTGGAGAAGTTTTTCTTGAAGAACTTCTTGGGATTTGATACCATCAAAGCTTTGTCTTCTCTGGTCAAATCGTCATCGGAAAAGTCAGATTCGGAATCAATTTCGGCCGTTTTCTTTCCAGCAGCGACCAGTGCAAGGGAGCCGAGACTGGTAGTTGTTTTGGCTTCCGAAATGATTTCCTTTTCATGGGATTTCAGAATTCCCACAACCTTAGCCAAAGTGTAAGTTTTGAACTGTTCATGGGCTTTTATTGTTGAAACAATAGCCTTCCATTCAGAACGAAGACCATCAAGAAAGGTGATCTTTTGCTCAATGACAGTTCGAGCCAGATTGTATTTTAATAATCGACTTAGAAGATGATTATATCGATTAAAGGTCTGGGTCAGAGTTTCTTCCGAACCTTGTACAAAAGATCCGAAATCGGAAAGAAGAGTGGTCTGAATAGAGTGCTCAAGGTCAGCATCTCCAGAATATAATTCTTTAAGTCGATCCCAGATCTCTTTAGTTGTTTGGCATGAACTAACTAGACGAAGAGTATCTGCTTGAAGAGCAAACCTGATAATTCTAAATGCTTTAATGTTGCACATCAGTTTATCTTTTTCGTCTTGAGGAATGTTGGTGTGAGTGACAAGCAAGTTGTTGTACTCTTTTAGGGTTTTAATAACCCTTCTTGTGTCTGTGTGGACATGGGTTTCTTCAGTAATAGCTTGCCAGATCGTTGCACCATGTTCTTCAATGCCAAGAACATAATCTTCAAAGTGTAACGCCCAGACTTCATATTCTTGAGTGAATAGAATTGGAGTCCTGGTAGTGGATCCAATACTGCTTGAAAGATTAAAAGACCGAGTATGTGAGTCGTCAAAAGCCATTGATACGTTTATTTTGAATGAATCAGTAGTGTAGGTAGAAATCAAAAGGAAGAGTTGAACGTAAAAGATTAAAATTTGATATCTAAGATCGATTGTAACGATGAAGATAATCAAAAACAAATCTGAGAATAACACTAACTCCCGCTCTGATACCAATTGTTGAATTGCAAGAGTTGGATCGATTCAAAAATGCGGAATAATGTAAATAAACTAGATCAAAAACAGACGATATGAAGAACTGATGTTGAATGATTAACAATGCAACTCAAGAACAATTCAATGAGAACTATTCTGTATGAGCGCCGTAAAGAGATTACAAAAGTTAACCCTAACAGGGTTACGAATAAGCTATATAAACAAAAACTAAGTATGGAATGACAGACCCATTCCATAACCGATAGCTAAAATATAGGCTACAAATCAGGCAACAGATCCGATTAGCATATTTGACTCAATCTTAATTAATGACTCAACAGAGTGGAAGGAAATAAAAAAGGTGGCTTTGAGTTTGATTCGTGTTGTGGGAAATATAAGAAGATAAAGGAGTTGGTGACCTTGTTTTCTTGAGCGGTGGTAGAATCTCTAGGAATAGGATTGATCGACAAAGGTATCGCTATGAAAACAAAAAGGAAATGGAGAAACAACTCGGTATGAAGATTATGGCGGTGGATGTTCAAAACGGTGCCTTTAGATGTGGTCGGGGTCCGACAAGTCGATATGGTAACAAAGGTGTCCAACGGGATGCCATGTTACATGTTACATGGGTTGTGAACAATGAAAAAGAGTTAACCTAGAGAAGACTTTAGATGTGACCGAGACGGAGGCCGGGTGTCCGAGAAAAGTCGAGAATGGAATGGTATAAACAAATCGATTAAGGGGTGAATGTTGGATTAATCTGTTTGTTATGGGTAAGTAAGTCAAGGGAAGATGGAATAAAATATAGTTTCTTATAAAACTTCCACTTATCTTTATAAAATATTAATAGGTTTTTATTTCTCCTAAAATTACTAGGTGTGGGTCTCAATGTTTTTCCTTTTTAGGTCTCTATAATTATGTCGGCAATATTAGTTTTGTTTCTACGCTAGGCTTTTGGTACTAGTGTGAAAATGTAGGAATCAGTTTTCCTATATATATTGTACTGGGAAATACTAAATAAACACCCCATTATATTTCGTATACACCCTAAATGAAACTTAAGTACTTTTTATTTGTTGAAACTACATTTTTTTCCGGAAAAATTAGATATGAATTGTCAAAAATACATTGAGTGTTGTTAAGGGGTGTATATGGGATGTATATTTAGTAACACCCTTTGTAGTAAGCTACATTGTGATAATTGCAAAGAGAATGAATATGACAAGAACTTTTCTCTAGACCCCACATTTTGTTTAACCTAATGCTTGTTATTATTCTTCTCTTTCTCCCGCTGTTTGCATGCATATTACGTAAACAGAGAACCCCTCCTTAGTTTTTTTATAAACTAATAATACAAAGAGTGATATCCAACATCTGTTATCAGATCGACGTTCTGTTGAACAGGGTGTGCAGCTTGATTTCTCTTGATCGTGATTGTTTTTGCAAGCAATTGACTAACTGGAGGTGCGTGATTAACGGAAATCAAGACATTAAAGTAGGTGGCTTTGATAGAGTCCGTTTTCTAGGTGACAGAAGTCGGTAAAGGTGGTTGTGACCTTGTTTTCTTGATTGGAAGAAGAGTACTCTCAAGAAAAGCTTGTTAAAGAGATTAGGGATGTCAAAAGGTAGAAAAGGATGCCGATGGTACCTGCAATAGAAGGCTGGTTTGAGATTCAGTTTCGACAAAGGTGTTGCCCTTTGCTGCAATGCAGACACAGCAGAGAACCGATTTTTTTGTTTGTTTTATATTTAGGGGTTGTGATGCTATTACCAAATGTTGAAGTCTTGAAAGTAGGTTCCGTCCTTGATCGGCCAGGTTGTTTAATAAAGGTAGACTAATTACCCAAAGGCACAAAAAACATGAACGGAAGGAAATAAAAGCAAGTGCCTTTGAGTTTGGTTCGTGTTGTGGGAAATAGAAGACGATAAAGGAGTTGGTGACCTTGTTTTCTTAAGAGGTGGTAGAATCTCTAGGAATAGAATTGATCAGCAAAGGTATTGGTGTGAACATTATGGCGGTGGAAGTTCAAAACGTGTGGCTTTGGATGTGGTCGGGGTCCGAAAAGTCGATATGGTAAACAAGGTATCCAACGAGATGCCATGTTACAAGTTAAATGGGTTGTGAACAATGAAAATGAATTAAACTATTAAAGAATTTGGATGTGACCGAGCTGCAGGCCGGGTGTCCGGGAAAAGTTGAGAATGGAAAGGTATAAACAAATTGATTATGGGGTGAATGTTGGATGAATCAGTTTATTATGGGTAAGTGAGTCAAGGGAAGATGGAATAAAACATAGTTGACAATGCCTAGTAATATCAAGTATTTTAGTCGTTGTTGAGCCCTATTCTTGGGGAATTTATATCATATATGTTGTGGTATTCTCACTTTTTGTGTAAGTGCTTGTTTGGAAGGAAAAGATGTAAACAGGGGCTAAAAGCGTACAAACTAAAAGAAGCTTGAAGATAAAGACAAAACAGTCGAATTCGCACGCGCGCCGCAGGTATGTACAAGGGCGCGACGCGCTGACTCAGCAATGAGGCGGTGGAGAAGATTCAAATGCCGAAAAAACGGGGATAAACCAGCACGCACGCCGCGGATTCTACTTGAGCGCGGCGCGGTCTTTTATTTTTCACAACTATAAATAGAGGGTTCTAGGTCGAAAAATGCAGAAAGACCTGGCATAGGAGCGACTCCCAAGGCTTCTTTGACTCCGAGTTTCAGTTTTCAGTAACCATAATTGGTATTTTATGTTTTCTCTTTTAATTTCCAATTAGTTTAGTAGCTTTGGTAGATTTGGCTAGTGTTATTGGGTGTGACAACCATTGACATTACTCTATTTTGGAACAAGTTGGATCTGAGTTTTTAATAGTTAATCATTCGGTTATTGTTAATTGCTCTCTTTTCGGTATTTAATGCTTGTGGATGAATTTTGGATGTTTGATTGTGTTGGATGGTTATTGTGTTTCTGAATTTAGACTTTACTTTTTGATTTCAGTAACTCATGTTAGTTTAGAAGTTGAATTGGATTGGAATTAGTTTTTGGATTTGTTGGATTTATGATTTCGGGATTGTTTTTGATAAAAGTCGGAAACTAGATCCTCTTGCTTTAGCGTGACACTACAGTTGGTAATCTGTTGCCTACCTTGACCACATAACTCCTGTGGATCGACCCTGACTATCGCTATACTAGTGTGTGTTACGTTATTTTACTATTTTTGACCGCACGGCGACCTAGGCGTGTCAAATTTTGGCGCCGTTGCCTGGGAGTTGTGAGCTTGAGAGTAGCCGATCTCTAGGACTTTTAGTTTCTGATTTTTGGTTTTGATATTGAGATTTCAGTTGGTTAGTATTTTTCCTTTTGCTTTTGACGGGCGTGTTGCACTAGTGTATGCGTACCCGTCGGAGTGGGCAGTTATCACCCTTGCGTTTTGACTCAGAGATTGAACGAACCGCGCGCAAGAACCGTGCACGTAGGCGTTTAGATACAATGAGTTTTAGTCATGTTAGTAGTAGGTTAGAGAATGTTGCCCAGCAACCTTCGGGTGAGGCAACGGGGATGTCGTTTATTCCCCGTGTTTCAGAATTTCAGTTTGGGAGCACGAGTGCTACTGGTGGTGCAGTTTCAGCCCTTGCACCAATACCATCATGCACTCCACCTTCTGTTCCACCATTTCAACCACAATCTACAAAACCTTTCACATCTGCTATGTCTTGGGGAGCGCCGACCCGTGATGGCACCCCAGTGACTATGCAGCACACTACCATTTCTCAACCACAATCACAACTCTCACAACCGCCATTAATTTTCAAACCACAAACCACCTTTCAACCCATACCACAACAACCATACCAACCACAACCTCCATAGCAGCAGTACCAGTATTAGGAGGTTGAGCAGAGCTATGAGAATGAGGAAGAAGGATGGGTTCCGCAGCAGCAGCAACCGCAGCAACAATGGAACCGAGGTCGGGGACCTCCACGAAGAGCACCACAGCAGCAACCACCGCAAGGTCAGCAAGGGTACAATGATAATCATTTTCACGGTAATCCTATTCAACCTTTGTACTTTGCGCAACCGAGAGGGCAGTCGGTTGCATCGCACTTCTAGCCGCGGGAGTATGATGATTCATCACCCATTTATATTCCTTATGATATGGACACTCAAGTATAAATTAAGCCTCAATTGATAGGAGTATTAACACAGTTTAGAGGATATAAGACGGATGATCCACATAATCATTTGTATGAATTCCTAGCCATCGCAAACGCCAATACTCCTAGGAACACCAATAGGGATATTTTTAGGTTAAGATTGTTTCCTTTTACCTTAAAGGACAAGCCAAGTACTGGTTTACATCTCTTCCACCTAATAGTATCACTACTTGGGATCAACTTAAGGCTAAGTTTTTACAAGAACTTTACCCAGCCAGTAAGACCACTAAAGTTAGACGCACAATCCAAGATTTTCAGCAAAAGCCTCGAGAAGTATTTCACAAGGCTTTCGATCGATTGAAGGAGTTGTTGCGTTCCTGTCCGCATCATGAAGTTCCGAAGTGGCAGCTGGTGAAATTATTCTTTGAAGGAATGAATGAGACGCATCAAGCAATGATATATGCTTCATCAAGTGGGAGATTTATGTGGCAAGAGCCAGAGGATGCATGGAGATTTTTGGAACAGTTAAGTTTAGGATCTAAGGTCAGTGGATCCATGAAGGATAACACAGTGTATGTGGCGAATATAGAAGCAGAAAATAAGTGGAAAAAGGAGATAAAAAATGAGTTAAGTGCTGTTACCAAAAAGTTCAATCAAATGCTCACGAGATTTCAAAAGGAGAAAGGAGCGTATGTATTGCATGGACAAAGCATATGTAATACATGTGGTGAAATAGGAATATGGTCAATTCCACAATACGCCACGACCATTCAGAAATAATCAGCACATTCAGAGGGAAGTAAGACAACCATCAGTGAGGCAGCAACAACCAGCACCTCTAGCAGGAAGTATGAACATTGGCATGCAGGAGATTTTTGGAATGTTAGTTAAGCTCAAGGAGGTAGAAGATGCCAATTCGCAAGCAATTTTGAAGTTTGGAGAATTGCTCATTAAGTTGGAGAAGGACAGAGAACATGAAAAAGCACAACCATCAAAGGTGCAAGTAAATGAAGTTATCACGCTTATAAGCAGAAAGAAACTGGACAACAAAGTTACAGCTCCACCAGCAGAAGAAGATAGTGATGTGGAGATAATTTTTGATGAAAAAGAAGAGCTGAAAAAGGAAAAGAAGAGAGACAAAGAGGAACAAGCACAAAAGAAGAAACCAGCAAGTACATGGGCAAAGGGAGAAATAAGTGGGACAGCTCCTTTTCCTGCGGCTTTGGAAAAGCCTGAAAGAAGACCATACGGAAATAAAGGACCACAAGCAAAATATATGTGGGATCTGTTTAGTCAGATCAAAGTCAACATCCCATTGGTTAAGCTTATCAAGCAGGTCCCTGGTTATGCAAAATTTCTCAAAGGCATGTGTATTCATAAGAAGCATATTCTGTCACATTTGCCCAAAAGGATTAGTTTCCCCGAAAATGTAAGTTCTCTAATTATGGACGCATTACCTCCCAAGATGAAGGACCCAGGGGTTCCTCTCATCTCAGTTGATTTAGGTGATGTGAATATTAAGAAAGCTATGTTAGATTTGGGTGCAAGCATGAACATTCTACCAGGACAGCTCTTTGACAAGTATAAATTCGGTACTTTGAGGCCTACTGATGTAATCTTACAGCTTGCTGATAAATCTACAAAGATTCCTAGGGGAATGTTGTCAGATGTCATCATTAAGGTGAGAGATTTCTATTACCCAACAGATTTCTTAGTTCTGGATACCCGTCAGACCGCCAATGGAGAACAACCGAAGATTCTTTTGGGGCGACCTTTCTTGGCTACAGCTAATGCAAACATTTACTCTCGTACAAGAGAGATGGGGATTTCCTTTGGACATCGGCAAACTAAGATTAACATTTTTAATGCTAAAGGAAGTACCATGGAGGATGAAGAATGCTCCCAGGTGGACATCATAGATGAGTTAGTGCAGCAATATACAACTGAAGTGTTACAACAAGAGGTGATGGATATTCAAGAAGAAGGAGAGGCTGATCAGGAGAAGTAAGAAGAAGCAGTAGGAAAGGACAAAGGCATGAAGCATGAAGAATGCGCACACATCAGGGAAGCTGCCGGCGGAGATCCCTAAGACATTAAAACCGTCTCTACAGGAACCGCCGACTTTAGAGTTAAAACTGTTACCAGCTCATTTAAAGTATGCCTTCTTAGGAGAAAAAGAAACTCTACCAGTAATCTTAGCAGCGAATTTGACAATGGAACAAGAAAAGGACTTGCTTAAGGTTTTGTCCAAACAAAAGGAAGCCATCGGATGGACGATTGCAGATTTGAAAGGAATCAGTCCAACTACGTGTATGCATCGGATCATCACAGAAGAAGGAGCCAAACCTTCTAGGGATACGCAAAGAAGATTGAATCCAAATTTGAAGGAAGTTGTGAAGAAGGAAGTTCTGAAATGGTTGAATGTTGGGATCATATATCTAATCTTCGATAGTGAGGGGGTCAGTCCGACGCAAACTTTGTCGAAGAAATCTGGAATAACCGTAGTAGATACTAAAGATGGTGACAAGGTATCCACAAGACCCGTTACAGGATGGAGAGTATGTATTGATTACTGAAAACTCAATGCCGCTACATCTAAGGACCATTTCCTGTTACCATTCATTGATCAAATTGTACAAAAGTTAGCTGGACAGAAGTATTATTGTTTCTTGGATGGTTATTCAGGGTATAATCAGATTGCCATTCACCCAGAGGATCAGGCGAAGACTACATTCACATGTCTGTATGGTACTTTTGCATTTCGTAGAATGCCATTCGGCCTGTGTAATGCTCCTGCTACGTTTCAGAGGTGCATGATGGCGATATTCCCCGACATGATTGGTGACGCCTTGGAAATCTTCATGGATTACTTTTCGATTTTTGGATCAACATTTGAAGCATGCTTAAGTCAATTAGAAAAGGTGTTACAAGATGTGTTGAGTCTAATCTGGTGCTTTCTTGGGAGAAAAGCCATTTTATGGTTAGGGAAGGAATAGTCTTAGGTCATGTGGTCTCCGAGAGAGGATTTGAGGTAGATCGTGCTAAGGTCAAAGTCATTTCCACATTGCCACCCCCGACATCCGTGAAAGGGGTTAGATCTTTCTTAGGCCATGCTGGTTTTTATCGTAGATTTATCAAGGACTTTAGTACTATCTCTAAACCTATTTGTGGCCTTCTTTTGAAAGACGCACCATTTATTTTTGATGAGGAGTGTGTAAAAGCATTCAACATTCTAAAAAATAAATTAGTCGAGGCTCCTATTCTAAAACCTCCTAATTGGACCTAACCTTTCGAAATTATGTGTGATGGTAGTGATTATGCTGCAGGTGCAGTATTAGGACAAAGGACTGATAGGAAGCCAGTGGTCATATGCTATGATAGTAAAACTTTTTCAGAGGCTCAACTGAATTACAAAACCACCAAAAAGGAGTTACTTGCTATAGTATTTCCATTGGATAAGTTCAGATCCTACATCGGGGGATCAAAGGTGGTGGTCTATACCGACCACAGTGTTTTTCGACACCTTCTTGCGAAGAAGGAGTCTAAACCAAGGCTGATCAGAAGGATACTTCTCTTGCAAGAGTTCGATGTGGAAATCAAGGACAAGAAAGGAGCAGAAAATGTGGTGGCAGATCATCTCTCACGACTCCCACTAGAGCAGTTAGAAGCTGGAATTAAAGATTCGTTCCCAGATGAGCAGCTGTTGGAGCTCACCGGAGCCCCATGGTACGCAAACTATGTCAACTTCTTAGCTACAGGAGCGATGTCAACGCATTAGACAAAACAGATGCATAAGCATTTTCGTACGTATGCGAAGAGGTTTATTTGGGATGATCCTGATCTTTTTAAGGTGGGAGAGGACCAAATAATTCGTCGATGTGTGCCTGATAGTGAGATTGGTGATGTTCTGTAACAATGTCATGCTTCATCATGTGAAGGACATTTCAGCGGCAAAAATACAGGATACAAAGTTTTGGAAGCAGGACTGTATTGGCCGACTATCTTCAGGGATGCTCACAAAACTGCCAAGGAGTGCCTGAATTGCCAACAACTGGGAAATATATCAAAAAGGGATCAAATGCCTTTAAATCCGATCTTGGTGGTAGATATTTTCGATGTCTGGGGAATCGACTTTATGGGGCCATTTCCCACCTCGCATGGTTATGTCTATACTCTCGTCGCAGTGGATTATGTGTCTAAGTAGATTGAGGCAGAAGCGACCCGCACAATGATCATCATGTGGTGTGCAAATTTGTTAGGAAAAATATTTTCACTCGACATGGAATCCCATGGGTTATCATAAATGATGGGGGTCGCACTTTAAGAACTTTAAATTTGGAAGGCTGCTAAAGCATTACCGGGTGAATCATCGAATCGCAACACATTATCACCCACAAACAAGCGGCCAGGTAGAAGTATCCAACAGACAGATCAAGGAAATTCTTCAGAAGACGGTCAGGACAGACAGGAAAGACTAGTCGCAAAGGTTGGATGACACATTATGGGCATACAGAACTGCCTATAAGACACCGATCGGAACTACTCCGTATCGGTTGGTTTATGGGAAAGGCTGCCATTTGCCCATAGAGCTGGCCAACCGAGCCCTATGGGCTACCAAACAAGTGAACATGGACTACACTGAAGCTGGAAAAGAACGAAAGTTGTAGCTGTCTGAATTGGAAGAGTTACAAGATGAAGCCTACGAGAATGCGGCTACGTACAAGTCAAAAATGAAGCGATATCATGATGCTAAACTCCGGTTGAAAACTTTTGAAGTTGGACAGAAGGTATGGCTGTACAACTCAAGATTGAAGATGTTCCCTGGGAAGTTAAGAAGTAAATGGAATAGGCCATACGAAGTGGTTAGTGTCACAGATTATGGTGCAATAGAAATCCGGGAGTTCAAAGGTGGACAGCCATTCAAAGTCAACGGACATAGACTCAAACCCTATGTTATTGCAGGCACATTTCAGAAATTGGAAGTGGAAACGATGGAGTTCGTGACAGATAATCCTGTATATATGTTATAGGTTAGGTAAGTGCATGTCCGGCTGAAGACGTCAAACTTAGCACTTGTCGGGAGGCAACCCGATCATCATATGTATAAATTGCATTTTCAATAGTAATTAATCACGCTTGCTTGGTCACGGTAAGAAAAGAATAAGTGTGGGGTCAATTTGATAATTTTGCAACACCGCGACGCGGGGTCTTAGGATCCGCGCCGCGCGTGTTTAGCTTTCACGATTATTAATAAAATCATATTCTTATACGCGATGCGGATAGAACTTAGCGCTTTTCGGGAGGCAACCCGATCATCATATGTATAAATTGCATTTTCAATAGTAATTAATCATGCTTTCTTGGTCATGGTAAGAAAAGAATAAGTGTGGGGTCAATTTGGTAATTTTGCAACACCGCGACGCGGGGTCTTAGGATCCGCGCCGCGCGTGTTTAGTTTTGGCGATTATTAATAAAATCAGATTCTTATACGCGATGCGGATAGAAGCTTCCCGCGCCGCGGCCTTATCTTAATTTGAAATTAGAGATAATCACAAAAACAGAGTTTGAGAACAACTCCAAAACCCCACACTTGTATATTATCCAATTCACATAAATCATCGTGTTTTTACTGCTGATCACTCATTCGCGCATCTCACTCAACTTCGTCTTCGTATTACCTTCCAGAAATTCAAGTAAGTTCCTGAAATTCACTCTTTTATCTTCAAGTTCTTGGGAAATATGATAATCGCTTGTATACTGCAATGTAGTGATCTTAGAATTAAATTGATGCTGCCATTTAGTTTAGGATGATGCATGGTACAACACCCAGTAATTAGAATTGCAATTTTGACCTGAGATCATGTTTAATCATCGGTTCTGTTCTGAACTTCATACGAGTTGTTACAGAGCGCGACGAGGAGTATGAAGTTTCAAACAGTGCGACGCGGCCTTTGTGTCCTGCGCCGTGGCGTACACTGAACAGTAGCTTAGGTGACAGAACACTCGCTTACAATTTTTGCAACCGCCGATCAATTCATCAACATAAGCGGATTCTTCCTTCCCGGACGGTCAACTGGGAGTTGACCAAGGAATCGGGCATCCTTGAACATTTACAAGATTGGCTGATGCAACAGGGATACGAGGAAGGCGAACTAACTTACACGTGTCGGGCAATCGAGAATGCGGTTCAAATGGACGAACCCATTTATCGCAAGGTTTTTTTACAATTTTGTCTCAAGTTATCACTTTGATGATCAACCATTAGGGATGAACACTGAGGAGATGATCCAATTTCGATTGGGAATCACAAGCGAGTTGCAGTCTGAGAGAGTTTGGGTATCAGATT
This sequence comes from Cichorium intybus, assembly GCA_023525715.1. Lineage (NCBI taxonomy): Eukaryota > Viridiplantae > Streptophyta > Magnoliopsida > Asterales > Asteraceae > Cichorium > Cichorium intybus. Next base: position 65,489,404 of record CM042014.1, on the reverse strand, counting down.
GGGTTGTATACACAGGAGGAGTCGGAGGCGCCGGGTTTCGGGCCATTCCACAGACGTGCCAACTATGATGCCGACGATTCCTTTTCACCTGCTGATTACTGGAGCACTATATCATCCACACGGTATCACGAGAATACCGTCCGAGAGGGGCTGATGCATTGCTGGCGCATCGGATGTTGCACCGGTTGATATCAACCATGTTTTGGCCTCGTGCGGACGAAGAACGGGTTTTACCACGTGAGCTGCACCTCATGTGGTATTTGACACGAATTCTCCGGACATGCAACATTCCATACTTTGTCACCAGCTACTTCAAGCAGTTGACGGACGCGCTATTGGAGTATATAGCTCTCGGTGGTGGAAACTATGTGATGAGGCTGGCACAGTCTTACGGGTTGTTATCTGAATACACCACCCGTGGATTAACACTTATTCAGCCAGTCCCCTTTAGTCCATCGACCACCACTTCCCGAGATGTTATTTATGTTGATGACGGGATTACATCGGTTGAGCGAGCACCATTCCCAGTTTTACGAGCCGAACCATCGACATCCAGGAAGTGATCACTGGCAACCGTCAGCTTACCCCGAGGACTCTCCCCTGCCACTATGGAATCCATCTTTTTGGCTGATGAAGTGAAGGCGGTCCAGCAAACATGCACACTCACAAATTAGAACACAAGGTTCAAGCAATGGTGATGCACGAGGTTGACCGGCGTACGAAGAATACACATACACAGCTTCTTTGGCTGTCGGAATGTGTAATAAATTTCATCAACGGATCCCAAAATCCCATCCCGAGACCTCAGCCACCAACTATTGAAGAAGAAGACGAGCCCATGGAGGAAGAGGAGGTAGATGCAGAAGAAGGGGAAGATGATGACACCGCCCACAATTAAGTGTAGTGTGATTACATTGTTAGTTGAGTTGTTTTGTTTCAATTTTAGTTTAGTTGCATTTTTGAACATTTGGTAGAAATTTTTAGGATTTTAATGTTATAGTATGTGAATAAGCCTTTGGGCATTAGGAAAAAGTAATTAAATTAGGTAATTCTGTGTTGGAAAAAATTTTACGAGTGTTTAAATATGGCTTAACTTTCTGAAATTACCGCGTCGTGGAGCCCTTACGGTACGCGCCGCGGTCATTTCCAACATGACAGACCAAGGACACCTCGTAATCACCACGACGCACGTATTTCCATCACGCGCTGCGGTCATCCGCAACACAAAAATTTTCTTCGTTTTAGTTGTTTAGATGTGGTTTTTCTTTTTGCATTTAATGTTTTTCGTGAGTTATGCATGTAATACCAAATGGAGGAGTTGTTTCAAGCAAGTGTGGGGTCACCGTGCCCCCTCCACTTGCCTTGACCACTGGCGTGTTTCACTGTTGCGCTACAACTCCTGAATTCTGAGTCAAGGACTTTTGTTCGTGTTTTTGTACCTGTGACAATCGAGCAATCTACCGTCAAAGGGGTAACTCTTCACCCTAGTTCTGAAATATATATATATATATATATATATATATATATATATATATATATATATATATATATATATATATATATATATATATATTTGTACAACAGGGACGTTGTACGGTTTTAAGTGTGGGGTGTGGACCGTCGAAAGAGTAGTTTTTTTGAAATTTTTGCGGGAAATGAGTCATTTTCAAAAAAAATTTGCAATTTTTCAAAATTTTTAATAGGTTGTAATTTTGAAACGAATACGTTCTGAATGTTTATAGCATTGGTATTTTTCGAGAAATACTATGTAGTTGTGATCATGCTATAAGTTTAGTCAAATAAGTTGAGTTTTTAGGAGTTACAAGATTGAAATATTTTAGGATTGGAATTTAGGAAGGGACTGTCAATCAGTGGCCTTTGTTGTTCGAGCCGGTAGGTCCGAAAAGGGTGGCCTCGAAGAGGCACTTATGCACCTTACCACCAAAGATCGTCTGGTTTGGGATGGTATTTCTAAAAACTCGTTGCACGGACAACATCGAAAGTCATGGACAGTTCTTTAATGAACTTTAGAATCTGAATGAGTATGTACACTTCATTGTGCACAAAAAATTTGTAATCAAGGGTTCTTTAGAAAGTCATGAATTCCAAAGAATATTCCGATTATGTTTTCACAAACTATTTCACTCTAACTCCTGAGGCAATAAGCTTTGAAATTGAACAAATTCAAAAAATTGTTTGAGTCTTTATTAGAATTTGTTAAAAACTCTCTTGCTTCGGGACAAGCAAGGCACAAGTGTGGGGTGTTTGACAATGCCTAGTAATATCAAGTATTTTAGTCGTTGTTGGGCCCTATTCTTGGTGAATTTATATCATATATGTTGTGGTATTCTCACTTTTTTTGTCAATGCTTGTTTGGAAAGAAAAGATGTAAACAGGGGCTAAAAGCGTACAAAATAAAAGAAGTTTGAAGATAAACACAAACAGTCAAATTCACACGCGCGCCGCGGGTATGTACAAGGGCGCGACACGCTGACTAAGCAATGAGGCGGTGGAGATGATTCAAATGCCGAAAAAACGGGGATAAACCAGCACGCGCGCCGCGGATTCTACTTGCGCGCGGCGCGGTCTTTTATTTTTTACAACTATAAATAGAGGGTTCTAGGTCGAAAAATGCAGCATAGACCTGCCATAGGAACGACTCCCAAGGCTTCTTTAACTCCGAGTTTCAGTTTTCAGCAACCATAAGTGGTATTTTATGTTTTCTCTTTTAATTTCCAATTAGTGTAGTAGCTTTGGTAGATTTGGCTAGTGCTATTGGGTGTGACAACCATTGGCATTAGTTCTTAGTTTCTGAATTTTATGTTCTCTATTTTAGAACAAGTTGGATCTGAGTTTTTAATAGTTAATCATTCGGTTATTGTTAATTGCTCTCTTTTCGGTATTTTATGCTTTTGGATAAATTTTGGATGTTTGATTGTGTTGGATGGTTATTGTGTTTCTGAATTTAGACTTTACTTTCTAATTTCAGTAACTCATGTTAGTTTAGAAGTTGAATTGGATTTGAATTAGTTTTGGGATTTGTTGGATTTATGATTTCGGGATTGTTTTTGGTAAAAGTCAGAAACTAGATCCTCTGGCTGTAGCGTGAAACTACAGTTGGTAATCTGTTGCCTACCTTGACCATGTAACTCCTGTGGATCGACCCTGACTACTGCTATACTAGTGTGTGTTAGGTTATTTTACTATTTTTGACCGCACAACGACCTAGGCGTGTCAGTAGCAATCGATTTTCATATATATATATATATATATATATATATATATATATATATATATATATATATATATATATATATATATATATATATATATATATATATATATATATATATATATATATTGTATTGGGAAATACTAAATAAACACCTATTATATACTTCGTATACACCCTAAATTAAAGTTAGCTACTTTTTATTTGTTGAAACTACATTCTTTTCCGAAAAAATTATATATGAATGGTCAAAAATAGTTTGTATTTTGTTAAGGGGTGTATATGGGATGTTAAAAAAAGGTTGGTTTGAGAGTCGATTTCGAAAAATGTGTAGCCCTTTGCTGTAATGCAGACGCAGCACAAAACCGATTTTTTGTATGTTTTATTTTTATGGGCTGTGATGCTGCTACCAAAGGTTGAAGTCTTGAAAGTAGGTTCCGTCCTTGCTCGTCCTGGTTTTTTAATAAAGGTAGACTAATTACCCGAAGGCACAAAAACATGAGCTGAAGGAAATAAAACCAGGAGGCTTTGAGTTTGTTTCGTGTTGTGGGAAATAGAAGATGATAAAGGAGTTGGTGACCTTGTTTTCTTGAGCGGTGGTAGAATCTCTAGGAATAGGATTGATCGGCATACGTATACCTGTGAAAACAAGAAGGGAATGGAGAAACAACTCGGTGTGAACCTTATATCGGTGGAAGTTCAATAAATGTGTGGCTTTGGATGTGGTCGGGGTCCGAAAAGTCGATATGGTAAAGAAGGTATCCAACAGGATGCCATGTTACATTTTACATGGGTTGTGAACAATGAAAATGAGTTAACCTATAGAAGACTTTGGATGTGACAGAGCTGCAGGCCGGGTGTCCGGGAAAAGTTGAGAATGGAAAGGTATAAACAAATTGATTAAGGGGTGAATGTTGGATTAATCGGTTTGTTATGGGTAAGTGAGTCAAGGGAAGATGGACTAAAATATAGTTTCTTATAAAACTTCCATTTATCTTTATAAAATATTCTAAGGTTTTTATTTCTCCTAAAACTATTAGGTGTGGGTCTCAATGTTTCTCATTTTTAGGTCTCTATAATTATGTCGCCAATATTAGTTTTGTTGCAGCGCTAGACTTGTGATCCTAGTATGAAAAGGGGTCTCTTAACTACTTTTTATTATGTGGTCTCTTAACTACTTTTTATTTGTTGAAACTACATTCTTTTCCGGAAAAATTAGATATGATTGGTCAAAAATAGTTTGACATATGTTAAGGGGTGTATATGGGATGTATATTTAGCAACACCCTTTGTATTAAGCTTCTTTGTGATAATTACAAAGGGAATGAATATGACAACAACCTTCCTCTAGACCCCACATTTTGTGTAACCTAATGCTTGTTATTATTCTTCTTTGTCTCCCGGTGTTTGCAAGCATACTACGTAAACTTTAAACCCCCCCCCTTAGTTTTTTATAAACTAATAATACAAAGAGCGGCGTTCGATTAAACAGGGTGTCCAGCCCGATTTCTCTTGATCATGATTGTTTTTGCAAGCAATTGACTAACTGGAGGTGCGTGATAAACGGACAGGAAGACATTAAAGCAGGTGGCTTTAATTGAGTTCAAATTGTAGGTGATAGAAACGATAAAGGTGGTTGTGGCCTTATTTCCTTGATTGGTGGAAGAGTACTCTCAAGAACAGCTTGTTAAAGAGATTAGGGATGTCAAAAGGTAGAAAAGAATGTCGATGGTACCTGCAATAGAAGGTTGGTTTGAGAGTCGGTTTCGAAAAAGGTGTAGCCCTTTGCTGTAATGCAGACAACACATAACTGATTTTTTTGTTTATTTTATTTTTAGGGCTGTGATGCTGTTACCAAAGGTTGAAGTCTTGAAAGTAGGTTTTGTCCTTGCTCGGCCTAGTTGTTTAATAAAGGTAGACTAATTACCCGAAGGCACAAAAAACATGAGCGGAGGAAATAAAACTAGGTGGCTTTGAGATTGGTTCGTGTTGTGGGAAATAGAAGATGATAAAGGAGTTGGTGACCTTGTTTTCTTGAGCAGTGGTAGAATCTCTAGGAATTGGATTGATCGGCAAACGTATCACTGTCAAAACAAGAAGGGAATGGCAAATAACTCGGTGTGAACTTTAAGGCGGTGGAATTTCAAAACGAGTGGCTTTAGATGTGGTCGGGGTCCGAAAAGTTGATATGGTAATGAAGATGTCCAACGGGATGCCATGTTACATGTTACATGGGTTGTGAACAATGAAAATGAGTTAACCTAGAGAAGACTTTGGATGTGACCGAGATGGAGGTCGGGTGTCCGGGAATAGTCGAGAATGGAATGGTGTAAACAAATTGATTAAGCAGTGAATGTTGGATTAATCGGTTTGTTATGGGTAAGTGAGTCATGGGAAGATGGAATAAAATATAGTTTCTTATAAAACTTCCATTTATCTTTATAAAATATTCGAAGGTTTTTATTTCTCCTAAAAGTATTCGGTGTGGGTCTTAATGTTTCTCCTTTTTTGGTCTTTATAATTACGTCGCCAATATTAGTTTTGTTTCTATGCTAGTCTTGTGGTCCTAGTATGAAAAGGTAGCAATAAATTTTCCTATATATATTGTATTGGGAAATACTAAGTAAACACGCCATTACATTTCGTATACACCCTCAATTAAAGTTAACTACTTTTTATTTGTTGAAACTACATTCTTTTCGGAAAAAATTAGGTATGAATGGTCAAAAATAGTTTGAATTTTGTTAAGTGGTGTATATGGGATGTAAATTTAGCAACACCCTTTGCATTAAGATTCTTTGTAATAATTGCAAAGAGAATGAATCTGATAATAACTTTTCTCTAGACTCCACATTTTGTGTAACCTAATGCTTGTTATTATTCTTCTCTTTGTCCCGGTGTTTACATGCATACTACATAAACTATAAACCCCTCCTTAGTTTTTTATAAACTAATAATACAAAGAGTGATATCCAACATCTGATATAAGACCGACGTTCGGTTGAACAGGGTGTGCAGCCCGATTTCTCTTGATCGTGATTGTTTTTGCAAGCAATTGACTAACTGGAGGTGCGTAATAAACGGACAGGAAGAAATTAAAGCAGGTGGCTTTGATTGAGTTCGTTTTGTAGGCGACAGAAGACGGTAAAGGTGCTTGTGACCTTGTTTTCTTGATCGGTGGAAGAGTACTCTCAAGAAAAGCTTGTTAAAGAGATTAGGGATGTCAAAAGGTAGAAAAGAATGACGATGGTACCTGCAATAGAAGGTTGGTTTGAGAGTCGGTTTCAAAAATGGTGTAGCCCTTTGCTGCAACACAGAATTGTTGGGCTGTTAAGTATCAGCAGATCATCAGCATCAGCAGATCAGTTAACAACATGTTTTGAATCTGATGATTATCAAAAGGAGGATTATATGCTGCTATTGATAAAGTTCTCTTATGTTTATCAGTTGCAGTATATTGTAATACTTATCGTATTTTTGTAGTTAATCTAGTTTCCGTTGTTATCACATTTATAGTTAGGAGTTCCCTGAATTGTAGGGATACTCCAAATATACGTAGCATAGTTATTGTATATATATACATAGCTAGGGTTTCTGTAAAAACTTAAGTTGGTGATTATTAAAAAGGATCTCTGTGTGAGATCAAAGGTTTTCTGTGTTGAATCTATTGCCTTGTTCTTGTCTTTATTCTTCTTTGATCAATCCTTGTATTCCAACAACTGGTATCAGAGCGGTTTCTTTATCATTCAAGAATGTCTTCCTAGTTCTCTTCCACTTCCAGCAACAAGATTCCACCTTTCGATGCCAATAACTTTGGCATGTGGAAAAGCAAAGCCCTCATGGTTCTTGAAACCATGGACTATCACATGCCAGAGATACTGAAAAACAGATCATACATTCCCCACTTTACTGTTACCAAAGATGGAGTTGCTGGTGAAAAAAAGGCCACCCCTATTCATGAATTCACTGAAGATGACAAGCGTCTTGTTAACCTTGACACTAGAGCCAGAGCTGCTATTGGTAATTTTCTTCCATATAAAGTTTACCATCTGGTTCAAAACTGTCTAACTGATAAAGAGATGTTGAGCTCTCTCATTGTTTCCTTCGAAGGCACTGCTAAAGTGTTAGCTGCTCAAGAGAACACTCTGAATCGAAAGTACGAACATTTTTTTGCGTATAAGAATGAAACCATCACCCAGACCTTCAATCGCTTCAATTGTCTATTGAATGATATGAGAAGATTCAACATTGTCAAACTTGACACTGTCCTTGTTCTCATATTCCTCGACTCTCTGGATGATAAATGGGAGCATCACGTAGATGTTCTAAAAAATAGTGAGAAGATTCATACCATGGATCTTCAAAGCTTGTTTGGAAATCTCCGCAGTCATGAGGAGATTAAGGCTCAAAGGAAGGAGATCATGAGAGATAGTCAACGTGAAAGATCCACTGCCTTATTCTCAAAGAATCAGGAGAAATCTGAGTCTGAGGATGCTGCTGATGAAGATTTAGATGCTGAAGACGAAGAGTCCAAGCATATGGCAGACCTTGCATCTCAAGCGGCACTAATTGTGAAGCAGTTCAATCAGTACAAGGATAGTAGATGCAATGGAGCTCAATGATCTTCTGGTGGATCGAAACCAAACTTCTCCAACTTCAGGAAGTCCATCAGCGACAGTACTAAACCTACTGGCGAAAAGAGGAATGATGGAAAGTGCTTCAACTGTGGAAGCGCTGAGCACTTTGCTAAGGAGTGTAATCTGAAGAAAGGCGATTCAAAGGATGAGTCGTATGAAGTGAACTACAAGGGACTTGTTGCCTCTCTCAAAAGGCAAAACCTAGGATCCAAAGTGCTGATCGCCGAAGAGGAGAAAGAAAAATGGGAAGAGGAGGCTGATTCCTCTTATGATGAAAATCAGAATGTGTGTCTGATGGCTGTGACCGGCGAGCCTACTGAAGAGTCAAGAAACAGCACCAGTTCTACTGATGCTGGCATTGCCAAAGATTGTGACTCATCTATGTATCAGGTCAATGACTTTGCTAATTTATCTCTGAATGGAAAAATAAAAGCTTCTGAGTACTTGTGTGTGTGTGTTTTGAAACCTCTAACTTTAACAGACACCATCTGACTCTTGAAAATGAAAAACTGAAAAGTCAATTAAAAAATAGAGATCTTGACTATTCCAAATTAAAAATTGAATGTCGTGACCTTATTTTGTCTAACAAACTTCTTTTTGAGGAAAAACAAACTACCGAAAGTGAGACTAAAAACATTCAACTGATCATTAAAAATTGGACTTAGTCTCACAAAAGAGTCTCCAAAATGACAAATGATCAGATATCTTTTCAAGCCACCAAAATTCTTTGTGGAGATTTTGAAAATGCTGTTAAGATTTTTAAACAAGTTGAAACTGAACCTGATTTTCTTTCAAAAGAGGAACTGATTGAGGATTTCAAAAAAAAAAAATTTGTTTCATTAGGCTTTCAAAAAGAAACATAACTTATTGAAAAACATTGTTCTATTAACAAGGAAGGGAATATCGATATTCAAACCAAAATCAGTGCTATTGATCCCTCATTAAGGGGAATTGAATAGGAAAATGTTGGTGTTAGTACTGAAAATCTCATTAGATTCCCAATCTCTGATGGTGAATTTCATGCTGTCACAAACATTGCCTGTGAAGCTCCTGAGTGTCACACATCTGCTACTGCCTCTGATGACTCCAAAAAGAAATTTATTTTTTCAAAAGCTATGAATAAAATCAGATTTTCAAAAACTAAAAAATCTAAACCCATCAGAACCTGTTATAGATGTGGTGATTCATCTCATATGGCGAATCAGTGCATGTTTGAGTCAAGATCTGACGGGAAGATAAACATAGCTACTCGCTGTGATAAATGGACCAAAAAGGAAAACTCATTAAACTGTCTTCCATCTGAATGCTATAACCTCTTTTCATGTTTCAAACCCACTTCCAAATGGGTTCACTAAGGTTCTCACACGTGTATTAGTAACTGCATGGCCAGGAAAACATTTGGTATCTTGATAGTGGATGCTCTCGTCATATGACTGGATACAAGTCCCTGTTGGAAGACTTCGTGAAGAAAAATGGCCCAGTGGTTACTTATGGTGACAATAGTCATGGTCAAACCAAGGGTTATGGCACCATTCGTTGTAAATCTGTACAGTTCTCTAATGTTTCGTATGTTAAAGGTCTTAAACATAATCATATCTCCATAAGTCAGCTGTGTGATACGGATTATGATGTCTGCTTCAACAAAAAGGAAGGAAATATCATCAATGCTGCCAAAGAAGTGTTTCTCTCTGCCAAACGCTGTGATGACATCTACATACTGGATATGTTTTCTGCTGATCAACCTCTGAAGAGGTGCTTTTTCTCACGAGCACAATCTCACATCAACTGGCTATGGCATAAGTGTCTGTCACACTTGAACTTCAAGAATATCTCAAAGATCTCCAAAAACCAATTAGTTCGAGGCATTCCTAAGATGAATTTTGTGAAAGATAAAGTGTGCTCTGCATGTGAAAAAGGTAAACAGGTCAAAGCCTCTTTTAAATCTAAACAATGTTCTTCCATTGTGTCTCCTTTCATATTGATGCATATGGACCTCTTTGGACCTGTTCCTGTGGCATCTCTTGCTGGAAAAAAGTATTCGCTGGTAATTGTAGATGAATTCTCTCGTTTCACCTGGGTTTTGTTCCTAAGAAATAAAAGTGATGCTGCTGTTGAAATCATCTCACTAATCAAGCAATCAGAAGTTCTCTTCGATCTAAAGGTTAAACAGTTGAGAAGTGATCATGGCACAGAGTTTCGAAATCAAACTCTGGAAGACTTATGTGAAGAAAAGGGAATCCTGCAAAACTTCTCTGCTGTGAGAACTCCTGAACAAAACGGTGTTGCTGAGCGAAGAAATCGAACTCTGATTAAAGTTGCGAGAAAAATGGTAGTTGATGCTGGCCTTCCTCTGTCTTTTTGGGCAGAAGCTGTAAACACCGGCTGCTACACTCAAAACAGATCCATCATTCTCAAAATACATGGAAAGACTACATACGAAGTACTGAAAGGTCGATCCCCTGACATCTCTTATTTTCATGCATTTGGTTGTGCATGTTTTATCTTGAAACAGGGCGAGCAGCAATCAAAGATTGAAGCAAAGTCAGACGATGGCATCTTCTTGGGATACTCTGCAATCTCCAAAGCATTTAGACTCTTCAATGTGAACAAAAGAAAAGTGATCGAGTCTATACATGTACGCTTCGACGAATCAACCTTTCCTCATCAGCATGAGGTTCACGAGCACTGGGTACTTGAAAATCTTCTAAATCCCATCTCATCTGTTCCATTTGATCAAATTCCTATTCCCTCTGAAATATCTCCCTCTCATGATCTCTTCTCACCCTCAACGGCTGATATGACTCCTCATGAGTCTCACTCTCCTGATTATCTATCTCTCGGATCCTCTGCATCTCCTGAAGCTTCACCTGATGATACTGATCCACCATCTAATGTTGAAAGCGAAGAGACCTTACACTCACATCCTCATCCAACTATTAAAGATCATCCTATCTCTCTTGTCATTGGAGACGTCACATCAGGAGTTCGTACCAGAAGACAAGTCTCCAGCAACATTTGTCTTTATGTGAACTTTGTCTCATTGATTGAACCAAAGAAAGTAGATGACGCCCTTCTTGATGCTTACTGGATTAAAGCTATGCAAGATGAACTGCATGAATTTGAAAGACACAAAGTTTGGACTCTGGTTCCTCAACCTCAGGGAAAGACTATCATTGGCACTCGATGGGTCTTCAGAAATAAGATGGATGAAGATGGAATTGTTGTCAGGAACAAAGCTCGCCTGGTGGCTCAAGGATTCACTCAGATGGAAGGATTAGACTATGATGAGACTTTTGCTCCTGTTGCACGTCTGGAAGCCATCAGACTGTTTCTTGCTTTTGCATCTTTCATGAAATTCAAAGTGTTTCAAATGGATGTAAAAACTGCCTTTTTGCACGGTGATCTTCCTCAAGAAGTGTACTTGAAACAACCCCCGGGCTTCTGCAATGACTCCTTTCCAGATCATGTGTATCGACTAACAAAGCTTTTATGGACTCAAGCAAGCTCCCAGAGCTTGGTATGACACTCTGGCATCATATCTGCTTGGGAAAGGTTATCACAGAGGAGCTGTCGACAACACTCTGTTCATCAAAAGATCAGGTGATGACATTATTCTTGCTCAGGTCTATGTCGATGACATTATCTTGGTTCAACCAATGATAAACTCAGTGAAGAATTTGCTACTGTTATGTCATGAAAGTTTGAAATGAGCATGATGGGTGAGCTGTCCTTCTTCTTGGGTCTTCAAGTCAAGAAATCGTCTGATGGTATCTTCATCAGCCAGAGCAAATATCTTCAAGACATGTTGAAGAAATTTTCATTTTCTGAATGCAAACCAGCAAAGACACCTATGAGTACATATGTGTCTCTATCTTACTGCTAGCCGTCCGGACATTGTCTTTGCCACCAGCATGTGTGCTCGATTTCAAGCCAATCCAAAAGAATCTCATCTCAATGCGGTCAAGAGAATCTTTCGCTATC